>JARNME010000029.1:3987501-4587501 GCA_030179655.1 Scaptomyza flava | reverse complement strand
ATGTGCTGGCATTACATCTATGTGTTTTATTTGCTTCATGTTATTTTTGAAAGAAACCAAGGGAAAGTCTATGTTGGAGGACTAAAATAAAGGACAAGCAATGAACAAAAATTAACTATTTTTTATTTCCATAAATAAGTTCGGAATATCGAATATGAAAATAAATAATTTAAATGCAGTTTTATTCTAAATGCCTAAACATGACTTTTAAGACATTGCTTTTGAAAATCGGGTCAGTTTTGCCGAAGTTATGGAAGTCGAAAGATTTGCTTAATGATGATGTCGATATTTTGGCATAAAGTTTTAACATGAGTTTTGGTCAAAAATCGAATTTTATTTAAGTGTTATTTCTTAAATGCAGTTTTATTCTAAATGCCAAAACATGACTTTTAAGACATTGCTTTTGAAAATCGGGTCAGTTTTGCCGAAGTTATGGAAGTCGAAAGATTTGCCAAATGATGATGTCGATATTTTGGCATAAAGTTTTAACATGAGTTTTGGTCAAAAATCGAATTTTATTTAAGTGTTATTTCTTAAATGCAGTTTTATTCTAAATGCCAAAACATGACTTTTAAGACATTGCTTTTGAAAATCGGGTCAGTTTTGCCGAAGTTATGGAAGTCGAAAGATTTGCCAAATGATGATGTCGATATTTTGGCATAAAGTTTTAACATGAGTTTTGGTCAAAAATCGAATTTTATTTAAGTGTTATTTCTTAAATGCAATTTTATTCTAAATGCCAAAACATGACTTTTAAGACATTGCTTTTGAAAATCGGGTCAGTTTTGCCGAAGTTATGGAAGTCGAAAGATTTGCTTAATGATGATGTCGATATTTTGGCATAAAGTTTTAACATGAGTTTTGGTCAAAAATCGAATTTTATTTAAGTGTTATTTCTTAAATGCAGTTTTATTCTAAATGCCAAAACATGACTTTTAAGACATTGCTTTTGAAAATCGGGTCAGTTTTGCCGAAATTATGGAAGTCGAAAGATTTGCTTAATGATGATGTCGATATTTTGGCATAAAGTTTTAACATGAGTTTTGGTCAAAAATCGAATTTTATTTAAGTGTTATTTCTTAAATGCAATTTTATTCTAAATGCCAAAACATGACTTTTAAGACATTGCTTTTGAAAATCGGGTCAGTTTTGCCGAAGTTATGGAAGTCGAAAGATTTGCTTAATGATGATGTCGATATTTTGGCATAAAGTTTTAACATGAGTTTTGGTCAAAAATCTAATTTTATTTAAGTGTTATTTCTTAAATGCAGTTTTATTCTAAATGCCAAAACATGACTTTTAAGACATTGCTTTTGAAAATCGGGTCAGTTTTGCCGAAGTTATGGAAGTCGAAAGATTTGCTTAATGATGATGTCGATATTTTGGCATAAAGTTTTAACATGAGTTTTGGTCAAAAATCGAATTTTATTTAAGTGTTATTTCTTAAACGCAGTTTTATTCTAAATGCCAAAACACGACTTTTAAGACATTGCTTTTGAAAATCGGGTCAGTATTGCCGAAGTTATGGAAGTCGAAAGATTTGCTTAATGATGATGTCGATATTTTGGCATAAAGTTTAACATGAGTTTTGGTCAAAAATCGAATTTTATTTAAGTGTTATTTCTTAAATGCAGTTTTATTCTAAATGCCAAACCATGACTTTTAAGACATTGCTTTTGAAAATCGGGTCAGTTTTGCCGAAGTTATAGAAGTCGAAAGATTTGCTTAATGATGATGTCGATATTTTGGCATAAAGTTTTAACATGAGTTTTGGTCAAAAATCGAATTTTATTTAAGTGTTATTTCTTAAACGCAGTTTTATTCTAAATGCCAAAACATGACTTTTAAGACATTGCTTTTGAAAATCGGGTCAGTTTTGCCGAAGTTATGGAAGTCGAAAGATTTGTCCAATGCCCAAATCAACTTTTTATCATAAAAATTTAACATGGATTTTGACCAAAAATCGAATTAATCCACACAAAACAAAAACTCTTTATGATGTCCTTGTTTGTCCGACTCTTACCTTTGGCTCTGGTGTATGGTACTCCGAATACAGAAGTCATTGGTGCAGAAACAATTTATGATATTTGCCCTCAGTTGTCTTAGCTGGGACACCTTCCCATTAAATACATGCTGCTGCTTCTAAAACGTATTCCGAACTAGTCACACAGTTTTTTCGTGAATGCTGTGATGTTGCCAAAAGCATTTTAAGAGCGTATATAGAATATTGCTTTTATTTATTTATTTTTATTGTCGTGAAAAAAGCTCTTAAAGCTATATTTTTACTTCGGTATTCATATTTTACTGGGTATATTTTAACACAGTGCTGCCTTCAAAGAGTGAATTCTAGATGATGTGAACCACTCACAAGAGTGAAGAAATTTTTGTTTTTGCTTTGATAACCATTCAAGAAAAAGCTGGCATCCATATTGAAATAAAGGATGGCGTTCGTTAGTCAACCATTTGGGCAAAACTGATATAAAAAAAAAACTAGCAATCAAAAACAAATAACTCCTACTTTTCTATGCTAACAAAAAACTAAAGTGAATAATAGCACTAAGAGTATGTAATATATATGATATAAAATATCTTCTTCTTATTTTTTTAAACAAGTTTCCAAACGTATCATGGCAAATCAATGGAACTTGCTGCATTTAAATTGCTTATTAGTTGTTATACCAAACTGGACAAAAGTGAGTAGCAAAAGTTTTTTTTTATTTAAAAAGCAATGAAATCTATTAACGAAAGCAGAATCGCCGAATGCAAATCTTGTTTCTCTCACAAGATATTTGTATCTAATAAAATGTTTTTATAACTTTAAAGTTCCTTTGAAACCGGTATTAATATCATCGCTTAATTGAATAGAGAAAACAAGATACCAAAACACTTTTTCCGTAGTATATTCAGTATAAAATTGATTCTCGCTCGAGATAGACCGCTGCAACGCAAAAACGCTTTAAAATTTATAAAATATAAAATGATGTTTAATTTTTTAAATCGTTCAAATTGCCTTTTGAATCGAAGGAATCGCTATCAACTACTCGCCACAGTGTTAAGTAAGAACAAAAAATTTAATAATATTATGTAAACTTTACAAAATATATAATTCTACAGTCAATCTTATTTGTATATCACATGGCTTTGGAGTTGGTTGGCTATCTCCTACATTGCGCAAATTGCAATCTACGGAATCGCCACTAAGTTTTCCAATAAACACCAATGAGATCTCTTGGGTTGGTTCAGCTTATGGCTTGGGTTCCGTGACTGGTAATATACTTTCAGGACTTTTAATAAATCGCATCGGAAGCAAACTGTGTCTACTTTGCATGGCTGTGCCACACTCAGTGAGATGATCAAATTTTTGAACAAACAAAAGTAATTCTATTCTATTAATATCTTTCTAGTGCCTTTGGTTCTTGGCTTACTTTGCCAAGAGTGTGGATTATCTGATTGTTGGTCGATATTTGGCTGGTATAACTGGTGGTGGAATTTTTATTATACACCCCTTATTCCTAAGTGAAATTTCTGACGCAAAGTAAGTAGCAAAAAAACTCATAAACAAGTGGAAACATTTGAGTCGGACGCAACCGACTGCGGTATACTCGATACCAGTTCAGAGTACGGATGCGGTAATTGTGTGCGCTACGCTGCGTTTAATGCGCTGCGCTGCGTTCACCACATTCATATTGACAACAAATTTGGTTGCTCTAGCCATAAACTAAGAAAGGTGCACGCATTCGGTGACTCCAGCTCAAAAAGATATACGCGTTCAAGTTTTTAAAAGGCGGGTGGCTGGGGGGCGGTATTGCATTTGAGCTTGGCTTTGCTGCGATCTAACATTTTACTCAAGTCCGAGTGAGCGTTATTAATGGGAAGAATCCGGTAGAAATTCTAGCTCAAGTACCATGCAAACAGAAGTCAGTAGCAAGTAGCACATGGTGTACCATTCGTGGTATTTCCCACAGTCTGCATAGATCCGTTTGCCCGTTTGTCTAGCTCACGTGTTCTTCAAGCCAAAACATGACTTTTAAGACATTGCTTTTGAAAATCGGGTCAGTTTTGCCGAAGTTATGGAAGTCGAAAGATTTGCTTAATGATGATGTCGATATTTTGGCATAAAGTTAAACCTGAGTTTTGGTCAAAAATCGAATTTTATTTAAGTGTTATTTCTTAAATGCAGTTTTATTCTAAATGCCAAACCATGACTTTTAAGACATTGCTTTTGAAAATCGGGTCAGTTTTGCCGAAGTTATGGAAGTCGAAAGATTTGCTTAATGATGATGTCGATATTTTGGCATAAAGTTTTAACATGAGTTTTGGTCAAAAATCGAATTTTATTTAAGTGTTATTTCTTAAACGCAGTTTTGTTCTAAATGCCAAAACATGACTTTTAAGACATTGCTTTTGAAAATCGGGTCAGTTTTGCCGAAGTTATGGAAGTCGAAAGATTTGCCAAATGATGATGTCGATATTTTGGCATAAAGTTTTAACATGAGTTTTGGTCAAAAATCGAATTTTATTTAAGTGTTATTTCTTAAATGCAGTTTTATTCTAAATGCCAAAACATGACTTTTAAGACATTGCTTTTGAAAATCGGGTCAGTTTTGCCGAAGTTATGGAAGTCGAAAGATTTGCTTAATGATGATGTCGATATTTTGGCATAAAGTTTAACATGAGTTTTGGTCAAAAATCGAATTTTATTTAAGTGTTATTCCTTAAATGCAGTTTTATTCTAAAGGTCCGGTTCCAGTACAATAAAAAATTCCTGGCAGGAATTTGTGATATATTTTGGAAGCGTGGGCACAAGATTTATAGTGTGACCATAGTCCACTAATTTGTGGTAAAAATATGGCATTTTGCCCTATATAGCTTAAGAGATACATGGTCACACTAAGGCATCAAATTTAAAAAGTAAACAAACCCACAAACACAAAATAAAAAATGAAAGATAAATAGTGCGAATATGCTTATTCCGTTGTTGGTAGCATATTTTGTTGCAGTGTCAATACTTTCTCATGCCTGTCTCACCGAAATAAAGTCAAAATGTTTTTTTTTCTGTCAACCTTCAAAGGCATGGTCGCGGCTCGACAGATTTAATAAGCAAAATCTTCCCCTCGTGACTAAAATTTTCCACCCGTTTTTTGGTTTTTCTTTCCATATTATTTATAAGTTTTTATAAACGTTTTACAAAATGTGTTTGCTGGCCTGGGCACAAAAAGATATATGATTTGGTATTTCCTGCGCCCAGCGCCAGTGTGTACATATTAAATAAATCGATACTATCGATAAGCAGTTTAGTATTTTTGCTACGTTGCTGGATACCTAGAACACACGTAGCCAAAAAAAAACAATTCCTGCTGCGACGATTTTGTATGAAAAATTTTTTTTTCGCTGTACTGGTTACCCACCTTAAATGCCAAAACATGACTTTTAAGACATTGCTTTTGAAAATCGGGTCAGTTTTGCCGAAGTTATGGAAGTCGAAAGATTTGCCAAATGATGATGTCGATATTTTGGCATAAAGTTTTAACATGAGTTTTGGTCAAAAATCGAATTTTATTTAAGTGTTATTTCTTAAATGCAGTTTTATTCTAAATGCCAAAACATGACTTTTAAGACATTGCTTTTGAAAATCGGGTCAGTTTTGCCGAAGTTATGGAAGTCGAAAGATTTGCTAATGATGATGTCGATATTTTGGCATAAAGTTTTAACATGAGTTTTGGTCAAAAATCGAATTTTATTTAAGTGTTATTTCTTAAATGCAGTTTTATTCTAAATGCCAAAACATGACTTTTAAGACATTGCTTTTGAAAATCGGGTCAGTTTTGCCGAAGTTATGGAAGTCGAAAGATTTGCTTAATGATGATGTCGATATTTTGGCATAAAGTTTAACATGAGTTTTGGTCAAAAATCGAATTTTATTTAAGTGTTATTTCTTAAATGCAGTTTTATTCTAAATGCCAAAACATGACTTTTAAGACATTGCTTTTGAAAATCGGGTCAGTTTTGCCGAAGTTATGGAAGTCGAAAGATTTGCTTAATGATGATGTCGATATTTTGGCATAAAGTTTTAACATGAGTTTTGGTCAAAAATCGAATTTTATTTAAGTGTTATTTCTTAAATGCAGTTTTATTCTAAATGCCAAAACATGACTTTTAAGACATTGCTTTTGAAAATCGGGTCAGTTTTGCCGAAGTTATGGAAGTCGAAAGATTTGCTTAATGATGATGTCGATATTTTGGCATAAAGTTTAACATGAGTTTTGGTCAAAAATCGAATTTTATTTAAGTGTTATTTCTTAAATGCAGTTTTATTCTAAATGCCAAACCATGACTTTTAAGACATTGCTTTTGAAAATCGGGTCAGTTTTGCCGAAGTTATGGAAGTCGAAAGATTTGCTTAATGATGATGTCGATATTTTGGCATAAAGTTTAACATGAGTTTTGGTCAAAAATCGAATTTTATTTAAGTGTTATTTCTTAAATGCAGTTTTATTCTAAATGCCAAAACATGACTTTTAAGACATTGCTTTTGAAAATCGGGTCAGTTTTGCCGAAGTTATGGAAGTCGAAAGATTTGCTTAATGATGATGTCGATATTTTGGCATAAAGTTTAACATGAGTTTTGGTCAAAAATCGAATTTTATTTAAGTGTTATTTCTTAAATGCAGTTTTATTCTAAATGCCAAAACATGACTTTTAAGACATTGCTTTTGAAAATCGGGTCAGTTTTGCCGAAGTTATGGAAGTCGAAAGATTTGCTTAATGATGATGTCGATATTTTGGCATAAAGTTTTAACATGAGTTTTGGTCAAAAATCGAATTTTATTTAAGTGTTATTTCTTAAATGCAGTTTTATTCTAAATGCCAAAACATGACTTTTAAGACATTGCTTTTGAAAATCGGGTCAGTTTTGCCGAAGTTATGGAAGTCGAAAGATTTGCCAAATGATGATGTCGATTTTTGGCATAAAGTTTTAACATGAGTTTTGGTCAAAAATCGAATTTTATTTAAGTGTTATTTCTTAAATGCAGTTTTATTCTAAATGCCAAAACATGACTTTTAAGACATTGCTTTTGAAAATCGGGTCAGTTTTGCCGAAGTTATGGAAGTCGAAAGATTTGCTTAATGATGATGTCGATATTTTGGCATAAAGTTTTAACATGAGTTTTGGTCAAAAATCGAATTTTATTTAAGTGTTATTTCTTAAATGCAGTTTTATTCTAAATGCCAAAACATGACTTTTAAGACATTGCTTTTGAAAATCGGGTCAGTTTTGCCGAAGTTATGGAAGTCGAAAGATTTGCTTAATGATGATGTCGATATTTTGGCATAAAGTTTTAACATGAGTTTTGGTCAAAAATCGAATTTATTTAAGTGTTATTTCTTAAATGCAGTTTTATTCTAAATGCCAAAACATGACTTTTAAGACATTGCTTTTGAAAATCGGGTCAGTTTTGCCGAAGTTATGGAAGTCGAAAGATTTGCTTAATGATGATGTCGATATTTTGGCATAAAGTTTAACATGAGTTTTGGTCAAAAATCGAATTTTATTTAAGTGTTATTTCTTAAATGCAGTTTTATTCTAAATGCCAAAACATGACTTTTAAGACATTGCTTTTGAAAATCGGGTCAGTTTTGCCGAAGTTATGGAAGTCGAAAGATTTGCTTAATGATGATGTCGATATTTTGGCATAAAGTTTTAACATGAGTTTTGGTCAAAAATCGAATTTTATTTAAGTGTTATTTCTTAAATGCAGTTTTATTCTAAATGCCAAAACATGACTTTTAAGACATTGCTTTTGAAAATCGGGTCAGTTTTGCCGAAGTTATGGAAGTCGAAAGATTTGCTTAATGATGATGTCGATATTTTGGCATAAAGTTTTAACATGAGTTTTGGTCAAAAATCGAATTTTATTTAAGTGTTATTTCTTAAATGCAGTTTTATTCTAAATGCCAAAACATGACTTTTAAGACATTGCTTTTGAAAATCGGGTCAGTTTTGCCGAAGTTATGGAAGTCGAAAGATTTGCTTAATGATGATGTCGATATTTTGGCATAAAGTTTTAACATGAGTTTTGGTCAAAAATCGAATTTTATTTAAGTGTTATTTCTTAAATGCAGTTTTATTCTAAATGCCAAAACATGACTTTTAAGACATTGCTTTTGAAAATCGGGTCAGTTTTGCCGAAGTTATGGAAGTCGAAAGATTTGCTTAATGATGATGTCGATATTTTGGCATAAAGTTTTAACATGAGTTTTGGTCAAAAATCGAATTTTATTTAAGTGTTATTTCTTAAATGCAGTTTTATTCTAAATGCCAAAACATGACTTTTAAGACATTGCTTTTGAAAATCGGGTCAGTTTTGCCGAAGTTATGGAAGTCGAAAGATTTGCTTAATGATGATGTCGATATTTTGGCATAAAGTTTTAACATGAGTTTTGGTCAAAAATCGAATTTTATTTAAGTGTTATTTCTTAAATGCAGTTTATTCTAAATGCCAAAACATGACTTTTAAGACATTGCTTTTGAAAATCGGGTCAGTTTTGCCGAAGTTATGGAAGTCGAAAGATTTGCTTAATGATGATGTCGATATTTTGGCATAAAGTTTAACATGAGTTTTGGTCAAAAATCGAATTTTATTTAAGTGTTATTTCTTAAATGCAGTTTTATTCTAAATGCCAAAACATGACTTTTAAGACATTGCTTTTGAAAATCGGGTCAGTTTTGCCGAAGTTATGGAAGTCGAAAGATTTGCTTAATGATGATGTCGATATTTTGGCATAAAGTTTTAACATGAGTTTTGGTCAAAAATCGAATTTTATTTAAGTGTTATTTCTTAAATGCAGTTTTATTCTAAATGCCAAAACATGACTTTTAAGACATTGCTTTTGAAAATCGGGTCAGTTTTGCCGAAGTTATGGAAGTCGAAAGATTTGCTTAATGATGATGTCGATATTTTGGCATAAGTTTTAACATGAGTTTTGGTCAAAAATCGAATTTTATTTAAGTGTTATTTCTTAAATGCAGTTTTATTCTAAATGCCAAACCATGACTTTTAAGACATTGCTTTTGAAAATCGGGTCAGTTTTGCCGAAGTTATGGAAGTCGAAAGATTTGCTTAATGATGATGTCGATATTTTGGCATAAAGTTTTAACATGAGTTTTGGTCAAAAATCGAATTTTATTTAAGTGTTATTTCTTAAATGCAGTTTTATTCTAAATGCCAAACATGACTTTTAAGACATTGCTTTTGAAAATCGGGTCAGTTTTGCCGAAGTTATGGAAGTCGAAAGATTTGCTTAATGATGATGTCGATATTTTGGCATAAAGTTTTAACATGAGTTTTGGTCAAAAATCGAATTTTATTTAAGTGTTATTTCTTAAATGCAGTTTTATTCTAAATGCCAAAACATGACTTTTAAGACATTGCTTTTGAAAATCGGGTCAGTTTTGCCGAAGTTATGGAAGTCGAAAGATTTGCTTAATGATGATGTCGATATTTTGGCATAAAGTTTTAACATGAGTTTTGGTCAAAAATCGAATTTTATTTAAGTGTTATTTCTTAAATGCAGTTTTATTCTAAATGCCAAAACATGACTTTTAAGACATTGCTTTTGAAAATCGGGTCAGTTTTGCCGAAGTTATGGAAGTCGAAAGATTTGCTTAATGATGATGTCGATATTTTGGCATAAAGTTTTAACATGAGTTTGGTCAAAAATCGAATTTTATTTAAGTGTTATTTCTTAAACGCAGTTTTATTCTAAATGCCAAAACATGACTTTTAAGACATTGCTTTTGAAAATCGGGTCAGTTTTGCCGAAGTTATGGAAGTCGAAAGATTTGCTTAATGATGATGTCGATATTTTGGCATAAAGTTTTAACATGAGTTTTGGTCAAAAATCGAATTTTATTTAAGTGTTATTTCTTAAACGCAGTTTTATTCTAAATGCCAAAACATGACTTTTAAGACATTGCTTTTGAAAATCGGGTCAGTTTTGCCGAAGTTATGGAAGTCGAAAGATTTGCTTAATGATGATGTCGATATTTTGGCATAAAGTTTAACATGAGTTTTGGTCAAAAATCGAATTTTATTTAAGTGTTATTTCTTAAATGCAGTTTTATTCTAAATGCCAAAACATGACTTTTAAGACATTGCTTTTGAAAATCGGGTCAGTTTTGCCGAAGTTATGGAAGTCGAAAGATTTGCCAAATGATGATGTCGATATTTTGGCATAAAGTTTTAACATGAGTTTTGGTCAAAAATCGAATTTTATTTAAGTGTTATTTCTTAAATGCAGTTTTATTCTAAATGCCAAACCATGACTTTTAAGACATTGCTTTTGAAAATCGGGTCAGTTTTGCCGAAGTTATGGAAGTCGAAAGATTTGCTTAATGATGATGTCGATATTTTGGCATAAAGTTTTAACATGAGTTTTGGTCAAAAATCGAATTTTATTTAAGTGTTATTTCTTAAATGCAGTTTTATTCTAAATGCCAAAACATGACTTTTAAGACATTGCTTTTGAAAATCGGGTCAGTTTTGCCGAAGTTATGGAAGTCGAAAGATTTGCTTAATGATGATGTCGATATTTTGGCATAAAGTTTTAACATGAGTTTTGGTCAAAAATCGAATTTTATTTAAGTGTTATTTCTTAAATGCAGTTTTATTCTAAATGCCAAAACATGACTTTTAAGACATTGCTTTTGAAAATCGGGTCAGTTTTGCCGAAGTTATGGAAGTCGAAAGATTTGCTTAATGATGATGTCGATATTTTGGCATAAAGTTTAACATGAGTTTTGGTCAAAAATCGAATTTTATTTAAGTGTTATTTCTTAAATGCAGTTTTATTCTAAATGCCAAAACATGACTTTTAAGACATTGCTTTTGAAAATCGGGTCAGTTTTGCCGAAGTTATGGAAGTCGAAAGATTTGCTTAATGATGATGTCGATATTTTGGCATAAAGTTTTAACATGAGTTTTGGTCAAAAATCGAATTTTATTTAAGTGTTATTTCTTAAACGCAGTTTTATTCTAAATGCCAAAACATGACTTTTAAGACATTGCTTTTGAAAATCGGGTCAGTTTTGCCGAAGTTATGGAAGTCGAAAGATTTGCTTAATGATGATGTCGATATTTTGGCATAAAGTTTTAACATGAGTTTTGGTCAAAAATCGAATTTTATTTAAGTGTTATTTCTTAAATGCAGTTTTATTCTAAATGCCAAACCATGACTTTTAAGGCATTGCTTTTGAAAATCGGGTCAGTTTTGCCGAAGTTATGGAAGTCGAAAGATTTGCTTAATGATGATGTCGATATTTTGGCATAAAGTTTTAACATGAGTTTGGTCAAAAATCGAATTTTATTTAAGTGTTATTTCTTAAATGCAGTTTTATTCTAAATGCCAAAACATGACTTTTAAGACATTGCTTTTGAAAATCGGGTCAGTTTTGCCGAAGTTATGGAAGTCGAAAGATTTGCTTAATGATGATGTCGATATTTTGGCATAAAGTTTTAACATGAGTTTTGGTCAAAAATCGAATTTTATTTAAGTGTTATTTCTTAAATGCAGTTTTATTCTAAATGCCAAAACATGACTTTTAAGACATGCTTTTGAAAATCGGGTCAGTTTTGCCGAAGTTATGGAAGTCGAAAGATTTGTCCAATGCCCAAATCAACTTTTTATCATAAAAATTTAACATGGATTTTGACCAAAAATCGAATTAATCCACACAAAACAAAAACTCTTTATGATGTCCTTGTTTGTCCGACTCTTACCTTTGGCTCTGGTGTATGGTACTCCGAATACAGAAGTCATTGGTGCAGAAACAATTTATGATATTTGCCCTCAGTTGTCTTAGCTGGGACACCTTCCCATTAAATACATGCTGCTGCTTCTAAAACGTATTCCGAACTAGTCACACAGTTTTTTCGTGAATGCTGTGATGTTGCCAAAAGCATTTTAAGAGCGTATATAGAATATTGCTCATTTTATTGTCGTGAAAAAAGCTCTTAAAGCTATATTTTTACTTCGGTATTCATATTTTACTGGGTATATTTTAACACAGTGCTGCCTTCAAAGAGTGAATTCTAGATGATGTGAACCACTCACAAGAGTGAAGAAATTTTTGTTTTTGCTTTGATAACCATTCAAGAAAAAGCTGGCATCCATATTGAAATAAAGGATGGCGTTCGTTAGTCAACCATTTGGGCAAAACTGATATAAAAAAAAAACTAGCAATCAAAAACATAACTCCTACTTTTTCTATGCTAACAAAAAACTAAAGTGAATATAGCACTAAGAGTATGTAATATATATGATAAAAAATATCATCTTCTTATTTTTTTAAACAAGTTTCCAAACGTATCATGGCAAATCAATGGAACTTGCTGCATTTAAATTGCTATTAGTTGTTATACCAAACTGGACAAAAGTGAGTAGCAAAAGTTTTTTTTTATTTAAAAAGCAATGAAATCTATTAACGAAAGCAGAATCGCCGAATGCAAATCTTGTTTCTCTCACAAGATATTTGTATCTAATAAAATGTTTTTATAACTTTAAAGTTCCTTTGAAACCGGTATTAATATCATCGCTTAATTGAATAGAGAACTAGACCAAACACTTTCGTAGTATTCAGTATAAAATTGATTCTCGCTCGAGATAGACCGCTGCAACGCAAAAACGCTTTAAAATTTGAGCATATAAAATGATGTTTAATTTTTTAAATCGTTCAAATTGCCTTTTGAATCGAAGGAATCGCTATCAACTACTCGCCACAGTATTAAGTATGAACAAAAAATTCCATAATATTATGTAAACTTTACAAAATATATAATTCTACAGTCAATCTTATTTGTATATCACATGGCTTTGGAGTTGGTTGGCTATCTCCTACATTGCGCAAATTGCAATCTACGGAATCGCCACTAAGTTTTCCAATAAACACCAATGAGATCTCTTGGGTTGGTTCAGCTTATGGCTTGGGTTCCGTGACTGGTAATATACTTTCAGGACTTTTACTAAATCGCATCGGAAGCAAACTGTGTCTACTTTGCATTTCTGTGCCACACTCAGTGAGATGATAAATTTTTGGTTTAACAAAAGTAATTCTATTCTATTAATATCTTTCTAGTGCCTTTGGTTCTTGGCTTACTTTGCCAAGAGTGTGGATTATCTGATTGTTGGTCGATATTTGGCTGGTATAACTGGTGGTGGAATTTTTATTATACACCCCTTATTCCTAAGTGAAATTTCTGACGCAAAGTAAGTAGCAAAAAAACTCATAAACAAGTGGAAACATTTGAGTCGGACGCAACCGACTGCGGTATACTCGATACCAGTTCAGATGGGTAACCGAGGCTGATGTGCAAAGAGTACGCGTGCGTTAATGCTGCTGCGCTCACGACTTGCATTTGACCAACAAATTTGGTTGCTCTAGCCATAAACTAAGAAAGGTGCACGCATTTTGTGACTACAGCTCAAAAAGATATACGCGTTCAAGTTTTAAAAAGGCGGGTGGCTGGGGGCGGTATTGCATTTGAGCTTGGCTTTGCTGCGATCTAACATTTTACTCAAGTCCGAGTGAGCGTTATTAATGGGAAGAATCCGGTAGAAATTCTAGCTAAAGTACCATGCGAACAGAAGTCAGTAGCAAGTAGCACATGGTGTACCATTCGTGGTATTTCCCACAGTCTGCATAGATCCGTTTGCCCGTTTGTCTAACTCACGTGTTCTTCAAGCGCATCACCTATAACGGGACTATAATCCCATTGATTTTCACCATGCTGTGCGCCAAGTGAGAAAGCAAGATAGATTACATCTTTCTTATGCTTAAGACTTTGAATGAATGATTTAGAACATTAGGATTGTTAATCATGTCAAATGTTCTCTTAAGAAGTGTGAATAATCTACATATTGTTTTATGATTCTAAGAAATTATTGCACATTGTTATCTTTAATTACAGCATTCGAGGATCTTTGGCGTCGATGGTGATGCTCTCTATAAACATTGGAATACTGATGGGATATATTTTGGGCACACATCTTGATTATTATACTGTACCATTTATGGCACTTTTTCTTCCACTTTGCTATTTTTTATTCGTCTTTATATTCGTTCGCGATTCACCACAGCATCTCATAAGAAAAGGCAAATTCACGGAAGCTGAAAATTCCTTTATATATTACAAAAATATAACAAAAACTGGTAGAGAAGTCGGACGTCTTGAATTTAACAGTATGAAACTGGCACTCACCAATGCAGACAACACACCAAAAAATGCAGTCCTAAAGGACTTTTGTAAGTAATAAATTTAAAACATTGAATTCTTAAATTCTTATTGAGATTTACATTTAGTTACTCGAGCTGCAATTCGAAGCTACGGTATGGCGGCTGTGATCGTCATTGCTTACCAGTTCAGTGGTCTTTTTACCATGGTTAATTATATGTCGGTCATATTTGCCAAGTCTGGCAGCACCATGGATCCCAATACAAGCTCAATCATTATTGGAACTGTGCAAATTCTGGGCGCTTATGTGAGCACACTTTTATGCGATGTCTTTGGTCGCAAATCACTTATGTTGGTGTCATCAGCTGGCGTGGCTTTATGTCTGACTGCCTTTGGTTTCTTCACCTACTTTGCGGGCATTTATGATCTGACAGAGTGGAGCTGGGTTCCAGTTACAATTATGTCAATGGATATTTTCCTGGGAAATATTGGTTTGATAAGCTGCCTGTTTGTGCTGATGGTCGAAATGTTTCCCCTAAAGGTTGGTATACAAACGTTAAAAAACAAACTTGATAATGTATCTTCGTTAATATGCTTGCATTTTTGCAGATACGTGCCAAAGCAACATCTATTGCAATTGTTGTATACAGCTCGTCGCTATTTTTAATGCTGAATATTTTTCCACTTTGTATGGCTTACTGGGGTTTGCCAGCCACATTATGGTCATGTGCTGGCATTACATCTATTGGTTTTATTTGCTTTTTATTATTTTTGAAAGAAACCAAGGGAAAGTCTATGCTGGAGGATTAATATAAAGGACAAACAACAAACAAAAATTAATTATTTTGTATTTCCATCGATAAGTTTGGATTATCGAAAATGAAAAGAAGACATCACACAGGCAAAAGCTGATTGCTATGCAGATCTGACTTCTTATACAAAAATATAAGTAAGCAATAAAAACAGAATCTTAATTCATATAAGAAGATCACTTCAAGCTTTCCATTAATATTTAATTTCGGGTAGACACAATACAATTCACTGATTCTCTACAACTTGTTGACTTTGTTATTATTATAATATTATAATAATAATGATACAAGTAAGAATAAATAGCTGAAAATATAAAAACAATGTCATGAAAGTTTTAATATGGCTTACCAGGCTTATAAAAGGATTAGTACTTCTAAGATGTGTACCTTCAGTTTTGACCAAAAATCGAATTTAATTTATATGATGCAGTTTATTTAAATGCAGTTTTACTTTCGGTGCCAAACCATGACTTTTAAGACATTGCTTTTGAAAATCGGGTCAGTTTTGACGAAGTTATGGCAGTCGAAAGATTTTACATATGCAGAAGTCGAATTTTTGGCATAAAAATTTCACATGTAGGGTGTTTACTTTGTGTTGCAAATGTGCAAAAGTGTAACTTTGCAACAACGCTGTCGTGAACACCCAGTTGAGCGAAACAAGTCTGTTAACTTTGCACAATCAGCTGTTCGCTATCGCTTTAGCTGAGTTTGCCATTTGTGATATTTAATTTGCTGCTTCCAATAAATAAATAAATTCAAAAATGCCCTTTAATAGCGTGAAAGCATCACTGCTTAAACGGACAGCATCCCATAAACTGGTTTATTTAAGAAAATTAGCAAAAAAAAACTCTCAAATACTTTAAGCAGCTGGTTACAATGAAAAGCTGTTTGTTTTGATTTAGCACCTAAAGCACAAAATTACACAAAAAAAATACCAGAAAATTGCTTATATTGTTCAACTTGTTTTCACTTTTGTATCATTCTTTAACACTGAAATCGTTGCAAAGTTACAACGATATTTTAGTCATAGGCAGGGGTCTAGCAAAAAGTGCAAAGATATTGCTTTTGAAACTTCAGTTTTGCCGAAGTTATGGAAGTCGAAAGACTTTTCCAATCACAAGAGTGAAGAAATCTTTGTTTTTGTTTTGATAACCATTCAAGAAAAAGCTGGCATCCTCATTGAAATAAAGGATGGCTTTCGTTAGTCAACCATTTGGGCAAAACTGATATAAAAAAACTAGCAATCAAAAACAAATAACTTTTATGTCATCGTTCGATTATTCGTACTTTTCTATGCTAACAAAAAACTAAAGTGAATAATAGCACTAAGAGTATGTAATATATATGATAAAAAATATCATCTTCTTATTTTTTTAAACAAGTTTCCAAACGTATCATGGCAAATCAATGGAACTTGCTGCATTTAAATTGCTTATTAGTTGTTATACCAAACTGGACAAAAGTGAGTAGCGAAATTAACGAACATGAGTGCCGAATGCAAAGCACAATCGTTAAATCTTATTTCTCTCACATTTTTAGACGCCGCGCTGTCAAAAGATATTAGTATCCAATAAAATGTTTCTATTACTTTAAAGTTCCTTTGCAACCGGTATTTATATCATAGATTAATTGAATAGAGACAACAAGATACCAAAACACTTTTCCGTAGTATATTCAGTATAAAATTGATTCTCGCTCGAGATAGACCGCTGCAACGCAAAAGCGCTTTAAAATTCGTGCATATAAAATGATGTTTAATTTTTTAAATCGTTCAAATTGCCTTTTGAATCGAAGGAATCGCTATCAACTACTCGCCACAGCATTAAGTATGAACAAAAAATTCCATAATATTATGTAAACTTCACAAAATATATAATTCTACAGTCAATCTTATTTGTATATCACATGGCTTTGGAGTTGGTTGGCTATCTCCTACATTGCGCAAATTGCAATCTACGGAATCGCCCCTGAATTTCCCGTTAAGCGTTACTGACATCTCCTGGGTCGGTTCAGCGTTGGGTCTGGGGAGCCTGCTCGGTAATGTCCTATCAGCACTTTTATTAAATCGAATCGGGAGCAAAATGTGTATGCTTCTTATAGCTGTACCTCACTCGGTAGGTGTTGAACATTATCTTATATTGATAAAAGGAAATAGTATCATAAATTTGAATTTAGTGCCTTTGGTTTTTAGTTTACTTTGCCAAAAGTGTGGATTATCTGATTATAGGTCGATTTATGGCTGGTATAACTGTTGGTGGAATGTATACTATACATCCCTTATTCATTAGTGAAATTTCCGATGCAAAGTAAGTCGGATATAATGCCTAAATAACAATAAATATAAGACATCTCCATTTTTTTGTATCTTTGCAGCATTCGGGGAACTTTAGTGTCAATGGTGATGCTGTCGTCAAATATGGGAACTCTGATGGGATACATTTTGGGCACACATCTTGACTATCATATCATTCCATTTATAGCACTCATCTTACCACTTTGCTATTTGATTTTCGTTTCAATATTCATTCGTGATTCACCTATGCATCTGATACGAAAAGGCAAATTCGTAGAAGCCGAGAAATCCTTTAACTACTATAGGAATTTAAGTACAACCAGCAAAGCAGAAAACTTCGAATTTAAGAGTATGAAACTAGCGCTAACTAATGAGAATAATATGCCTGATAATGTAGTCCTAAAGGACTTTTGTAAGTGAAACGTTTCATGACCTAACACTTGAATTCTTCCTATAAAGACTTTCATTTATTTACTCGAGCTGCAATTACAGGCTACGGTATGGCGGCTGTTATCGTCATTGCCAATCAGTTCAGTGGTCTTTTTACCATGGTCAGCTATATGTCGGACATATTTGCCAAGTCTGGCAGCACCATGGATCCCAATACAAGCTCAATCATTATTGGATCTGTGCAAATTCTGGGCGCTTATGTGAGCACACTTTTATGCGATGTCTTTGGTCGCAAATCACTTATGTTGGTGTCATCAGCTGGCGTGGCATTATGTCTGACTGCCTTTGGTTTCTTCACCTACTTTGCGGGCATTTATGATCTGACAGAGTGGAGCTGGGTTCCAGTTACAATTATGTCAATGGATATTTTTCTGGGAAATATTGGTTTGATTAGCTGCCTGTTTGTGCTGATGGTCGAAATGTTTCCCCTAAAGGTTGGTATACATTAAAAAAATAAACTTGATTATGTATCTTCGTTAATATGCTTGCATTTTTGCAGATACGTGCCGAAGCAACATCTATTGCAATATTTGTATGCAGCTCGTTGGTATTTTTAATGCTGTATATTTTTCCACTTTGTATGGCTTACTGGGGTTTGCCAGCCACATTGTGGTCATGTGCTGGCATTACATTCATTTGTTTCATTTGCTTCTTGTTATTTTTGAAAGAAACCAAGGGAAAGTCTATGTTGGAGGATTAAAATGTTAAATAAACGATATGCAAGTAAATGTCAATAATTTTGTTATGTGGATCTGTTTGCTTATACAAAAATATAAGTAGGCTTTGGAAGTGACAGTTAAACAAAGCAAATAATAAATCGTTTATTATTTTTCGGCATATTTTTCATGTATATTAAGATTTAAATAAATTTAATTACATATAATTAGTTAAAGTTAACATAATACAACGAGCTGCATTAATGCTTTTACAATTTGTTGCTGTTGTTGTTGCTTAACAAGGTTTTAAGGCAGCCAACATAAAACTAATTAAAAAACTAGCATACTAAATCACAGTGTTTTTTCCCAAATGGAAAAATTTGCAAAAAAAAATCTACAAATATTTCTAGCATTTTAATACGCGAAATAATATTATAGATATGATGTATAGGATATAACTATAATATGGTTTGTTTAACTTGCATAACTTTTGAATTTTAAAACGTACATTAAAACATTATTTTCGCCAATGGAAAACAAATATTTTCTCTTTCTTTAGCAGCAACATGGTAATAGTAATAATATGATTATGTTTAAAGTAAGCTTAATATTTAGCATAAATGGCTAACAATAAAAATGCATAAAACAAGAACAAAAATTATCTGTTCACAAAATGCAACAAACAAGTTTTGGATATAGCGCCTGCCACATATAACCGTACATAGATACATAAACAAACCTAAAATAGCAGATATTTAATGATAATTAATAAACGCAGCTTGAATATTGAATCACAAAATTTGGCGCACTTTTGTAATTTTTTACTGGGAGGAGGCTAAATAAAGTATTTAGACTTGTTTGTATGTTTTTTTTTTTCTATATGCTACTAATTACGTATCACTGTTTCGTTGTCAGCTATATCACGTCTTTTTGGGGCAGCGCAGATAGCGCAATACCGCATAGCCCAGGCCGCGAAATACCAGAAAGAACATCATCAGTATCAGCGTATTCAGCCAGAGTGGTGATGTTGAGTTTTGTGCTTTGAGTATTTCCTCATATGGAATGAATTCGGTTGTCTGCTGTTTGCATATCTCATAGCTACTCGATGAACCACAGCTGTTCAATGCGTTATTATCGATATGTTCAGTAAATGGGAAATACAAAAATGCTCATAAGCTGCTTACCTTATAGCTGGTCCCTCGCGAAACTCAAGTATTTGCATATTCTGGTATGCATAGTGTATCATCGATGTGTAACGTATCCAGCTAAGACCTTCCGGAATGCGTGACGATAAATAGCCGCCAAAAAGCTGTGTGGCCAGCGTATATAATGCGCTCAGTGTAATGCTTACATTCATGTCCATGCAACAGGCGCCAATAAAAAAACCAACACTTTGCGCCACAATCGTATTTAACAACAGGAAAATTAGCATCAAAAAGAAAAGTTTTAAGCTGCACAAACGAAATTTAAATAAATTAAACAGTGATTTCAGTTTGGTTTTTAGGATGTTGACTTGCCTGCTGCATCCCAGCATGGGATAGCTAATCATGAGGTAGACAGTGGGCAACGTTATGACCAAAGGTAGCTCAGCGCACATTTTGGCCAGATAATAAGCTGAAAGGCGATAGGCGCCCGAACGACGCTCCTTGCTGATCACCTCACGTTCCGAGGGAACTATAACAGGACAAAGCATTTAGTAAATTTACAAGTTCTCTCAACTGCAACTTACATGAATTTAGCGCACCGAAAAGTGCAAAGAGCATCCAATAGGTTTGCGAGAAGAACATCCAGCCCTGAAGATCGTGCAGGAACTCCTCAGTGCGTGGCAATTGAAACCAAATGGCGCCTGCCATCAGTGCCAGGCCAATGGTTTGAAACCAATTCAGTTTGGATAACATGCGTGGCTTGGCCTCCTTAAAGTTTCGACTGGAAAGCACACTGAATTGTGTGTGGAAACGTGTGGGATACGAGAGCCAATCCTCATCGCTGGCTGAGCATTTGCCCGCACGATACGATTGGCAATCACTGGAGGCACAGGAACTAAAATTTGATTGCGAATCGGCGCCACACCAAACTAAATGTTGAGCAGCTTCCTCATCGGCCTCGCAACCATTCGTTGTGTGATGTAGATCAGCATATTGATGATGATGATGACGATGATGATGATGATTGTGATGCCGTTGATTGTAATAGTTGTGGATAATGTCATTGATCAGTATGGTGTCGTGTTGCATGGATTTATCTCGACTGCTGATGCAATTGCGATTCAAATAGTTGCTATGCGATTCCCTTGCGGCAATAAACAGTTTCTCACGTATATCAGGATGTGATTTCAACTGTTCCACTGTCAATTTATAAAGTTAAGATGAACAAAATGAATGAAAGAAATTATATTCTTTACTTACACACAAAGTCAGCAGGATTGTAGTGCGGCTTTATGGTTACTCCAATGTCCTCGAAATGCCTGTAGATATTGTTCACCTCGCCAAAATAGGCGGTGCAGCCTTGATGCAGCAACAGCAGCTTATCAAACATATGAAACATCTGTGACGATGGCTGATGTACGCTTATCACAATCGTCTTTTGCTCCAGTTGTGCGTAACGCTTCAGCACTTTCATCAACGAGATAGCCGAATGGCTATCCAGACCCGATGTTGGTTCCTAACAAAATAAAAATATATTAGCAAAAACCATCATAAATACTATTATGTTTTGTACTCACATCGAGCAGCATTAGGAGTGGATTGGTCAACAGTTCGCAGGCGATGTTGGCGCGTTTCTTTTCGCCGCCGGAGAGTCCACGATTGAGGTAATCACCAAATTTGGTCTGCTGGCAGCAAGTTAGCTCGAGTGTGTCCAAAATGTGATCGACCAGACGCAGCTTCTCGGCACGCGCCATCGATTCGGGCAGACGCAACAGCGCCGTATACATGACGGTCTCGCGCAGCGTCAGCTGTGTGAAGAAGATCTCATCTTGGAGTACATAGCCAATTTTGCGGCGCCACCGCTTTGAGAGTGGTTCGCGGTTGAGATAAACGCTGCCGCTATCAAAGTGCCGCTGACCGCTGAGGCAATCCAACAATGTTGTTTTGCCGCTGCCCGAGGGTCCCATTATGGCCAGCACCTCACCGGGACTAAAGAGAGAGAGGGAGAGAGAGAGAGTTGTTGTTAGTTGTTTGTCACTGGTTCAGTGGGTTTTGTTAATGTTTATTGTGCCACTGGAGCGCAATGTTGTTTATTTCTTGTTGTTGCTTGTTTGTTTGTTTGGTTGGTAGTTGTTGTTGTTGTTACCTGACTAATCCACTCACATCGGAAAGTATTTTGCGTTCGTTGTGCAACACGCTCAAATTCTGAAATGTCAACTGCAATGTGGGTAGCTGTTGTTGTTGCTGTTGTTGTTTTTGTTGTTGCTGTTGTTGTTGAAGCTGTTGCTGGTGGATTTGCTGTGCAATTGGTTGCTGCTGTTCCTCTTGTTGTTGTTGTTGCTTAATGGGAAATGTCAACGAAGGCGTTTGCGCCACACTGAAAATAGAGAAACAAAAAACATATGAATTAAAGCGAATTATATCAAAAGATGTCTGAATTTAGGTTACACAAAAATAAGTTCTTCAATTATGAGCAGATCAAATTATCGCGCAGCACAAAAGTATGCAAGCTTTTATTGATATTGTGTAAAATGTTTTAGTTCAACCTTATTCAATCAATTGCCTGGCTGCAGGGTATCAAGCATCCAAAGTCAATGCACGCCTCACGCCGGGCAACACACACACAAAAACAAAACAAAGTAAATTCAGTGTGCGCATTCAGTTAGTCAGTCAGTAAATGTGCATATGTGCATGTGTTTCCATATGCGTTCTGTTTCTTGATGTGAGCGAGCAACAATAATGCAACGGACGATTTGGTTCTCTGTTCCACTGTCAACTGTTATCGCCGATATCACATGAGTGTGACGGCGGCATTATCACAAGCTCACTCTCTTTCTCTCTCTGTGTTCTCTCCTTTTCTCTGTTTTCTTTTGATTAACTCTCGGTCAATGCTTCTGGTTCCGTGTACCCCTCCTACAACATATGCACGAATACCGACGTACGCACAACGTCAACGAGTCAATAGCCTCTGTTCTCGCCTCCTTCTGTCTTGTTGTTGTTGTGTACCTTTTTGTTGTCTTTTACTAAGCTTTCTTTTTCTAGTGGCACAAATCTTATAAATAATAATATATGTAGTACCAAAATGCAGCATCCTCCAACAAAACCAAAAAACAAAAAAACACAACCAAAAATTTAAATATTATTCGAAATGGGAAGCCAAAGTAAATACTAGTGAGTGCAATGAACCGCAGTGTGCGTGCACTTAAAAGATACAGCAACAACTACATACAACAATAGCGACGTCAGGCAACCGGCCCCAAGTGGGGGTCAATGCAGTCAGCAAGAGACGTCAAACAAAGCATACAAACACACACACACAAACATACACATACATCAGCTACATGATTTGTTGCATGCGCATGCAAAGTATCTGATTGAATACGCTGCAACATTCATTTCGCCACTGCCACTGCCAACCAATGTCCGTGTTTGATATGATATACTAGCTGCATGTCTTTACAATCCTATTACATTGCTTAAGCTTGCTCTAAATATGTTCGCACAATTTGTACTTTGAGAATATTACGCATGTTCAAGTGATGTGCAGAGAAACCTTTACATTGTGAAATAAATTTAATCAGAAATGCAAGAAACAAAAATTCAAATCCAACAAATGGAAGCGAAGCAAAAGTTGGAAATATATTTCCTTGTTTAACTGTGGAGCTAAGCAATTATGTAAATAATTCGTAGTTGAAGGGGAAATGCATTGATTTTAATGTTGTTCAAGAACCTTATTATCTACTTAGAAATATTCTAGTAATTTTCTGTTTAATGTCAACAAATGAACAGAAAGTATTTAAAAGAGTTGTAGAAAAGTTAAACACAAATTCATTGTAGATTTTCTTATTTTGGTTTTAGATTGCTGACTTTGAAGTTTGTTTTCTTGTCAACGCACACGTGTTTTCAAGTTGTTTGTAGGTTTTGGCAGAATTAAAATAAAATACTGCATGCCATGGCAGTTTATTGTGGAAGCGTGCCATCTGAGCCACGTTTACTCGAAATGGGTCAGGGCATGCATGGAATGCCAT
The DNA here is from genome assembly GCA_030179655.1 of Scaptomyza flava. Lineage (NCBI taxonomy): Eukaryota > Metazoa > Arthropoda > Insecta > Diptera > Drosophilidae > Scaptomyza > Scaptomyza flava. Next base: position 4,563,886 of record JARNME010000029.1, on the reverse strand, counting down.
GACACAAAGTCATGACTGTGCCAAACAAATGTTGACAAAGCACTATGAAAAAACCCATAAACCACATTTACAAGGTTATCGCTGAAAGAACTGCAATGCCAAATAGGGAAAATGCAATAAACGTTGATTAGATAAAAAAGAAGAATGTATTTTTTCTTTAAAACTAATTAATTAAATCAAGGATATGAGAGTGGCGGATGGTGGACGGGGTTGGGTTGCTCCTGATGTATCTTAAAAGCACATTACGAAAGTAGCTAAACAAGATACAGTCTTTACGCAACGTGTGGGTCCAGCGAAAGTGCCGAAATCAACTTAAAAACAACATTGTTTTCAAATATATAAAAGAGAAACAACACCACAATAATAAAGTGAAACAGAACTCATTAAAAAATACTCTTTTTTCAGATGCTGTTGGTAATAATTTATGCAATTAATAACAAACAAACAATATAGTATATAACAACAACGACAGCATCAACTAACTAGCAAACTGACGGATTATAATGCCAGTTTTTGATGTTGATTAAGGCCGCTAAGGCGAAACGCTTTCTACATAGTTGTTGGTGATTTCAAAGGGAGCTACAACAACTGCGCGGGGCAAGAAACAAAGTAAAAGGGGAAGCGGCTGGTTAGGTCTGGCGCTTCTTGTATGCGCATGCAAAAGGTTGTTGACTCTTTACAACAACGCAAAACAGACGCGAAAAAAAAATAAATAATAATATAATTCGCACACAAACAAACGCGAAACAAAAAAGCAGACAGAGACTCTCACGCATTAAAAAAAAAGGTGAGCAAAAATTACGTGAAAGTTTGGCATTGCAAATACAACAACAACAACAACAACAAAACAACATCGAAAAATGTATGAAGCTGAGCAGCGCACGCAATCAAGAGAAACATTTTTGAAATTCTTATCGCGTTTTTTTTGACTATATATTTATTTTGATTTCATTAATATTATTTGGACTTTTTGTTGTTGTTGAATACATTGACCGATATTAAACAAACTTTTTTTTAAGCCATATTGGTAAAGTGTTTGTTTGTGTGTGTGTTAAGGGTTATTGACAGCGGCTTTTGTCTTCTTTGTAGGCAGTTTTTTTTTCTATTTTGGGCCGCACATGTTGATGATTCGATTCCAACAATATTTTGTGTTGTTTTTGTTGTAGTTTTTAATGCTTGAAATGAAAGCAAAAATTTGAATATAAATAGTTGGATGGCTGACAAAAGAATTGGGTCATCAATTAGTTTGTTGTTTACTTTTAATTATTTTGTATTTGTTTTGAGTGCAATTTATTTGATGTTTTTTTTTCCTTTTTCTATTATTTTTGACCAGCTGCTTTTAATTAATTTGGTTGTTAAACAAATTGACAAATGCGGAACACGAATTCCTCTATATACTTTATACATTATATATGGTATAGTATATACAGTCAAACTCCCATATAACGAATCTCAAGGGGACAAGAAAAAACTTCGTTATAGAGAAATTTCGTTATGTAGATTTGATTTCTGACTTCGTTGTATAGAAAATGCTTTATACGGAAGTTCGTTATATGGAAGTTCGACTGTATATAGTATGTTTGTTGTTTGTTTTTTCATTTAAAAGCTATGACCACGCTCAATTGCGATTTTTTTTGTCTTCTCTTTTCTTTTTTTTTGAGTTTGTCGTTTTTTTCGTCTTTCTTTTTTAAGCGTGTTAGTGACCCAATTCTTGTGTTGCTTTGCTTTTTGGTCATTTCTTTTTGATTTGTTATTTATGACCGACTTAATTTGTGGCCTCGACTATGCAAATCGGGTTGTTTTGGTTTCTACACTTCGAGTGATTCTGCTTGAAAGCCCGCTGGCATGAAAATAATCAAAAAAAGCTTATAAAAAAGGGCAATCTAGCCAAGGTCGCTGATTGCTAATACAACTTTATACAGCTTTGTGAATTTTACAGGGTATTTAGGTAGTTTTTTTCGATCATGCGAAGGCTGTGCAAGGCTTTTGCAGTGCCACGGCGTCGTATACGTAATTTATGCATGCACATAACCAGCTAACATCGCGAGCATCGAGCATATATGAATTCCAGTTCTTGAGTTTGTTATGTGTGGGTGTTTTAGCGTGTTGTTGTTGTTTCTTTTGCGATTAATTGAATTTGAAAGGTGACTTAGAAAGCAGGCAACAACAACAAACAGCTTATAGAACAGCGGCAGCAGAAAAGTCAACCAACTACTTTCAGAGTTGACCAACTTTGGCCAACAGACGACCAAAGATTACACTAGATTACATTATATAAGCGCAACGTAATTGAATTGAGTGTGAAGTGTGGTGCGGTGCGGTGCGGTGCGGTGCGGGGTGGCAAACACTTGTTGACATTCGTCGAGAGGAAGTTCATAAATATGAAGCGCTTTCTTCTCTGTGGCTTTGTTTTTTTTTTCAATATTTTTTCACACAAAGTTTCACGAACTTTCACGTCACATTGTGTGGTAATTAGTTTGCTGGGAATTATGCTTCCTAGTTTTTCTCTCTCTCTCTCTGTTTTTTCGCATTTGATTGGCAGTGGCCATGGCCAAGTGGGCCATCAGTTTGGTGTCTGCGAGTTGTATGTGTATAATTTAGCATATTAATTGACACAGTTGCCAGCCTTGGGTTTTTTTGTTGCTGTTCTACGCACTTTCTCTTGATGAAATCTTTATGAACTATGCAAAAGCAATGCAGAAAATGTCACGAGAAAGCCACAAAATGCATTTAATACTAAACACTGGCATTTTATTGCAAATGCCACACATTTGAAAGTGTCATCACAATTGGGTCACAAACACAGAGACATACACAGACAGACCTTTTTGTTGAAACTAGAGACAGAGACAGCGAAAGAGAGAAAGGCAGGGAGAGATACACATTACATCACCAAACAGTTTAACAGCTACAAATATCCAGTCTAAAGATACAAAAAACACACACACAAAACAAAGGTAAATAAATAAAACCAATCTCGTGTGCAAATAAGTTGCGCAAATGTTGAAAGTGCAGTTGAGTGCATTTTTTTTAGTTTAGCGGAAATAAATACAAAGTATAAAGCTTTATTTAAGCCTTTTTTGTATATCTTAATCCATTAGATTATTATGTTGAACTTGTTTAACTTTGTAACAAAGATGAAACTCATTTCATTTCAAGCTGCGCACTTTTCCCCGAGATACTTGACATATAATTGAAAGATGCGCCTAGTTCAGAGCCTACGTTATCTAATCAAACGTTATCGGACAGCAATGGGAGAAATTCATTGGCATTTTCACCCACTGTCAAGTGACAGTCGGACTGTCGAGTCGCGAGATGATAACAGCGCGTGCCAACGAGCGAGAGGGGGAGAGACAGAGGCAAGAAAGTTGTAAAGCTAAAGCGAGAAGTGATAATCAGTCTGTTTATACAGATGCGACCCACACCAAAACAACAACAACAACAACAACAATGAAAACAACAAACAAAGAGTGAAATACTTCACGAAAGGAAAACTCAGTGAAACTTTGGGGGGAGAAAAACAAAACAGTTGGCTTGTGAGCGCCACAAAAATGTCTTTGACTGCGGAAAAATAAGGCAGTGAAGTGCCATAAACAATGGCAACAAGGCGAAAGGTGGACAGAAAAAAAAAAACGAGACATTGTTAGAGCGAGAGGGCGCGAGGAAAAGCACAAGAAGAAGATGCATTTTCTGGCAACAAAGTTGCATTCATTTTTTTTTTTGTGTTGCGGTGTTAATTAGTCAAAAGAGTAGGAAAATTTTTCGTGAAATCTTGACAGACAGCAGCCAAACAGCAAGCGGCCTTGTTACTATAAATTGTATCTAGTATCTGAATATAAATAGAAATTTAAGAAATGATAATAATATAAAGCTTTTGTAGCTAAAGCTAGAATGTAAAAGAGTTTTAAAGAAATGAATAAGAAATATAAATATTTCTTGCTTTTATAAGTTTCAACTATAACTTTCACCCTTTCCCGTCTGCAAACAGTAAAAATTCTCAAACTAACCAAAGGTTTTGTTGTCATTAATCAAAGCAACTGATAAATTTCCTTCATTTCCTAAACTTTAATGCCATTTTTTTTTTTGGTTCAATCCTCAGCCAATTAGCCAATTAAACGCAACTAGCTATAAAACTACTTAACCATAGACTTAAAAGCACGCTTAGTTAGTTGTGTGGGCGTTTTTATGACATACCAAAAATGTCTGAGCTTAATTTCTGTTATTATATCACGTCAAAGTTTCGTGTTTTTTCTTTTTGTATCAACAAGACTAATTGATGGTTTCTCGGTACTCTACACTTTGACTATTTTTGGGCGTTTCTGTACAATTATTACATCGTTTTGATCATTTCCGACTTATATGCACGCACGTGGGAAAATGTACAAAGTTTACCCGATCGTTCACAAACTTTTATAAGGGTTCAATGAACTGTTTCGCGATAAGTTTGCTTGCATTTTTAGTTGTTTCTTTCGAAACTTTACTCCATTTAGAAATCCTTAACCCATTTTATACTTTTTGCCTTGGATTTTTTGGTGGAACAAAGTTTTGCTTCAAGCTTTATCCCAAACAGAAGGTTCTATAAGTTAGAAAAGGAAAACAAAGAAAGGCAAAATGAAGCTTTGGCGGCATTGTGCCAATAATAATGCAAAGCTCAAAACATATTTGCAACTACATCGAAATTGTTGCAAGGGACACAGAGAGAGCCAAATAGCTGGATGGCAAAAAGGGAGGCGGGCAAGGCATACAAAGCGAAGAAGCCGTCGTCGACTAGGAATTGAGCAATAACGACAAAAAACAAAGTAAACTGGGAACGGTTGAAATGAAACGCATAGCGAATGCCTAAAACAAACAAATAAACAAACGAAATGAACAAATGACGTGCAGGCAGGCAACTGCCGCCAACTTTTGTATGTGTGTTTCTTAGAGAGACGCAAAAGCGCTTTATGCCCGCATTGAAAACGTGCGAATGGCGTCGATGGCAGGCAGCAGGCAGGCAGCAGCAAGCGGCGGCGGCCATTGAACCTGTCAAGTGGAGCTCAGAATTGGCGAAAGTGAAGACCCACTGCCGCAAGCCAGAGAAGAGACATACATAAAGAGAGAGAGAGAGAGCGAGAGCGAGAGGCACTCCGATCGTATGTGTGCTGCGAGTTCGGATGACGCAGTCGCAACAATAAAACACACACACCAAAGCTCATGATGATGATGATGATGATGGTGCAGAAACAACACAAAGTGCGATTAGAAGCAACAAGAAGCGGCAAGACAAGAGAAATACCAATTCAGTGGAAAAAACACATGCCACACTAACTGACTGACTGATTGACTGAATGACTGACTGACTCTTAGCTCGCACTAATAATCATTGTCTCATGTTTATTATAATCATCATCATCATCATTATCATCATCATCATTAGGTTTGCAGTTGTTGCTTCTTGGAAGAAAAACCTAATGCAGCCAAAACAAAAAAACAAAAAGAAACACAACAATTTTTTTGATCACATCACACACAACGCACACACAAACGCACACACACACACACACAAAACAAACAAAAAACAACAACAACGCAATTTGTTTAAAATGTAGGTCTATAGGTTTCTCGAAAAGCCCATGTGAAAGACGACGCGCAACCGCAGCACCAGCAGCAGCTGAGGCGCAGCTGAGGCAGACAGCAAATAGCCATGGCAACAGCAACAACAGCCGGCTAACAAACAGCCAAGCAGCAACAACAGCAACAACATACTCACAGTTGAATTGCCTTTTTCCCCCATCAACCATGGCCTGAAGCATTTAATGTTATACACGCGATTACACTGAGAACAAAGAGTGCTGAAAGAAGTTAGTTGAACCAAAATTCAGTGCTAGGAATTTTTCTTCCTTACAAAGAAATCTTCTAAGTAATCACAAAACAATTATAGATAATAATGTTTAATTTCTCTCAGTGTATACACACAACTTTTCCGCTCTTAGCACAAAAAAACAGACAGACAGACAGTCCAGAGTGTTTGGATCTTAGCAAAAGAAACTTAAGGTTATTAGCCGCCTTTTTTTTCGGATGATTTTTGGGTTCTTTTGTTTGGTTGTTGTCGTTGCTGTTGATCTTAATGTAATAGCTCTCTGAGACTCGTAAAAGCCCTATTGTGTGTGTATGTATGTGTTTGGGTACACAGCAACAGAACCAAATCCATTTAGTATATATGTATATAAGCAGGAACAAAAAAGATAATCAACAGAAAAAGAAAAAATAAAAAAACTGCAACTCATAAACTTGTTGATTTGAGCGTTGAGGCGCCTCAAGTGCCTGCCGCTTGCTGCTGCTGTTTTATTTATTTATTTTGGCCTAATGTCATTACTCACACACACTCACACACACATGCAGTCACAGCAAACTAAGCCAAAGCAATTTGCTTAAAAGTTTCGACCTGGTTTTTTTCGTTTGTGTGTTCTGCTTTTAGCGTTTTTGTCTTCTTTTGAAAAATTCGTTGGTCAGTTTTATAGGTTTGCAATTTTTAATGATTTAATAAGTTCGCCCGGTTGGGGATAGAGTTTTCAAAAGAATTGGAATTGTTGGATGCATGTTTCAATGTTTTTTTTTTAATGTTTTAGGCGCCATCTTATGCAATTCGTTGCACAAATTAGCCACACAGGCTAGACGCTTTTTATGGGTCATAAAAATCAAAATGCAAATGCCAATAAATAGCATAAATGCAAATTTGACATTGTAAACAGATTTGTTATGCATAAATGCATTTATTTCATTGAACAACGTACTAAAATTAATAAGTATTAAATTTTCATTGATTTATTTCATTATTTTGAAGAGCCAACTTTAGTTTGGATGGTTTATGTAATGTTTGTCTATTTATCTTTAGTAAGTTTTGAAGCAATTTTTTTCATCATATTTGACGTTTTTCATTAACTTTTCGCTTACGTCGCATAATATTTTAATAAATCACGTCTTTAACTTCATTTCCCAACATTTCTTTAGACTGATAATCATTCGAAGGCAGTTGCAAGTATCATATTTTGTATAGTTTTTGGACGTATGCCGAATGCGTTCACATATTAAGTATACGCCATGTTATGTGTTCTATTTTTTGTAATTTATTTTTTGTCTGTTCTCGTAAAATGCAAAACTTAGCGAACCGTTAATGGGCGACGCTAAAAAATAAGTAATGAGTATTTTTTTTCAAAAATAATAATAATGATGTTTGGCTAAAGTTCAAGAACGTTCATTTGGCATGAACTTGTAAAGGTCACACAATAATGCAATAGAAGTGAATGCACCCGACAATGCCCGCAAGCAACAACAACAACAACAGAGCGACAACTATGTCGGCAACAACAATGAAAACTGACAGCCACTGCAACCGCAATTTAAACTAATAACTTGCAACAACAACAGCCAGCAGCAACAATGACAATGACAATAATTTATATTTGAAATAATTTTTATTCGTTCGCTAAGCAGCCAACAACAATAGATATGCAACTTTCAACCACAGACGTTGACGTTGACGTCAACAGCGACGACGACGGTAGCGTCGACTGTGACAGTGACAGTTGTCGACGCTTTGACGCTTTGGCCTCCATTGCCAGCCAGTCGACAAACGACAGTCGACAGTCGACAACAGACATCAACGCCCCCGCTCGCAGCACGCACGTGTGCCGCCTTTATTCTACACTTAGAACAATAAGTGGAACAATAAAATAAATCTCTTAAGAACATGGAAAATAAGTAGAGATTATTTACTTTATTTTGACGTCGTAGAAATAAGTTTTTAGAAAAAAATATAATTTAGGATAATAAGGAACAAATTAATGAAAAATATTTATATTCAATAATTGTTCCAATAAAAGTTATCAAAATTCAATGAAAATTTTTTCTGTTTATTTAATTAATTTCAGATCACTTCCGCTTTCTACTCTTGACTGCACACATTTTTGTTGCAGTGTAACAACAGTGCTACCCCGGCTGCGCCCACACGCTGCTGCAGGCTGGCGAAGTCGCTGCCGCTGTTTGTTATTGACACTGCCCCAGCCTAACGGTAGATAAAACCCAAACGCGATAGCTTACAACAATGTTGCATATGCAGCAGACAACAGCAAACGTCTCTCTCGCTTTAATTTTCTATTCTAGATTAAATTATAAATAATTGCAAATGCTATTCTGTGCGCCTTTTTCACCTACCCTCGAGTTTTGCATTGCGCAATGCGTTTTGCTTGTGGGGCAATTTGATTTGTCATACGGCAGCGCGACCGCCGGAGCAGACGTCCCAGACCTCAACATCATCGTTGACATCTGGGCGCCCACACAGTGAGACAGAGAAAGAGTGATAATAACAAGGCGACAAATCCGAACGATTCAAAACGATTTGTGTTCTTAACCCAAAGTGCATTCAACTTGGAAGACAAAGCTATGAAACTTTAAACATTACACAAGATTATTTCAATAAGTGAAAAGCTTAACAAAGGCAACCAAAAGTATGAAATTTTATTAGAAATCTATAAGGTTATTAGACATAGTACATAGTGTATTGGATAGGACCTTTAGTCCCATTGGATTACCGGCTTGATTAGCCGACATTGAGAGCTTTTGATGACAGTAATAAAAGCGCGCTGACAACAAAACTCGGAGTGTCCGACCGATGGAAATCTTCCCTTTTTAAAAAAAACTCTTAAGAAATATAATATTTGCCGCCTATTATTCTATCAAAAAATGTATGTCAAAGAGAGATCAGGCAGCTGCTTTAGCCAATGCACAGGACTTGTTTTTTTTTGGCAATTCTAAGAACTAGAATTTTGTTTGTTTGCAGTTTCAAGCTTTTCTGGGGTTTCGTTTACCTGATCAACTGTTATTCTAGCCTGGCCTATCCTTTGTCTCAACCCAACTACCTAAGAGAAGATGATGGGCAAAAGACATGAAATTCTATGCCTTTTATCTAATAATATCTAAACAAAACTAGCTAGAATCGCAAAAAAACGCGAACCCAACCCAACTCAAACCCAAACGCAACTCAATTCAAATGCGCCATTTAATGTTGCCCCATTGTGTGTGTGTGTGTGTGTGTTTGTTTGTTGTTGCATTTGACACGCCTGTTGCTTTTATTGTTAAGCTAGTGTGCGTGTGTTATCAAGACAAAACTTGACCTACATACAAGTTTATTAACCGGTTTCTGGTAGCATCAATTGGCAGCAAAAAACTATATAGAAAAAAAGGGTTGCAAATATATCATTTCTAAAATGTGTGTGCAAAAAAAAAGCTACGTAGAACAATGGGAAACTTAATGGAAAAAAAGCTGTAAAACATAGAAAGGCTAGAAAAGTTTGTTGTTTTGTAAAACGATCTAAGTTTGGTTAAGATGTGTGCTATAACGGAATAAGTTCTTCTAAACTGTGCAAAGCTATGTTTTGAAAGGGTATTTTATAGATTTATATGTGATTAAGTCAATTTCTCGGGTTGCATACCGGCAGAACGTTCTTTTTTGAATTCCAATACGTCGGACTTTCAGATTTCTTTGAATAATTTTGAGCTCTTCAACGTATTCTTTAAATACTATAAGATGTTTCCACAGAAGTCATCTTTCATAGATTTTTCTTTCTGTTTTTGCCAAGTAAAACTTAATTAAGAAAAATAATACTTTACTTCTTTTGTTTTGTCAATTAAGGATTTATTTTCAGGTTCTTTTTACATACCTTACACACACACACACACACACACACACACTTAGGTTGCAGCCATCGTGCACTCGCATCGACTATGGAGCCATTAGCCTAGTTAGGCAAAAAAAAAATACAAGCATCGCCATGCATTGTGGCTTGTGATGTGATCAAATAGCATCTTAGTTCGCAATTGGTTTGGACTTCTGATGTGGGTGTTGGGAGAAGGGAGGAGTGTGTGGTGTTTGGTGGCAAGACTATATGCCGATAGTGTGCTTCAATATGAGGCACAAAAATAAATAAATAAATATAAAATGCTTAGGCGCACAGAAAAATGGAAATGTTTGTGTTTTGTGTTTTGCGTTTTGTTTGTGTGTGCCTGGGCCATAAATGCGTTCTGCCTGTTTTCAGTTTGTTTCATCTTCTTCTTCATCTTAATCTACTTCTTCATCATTTTTTTTCCTTTCATATTGTTCCACTTCTCGTTCCTTGTTTTTTTTCTTCTTTTTCTTTGGGTTCAACAAACTTTAATCACACATTTAACACTCGAATTCCAAAATTGATCCAAGATGTTTTTGTTTTTTTCTTTCGTTCGTTCGTTCCAATGGAAATGGAAATGGAATCGCGGCACACGCACAAATCGCATCGTTGCGATGCCAACAACAAAATCAATTTTTCGTTCTTATTGTTTTTGCTTTCGAAAATACCACAAAAAACTACTATAAACATTTCAAGATCTATCTGTGTGTTCGTGTGTGTGTGTGTGTGTGTGTTTTCTTTGAAATTTGATTTGATGCACAAGTTGCTTGGCTTGAGAATTTTTACTTTAGCATTAAATGCAACTGCAGCATTAAATCAAAGTATTTATGTCTCTGACAGAATTGGCATATTTCTAGGAAATATTTTATGTTTGAAAAATAATATTGAATTAAGTTTACTAAAAGAGTTTTAACTTTATTAAAACTTATGCTGCTCATTTGTTTTAATTGATAACATTCCCAAGTTTGCAATCGATTTAAATCGATTAGCGATACAAAAAGTTTTAGAGTCATATGAAAAAAACACACGCACCTTCAAGCTAATTCTATTTTTTAAAAGCGTTTTATTTGTAGTTGTTTCGCTTGAAAGTTAAATGTATTTTGAAAGCAGAATGAACTAGTTCAGGAAACCAGTTCACAAAGCTATTAGGGAACAGGATTTTACTATACATTTGATTAATAGTGACAATAAAACTCAACAATCTGTACAAATAAGTTGCACATTTCATAGAGCTAGTTGAGTAATCAAAACTATACTGAAAAAAACATAACCGAATATGTCAGCTTGATTACTTAAAAAACTTTTGTTATTATATATCTAACATTTTTAATTTCATGTTATTTATTTAACAAATGTACAAAAATCAAAAATATATTTTATTTTGTTTCTCACAGTGTAATTAATGTTTGGTTTTTGTTTTGAAACTGTTGCAATTGCAGCTAAGAAAAATTACTTCTTTATTTCTTTGTCACTTGCCAGTCGAATCGAGGCAGCTGACTGACAATCTAACTGCCCAACAGACTGACTGACTGACTGACTGACTGACGTCTATTACCACACTTACACACACACACACACACACACACATACATACACACGTGAGTCATAAATGGTTAGTGTTGGTGGTGGCTGGAATTCAAGTGCATATTTTGGTTAATTTGAATTGCAGTCGCACAATTTCAGTTCAATTATCTGGCCGAGATAATATGTTGAGAATTTTGCATTTAGTTTTGTTGAATTGAAAGCCGCAAGAAGTGAGACTTTAGGAGTTGAGTTCAGGCATGTTTTGGATTGGGTATATTGGATTGCCTGCAATTTAGTTGCAGAAATTAAATTAAATTCAATTACAATGTGAACAGCTCAGCGCACAATGACTGCTCTGTCTGTATGTGTGTGTGTTTGTGTGTTGAGTGCAACTTTATTATGTGCATTTAACATAAATATACTTTTAAATTATTATGCGATTTAAAGTGAACTTCAGTTAATGCACTTTTGTAGCGCACTGTTCTCCAATTTGAATGCATTTTAGTTGTTTTCAAGCTGTTTTTTTTTTTTCTGTTTGGATTATTTCGTAGATCTTTTGTGCCTGTTGCGCTCTTGTTGTCGTTATTGCAGTTTCTTTTTGCGTATTTTTTTTTTGTTAAATCTTGCGCATCTGTTGTCGCAATTTTGCAAGAAAATTGGTTTACAGTTGACCCAGTTTTTTGTTTTGGTAGTTGTTAAAGCGAGAGATAGAGATAGAGAGAGAGAGAAAAAAACAGAGGACGAGTTGAAGTGAAAAGTGGAAGAATGAATCTTATGCTCGTTTAGTAGCTGGCAGCAAGCAAAAAGCAAGCAAAAATCAACACAAAGAAAAGTAAGATTGGCACCAAAAACTAAACTGCAACAAGATGTTTGGCAGCAATGTGGAGCACACACACACAGCTCAAAGTTTGGCCATGTGGCAACGAGCAGAGGGGGATGGGGTGGTGAGAAGAAAGGCTGTGATTGAGTGTGTGGTTAACTTATTTGGGGAATAAAAATTCTTGAAACGTTGATATTGAGAGAGAAAATGGAGAGGAGTTTGTGAAACCAACCAAAAGATTCTTGAGTGCATTTAAACCTAAAAAAAAGTTGTTGCAAAATGTTGCTGAATCAACTACAAACAAGAAAGTTAAGCGTAGAGAAAATTCAGAACTTTAAACTAACAAAATTTAATATTAGTTTACTTTTAAGTGGCCATATGTCAACCGCAAAGCAATTGAAGCTTAAATTGCTTTTAAATAAAGTCAAAAGCTTTTTACCATACTCAGAATTCAACAAAAGAAAGGTACAAACTAGTTAGAAGGCTTTGGCGAAAAGGCTCGACTAGGAGATACCCTAATCCTTAGACACAACAGTCTTGAAGAAGGACATAAGAACATTTGCAGAAACCCGTTTTACCATTTCCCACTTACATGGCTACAGAGTACTAAATGTATTAAAATATTACAAGTTCAATAGATCCATTTAAAAGCTTCCACATGGCACAAAATAATCTTGTACTCAATATGAAAATCTTGTTAGAATTGCACTTAAGTGCCTTCAATATTTGTACTTTAATGTCTCTCTCCACAAACATGGGAGTTTAACATTTTTTGCACCCTTTATTGTCAGTTACTTTTATTCTGGCATCCTGCATCCATTCAACAGCATACACTCACTGCCATAATTAAGCATACCTTAATTCATTTTCGATCCGTTTAAAATTCTCTCTCTCTCTCTTTCTCCTTCTCTCTATCAATGGCGACAAAATGCAGTCAACAACAAGCTTAACTCCAAAAACCTGCTCCTTTGCACAGAATTCTTAGCTTCTGTTCGTAAACTCAATATACTCTGGTTTCGGTTGACATACATTTGGGGTATACACTTAAAGAACAACAAAATATATTATTCAAATACAGGAGAAAATACTTTTGACTCAAAAAATACTAAAAATCAGTATAATAAATTCAAATAAGTGGAAAAGTACTTTTAAGCTGACTATAAAAATACTTAAGCTCCGTCTAAACAGCTGATATCAAAAAAAAAAAATATTCAGCAAAATATAAAAATGAGTTCAAACTTAGTATTCAGGAAAAATACCATTAATTACTTAAATCCAGTCTAAACTTCTGAATCAAAGAGTAAGATTCAACCACATGAAAGAACTTTCCTTGCGCGAACAGAGTATCGTGCAGTCGTTAGCTAACGCATTAGTTTTTACTTGATTTCCTTTATTTATGTTATTTTTTTTTCATGATCTTTGCATGGAACTTCTGGCTGTTATTCTTGAGCCTGCATGCAGTTTGCCTTCTGCTGCTGTTGCTGTTGCCCCAAATTTCTTTAGGTGAAATTATACGCATGCTGCAGTTTTTATCTCTTTTTTTTTTTGGGGTATTTATTTATTATTTTTTTTTTTTTTGAAGAGAGTTGCTTTACTTCAAACTGGGACTGTTAGTTCTTAGTTGTGATATCTCTGTCTTTCTCTTGCGCTTGCTTACTTCATTTGAGGTTTTGGCTCCGTTTGAGCAGCGCAAGATAATCAAAAATTGGGTCAGAAAACAAACAACAAAAAGGTAAAAACGAAAACGAAGAGAAAAATACATACATATTACAAAAATAAAACTCACCTTTTGGCATCAGATAAAATGCAAGTTTTGACCAAGTTGGCAGCAGCAGACAGATTATCCGAACTGGGTAATGTTGTTTGTGATGTGTGCGTAAACTCGGAGGATGTGGAGGAAGATGATGAAGAAGATGCTGATGATGATGATGTTGATGATGCTGATGAGCAACTAGTTTTTTCTGTTGCTGCTGCTGCTGCTGCTGCTGGGACAACAACTGTTGCTGCTGCTGCTGGCGGTGGTGGTGGTGTTGGTGGTGTTGGGATGGCAACTGTTGCAACTATTGCTGCTGTTGCAATTGGCGGCGATTCGATTTGTAGGCGACAATCGTTAGCCGCAACTATTTTGGCCAAATTACGTCGACTGGCAACCAACGGTACCTGCTCCATGCCAGTTGCAGATGATGCAGTTGACGACTCCGATAATGATGACAATGATGATTCGTTGTCGGAATCGATGGTTTGATGGTTGGTTGGTTTAGTAGCCTGGTCAACACTTTGCAGCGTTAACAAATTCATTGGCATTTCTTGACACTTTGCCTTTGGCTTCTTGGCTATCAATTCTTCAGCTGCTTGTGGAATTTTTTGAATTTTTGTTGCCACGCTGATGTTATTGTTGTTGTTGTTGATGTTGTTGTTGGCGGCGGCAACAACTGCAACTGTTTCCTGTTTAGTCAACAGCAAAAGCGGCGTTGTTGTTGTTGTTGTTGTTGCGGTTGTTGATGACGACGTTTTAGTATTAACTGCTGCTGGCAGTTGTTGTTGCTGCTGTTGTTGTTGTTGTGCTGGCAATGTTGATGCTGCTGCGGCTGCTGCTACGGCGGCTTTTAATGACTCCTCAACAACTTGTTCAGCTGCTGTTGCTGTTGCTGTATTTATAATTGCCGGCTGCTGTTGTTGCTGTTGCGTGGCAAGAGCGGCTCCACCTTCTGGTATAATTGTTGCAAAAATTTGTTCGCCAAATATGAAAAGATCCTTGGAAATAATCATTATCACCTTTTTGTGATGTTTTAGCTCGTTTCTGTTTTTTGCGTTTTCTTTTTTATTTTATGGATTAAATTGCTGTTGCTCTTCTGTAAATGTAAAACGTTTCTTTATTCAAAAAAGAAGAAAAAAACACGTTTGGCTTTAGGCTTTAAGCATACAAAATATTTCGCTTGGATTTTTGATTTTCGATTATTTTTTTGTTTATTTATTTATATTTATGAGAGTTTTGCGCACATTTCATAATTTTTGCAGGCTGTAAAACAAGTTTGAAAAAAATAAAATAAACGAAAAGAGATTAAAGATAATGAAATTGATTAAAGAAATGATTATTGAGATGTTAATTAATAATTTAATGAAGGGCGAGTTAGTTAAAATAATACAAAAAAAAAAAATGATCAAGACAAACATGCAAAACTATCACATAACATTTTTTGTAAGTTTAAAATAATGAATAAATTAATAAATTCAAAGAAATAATTGTAAGAAATAAATATATTGTTAAATAAAAAAATTATTTATTTAATACATTTTTGTAAAATTCTTTAAATTGAAAAAAGTTAATTAAATTACTTTTTATTGTTTTTTACGTAATGTGTATTTTGTGTTTGTTAAATTTCCTTACTTTTCTCAAGCTTTTATATGTGCGCAAAGCAATTGAGACTTGGCAAATAAAACCAAAATGTTTTTAACAACTTTTTATGTCCGTGGTGTAAATAAACAATAACAGCAAAAAGAAAAATTTATATAAACTTGCGTTTAATAAATCTTGCTTGTCTTTGTTCACAATTTGTTCAAAAAGATTTATTTTTAGCACTTGCAAATAATAATCACAAACTTCGGCCGCAAAAACGGCATCCAAAAACAAAAAAAAAATCGAAATGAAACAAAGTTTTTTCTTTGCTCGCTGAGCCGCATCTAACAGTGCCTGAGAGAGTCAGAGTCAGAGTGGGTGAGAGAAAGAGTAATGTAATGGCGCAGAGAGAGAGCCTTAATTCTATTATAATTTATGTCAATAAAAGCCCGCGCGAAACAAAGCGCCAGAGCAAAATGTCAGCTTACATTTTATGCATGTGTGTATGTTGTGTGTGGGTGTGTGTGTGTGTATGTAAGTATGTGTATGAAATAAATATGTAATCATAGCAAAAATACCAAGTGAGTGTCAAGAAAGAACAACAACAACAAACACACAACAAACGAACACAAAACTGCAGGAGAAAAAAAAAACAAGCACGCACCCAAAAGCAGCAATATCGGCCGAAGTTACAATGAATCTCGTTCCTTGGATCGCAATCAAGGGGGCAGAGCACGTGGGGGAGCAGAAGTAGACGAGATGAGTGTTATTAAAATTTGTATTTAAAAAAAAATCAGCTGCGCAACAGTTAAAAAACAGCACGTTGCGAGTGAATATCACTTTATTTTCTCTTTTCATTTACTTAATGCATTTGTTTGATTTGAAACATTTTGAGGAGCACCGAATAACACTCTCTTTGCACACGCACAGGAACCATACATGCGGAGAAGAACACATGGGAGAACCGAGAAAACAGAAACAGATATCGAAACGAAACGAAACGCGTTAACGAAAAAAGATGTAAAAATGACTTCTTAGTGCATTGTTGTTGGTGTGGCGGCGGCGGCGGCGATCGACTAACTGAATTGGAATTGAAAGCTGAACGGCGGCGGCAGCGGCGGCGACTACGACAACTTTCTGACAAACAACAACGAACAAACGCGATGCGCGTTACGTAGTACATCCAACGTCGGCCGATTTCGATCTCGTACTGATCACCGTTAAATGCTGTTTTGCCTGCTGCTGCTGCTGTAGCTTCTGCTGCGACTGTAGCTGCCGCAGTCGGCGCCAAAGAGCGCGCGGCCGTGCATGAATGACAATTTTAACAGCACATTCTCTCCCCAAAGTCAAGCAGCGCTGCGACGTCACCCAGACGGCACACTGCACGTGCCTGTGGAGCTTAGTACTATCTCTTTGCTGTAAGTTTACATGCTGTTAAAGACCTCCACTCACAATGCTCTCTCTCCCTCTGATATTAAGCTTAATACAATGTAATACTTTGTCTGTTAAACGCTATTCTGTAATCAGTCATTGATAGTAAATTGTGGAGCTCGGTAAGCGCCCCGTAACCGATAAAAGCAACAAAAGCTTTAATGAGCCTTTAGCAAGAATTAAAAAAAAAAAAAAACAGCTCACAAAAAGTTGACTTGGTGATAGAAGTTTGCTAAAGATTAACACTGAGTTAAAAAATTAATGACTAACTCAACTTGTGCTATTGAGTTTGATTTTATTTATTGGACACTCAATTGAAATTAAATGATTTCTTCGCAATATTCAAATAAATTTAGTCATTTAGCTTGACAAGAGGAAATAAAAACAGCAAAGAGAGCACATTTTGTGTGCTTGAACCGTTAGAAACAGGAAGAACAAAAAACTAGACGGCTGTAAAATGTGTCAGATGTTTTGTTGAGCTTTCAGTGCGTGAAAAACGTAAACCAGATAAAGCTATAAGCCATTAATATACATACATACATACATAAGTACATACAATGCAAATGTAAATATGTTTCTGCTATAATCATCATGATTTTAGACTTCTCTCTACGTTTGGCATATGCGCAAGGAGTGCGTCTATTAAGTTTATGGCATGTGCCATAAACATTTGCCATACCCTTCTTGTTTTTTCTTTTCCCTCGTTCTAATTATGTTCGTACATACATATGTGCGTAGCTTGCGGCTGTGTGTGTATGCTGTTTAAGATGTTTTCGCATTTCGGTTTTTTTTTTTTATACGCACTGTGCAAATGTGAGCGCCACGCTGTCAACAAGAGACACAAATACATGCGCAGACACGCACTCAAAAAGCACGCACTTGCTCTTAACCTTGAAATGCTTAAGCTAAACGAGACGCACGCAGCTCTTTTCGGCTGTGCTGATAACATTTTGTTTTTGCTTTCTTTTCTTCGTTTTTTTTTTCGTACGTTCGTTGCTCTGCACAAACGCACACGCATATGACACACTATACACTTTTTATATATGTATACATATATGTACATATATGCATATATAGTTATTGTTTTTCATGTGCGTAGTTTGTAGAATTTTCTATAGTTTTATTATGCTTCGCTTCATTAGTAAGATTTTCAAATTATTATTACCCTTAACGTTTGCGAAATTACTTTTCGTCACAATTTGCGTTTTTAATGCATTATATACATAGAATGTTTTGTCGTTTAATGAACTCGTTATCAGTCAATTTCTTTCTTTATTTTTTGTTTACTTTGGCAGCTGTAATGCAAGGCAAAAAAACACACAAAGTGCAAGAGAA
This sequence comes from Scaptomyza flava, assembly GCA_030179655.1. Classification (NCBI taxonomy): domain Eukaryota; kingdom Metazoa; phylum Arthropoda; class Insecta; order Diptera; family Drosophilidae; genus Scaptomyza; species Scaptomyza flava. The sequence continues at coordinate 4,545,738 of JARNME010000029.1, read as the reverse complement.
TTGAGTCACGGTCGCCAAAAAATAAAAATAAAGCAAATTCTATTTAACCACAGCCGGTACTCGAAAGAATACAAAGAGTACTTAAAGACCTTGAACTGAACCTATATTCGAGTTGCAAAATGAGTACAATGACTTTAAAGGCCATTCAAATCTATAACTAACCCCAAAGCACATGAGTTGTTCGCGCAATGGGTGCGTTCGGCTTATAAATGTTGTTTTTCCACGATTTCTATCATTTTTTATGCTTTCGTTCCGCTGCTCACGCAAAAGCAATAAATGAAAATGATAATAAAATTGTCCGGAAGAAAGAGAAAAGCGAAGACTCGACAAGACAAGCAGTGTACTGCTTGAAAACTGCTGCATTTGAGCTTAACCGTAGTCTAAATAATATATTAGTTCTAGCCGCTCATCGGTTGCGACCAAGGGTAGAGCTCGTTGAACAAGCTGTCTAAAAGTATGCAAAGAGTATGCGGCACACCAATTGTTCCGCTGTGGAAAATTATTTTTGTGATAGCCTCAAGGTATGCAACAGTGTTTCTAAGAAGAGGCATAAACAATTTCAAAGCTATGCAACGTGTTGCAACAGTTGCAATTCAAATAATATTCTTGAAATTTGCACAAGGCATTGAATAGTTTTGGTTTGTATTAAAGAAAAGCACGATTCCCTTTAAAATAAGTATAAAAAACTTATTAGCATTGCTTTTCTGGTTTGTTTAGTGTTTCTTGAAATCTTATTTCTAAACTTATTCCCGACTCACAAATCAAGCAAACAACAATCGCCTGAATTTTTACATAATTTAAACTAGTTTTTTTTACGTATTAAACAATAAGAAATGGATGAATCTATTGTATCCATATACGATCTGTTGATGAAGCGTCACAGGCAACAACGCATTAACGAGCAACAAAAGGACCTACAGCAGAGTCAGTCCAAGTCCGTACCGGAGATAAAGAAATCTCGCCTGCAAAAAAGCCAAACCAAGCTATCTGGCGATATGAAACTCAAGCACGGATGGACAAAGTCCACCAATATAGTAACTGCCACACATCTGACACAAAAAAGGTCACCGCTTGTAATTCCACCGCCAACAAAAAAAGAAGTTCTTAATAAACTGGTGGAAAAAATGTCTGGCAAGCGTCTGAGGAAGTCTACAGTTGAGAGCAGCGATCTATGCCCGAGTCCAAGTAAACTTACTCTACCAAAGAAACCACAACTTAAGACAAAAATAATTAAATCATCGCGTGGCACTGCAGCTAGCAGCTCTCGCATTCGCCTCGCTCTCTCGCCGCGCAACAAAAATCTCCCAATCAAGTCTAAAGTTAAGCGCGTAACAAAAGCTGTCATTGAGCCAAAGCTAGCCCGTTTCAAAAATTCCGAAACTCTCAAGCTGGGCAAACTTGCGCCTGATTCCAAAACCTCAAAAACTGAGCAAAAATCAGTAAAAGCTGACAAGGCCGCTCGTTATCGCATCTAATATTAATATTCAAAAAAAATTGCTAGTTTCAAGTTGAATTTGAAACGCTTTTTGATGACAGTCGGAAGATTTGAGATAGGAAAAAGCGTTGCCAAATTTCAAGTTTCTGTTTAACACATTGAAAGAAAAAAAAAATAAACATAATAAAAAGCATAAAAAACAAAATAAAGAAATGCAAAAACCTTTCTTTGGCTAGAAGATTTGAACTTTAGTTTTCCATCCAATCAGGAATGAACAATAAATAGTTAGGAGAACCAGAAAAGCAACAAATATTATGAAATATTTATATTTATATTTTGTATATTTAAAATAAACTAAAACTTTTTATTGACAGCAATTTAAACAATTTTCTTTGCTCTACATGCATTTTGTTTAACAAATTTTTGTTTGGTTTCTTTCCATGTGGGGGATGCATTTTTTAACGTTTAATATTTATAGTTTTCTATGTGGTTTTGCTTACAATTTCGAATGCTTAGCACTAATGTTGCTTTTCAATATTTAGACGTTTCACATATACAATTCACACACAAGTATTTGACATTTAAGTGCAACTGCTACAAACTAAGAATACTTCGGAAACTCGTATGTGTATATATGTATGTATGTATATTTATATATAAAGTTAGCCATGGGGTTTTACACGATTTTATTTATTATGCTTTGCATTTTTGTATATATATTTTTGAATAGTTTCGACTGCAAACGACGCGCCATAAACGAGTAAAAAAAAATAAAAACTAAAATATTTAGATTCACAAAAAAAAAGAATTGCTCTCATTTTGATTTTGTTTCTGTGATTTCGTAAATATACAAAAAAATTGTACACAAATATTGTTTTTTTGTTTCTGGTATGATTTATATCAAAGTTACAAAAAATCTAAATTCTTTTTGTTTTGTAAATTTGTTTCGTAAATTTAAATGAATTTTTTAAAACAAAAATTCAAGGCGCACTTTTTAAAATCTTTATATTTTATTTGTTGCTGGTATGTATGTTAGCTGTTTTGTGTGTGCTTATGTGTGTGTGTTTTTAAATACTTTGAGAAACGATATAAACTTAAATGCAGCCACTAAAATACTTTAAATATTACACTAAAATATATAATTGTATAAAATGTAAATTCATTATTTTTAATAGAAACATATAGATGAACAGAAACACAATCTAAAAGCAATTCTACTTAATCAATTAACACAAATAATTCTCACTTTTTGTGACTAAATATTGCTGTTTTTAGTTCTACACATTCTTATTCTTAACTCTCTTTTTTTTTGCGTTGTTGCCAAAAACCAAAAAAGGTATTAAGTGAACAATATTTATCTAGGCCTTTAAAATGTTGTTTTTTTGTTGTATCGGAGTTTTTTTGTTTGTGACTTTTGAGGATAAATTGTGCTGAAAGGGCGGCTAGGGTATCAAGACTTCAGTCAAAGTCTTTTCAGTCTGAAACAAAAACAATAAAAAAAGTGTTAGACAAATTATAAAATAAAAAATAAATAAATGTTAAATAAAATAATATCTCAAGTACAGTAGTAGAAGCTTTGGATTTCTTACTTTAGGCAGCAAAATATATGTAAAAAAATACACTTTGCTTAATTCTTAACTATTTTCTAGAACACAAAGCCTTAGGAAAGGAAAGGAAGGGAGTTGGAATTGTAATATACATAAAGCTTAGGTAGAAGCAACAATTTCTTTGGATTCTTGCTGTTTTTTTTGCTTTGCTAACCGAGAGATCAAAGGATGAATTTGAATTACATTTAATTATAGAATTGTACTTTGGCTTGTTTATGCCAAATATTACTTTTCTGTTTTCGGTTTGTCTTAATTGGTTGCTTATAATTCCGTATGCAAATGCTCGATGCTCTGACGCAGCTGTCCGTCGTTGTAGATCTTTTCGCAAACGATGCTCACCTTTTTCAGCAGCTCAATGGCCGTTTGCAGCACCTGATGCCATTTGCGTAGCTCCGTTTCGTGCGACAGCTCTTGCTGACGCAACAGTTCCAGCCAATCCTGATTCGTATTGGGTAGTTCCCTGTCAAATTTCAAATAAGTTAGTGACATTAAGACTTGATATGCGCTGGTCAATCAATACTCACTTGAGGGCTGCCAAACTGGGCATGCGGGCACGACGGCTGAGATCGACATCAATGTGTTCCTCCAGCTTCCAGAGCTTAAGTAATAATATCACATTTAATGCCAGCAGCAAGCACATTAAAAATATAACAAACAATGACAAGCCCTTGTGTCTGAATCTATCTGGTCCCTGGCCCAATTGATGACCGCCTGCCAGCAACTGTTGCTGGTGTTGAGCGGCCAGACCGCCAGCGCCGCCACCACCAGCTTTATGAGCCAAGCCAGCAGCAGCACCAGCGCCAGCAATGCTGCCAGCGGCCAACAATTTGGGATCCCAGTTGTCCAATGTTTCTGGTATGCCTGCTTGTGCCCCGCCAGCGATTGCTTCCTCCGAGGGTCGTACTTGTGTGGCAGTACCTGAAAATTGACGATTGGCAACACGATGGGCAAATAATCAAAACCATTAGAAAATCAAAATTCAAATTTGTGAACTTATGCAGCTACAGCAACAAAAACATACAACATGCGTGCGCAAAACAAAATAGATACGAGTGTTAACATGTAAATAATATTTAAGGGTTTCAAAATTACGAGAATGACAAGCAAAAGCGATGAGCATGCGAGGAATGTTTGGAAAGCATTTTCGGATTAATAGTTTAAGTTAATACTTGGTGAAACGAAGGTTATGAATAAAAAAGCCAAGCATGAAAGATATAACCCTAATGATTGGGTAAGCAACTTTATAGTCTTAATCGCTTTTGCTTTTTTCAAAAAGGAATTTGCATGGCGCTTGGGGAAACGCTTTAATACCTTGACATGTGTGCAATTTGGCCTTACGATGCTGGCAACTTTGTTGCTGTGGATGAGATTGCATGTGTTGTTGTTGATGTGGCGGCTGTAAGTGTTCTTGTTGGTGTTGATGCTGTGAGTGATGATAATGATGATGATGCTGATGATGTTGTTGTGGTTGTGAATGATGAAAAGTCACTTGTTTGCTGTCATTGTCCGTGCTGCTTGTTGTTGTTGTTGCTGATATATCCAATTGATGTTGTTTGGGGCCTGTGTGTAGCTAGTTTTTAGCTTGGCATTATAAATGTTGTAGCTGTTGGTAGTGCGTGCATTTTGTATGTGCGTAATGTGTGTTGTTAGAAGAAGCAATAGCAATGGCATTTTTTTTGGCATTGACACTGCATTTGTATTCTCGTATAGATTTTGCATTTACTTTGCGTTGCTGTTGTTGTTGCTTAAATGTTAATATTTTTTTGTATTAATGCTTACCACGTCTAGGTCGCCGTCCCTTGCCCTTCGCAGGTGGTATACACGTCTCACTCTGTAACGCATGCAGCTGCGCACCAAAGAAATCTTCTAGGCCCGCCCACGTATTCTTCTCGATGAATCCCTTGACAACGCCCCAAATGGACTTTTTGTATTTGATTTGCGCATGCACCGATAACATCGTATGATCATCAACGGTCCTAAAAACAAAGCGAATTTAGGATATAAGTAAAGTTCCTTTTAAAACTGATTTGTTTCTTTGTCTCACCGCGCCAGGCAAAAGTGAATAAGCACACTGAAGCTATCCGCATAGGGTATGCCCGCATTGACACTGTTCACATCTATTGAATATAGTTCACCAGGTTTGCTGCATTCGCGCATCGTTTGATATTCAGTGACCTGTGAAGCAATAAGATGTATTAACTATCGTACAAACTAAATGCTCTCACTCACCTTCGAAGTTTTGGGACCCACAGAGGCAGCCAATTGTACCGTGACATTAACCAAACGCACATTTTGACCCCCATCATTCTTGTGCCACTCGCCCACAGTTAAATCGGTGGATTTGCGCTGCTCGTGGAAGTCCGTTAGGAATTTAGATTTCGTGAACAGAAGGTTAAACAGTGTGTCCACGCTTATGGGCAGTATTGTGTGCACAACTTGACGACCTTCGTGCGTTGAATTGCATTCCGTGCTGGGCACAAAGCTGCAGAAGAATATTATTATAGCATTTTGATGTGCAAATTAAACTTGTTATTACTTACGGCACATTAGTCGCCTCGGAATCGGATGAATCGGAGACATCTGTGGGTCCCGCATCGCCATTATTTTTCACAGCCATCTCAACGTCACGTTGTCGCTGATTTTTGGTCACTTTACGCTTAACATCCGGTCCATGATTGTGTATGGATTCCGATGTAGCTGCCGTGCTTAGCTTTTCAGCTTTTCGCTCAGCTGAACTAACCAAATTGGCTGTGGTTTGTGTGTTTGCAGCAGCAGCAGTGTTTGAGCTATTGCCGCTGCTGTTGTTGCTGCTGCTGTTATTGCTAGTTGAGCTGCTTGGCACGCTGAGAGTGACAGCAACTGATTGCTCCGACACCTTGACGGAGCTGAGTGTCAGCTCTTTGGCATTGTCCTTCATTTTCTTATTGGATTTGCGTATATTGTCGCTGGTTTTATTGTCCGAGCCACTTGCCGAGGCGTTGGCAGATGAATTTAAATTCGACGATTTGCTCGAGTTGAAAAAGTATTTCGTTTTCGATTTTCGTGTTGTGGCACTGACAACGACGCCACCGCCGCCGCTGCTGGCGCTACTATTACCGCTGTGCTGTTGCAATTGAATCAAATTGCTAATGCTCTGACTGGAGTTACTTTGATCGCCACCACCGAGATCATCAATGGCCGTTTGGAAATCCACATCGGTTTCAGTGTCCGCATCTAGCGTGGGGTCTATGTAATCCTCATCGTCCGTGGTCAAGCCCAGTTCATCGCCATAGCAATTGTGCACATAACGCCAAATCTCTTGTGGCGAAAACTGTTTGTTCATCAATGTATTTTGCCAGACGCGAAAGAGCATCAAAAATGACTTGTCACGCGACGCGAATGTCGCAAAGAAGTACTTCTCCTTGGCCGACGATATTGAAATGGCATTTGGTATAACCAATGCGGTTTTCTCTTTCGTTATAGCCGTCACATCCTTCCATTTGATGCTCACATACGTTTCCCAACTGAAGATGTTTGCATGAAAGCAAACGTAGTTCTGTGAGACGTAAAGACGACCCTGCACCAAAATATCTCGCTGCAGTGCACACGAGTAGTCTGTAAGTATAAGAAAGAAACATTAGTGAAATCTGTGTTATAAAGCTGCTCTAGTAATGCCTACAGCTTTCGATATAGCACTTAGTTCTGATCAGAGATAGTCAAAACATGTTCTTAAACACATTGCAATGTTCTGTATAAAACAATTCATTTTCTGGCTTACTTTTATGCAATATTAACAATTGATTCTTATCTACAATCAGTTGTTTGTGTACATATTCTAATATTCTAATTAATCAGTCTTTTGATATATTTTTGATAATAAATTTAGAGGAACCATAACATTTTTGTTACATGCCTGCAAAAACAAACGATTAAGCATAGCAGGTGTTCAATGAAACCGTTTATCTGTTAAAGAACATTTTCTTAAGCTCATTCACTTATCTATAAACTAGAAAACTTAAAACCTGACTTTAACTTCCACACACAGATACACACACATCGAGATACTCACCTACAATTAAACGCTCCTCGTTGGGCACGTCTTTGAAGAGTTTCTTAAAGTCCTCGGCACGTGATTTGTAATTGGGATAGAGGACGTTGTACCACGACTTCTTTTTAGCGCGCTCCGATAGTCGAGATGTGTTCTTCGAGGCCTTTTCAATAGATGTGGAGCTGCAGCTCACAAATTGGCTGCTGCTCGATTCACCACGCAAAGTAACACTTTCGTCACTTAGTTTACTCTGTGCGTCCTGAAATGTTTGTTAAAAGTTAACCTTGTTACGTTTTGATTATTAGTCATTCACTTTTCGGGCAAACTGCTTTGGAAAACCTACAATTACTACGTTCAACAGGTGTTGCCACGCTTATCAATAATTCGAATGAAACGCCCAAACTTAATCATCATGGTTCATTAACGATATATTTAATTTATTAGTTCTGCGTATTTTGTGGTTTGTTGTATAACATGACACGATCGAAGCCCACTATTTGTCGCGTAGCGTCGCTCATTGAATTCTTATTTGCAATGAGCCCAAAAAAGCAAATCGACAACACTCACTTAACATCAGCCTTATCAATGTGCTAAAGCTTCGACCAATATCAGTTTTTATTTTTTTATATTTTGTTCGGTGTGCCAAGAGCTTTTTTTTCTGTTTGATGAATTATACATTGATTAAAATGGTTTGAGAGCATATATTGGATTCTACTTGATTTGATAGCTAAATTTACCCCAGCAAAGAAAATGTTAATATTTGATTCTGGTGACTTATCAACCATTGTATTTACATATTCAAGTTCAATTACAGGGCATCAACTATTCTATCAGTATCGCTCTTGTATGTCAACATTGAATGGTTATTCTAATCAGCGAGAGTGCAACAAAGTGTAGCTCGGCTTTGGTAAGGCCAAATTGTTTTGAAAAGTGGAGCATTCTATACATTCATCCGATAAGGATGGGCTTTGAAATGGTCCTAAACTTCAATATCTGTCACACAAATTTATTATCTATTGCTTGATTTTGTTATCAATAACACATTGCGTAGCATGTGCTCTGATACTAATTAGCTCTTCGAGCGCTTTTCACACGTTCTATGTATTCGATTTGTTGCCACTATAGTGGCGTGCTAATGAGAAGAGACCACAAAAATAGTGAAAGCTTGCAAGCTTTCGAGAGACACACACTCTCTCTCTGTCGTCTCTTTGACTGACAATCTTAGTAGTAGAGCGTCTGAAGAGTTCTATAGTAAGTTTTGTGAATGGCATCAAAATGAATATGTTAATTGATAACGTTCTTCACGTAAAGGAACTATTTTAACCGGTTAAGACGCTCACAAAATTGAGCTAAAATGAAAAGGTTTTTAAAGCCTTATCGAGAACACAATTTGTAAAGACTTAAGAGAATAAGCGACTGATCGAAACAAATCCTTTCATCGTTCAAAATAAATCACTTTAGTGCCTGATTGATCTGCTTCAAACAATACTCACCTCATCTCGTCCACTGCTTGAACTGGACAATTTGGCTAAGTTGCCTTTAGAGCTAGTTGAGCTCTTGCGACTGCTCGGACTATCCGTGCAGGAACTGCCCGCTGGCTGTCCGTTGGAATCGAGGCTTTGTGACAGAGAAGGCTGATCGTTGGGTTCTGCCTGGACAATGCTAATGCTGGGCGTAGCAACCGGAAGACTAGATTGCTGAGTGTTAGGTTCTACGTCGTGCTGGCTGCTCCTCCTGCTGTTGCTGGCAGGGGCATCGGGACAGATGGGAGATGGCGCAGCGGAAACGGATGTGGTTTGTGTTTGTGACGACAACGATGTGGTTATTATTGTGGAGATGGTGCTACGTTCTAGAGTGCCAGCTGCCTCCTGTATGGTGCTTAATGTGCTGCTTGTGTTGGTGTTGTTGCTAGAAGTTGTTGTTGTTGTTGTTGTTATTATGATTTCATCGCTGATGGAATCGCGCCTAAAAGAGAAAACACAAAGTGAGTAGATAATTTAAATTGCTTATTATATTACAGTAAATAGATTTTATTTGAAAACTTTTAGAGTGCGAAACGTATTCAACAAGAAGGCATGCAAATTTTGTACAAGTTGAGGGGAATTTGATTACATAAAATGCAGCTTTTATATACTTAACGCTTTGTTTGGCCAGACCCCAGTGATAAGGTGTTTTGAGTACTGTTAGAACCTACCTTTCGCCACTATTGCTACTTTGCGTGGATTTATTATCATCCTGTTCAGTTTCCGATTGTGGTTGCTGCTGCTGTTGCTGTTGTTCCGGCGATGGTTGTTGCTGTTGTTGATGTGGCTGCTGTTGCAATTCTTCCTGCTGTTGTTGTTGTTCTTCTTGTGCATCACAAATCATGTTTGTGGCATTGGCAGGCTCAATGCTGGTTACAGCAGTTGCTGTTGTTGTTGTTGTAGCAGCTGTTGCAACAGTTGTTGTTGCTGTTGCTGCTGCTGCTGCTGTTGTTGTGGTTATATCAATATCTTTAATCCTACAATAAGATTGTACATGGAAATAAACAAAAACAAACTTAAAGAAAGAGTGGCAAAGAGAAATGAACCAAACCAAAAACCGCTTTCTTTATCCTCAATCTCTCTCTCTCTCTGTTTGTCTTCCCTATAAATATCAATTGTTAATGGCTTGAAGCTCGAACTGCAAATGAATGACTCTCAATTATTTTATTGCCAATCACTGAACAGTAAGTAAAAACAATACAAACACAAAAGTTTAGCACCAAGAGAGAGATAAGAGCGATAAGATATATGCCCTTAACAGACTCTCGAATATATTAAGCGTACGTAATGTCGTTGGTTGATGAATCTTTGGCTTTATCGACTCTATCCTGATTAACTGGAATTTGAATTGAAACTAAAAGTAGAAGTGAACTACTTAAAGCATTTGTAGGGCACAAAAAGCTTTCGTTTTCTCAATCTATTTATTATACATAAATTTGTAAGTACCATTAGGTAAACCATATTTTTTTATTTTATTATTAATCTTCAGTTGCACTTAGTTTGTACTGGAAACGCAGCTGTTAAGTTTCTTTGCACTTTGCTGGTCTATAAATAAAGTTAAAACAGAACTCGGGAACTTCTGTATTTGCACAATTTCCATACAGAAATGTGTGTGTGGGTTTATTCGCAACGAGTATGATGAGTCGGTTTTTTGCACTAGTCAAGTACTGGTCATAAATTATTGCTAGATTGTATGTGAACTGAATGCTTTGTAGGGTTAATGAAAAATCAATTTTCAACTACTGTTTGCTTCACATTTTTTTTACTTTGTCTCTCTATTCTCTTAATTGACAATCTTACATGCCTGTACGGCATTCAATTAAGATAGCGCAGCTGTTAAAATATTTTGATAATAGCTGCAAACAACTGTTTGAGTGCAAGTCTATTGAATGATAGCTAAAACTGACTCATTTGATGAGTTTGAAACAATTACAACTATAAATTGTTGGTAATTCAAAGTTTAACAACCCTTAATGGAAGACTCTATACAATATTTTAACCAAGCTTTTGCTTATGGCTTTATACAACTGAATGAAAAATATATTTAAACAAGTTTAAATAAAACAGGAATTTTTTAAACGATTTATTATATAACCAAAACTAGCAATCGTTGCTGTATTAATGAGAAACGCAATAATAAAATAACTCACCGCTTGCGCATGTAATAACCTTAGCTAAGATAACCTTTAGTTGGGAGGGGAGGGACTCTTGGGGCTACAAGCGATTTCAGGGCGGGTCTCAAAGGCAATGCAACATGCGCATAACAAACACAATGAATATAATTATTAAGTATAAATATATATGACTCGGAGACACTGATTTGCTAGGAAAGGAATGGAAAATTGAGAGACAACAAAACAGAGTTGGACAATAAATAGCCCGTCCAGCGAAAAATATAAACACGCACAAACAATAGAACCAGTTCTAGCGAAAAATCAATAGAAAGAAAAATAAGCTAAATGAGAAAAAAAAAGGAAAACACTTTTACATCTTTTCTTTTGTTGTGGACGACGATTTATGTTCTGCGCTATTTTTGTTGATATTTATTGCGGGTCACACTCTTGACAGGTCACACAGGAAAAAAGTATGTCATTAGTGTGGAGTAATAACGATGACGAAACACAAGCCAAAAATATATATTTTTATTTATAGCACATTTTGCCATGTCGTTTTTTGGGCAAAAATATGGCCATTAATATATTATATAATGATGAGCAGTGACTGTGTCTCCCTTCTTCTTTCGTTAATTCACGCTAATTATTTTATTAATTTTTGGCGTTTTATTTTTTTTCCTGTTTTGTTGTGACTTTCGCACGCGATGCCGAGAGAGCGAAGCGCGTCATTTCAACGCGACGTTTGAAATTGCACTCGGTGAAATGTCCGAAACGACGGAACGCAAGCCGGCAAAACAAAAAACAACAAGAACAACTTATACTGTTTAAGTAATGTGCATGCATTAATTGTTTGCCGTTGTTGTTGTTGTTGTCAGAGTGTGTTTAAAAGTCGGCAATGGAGATTGTACTTTATACGCTTCGTTGGCTGCATTTTGTCGGAGGAGTTTCATGCAAATTCCGCAATTCACATACCGCAAAGCAACTGTTGCGCAATTTTCCAAAGCGAAAGGTTCAAAAAATTATAAAAATTAAGGTAACCTAAAACCTTGAGCTCCTTTTTAAACTAAACCAAATTAAAACACTTGTTCAATACCTTATTCGATGTAGTTAAGCAATTTTATAAACCGTTAAAATTATTTAACAAATTAGGAAACCTAATTAAAATTTTTTTTATATTTTCCTTAAACCTTTGATTCCTCACCGTTTTAATTTGAATAAACAAAAAAAAGTGTTACCAGTTTGATCGGGAAATGACTGCACACGGGTTGGATTTGTGGATTATCTCTTTGCCATTTTACTGATAATTCATTCCCAACGATTACGAGTCGAATATACTAAGTATTTATGTATATAGTATTTATGTATGTATAAAAAGCACACGACATGCAAAAAATGTAACTGTAGCTGTTTCAATCAACATGCAAGCCAGCAAGAAAACCTACACCAAATAAATACAGTAGTCGCTTAATAATTGGAACTTGTATTAATTGGAGTTGTTTAAAAATCTTCGAATTGTGCAAAGAATTTTTATAGAAAAAGTACGTTTTAATTTTTAGGTAAAAAATGAAATGAATAAGCTCTGAAACCGTAGCGTTTCATTTACCGAGCGACTACTGTATTTATGTATACTTTTTCAATCAAGCTTTAAGTAGTTCAAGTATAAGTAGAACAAACATATTTGATTTTTACTACTATTATTTGTTTGGAAAAAGAGCAGGAGGAGACGAGCAGTAGAAGTTGAAGAAGAGGAAGAAGAAATAGTTGTGAGATACTTACATGGGAGTTAATTGAAGATTAAGGCTGGCGGCGCGTTTATGCTTATGTTGTTGTTTTTGCTGTGAGGATTGACGAAGGAGATTTTGAGCAGTGGCCAAGGATTTGGGTAAAGCGCCTTGGCTGGACGATTTGTATAGGGACACAAATCGTGTGCTGCCGTTCACTGTTGTTGTTGTTTTTCCCGATGACTGTTGTTGTTGTTGTGTTGGTAGTTGTTGTTGTTGTTGCTGCTGCTGCCGCTGTTGTGTGACAAAATGCATGACAACGGCAACGCGCAGTAAAAACAAATGAATCGCTTTACGCTTCGCACAAGTTACAAATTGTGGCAATGAGATTTGTTTTGCATCATTTTTCTTTGCATATATATGTATACAATAAATACGGTACTCGAGTCACAACCTACATATCTGCTTTCCTAGTAAAATTGACGCTGCTGCTGACGTCTGCGGAAGGGGTTTCATTTTGTTTTTATAATTTTTCATAGTTTTCATTTAATGACACTGCGCACACTTTAGACCGTACGTTCGATTTGAATGTAATATGTATATGAAATGCAATTTATATTAATAAGCCTAAAATGAGATTCGATTATAAATTCTTGCGTTGTCTTTTCGCACAAATCTTTTCAATGCTGGACTTTTTTTGTGCGCATGAACAGTATACGTCGCACCTAGGGTTGTCAAAAGACGCACAATGTAGGCTAAGCGTTTTGTTGACACAAATATTTTCAGCCTTAGCCATAATAAGTAAAAATATAAAGAAATTTCAATTTACATATTGATAACATGTTTTTTGACATGTTTTTTAATCAAAATTATTATCAAACATATCAGTGATTAGTTACATAGCAATGACAGCCCTGTTCCACAGCTGTGCAATCAGCCACAAAATATACCAAAATAAATACTATACATCACACAGTGGTCACACTCAAGCACGTTTAACTGTTAAAGAATTTTATTTTGTAAATATCACAAACCACATGTTAGACGTATTATTATTATAAAAATGTTTCATCCACGCTGCGTAGCTGCTGCGCCGGTGGCGCTGCCATCCAGTTGGCATCTATTGCAGGCGCTGCAAAGAGCAGAATATGATATTATTTTGCAGAAAGATGCAAAATCAAAGCACAAAAACACAATGTCATGTGCAAATATGCATTATTAAAACACACTGCACAACAACAATATGTTCAAGCCAGTAAACCATTTGAAGTCAGTACAAGGCTAGAGTTGCCACTTTTGAGCAGTCCACGGATCAATGCTAAATCATCCGGCGAAAGCGACCAACCAGTCAACTGACCCACAGATTGCAGTTCCGGACAGCTGTCCATGAGCAGCTAATCAAAGTGAATATGATAAGTAATGGTATATAATCTATATATTTGGCTACTATTTACCTCCACGGCCTGCACAGTGAGCTCTGGCGCCACCGTAAACCAAATATCTTCCAAAACTTTGAAATCATGCTGCACAAACATGCTGAAGAAACAACAGTGGTAAGAATACTTTTTTTGTTTTTTTTCTTGCTCATTTTCTTTTACCTCACTATGTCTGCATCTGTAAAATCCACAGAATCGACAGCCAAACGCTTTAAATCCGTCGTTTTGCACAGGAAAGCTTTCAGGGAGCTATTCATAATATCACAGCTGAGGATTTCAAGACCCTCCAGCTGCTGGAAGCGAGACTGCGATTGTGCATAACTAAGGCTCTCCAGCACATAACAATCGAGATCGACGAGTGCGGGGCAGAGGCAAGCCAGTTTTCCCAGCTCCAGATTCCCAGTGCCTTTAATCATAGTCAGATGTCGCAGATTTCGACCAATTGGCCGTTCCAGCAATGACAACAACTCTGCCACAACAAATTTACAAATCTTTAACTTGCGCAAAGTGTACGTGTGCAGAGCTCGTAGGGAACCCAATTTGGGTGAATCCAGATAGAGGCTTTCCAGATGTGGACATGTTTTGAGCATCACCTGTAGCGTCGTTTCATCCGTAGCCGTATCATGGATATACTTCAGGCGGCATTTGAAATTTGTGTCAATGTTGTCGTAGATGAATTTTAAAGCTGCGCCCACAAAGGAGTAGGTGGATAAGGTTTCCAAGTTGTGACAATGCTCGAGAAGCAGAGCTATATCCGAATAGCATATATTCTCCTCACCCGGCATGCCCACATCCACGATGGTCAGGGATTGTGCACAGACGCCTTTGGATAGGAAATCAATGCCAATCTCTGTGATATCCGTTTCGCCGGATACATCTAATATTTGTAGACGCTGACAATTGGCGCCAATCTCCTCAAGCAACTGATCGTTGGCTATATATGGAACATAGAGCTTAACCAACTGTTTGCAGCGCTTCACAATTTCGTACATATAATGCATGTGTTCCTCCTTCACCCAAATCCCCTTCAGATTCAGTACACGCAATCCAGCACCCTGTGCTGCTATCACCTGCAGTATCTTCTCATAGTAGCTGGGCGGAAAGACTTCGGTGAGAAGAAAATGTACGCCACAATTGAGCAGCATTTGCAGGCAGGTAAAACGCATATTGGCCTCGAGGTAATCCGAGCTGAGGATCACTCGCAACAGATCTTGATATATATTTGATGTGGCGCCCGCTTGTGATAAATATTCGTTCAGTTCGACCATCACAATATTTATATCCAAATGAACATCTGGAGCATATTGCACATAACTAATGGTGGATACTAGGAGATTGGCCAACTCCGCTAGAGAACTATCGCTCAAGGAGCGAACGCTGCACTTTTTAGACATTTTCGTGTGTAAACAAACTGCGACGCAGTTGCGCTTTTTGCTGCTTTGACAATCCGTTTGTTTTATTTTATGTACTTTTGTTAGTGTACCGATTGTGTTACATCACTTGAATAAGTATTTATTTATATTATTAAACTTGTTTTTTTAAATCTTATAATGTTCACTTGTTGCTTATTGTTAATCGAGTATTTATCAAGATTTTCTGTAGGATTTTTGTGCAAATATATTTTATTTAAATCAAAATAGATTTTTTTATATTAGTTCTATATATAGAGAAATAATATATATTGAACGCGATTTTGTTGTGCCTTCTTCAGCGCCACATTGCAAACTGAGAACTATTTTGTTTTTTCGTGCCCTGGGACGCCAATTTGTTTGTTGAACCGCAAATTACTTCAGCTATTTAAACGCACAAAAGCGCTACACGAAAAAATTGACGAGCAAAAAGTTTAAATGTTTTGTTCCTTCTTTTACTTCACACTGAAAACGAACGACTGGAAATTCACTTAATAAACATATTAAATGGAATACACATTGCTGTTATTACATACTAAATAGAGAGAGAGATTTCTGTGCACTTTATAAAATACTTTACTTAAGGTTGCAAATAGCTTGGCAGCTTCATGCGCATAAATAGCCAGGTGGTAAAGAATGAAACCAATATGAATATAAAGCCCATTGCCGTTAAGAGCAATCGATTGAGATTTGTTTTGCCTGGAGCATGAGTTTGATCCATTATTATAAAGCCCAAGCCACCAATTGTAAAAAGGAAGCTGCTTGCAAGTCCTTCCATAATATATTGTGCATTAACACGATATGGCATGAAGGCTACAGGACGTGAGTGTCCATGCTCATCGACAGTTGCACCCACACTGGGCGGCTCCACAATCACATCATAGATAATACCTACAAAATTAAGTAAAAGTTATTCTCAAAAATATGTATGTATTCATGATTTACTTACCGCCTGTGACCAAAAAATAGGAAAGCAGCACAACTGAAAATACAGCCATTGGTGATGGCATTGGAATGGAAAAGCGTCGCACTTTAATGTTTGGCGGCACCAGTATGTGAAATGGCAGACTGTAAAGAGTTTCGAGCATTTTTGTGGTCTTTAAGTTTGTATATTTTCAATAATGTTAAAAAGCCGGCGTAGGCGTCTTCTTTTTTTTTTTGTTGACGTTGTTTGTAGATCGTTTGTGAATAAGTTCGATGACAAAGTGGAATATCGGAACGTAATGTGTGGTTCGGAAATTGAGCTAGCTCAATAATTAACTCGAATTTGCAAACATTATTATGTTATTAATGAAATGACCAAATACAAAAAGGCATTGGTTAAATAAACATTAAGTTTAAGGTTTCAAATTGAGTAGGAAGTTAAGTGTTCATACACACATAAATAATTTTATATGAACTAGCTGTAAATGAACTTGAATGTGCAACTCTTTTGCGATGTATTTACTAAAAGTGGTCACACATTGCACAAAACAGCTGTTCGGTCACACAAAACGCAGAAACAAATATTAAAAAAAAATATATATAAAATAAAAGTTACAAAAGCATGGCAGATGCCAATGCAATGGCAGAAGGTAAAACAAGACAAACAATAAATAATAAATAATACAAAACATTTTATTTACTTACCTTCAGGCAAACTGCCGGTTATAGAGAAGAGAGTGAATAATATTCACGATTTGGCGCAATGGCAAAGATCTCGCGCCTATCATGATTTAATTGGTTATATCAATGGCACTAGTTCGGCAATACAGGGCATTAAAACAACAGATGAAATGTTTGAATCGGATATGTTGAAAAAATTGCTTGGATTATTTGATTCATTGGAGAAAATGGTGCAGGAGAATCCACCGCTGGAGCAGCCTCAACGTTTTGGAAATAAAGCCTATCGTGATTGGTCACGCACCATGCACGAACAGCTACCTGAATGGCTCAAGGAACGGCTGCCTGTCACAAAGCATAAATATTTAAATGAATTGCTGCAGTATCTAATGGAAGGATTTGGAAATGCGACACGCATCGATTATGGCACTGGACATGAGCTCTCCTTTCTTTTCTTTCTTTGTGCACTATTCAAAGCAGAGATCTTGCTGGAACAGGACATTGTTGCCGCTGCACTTCGTCTGTTCCAACGCTATTTGGAGTTTGTTCGCAAACTGCAACGCACTTACAACATGGAACCGGCTGGCAGTCAAGGCGTTTGGTCATTGGATGACTATCAGTTTGTGCCCTTCGTTTGGGGCAGTGCGCAGTTAGCGGGTAAGTTTTTACTTTGCTATTGCATGCCATGATCTATGATGAATAACTTCAACTTCAACCTTTGCAGTCAAGAGTCCCTTTGATCCGGCCAAGTTTGTCGACGAGCAGATAATAAATGACTTTAAAAATCACTTTATGTTCATCAGTTGCATTGATTACATTTGCAAGGTAAAGACAGGACACTTCGGTGAGCATTCAAATCAATTGTGGAGCATAACAGCGGTGCCGTCTTGGGTCAAAATCAATGCTGGCCTGGTCAAAATGTATCAAAAAGAGGTTCGTTCTTGCTATTTGGCAACAAAATATTTAGTTTTAACTAATTTCCTTACCTTCACCAGATCCTATCCAAGTTTCCAGTCATACAGCATGTTTAC
Source organism: Scaptomyza flava (assembly GCA_030179655.1). Lineage (NCBI taxonomy): Eukaryota > Metazoa > Arthropoda > Insecta > Diptera > Drosophilidae > Scaptomyza > Scaptomyza flava. The sequence goes on along the minus strand of JARNME010000029.1, from coordinate 4,527,833 downwards.
TTTGGCGAATTGATGTCCTTCGAGACAGTTGCTGCAGGCACAACGCTAACCAATGCACGTTTGGGTCTAGTGGCGCCTCCGCCTTCGAAGCGTATTTGCATTGGAGCAATGCCAGCGACAGGAAATCTCGTGCCGCCCAAACCAATAGTGGCGCCACTACCACCGCCTCCAGCTGAGGCTTTAAATAGCGATCTGAATGTTGGCGATTCGAGCAGCGAGAGTAGCGATAGTAGCGTTGTTCTACGACCAGAATCTTCAGCCTCTTTGGTAAGCACTGAGGGTTCCGGTGATAAGCCCACAAATCAAGCAGCTGGCGAGGCTTCCAAGGAGCAACAGCTGGTGGATTAGATTTTAATCTTCTAAAGGATCTGTTCAAATTTAATGTAGTTGTGTTCCAAACATTCGATTTATCATATATGGCTAAATTATACAATTCTATTAAAAGTTAAAAGTTATCTCTATCTGACTACAGTTTGACAGCCACTGTGCCTTTGCTAAGTGTGCGACAGTTTTACTTGCATATATGCATATTGAGTGCATTTTCATGTGCAAAACGCTGGGAAAACGGCGGAAGCAACGACAATTCCAATGCAATTTCATATGTATAAATATGTGTGTGATGTTCCTTAAATGCACAATTGCTGTAAATTGGCCACTTAATGGCATTTTTACGCCAGCGCTTGCCACAATGCAAAGGAAGCCAACGCAATAAAACGAATAAAGCTGGCAATATTTGCGGACAACTTTCAAGGCAGGTTTAAAAGCAGAAAAGTCTACTTAATTATTATAAGTTCGCTGATCTCGAGGGCTTTAAAATTAATTAGTTTAGGGCGGTGAAATCGGAATATTCATGATAATTTCATCGGTTTGTTTTTGAAAGTCATTGAACTGTTACATTTAAGACAAATGAAAATATTCTCAAATTAGTCAAAAACATAAACATCAAAGTATTAAAAAACTAAAACCCAAAAAAAAACAACTTTTTCACTCGATTTGCTGGGAAAGTTTAAGGCATAATCATTTATATTCGACACATCATTTATCACGGTTGTACAGCAGCCTTGCCACGCCCCCATTTTAAGCTCCAACGTCCCTCTTTGTACACACCATAAAACCCTGGCGGCCATCATCCACTTTAGTTGATGCATTAAAACTTTGCCGACGCATTTTGATTGAAGACTTGGACAAAAACAAAAATACATAGAAGAAAACCAGAACAGCTCCTGTTCCTGCTCCTGCTCCTGCCAACAGAAACAACTGCTGATTTGGACTTTGTTATTCGGTTCATTTTGACCTCAAACTTTGCTCGATGCTTCTCTGTTTTCGCAAATTGAATGAAGTTTGTCGCCTGTATAGTAGCAATGGGGGGGCAGTAAGATATGAGGAAGAGGGCGTTGGGTGGTGCGTGAGTTGAGGTGAGTGTCGTAAGGTGAAGTCTAAAGGTTCGCACCTAATTGAGCTCTGTAGGTGTATGTGTGTGTTTGCCCACAGGTTAAAACGATAGCTCAAACATTTGAGTCACAAAATGAAATATGTTGAGGAGAAAAGTCAACGGATAATGTCAATGGTAAAGTCAATCAGTGAAGCTCTTGTTTCAAGTAGAAAGTAGAGAAACAAAGTGTTAGATAATTAAAAAAAAAAAACTTACCTCTGATAAAAATAGACACTAAAACTGTGGTGTTAATACATGAAATCGGACAAAGGCATTCGAAGTCTATAGTAATATATTGCCCACAAATCTAGTCACATGCCAACTGCTGTTGTTTAGAAGGCATATGGGGCACATATTGAGATATTGAGACTTCTGGGTTGACAATGCGTTTGATGCTGTTGTTGAATGGTTTGTCCGTGTTGCTGGAGAGCTTATCGATGTTCGTTGTGGTGTCAGTTAACCTCCCTTACTGGTGCTTACCATATACCCTATGCAAGATTGATGCCTTAAAAAGGGTATTCTGTTGAAAGCCAACTGTAAAGAAACCCATTTTCAACAGTAAAAGTGCTACAAATCAGTTCCATAACATGCTAATGGGTATCATCCATTTGGGCATTCCCTTTTTCATCTTACACACTCTTTCATGTTTTATTTGGGGGCCGAGCGAGGGCTTGTTGTTTGCCAGTTGGACGCGTCAGCTGGTGCAACATAACGGAGTCGACACTAAAAATGCCGACAGACTAACACAACGACAGAGGGCTCCACGCATATTTTAGTGCCAAGTTAATGCACAAGTGGAGTTACCAAACAAAGGGAGGGCTGAAAGGGCGATTGCAGCCTGCTTGGCTCCCAGTTTGGCTGCTGCTGCTGCTGGTCAATGTCACAAACTTTTGCCAAGTTTCGATTTACATTTTTGCCATTTTTTGTAGCTTTATTTTGTGTTTTTTGTGTTGTTTTTTGTTTTCTGATTTAACGAACTGTCTAAAGTGCAAAAACAAGAACCAAAGTGCTTGGCTCAACTTGATCAAGAACTTTGCCGTAGGTGCATTATATTGGAGTTTTTTTTTATACTCCCACGCCCACTCCGCCCCCACCTACTTCACCTACTTAAAAGCCCCATTATTTTGCCAAAGCATTTGCCATAGACAATAACTAATTTTCGCATCGGCAAAATGAAACTTTGAAGAAGTTTCCAGCAACACAGAACACGCTTACAGTTTGAGAGCCACTTCGATGAGGGAAATCGAAAAGTGAGTGAAGAGGCAAGGCTACATACAATCTTAACTTTTGCTTGTCGATAATTAGCTGATGTACTTGAACAAATTCAAGTAGTAAACGCTCAGATGCTAGCTGTCAGCAATGTGAGATGATGAAAACCACAGAGGAATCTTCAGTTTGCAATGCTGAGTCATCTTTGGAAAAGGACTTCAGGTTAATTGTGTACCTAATCGGTGCTTACACAAGAGGACGTCGTACATAAGATAATAAGTTAACTTGGCTTAAGGCAGAAGCAAGCATAGCAATCAATCTCAAGATGCATATTAAATAACACAAAGATCATCGTCATCATTTCAACGTTACGCATCCGCCCCATTAGCCACAACTTGATGCCACATCTTGTGAATCATTCAAAAAGCATTCACGTGAGAACTTTCACGAACGAAAAGATAAATCCATGGAATGGCATAAACCTTGCACAGATTAACGCCAATTTCCGATTTGCAGTCGAAGGAGTGTGGCGTTCTTCGAATGCAGCTGCTTTGGAGCACATCAAAAGCAAAAATCAGTGCTGAAAGCGCAACCAAAGTAATATTATCAGCCGTTTGCAAAAGATGAGGCTGTGATGCAGCAGCTGCCGGCACGTTGGCAGCACCTTTGAAATATGTTTGGCCCGAACTTAAACTTCGTCATGCAAACATGACTTGCCAGGCAAAGCGGAACACAACCTAAAAGGAACACTGCGCACTTAGAGAAAAAATTAAGTTCACTGAAAAAATTAATCAAGATTTTCCACCTTGAATCAACACTTTTCGGTCTTATTTCTCGTGTAAGACCGAAAAATCTTGAATCAAGTATGAAACTTTCTTAACTGTTAAGATCGCTCATTCTTAAATTTAGATCGTTTTGAGAATGAAAAGTACTTATTCGAGATTGTTAATTCTTGAATTAAAAAGCAAAATTCTTAGAATTTGAGATCTGACAAACTGTAAATGAGATTGAAGTGAACTTAAAAACAAGATGTTAGATCTTGAATTTAAGATTATTAATTCTTGATTTAAGAACTGACAAATTCACATTAAAAAAAAAAACGGCAACTATTCGTACTTTAACGCAGCCTAGCCGTGTGTAAGTTGCGTAAGGCTGTAATTTTTTAAACAGAAATTCTGGCTTCGTCAACATTAAGGTCGAATCGGGTTTAAAATCCAAGAACTTGTATTCTTGATCCAAGTTTGACACTACTTGATTATATAATTTCCTGAAATTCTAATATTTAGACACATAAGCGCAGAATAGCATTTTTACAGCTGCCTATCATTCTCATGCTTTAGCTAGAAATGTTCGAAATTAGAAATAAACATTACAAATTTATCGGATTTTGCTTACCGTGACGGGGATTTGAACCTTAGATCTGTTGTTAACTGCGTCGAGTGCTTTAGCTGTTGAGCCAATTCCTATTACATCTTGACTGCAGTTAATGTTTATGTTAAGTGAACTTGATTTAGAACAGTTTATTCGGCATTTTTATACTAATTAATGACTTTTAAAAAAATAAGAACTAAAATAAACTTGTTTCATATCATTTTTAAGAGCAAAAAAAAAAAAAAAAATTTGTAAAATGCCGCTGAGATTTGAACACGCGACTCGTACTTGATTCAAGAATTTTCGTACTTGATTCCAGTAGTTCGGAGGATAAACTTGATAAACTTGATAAAAGTGCACTCAGTACTTGATGTAAGTATTTCGAACTTAAATTGCCAGTTTTAAGTATTTTGGACTTATAATATTAATTGAAGCCTCCTTCCGACATGGAGGAGGCATTTTTCTAAATACCCGTAAAATGACTTTAAATTTTTAGATTTTAGGAAAAGTTTTTCAGGCAATTTCCATACAAAATACTTTTGAGCTATTAGAAATGATTTTTCATAAGGTCTCGCTCATGTTTTGCTCTAAGTGTAGCTTGGCTGGCTTGTTGGACAGGAAATGCGCCCAGCAAATTGCATTTGCTTCCTTTTTGCCTTGTGCCCTGCAGCAAACAGCAACAGCATCAGCATCAAACGCAGAAGCAGAAGCATTTTCCTTACTGTTTTCTACTCCCCAATTCATTTTCCGTGCTGTCTTTTTCGTTTTCTTTGACGGATTCCTTTGGCACTTCCTGTTTGGGGAAATAGTCTGTTGGCGTATAGTATGGCAAGGGGTAACCCCTTCCCCTGACCATCGATATGTGTGGTGTGGTGTGCTGGTTTTCCTGGCCGCGAGCCAGAAACGGATGCGCTTTTTATTTCTTTAAAAGGGAACACGTGTGTGCGTAGTTTACTGTAAACCCCTTCCGTCTCGTTTCTTCCTACCTGATTGTGGTACTCTTTTCCTCGTTTTTTTTTTAATAACTTTCACAATACTTAATGCGTTTTACGTGCCAAGATTTTAGTTGCCGTTTTCCACTTACCAAGGCAAAGAGCGGTTCGCTCGAGGGCATTGTCCTTGAGTTCGGTCAGGTGTTGGGCTTAATAATAAGGAAACAATGTGTGCCAAAAGGTTTTCTTCACCAGTACATGAGTGAGAGAGCGAGAGAGAGAGGGAGAGTAAGAGGGAGAGAGAGTGTGAGAGAGAGTGAGAGGGAGAGAGAGTGTGAAAGAGTGAGAGAGAGAGAGAGAGAGTGAGAGAGAGAGAGTGAGAGAGAGAGAGTGAGAGAGAGAGAGTGAGAGAGAGAGGGAGGAGAGAGAGAGAGAGAGAGAGAGAGAGTGAGAGAGAGAGAGAGAGAGTGAGAGAGAGAGAGAGAGAGAGAGAGAGAGAGAGTGAGAGAGAGAGAGTGAGAGAGAGAGAGTGAGAGAGAGAGAGAGCGAAAGATAGAGGGAGAGAGAGAGAGAGAGAGAGAGAGAGAGAGAGAGAGCGAAAGATAGAGGGAGAGAGAGAGAGAGAGAGAGAGAGAGAGCGAGAGAGAGAGAGAGAGAGAGAGAGAGAGAGAGAGAGAGAGAGAGAGGGGGGGGTAAGAAACACGATCGATAACTGCTCTTGATAACTTTTATTGGGCAGAGCCAATGAGCCACTGGTCCAAGGCATTTTGGCTGGGTAAGGTATGTGTTACGACTTAAACCAGTTGGGAATTACAAGCCCAAACACAAGAAAATGTTTTGAAGCAAACACAGCAAATGTTTTGAAGCAAACACATTTTAGTCTTATTGAAGGATAACAAAGTAGTTTACAAGCTCCTCCCCAGAACAGAAGTTAGTGGGAGGGGGGAGGGTGGTGAGGGGAGGGGGGAGGGTGGGTGGGGGAGGGCAGGTGGCAAGAAATACGATCGGTAACTGCTCTTGTTAACTTATGTTGGGCAAAGCAACTACTGCTGAACACAGCCAATGGTCCGAGGCATTTGTCTGGGTTAGTTATCGATTACAACACAAACCAGTTGGGAATTACAAGCATTTATTTTTCTTGCATATGGATATAGCTTCCTCTTTAGCATATTTTTAAGCTTGCTCTAGCTTATTTTTTCCCAGAATCGAGCTTATGTCGGCGTTCAAAACCTGGCAACACTGGTTAAGATGCTTCTATTTTGGACTGCAGTTTTTAATTCTCTCTCTATATAAGTTGTTCTACATTTAAGTCTTAACTAAAGTTTGCGTTTATTTTAAGCTTTAGGTGCATTTTAATTACAACTAACTTTATTCTGTATGCCCCATAACAGAAATAATTGAAGTGAGGCATAAAAATTCTTTGAAAGGAAACTCAACATGCTACAAGTTTTAATTGTTCAAATTTTAAAGCTTTTAAAACTGAAATACATCATAGAAAACAGGTTTTCATATTTTTTCCTAGAAATATTTTTAAGCCACAGTGGCAACGCCAGCGGGTGCTCTTTCAATTTGTTGCCCTTTCAGCCGTTCAGCGGATTGTAATGTTCTGGCATTTTATTTAAGCAAATGTAAGTGTGTGTGTGTGTGTGTGCCTCTCTGTCAGTGTGTGTGTGTGTGTGTGTGTTACATATGCTAGTTTTTTTGTTGTTGTTGTTTTCCTTTGCCTTGTGGGGCATACAAAAGCTGGATACTGGCTCCCCAAACGACAGTCAAGTTTACAATTGTTGTCAGTGTGCGGCAACGTCGGCGTCGGCGTCCGCGTCCGCGTTCCCGTCAACATCAGCGACGTTGACGTCGGTTTGGTCCACCCGTTACTTTTTGGATACCCTGCCAGTGTTGCCGTGTGGATGGGTTTAAGTACTACTATAAAGTTTTCATTTTCCAACCTGAAATGATGAATATTAAATGATGAGTCTGGAAACATTGAAATTAACTTACCAAACTCTTGGATTACAAAAAATATTTGAATACTTTAAAGACGTCATACACGAAATAAAATGTCCCAATTGTCTTTACTATATAAAGGATATCTCGAAACACATAGGGATTCATTGGCATAAATGGATAGTCTCTAAGCTGTACAGCTATTTCCACAACATAAAGTTCCACAATGTACCACAGATACTTCCAGACGTGCATTAAAAAATGACCGAACACATAAAAGACGAGACCGTAACAAAAACGAGGATCTGGGCTATAAATCTGGGATCGAATGAACTTATGCAGAACTTCCATTTCTACAGAAATTATCACTAACGTCAACATTGTGCATAAATCTTTTGGGTATGCTGTGGGAATATCCATCCAGTACATAATCAGATTTATACATACAACCGTTGCACAAAAGATCCTTCCACGCTTCTTCTGTTGCACCCTTTCGTAGCATTCCAGTTTTGGGTTCGTAGACATTTTTGAGCTTTGAAAAGTTTTAAATATATATTTTGTCTGTTAAATCTGTAAAAATAATATGGAGTTGTTTGAAATGTGAAAGCAGACTGATCTTGATTGTAGTTTTTAGGATGAAACTGAACAGCGCCTACTCGAAAAGTCTTTGTTTTTGATTTGCTTTGATTTAATACAGGGTGTTTTTTAGTCGAGCACTTTTGCTGTTGTTTGGCTGCTGGTTTCGTGGCCCTTGTCTGCCGTTGTTGTCTGTCTGTTTGCATGCTAAAACATCCGGCTCCGGCTACTGTTGCTGTGCTTCGCATTCTGTCGCTCAACTTCCGCTCGAATACAGTGAAAATGGCATTTTAGTGGGGCCACCAACTCAATTCCCGTTACGGCACAGGCTCCAAGCAACTAAACTTTGTTTTTTTATTCAAAAATAAACGAAGGCAGCAGCAGATTGACAATACAAAGCAAAATACGTGGCGATAGCTGCCAGGCATCATCAACTTAAGCTTCATAGTTGAGCTTTCAACTGTTAAAGTGTTAAAGTCGCTCTCCCGTTCTCGCTATCTCTCTTTTTTACCAAAGGCAATTGAGAGTGCAGCTACCAAAGCCTGGTCACTCTCGATCTTTCTCGCTCTCTCTCTCTCTTTAGTTACAGTTTAGGCAACGTTGGTATAACATTATTGTTTGCACTGGCAAATCAAAGTTTTGTAATTGCAAAAGTTGCCTTTAAACATATATAAAAATAAAGTTGTTGCTGTACTAAAAAATAACAAAATAAAAGAAAAACTCAGAAATACAAACGCGCGGAAAGCTTGTAAAAATCCATGTGAGAGAATACGAAATAACATTTGCATGCGTTCCCATTACTCAAACAGTAAATACGCTCAACTAGAAAAGAACGAAAGCACGAGAGAGGAGAGAGCGTGTGGGCAGGGACCAAAACGAACGGTGCATTTTGTGCAGCAGCTTCACATTATTTTTTATATGCGTCGACTAAGCAAAGAAAAGCAAAACAGATATTGCAAACGACTTAAATAAGCAAACAGACGGCACATGAACACACGCACACACACAAACAAATACTACACCCACATACCTATACATGCATACATTTAATGCAGCAGCAAAAGTGCTGAAAAGAGAAAGGCAGAAAATAAAATTCTTTACGGCATTGCTGCCAGTGTGTCGGCACTATGTGTACTTACTCGTTGTATAAAACTACACTTTTCGCGCCCTCACCCAAGCTACTTAAATAAACTACGTTTTTACTACTGTTACTTTTACTGCAGCACTCACAAACAAACACACACACATAGAAACATATACTTTTACAATTGTGCCACTTCCACTCTTGGATTTCAACTGCTCCATGTCTAAAGTTTTTACAGGTTTTTGTTTTCATTTTTGTTTTTAGAGTGTTGGGGGCGCCAAACACTAGACTTTTATGTGTTGTCATAAATTGTTGCTGCCCAAACAACTAGTTATTCGTGCAGCAAGTAATTTGGAGGCCGGAAATTTGATTTAATGTTGGGCAACGGGGCGCCATCTTGTGTAAAACAGAAGCAACTTCTTTTATATGTACGTTGATCGATGTCAATACTAATTGCTGCTCAAGCTCTTGTTATGTCAGCAATGCAGAGCTTATTAGAAAAGTTGTATAAATGAATTGCCATGTTCGTTTTAACCTCCAATGAGCAAAGTACATTTAATAAATACAAAACAATCTATGTGAAAAGCCGCAAAGTGAATTGTTGTGTAAGCCTTACCGTTTTTCAAGTTGCGCTCAAAAGTAGGCAGTGCTTTTTCGGTAAACAACACAAGCAGTTTCATGGCAAGCGTAGAAGCCCTAAAAGAATCTGTTTACACTGTTCGAGCAACAATCAACGCCCTCACAATTGTAGCTTAGATAATTTTTAAGCAGCACTCGAAAGAAACTTTTTAAATTTTGACCACAAACTGAACTGAAAATTACAAATTTTTCACAACTTTCGGATCACATTTTGACAATGTTCAATGTGTCCGTCTAATCCTTCAAAGCGTCCAGCACAAATAAACTTTACTGTTATTCGTTTTCCAACGCTGTCAAAGTCACAGTGGGAGGTAGAAGGGAGCATGAATTAAAGAGAGCGAGACGCATAAAGTTTTCAATTGCGCAATTGTAACTTCTCTGCAGACTCCCCCTTCCCCCCACCCTTCCCAAAAAAAAGAACTGCGTAACTTTTGTAGAATCAAACAACTGGCGGCATTCCAGCTGGCTTTCAGCACTAAGCTCGAGCGGCAAATGCATTTGACAGCATCAGCAGCGGCAGCGGCAGCGGCAGCTAAGCCAGCAAAACAATTTTCACCATTTTGCTGGCCAAAAATAGTAGCATGTACTTCCACCCCTCCCCCCAACCCTATACATTGAAAATCTAACGGTAAGCGACACTTGTGGGCAAACCATTAAGCTCTGGTAAGGAGTGTGGGGTGGGGGGGGGGGCGGATATTTTGCTGGAATTCTCTCGAGTCGCAGTTAATTGGAATGCATTTCAAGTGGCGCAAAGAGAAAGTTGAAACTGTTGGTGCAAAATTTTAAGCAATTTAGTTTCCTAATTCCATTTGCTCTTGCTTCAATCCTTTCTTCCTTCATAACCTCCGGCGCTCCCCCCCTTTCACTTCATCTTTAGCCAATTACGAGCAGGAAAGCCAAAGAGGGGAAATTTAAATGCTGATTTTATAGAATTTTTACTATATTTTCTCTTTTTTTCTTAACCGTTTCCCAATTTAATCTATATATTTTTTTTTATGTTCAGCATCTTTTGACGTACAAACTCAATCTAATGTTCGTATTTATATTCAATTTGGCTTTGATTGCTGCTGTGTTTGCGGCTTTTCCTCGATTTTTGTGGCTCTTGCGTTTAGCTGGAAAATCTTTTGACTTCAAACTGCAAGTCAAAGCAGTACACAAGTATTTTTGCGATCGAAATGCATTTGCAATGGTTTTCATGAAAAGTCAGCAAAGACGAGTTTTCGGCATTTTTGGTTTTAGGTTCTTAGCGTTTGTGGCATAAATAAGTATGAAAGTTAATGAATTTATAATATGAAAGCTTAGAAATTTATATGGTGCAACATTTGGTGGCACTACAGTTCATACTTTCTGGCAGAATTTAGCACTGCACCAAACATAACCTCATTTCGCATTCGGGCTAATATAAAAGCCACAGATTGGTACAGCCTTATCTTTTTAGCCATAATTTATGACGCTGTTTAACACACAATCCTCAGCGCCTCCTTCTTGCCCCCTTTTCAGCTACAAGCAAACCATATATTTATATCAATGTATGTATGTATGTATGTATGTATACGTATGTATGTATGTGGCCCTTTTTGCAATAAGCTTCGGCTACAAATAACTATAGCAAGCCGTTCGTTCCTCTTAGGCTGTGGGTGTGGCTATTGCCATGGGGCTGCTTTTTCCTTCCCCCCCTCTTTTTTGCTGGCATTTTAAAAATCGTTTAGTGTTTGGCACAAATGAAACATCAAAGATTTACGAGCCATGATTAAGGCATTTTGCGGCGCGGCCAAAACAAAAGGAAATTCGATGAGAGCGCAAGCGAAAAAAACACAAAAAAAAGGAGTGCAAGTGTTATGGCTCTTTGGGTAAAGTGTTGAAAGTAAAATGGCTCTTTTTGTACATATTGAAGTGCTAAGCAATAAGCCGGGCTAAATGTGAGTGTGAGAAAAGTGAGTGGGAATAATAGCAAGGATTTTAGATCATGTTTTATGTTTCAGTTGGTTTTCTCTGGCTAACTTGAGTTATAAAAAATGTTTGGAGATTATAGAAGAGAAGGAGAGAAAATGAAAAAGATAGAGTATCGAGAGGGGTACTTGGGAACCGTTAACAATCCGAAAAATCTTTAGAACAATATCATATTTTTTCGTTTCTAAATATTTTTAGCAAGAATTTATTTCCTTATGTACTTTAACAAGTTACATTTTGGACTTTTATCCGTCCGTGTTTAAGATTTGGATCTTGATTACTTAATTTTTAATTAAAGCATTAGCCCTGTGTTAAATATTTCTCGCCTGTCATTTGTCATGTGTGCCTTGGGGGCAATTTTTTGTGTATTTGTGCTTTTTATAGTAATTTGCTATGTTTAATTATGCTTCGCAGTGATTTGTTTTTGTTGTTAGCGCTTTGGGGCACTTGACACACACACACACACATGCCAACCCAATTAGGCTCCACTTAATGTTGGCCACAACCACGCAAGTCCCTCAGCTGATGACAAGCATTTTCTATATGTATGCAGGGCTTTTTTTTTGAGTTAATCTTAACGAAGTCAAACTGGGGAAATTCGCTGTGATGTTTTTACATATTTTTAGTGTGCTTTTAGGCTTTACCTACTAATGCATCATAAATTTTACAGTCTGAAATAAAATAAACTTTAAAAAGACATTAACTTATAAAAAGCCTTTCAAAATATTTTACCTTTTATTAAAAGTATTTTTGAACGAACTTTCAGTTAGTGCAAATCTACAACTTGTTTGTAGGGTATGCAAAAGTTTATAAACGTTAACACAAAACGCTTATCCAGTTTATTTGGAATCTGTTGTTGTTGTTGTCCTTGTTGTGTTTTTGGTTGCTGCGTTTGGCTCTCGACATTTTTGGTTTATTTTGCTAGCCAGAATCCTTTAGAGGCTTATAGTTTTGTAATTGTTTCTGGGCGTTGTTGTTTATTATTGTTGTTCATTTTTAGACAGATTCGTTTTGTACGCTTGTTGTTTCTGTTGGCCTGTTGGCCTTGCTTCTCCTATCCCCCTTAAACTGTTTTATTTCGCTTCGCTTGTTGGCGGTAGAGTGAGAGGTGGAGCGGATTTTGTTCAGATTTGGAGCGCAATTTGCATATTGCGCGAAATTGTGTGTTGCGAGGCGTGTGAATAATGTGTGAGCTTATAGCATTTAAAAGTAGCGGGAACCACCCCGCCCGGAGCCATCACATTTAGATTGGAAAGGACTCTTTGGCACTTGGGTGCCATTAAAATGATTTGTGGGCGTGGCAGTCTAATTAATGCTGTCGCCCCAACAAGAGACAACTGTTTAAGAAATAACTCCTGCCAAAAAAAAAATAAACACTTGGCTAATTTGCAACAGCACAGATGTGGTCTAAAGAAGGCCATGACAAACACAAGAAGAGGAAGAAGAAGAAGAAGAAGAAGAGGAAGATGAGGCAGCTGGAACATCTGTCGCTTGGCTATCTGAATTGTGAGCTCCATTTTAAGCCATTCTGCACACTTGTCATTACATTTTCATGGCTTTAGTTTTGCATGCGCAACTTTTACAAAAAATATGAATACAAAATGAGAGAGAGCAAGAGAGAGAGAGAGAAGGGCGAAAGTAAGTGCCAGTCTTAACGAGTTGTCAGCCAGTAAGCAAAAAGTTTTTTTTATTTTTATTTTTACCCAAAATGCTAAAATGTCTTCCTGATTCATGATGCTTGATGCTGAGTGCACTGCAAACAATTGATGTGGGCTATGAGAGAAGAGATAGAAGAAGCTGCTGTTCACTTTTTTTTTGTTTTGCCTTTCTGCAACAGCAAACAGTTCGCGCTGAAAGGTAGGCAACACTTTTTACACAACATTTATGCAAATGAAGATAGAATTTATGTCTTTGCTTCGTTAGCACGAATAAACTATTTTTAGCTTGAGCACAAGTTTGTAAAGTCTACAAATGAATGTATATAAAAGCCTTAAGCTTCTGTAATTGGCTTGTTTATCAAATTAAGAATTTTTATTATCAAAAGTTGTTAAGCTCAAGCGTTAAAAAAGAAACCTCTATAAAAAGTTTATAGCTTAAAAACACCCTTAAAATCGCCAGTAACTATGATAAGCTCAATGAGGTGCAGCAGAAGCTTTATTTTCACAATGTAACTTGATTTTCGTCCATCCCCATGACACTTTTAAAACACACCCAATTTATTATGATTTTAACACCCATCAGAGTTGGTTTTTTTATAGCCCCTAACATTGTTTCTCATCATCATCATCAATCTGTTTTTGGGCAGGCGCGTTGCTGACCATTCCAAAACTGTTGCATCTTAAGTAAGTAGCTGCTCTTGACACTGTTTATCCAAGCATTTTATCATCCAAAACATTCTTTTACTTATTCTCTTGTCAAAAAAAGCTTTTCGTTTGCTTTTATTTTTCAGCTCGTTTTTGTTGTGGCAAACTTTTTAATTACGTTATGTTCCCCCAAATGCTTATGGCTGCCAACTAACAAATCGCACTACATACTTCTACGTGTGTGTGTGTGTATGTGAGTGTGTTAGATGTTGCGGAAATCCTTTTGTATTGTGGAATGGCAAAACTTTAGCATACAGACCATTTCAAGTTTTGTGGGTGTATCTACTGAAACTGAATAGCATCTCAATGTTGCATTCGTTTATTGCAGTTGCAATTTTAGTTCGAATGTTGTTTCACCCTGGGGCATGCAACAAATGTACAGCAGGGTATCATAAAACTGTGCAACAGTGTATATTAAATATTTTCTGTTGGAGTTTTGGAATGACCTTAAGATAAACATTGCAGAGGAATCAAACTGAAAGATATGTAAAATTCTTATATCAATTAAATTTAGATCAAGATATGACGGCCGTGGATAGGGTATCACTCAGTCATTCTCACTCATCTTGAATATTCTTATTTATTTTTAATTGAATTCTGTTGTTATTGCAAGAAGTTGAATTTTATGGGCATTTGTTGGCTGGCTGGCAGCCTTTCGAGTTGCCTTTATGCTCTACAAATACGCCAAGGGCTCAACAACACACGCACACACACGCACACTTGGCAAACTTTTCTGCACATCCTTGTGTGTATCAAATGGCAATTACCCAACATGCCAGCATATCCATAAGTTACTAAAATAAAGAGTAGAGGCTAGGGGGAGCTGGTTAGGCAGCTGCGTTGAATATTCTTTTTCTTTTTCCCAATATTATGATAGATTTATTTGTATTTGTATATTTGCTTTGTGCTATTTGTCTTCGGTTTGCACTGACTTTTGCATTTTCGCGCAAACATGAAGGGGAAACATTGAGACAATAATCTGTATGGATTTCAAAACTGGTTTTATCTTCATGTTTATTGAAATTGTGTATTGAATTGCAAAACGAGGGCTCGACACATGAAAGGTTTATGTCTCATTCAATCAGTCTCGAAAATGAATCATTTACACATGTCTTTTGAGCTATGAAATAAAATTCGCAAGCCTTTGAAGAGTTGAAAATTCTAATAAAAAGTTCTATATTTTTCTGAATATAACTCAATCAATTGAATAAGTGTAACAAGCACTTTGGATATTCATTGAAGAATGAATGCAATTGAGTGGTTTAATTAAATGAAATCGCTTTGAATAGATATACATATACATATGAATTATTTACAGTCTGGCAACAGCAAACGTAATTAGCTCCTTCAAATTATTTAAGCGCTTCAGTCAAAGTGCAATAAAATAATTGTTCAATTATTTTTGGGGCTATGACTTAATTACGAATCTATGAATACAATTGAAATGAAACGAATTATTATGAAATCACACATGAGCTGATCGAGAGAGATTTTCAATTAGTGAAAGAGAGGGGAATGTGCAGCTGACATTGATGCCGCAATCCATGGCTGAATCTATAATTTGTGTATCTGTGTATTGAATTGTGACTGTCTGCTTGTCAACATGGATGTAATTGTATTGCATGCATGCTCATCATGCGACTGATTGCATGGCATCCTTTCGAATGCGCTGCGTTGTGTTGTGTTCAGCGTTGCGGTCACGTTGCTCATTTTCGCATTATGTTTTATGCACAACTAAATACAAATGCGTTTTAATGAGCGACGCTGTTGACCAGCCATGTGGTTAATTTATTATGCAAAACATGGTTTCACAGGCATAACCACAAACGCATACTACATATATCCAGCCAGGACATCACTGGCCACACTGAAACTAATAATACGCCATTGTCCTTGCATACAACAATTACTTGCACACGGGGCTTACAATTGAGAGCATCAACAGCGGGTGACAGCGCTTTAGCAGTAGGTCGTTAAATGCAGCAGCAAAACCAGGTTCAAAATTCTACATGTTGCAACATAATGTGGCATACTTTTTTTTGTGGTCACATGAACGTTGCTACCGTTTCTGCAACAGCGCCCATGTACAACGTGTATGGAGCTCAGGACTTGGCGGCAACACATCGTAACTCTAGACATTTATCATGGCCGACATGTTGGCCACTTGATTAACACCTTGAAAGCCAGCGAACAGCTCAAATAAATGTAAAATTGCTGAAACTAAACTCCAGCCGTTTGCAAACAACATACCCTAGAATGTATAGTGTGTTTGAGGGCTTTTGTTATAAATATTTTGAGTAAAATCAGATTTGTTTAATGATTTTCTTAGATTTCTATGACTTTAACGCTTTTTGATACAGAAACGATCGATCTATCATTTTAGTTTTGTAGATTTTTGTTAAGAGGATATCTTCGAGTCGAATAAAAGTTCTCAAACATGTAGCTTTTCCTAGCTTATTGTGTGCATTTAATATTTGTGTCATTTTGCATGGCTCGGTGGATATAGTACAAAATATATATTTATATATATATATACGACTACACTATATAAGTCCTAAGCTATGTGTTTCCTCCCGAGTTCCCGTTTCCATATCCTGCCTGCAGGCAACATGGATTTGCATGTGTGCGGGATTTGCAGTTAAGTGGAGCGTGCGAAACGGGTAGGAAAAATTCACCAAATGCCAATGTGATGCATACCAAAAGTTCAACAACAACAAGAACAACAACGTCACACGCGATATTCTGTTTAGCTTAAATGGATTTTGAAAGGCTTTGCAAAACACTTGTGCATACGAAAGGATTACAAGGATGAGTCTGGCTGCCGATGCAGCAACTGCAAACCTAAAGAAACAGTTAGAGATTGACAGAGTTGCAATAAAAACAAGTGGAAACATTGCATTCGGTTGCGTCCGACTGCGGTTTACTCGATACCTGTTTAAAAAGGATCTTAATCGCATCTGACCATAATGTTATCGTATTCCACCATTCATAGTAATAATAAGTTGCTAAGTGATGCTATTTTCATTTTTGCAGCTGTATATAAGTTTGAAGTAAGTGAAGTGTGAGTAAAGTTCCGTTAAAGATAATGCGCTTGAGAAATATATGCGCTAGACAAGGGCAAACGGATCAATGCAGAATGAGAGAAATACCAGGAATGGCACACCAGTCTTGCTACTGACTTCTGTTCGCATGGTACTTTGGCTAGAATTTCTACTGGATTTTACCCATTTACCAAATCAAAAACACAAACATTCAAACAAAAATAATCAATTTGGACGCACAGGATCATTTTTTGCTGCTTTGGCGTTAATACACAAACAACACATTAAGTTGTTCCCTCCTAATTATTTTCTCCAGCCGTCGTTAAGTGTGTGGCTTATTTTTGTGATGAGCAAAAAATCCCTTTGCAAGCGATGCGCTTGAAAAATACCTGCGCTAGACAAGGATAAACGCATCTATGCAAAATAGTGCATATATATATAAGTGTGACGCGCAGAATGAAGAGAGTACCATGAGCAAAAAGTCCCTTTACGAGCGATGCGCTTGAAAAATACCTGCGCTAGACAAGGACAAAGGCATCTATGCAAAAGAGTGCAGTGTGACGCGCAGAATGAAGTGAGTAAGTACCATGAGCAAAAAGTCCCGCCATGGGCGATGCTCTTGAAAAATTCAACGAAATCACCTGATTCTTACTTCTCTTCTCCTTGTACATACATTAGTTAAAATTTGTACTGCTTTTTGATGCAGTTTTGACGTTTTATACATATTTCCACGTCATAGAAAAAGACATTTCAAAAGTTTCAAGTCTCTAGCTTAAAGGGTTTCGAAAAAAAAACATTGCACAAACCTAATATACCCTTTACCTTCGGTATCGAGTATAAAAAAGAGACACTGGAGGCATAAGAAATGATTGCATTCCCATGACAGTTTCTTAATGTGTTTTCCCATCGATGGGTTAGCAAACTTGACTTAAAAGTAGTTACAACTTGTGCATGCATAAAAGATGAAGTGCTTTGATAAAGCTTTGAAAGCTTTTAGCTTCGTAAATTAAGTTTTGCATGCAGTTGCAATCAATCATGTTTCACCAACTGCCTTATTGAAGTTAGTTTTTAAATTATAAGCTCAATTGTATATCAAGAAATATATATATTACCATTCTCGTCTAAAACCATTCATTTGTTTTTGCATAACTCTTTCAATGTTCCTTTGAAATATTTGATACAATTTTCAATTATTTTTTGTCAAAGCAACTCTTTGTGAATTGTAAATGCTCCATTCACAGTTTCATTCAGCAAAGCTAGTTTGAATTCCATCTCGTGTACAGCTTTTCCCAGCTTTTTGTTTTGTTCCAAACACTCTCCCTTTGAGTTTTTATCCAAATACTTTCCATTGTTGTGTCTGTCGTTCTGTCTTTGTGTCTTTGTGTCTGTCTGCTTGCATTGTTTTACACATTTTGAGTTTGCTCTACATAAGAATGTCCTCCAATTGATTCACATGGGCAAAAATACATTAGAGATCCCTCTTCACCCTCTCTCTCTCTCCCTTTCTATGGGTATCATAAAACCTTTGCCAACAAATCGCACAGCAAAAAACCAGGACATCAAATTTGAAATGGAAAACCACTACGTTGAATTGTGGAAGCCATTTGAGTTTGTTTGTGTCTGTGGATTCCATGTGCGTTGAGAGTTATGGTCTATGCAATAACAAAGTTTCAATTGTTTTGAGCATGATGCTAAGGTTGTCGACTTTTTAACCAACGGAAATAGAGAGAAAAAGAGAGAGAGAGAGAGAGAGACGGGTTTCTAAACAGAAAACAGACAGCCCGAGATGTCATTAAAATCATACGGTACACTGGTCAAAAACCAGCCTAACAGACCAACTAACTGGCTGACCCAGGCACATTTTGTAAATACACATATAGTCCAAAAGTTCAAATTTTGCTATCCCATTAAATTCTTTCTTTTTTGTTAACCGCATACGCAACACAGCACAGTGAAAGCATACGCTGGGATACGCGATGTGCGTGCCTGTTATTTTTGCTCATATTTCTTACTTATTGCTGAGCAAAGTCGTTGAATAAATACTCTTTCAGTTGTCTAATGCAATAACTAATGAATGATTTAATAATAATAATTGTAATAATGAAGTCATTTAAACTAAGATTGCATTACTTTCTATGCTGACAAACTTTATGTTAAGATGTTTCACATATAACGCGTTCGTTCTTTATTTAGTTCAACAAATCAGGAAATGTTTCAATAAATCGTTGGACAAAAAATGCAAACTACTCAGAGTAAGAGCAAGCAAGCGTTATAAAAATAGATGGTCCAATGCGTAGTCTGGCCACCAAGCACAAAGTTTCCAATATCAGGCTGGCGAATATACATTTACCATTCACGTCCATTCACGAGTATTCCCAGGCAATATTTTTTCGCTTGCAGCGTAGGCGGTCAATCTATCTATGTGTGTGTGTGGCTAGTGTGAGCAAGTATGTGTGTGTGGGTGGACTATAACTGTGGGTATTTTTGGCTAGTGTTGCAGTAGAGCTCCCGGTTGGCGGTTGAGCATTGAATTTCATGACGTCATTAGTGTTAATGACATCAGAAGTGTGCATAATGCCACACAAGTTTAAATATTGTAGCCACACTTTGGCTATTTCTTCTTATGCCTCACATAATGAAAAGTTTCATGTTTGCAAATGAGCAGCAGCAGCAGCAACAGCAACAGCACCAGCAAATTATAAAAAACTAGAAAATAGTGCAGGAAAATATGAACGCTTTTTCCATTGAAAATAATGAGCCATAAAGTGCACGCAATTATAGTTCTAGCCGGATGGAGTTGGGTGGTAAAATGGTTGGCTATGTGGCAAAAAAAAATCCTAGAAATTGTGGTGTTCCGTGTGGTTTGCCTGCATTTCGTCAAATAGTTGTTTCTTGCGTCCTTGTTTTGTTGTCACAAGTTGTTTGATAAGATGGAAGATTGCATTCCATTGTTTGAAACAAAGCTTAAGTTACAACCTTCAAAGCTATTATTAAGTTTTAACAGATTTATTTTGCAATTTATTCAAATGCCATGCTAAAAATACATGCATGATGGGCATAGATGAAGCTTCTCTTATGGACCACCGCCCTCGGGTATATGAACAACGAGGGTTCTTGTCACAATTTCGTATGTGGCACGACGCTTCAACATGAATATGATTAGTTCATAGATGCCATAGGGCGTCGCAAGTAATATGTGCTTGAAAAATGACCGCTTGAAACATTTAACCAGAGACGGTGAAGAGACCGCATACAGATTGGCCCAAATGGTTCCGCGTTGTCGTTGTATGCCGTTCGGTCGCAAAACGGCTCTGGCAAAGATCACCTTGATGTTCATCAGCGCTTTGCCAGGTGTGGAAAAGTGTTCATGAGCCCACAAGCACTCATAGCTGGTGAGCATGAGAATGATCAGCAACATGTGGCCCGGACGTTTGAGCAATGGCAAATATAGATCCAATAAAATGTCACAGAAACGTAGAATCAGATGATCGTTATCGAATGTTGCACGCAAAGTTCCTCGCTCACCATCCAGACGAAAGAGTACGAGTAGCACATACGTAACAAATAGTTGTGCCATGGCAATTATGAACTTATCAGTAAAATCGGCCAAGACGCGTTTCCACACGCGCGCCACTGACAATTGGATGGGCTGAAATCTTTGTAGATTTGCCCGATGCTGCACATCGTTTACAAAAACGTAATCATCGGGACGAGAACGTTGAGCCACTTGCTGGTTCTGCTGCTGATTCAGCTGATTCTGCTGATTCAACTGAACATAAAAGCTGTACATAAAGTATTTGTATATGTTGTGCTGCTGTATTTGTGCAGCTGAAGCTTCTTCGGTCCATTTTCTAAGACTGGCGAAATATTGTTCCTTGGCGCTTAGCGTTTTGGGCTCATCCTGTGTTGGTTCCAATGGTTTGTTTGCTTGTTTCGATTCGGTCATTTTGAGCTGTTTCTTCTTTAAAATTTTATATTTTGAATATTATTTTTCAAAGTATTTGCCAATAAATGTCGAAATTTTGAGTTCTTTGTTCTGGGCAAATATTTTTTAACACTAAGACTTAATTTATTTTTTTCTACCTTAAACGCCTTCAAAAGCTACTTTGTCTGTCGCAGAGTTGCACAGTGTTTGATGTGAATAAAAAAAGTTATCGATACAAAATAGATACCAATAGAAGTTAACAAATAAAACAATCGATGACCACGATGTTATCGACCATAAATTTAAATCAGAGTTGCATTTACAAAAAGAAAACATTGAATGAAAAAAAAGTTCATCTTGTAAATTTTTGAAATTTTGCACTTAAAACGAGTTGTTGCCGTTGCTTGCTGCCTCTGGCCCAGAACTAAGCCATCAAGGATGCAACATAAAACTTATTAACTCTCATTGTGGATAGCTATAAAATTATAAGATAAATGAAACAAGCGCAAAATTGAAATGCATAACGTGCGGAGTTGAAAAATAACAAGTTGCAGGCTATAAACTTTAGCTAAAAACTTTTGCCCAAGTCCCGGCCAGACAGCAATACGAAGAGAACGAGAGCGAGAGAAGCTGGCCAGGAAGAGGAAATGTGCTAACAGCAACAATTTTTGGACTGGTTGCAGTTGCTGCTGTTGCTGTTGCCCCTTGCTAAGTTGCAGCAGCGAAAGCAGCAAAAGAAGCCAAACAAAAACTAAAATAGCAACAACTTCAAATGAGCAAAAGGCAACATTATGGCAGCTCGACTGGTGTAAGTTCTCAGTTACAAGCTAACCAGCTTCAGCTCCCATAGTTGCCCGCCTCCCTCCTTACTTTCAGCTTACTTCATTTCATGCTTCTCGTACTCCCTGGCACATTCGAATTCTCTATCCTCTATCCTTTTTGACCGCGCGCTTTTAACTTTGTTTTTCAATTTGCACGGCGGGCAGCCACACAAATTAAATTGGCCAGCGCTTTACGAGGTGTTGGCCCATTTGCAGCTTTGTTTTTTAAGGGCCAGGCTGCAAGTGCATACAGTGAACTCTAACTTGAGAGCACAACAAGGGTACAAGTTTGAATTTGTGCCATATATTCGTATCGTCTGCAGGGGTTTCACTGTATACAAAAAGATTTCCAACACAACGTTTACAGCCTACAAGGCTCATCCGTTGATGGGTTCTTGCATTATTTAATACATATTTTATGCGAATTCGAATGAATTCTTTGCATTTTTCATTGCCAGCCAACCAATTGGCGTTGACAATCTCGAATTGTGTTCCCAAAAGAATGACAACAACAACAACAACAACGACACCAAAAGAAGCAAATTGAATTGAATTGAAATTTAAATCAATAATTTATCTTTTTTTTTTTACTTCGTAGGCACAATATTGCAAGGAGTTTAAGGTTTTTCCCTTACTCAACTGTCAAATGAATATTGTAGACTTGAGAGGGAAAGGAAACGTGATAAGATAGCGTAGGCTTGTAAGTAGGCGTGTAAGTGGCTGTTGATGAGCTTGTATTGATGATGAAGTCATGATTGCCATGATTAACGCATAGCATATATGCGTGTAAAAGGATCTTTCTCGTTTTGTATTCCTTAAGGTAACGCTGCAATCGGAAGCGTTCTTTATATACAGATTAAACTTATTGAAAATGTTAATACAAATTCAATATCAATAGGAAAACAATTTGTGCCACAATAAATGTTAGTATTTGTTGTTATTTTTCTTTCTTTCCAATAACATCGATTTTCCAATTTCAACAATTAAGTGAAGTTTATTTTAAAAATCTGAAACGTGTCGCTTGCAATTCGCAAAGCCAACACTCAAACCAAAAAAAGAAAAATGCATGCGAGCTGCGCGGAATGCGAAATATTGCCAGAAGGTGCGGTCCACAAAAAAGTCGAGAACAGTGAAAATTGGAAAAAGTAACGCATGCAATGCGGCACCAAAACCAACAACAACAACAACTGCAACAACAGCAACGACAAAAGAAAACAGCCAACCGCCATTTTGGTGCAATTCGTGTATTTTTAATTAAACCCAGCGACAATTTGACATCAATATCGAAATTAAGATCTTGCAGTCAGAAACCGTTGGGCACAACATGAACAACGCGGTGTAACTTAAACCTTACCCCTTTGCCAGTATGCGTGGCATGATTGGAGGCAGTTGAAGTTTTCCTGTAGTTGCGAGGGCAACATCCGCTTTTCCTCATCAAACGGATATCCGCTGTAGCAAAAAATGTTCACAATTTTGTTTTGTCATTTTCAATTTTGCGAACATTGTGCAACTGTGTGTGTGTGTGTGTGTGCGGCGGATATTGATGTGACGACATGTTCCGGATCGTAGGGTTTACTATATGCACATACGTATGAATGATTGTTGCAGGTCCTTGAAGCGCCTGCCACCAAAGATACGAGCATAAATTGACGCGGCAATAAAACATTTGGTCGGAAAGAGACTGGGCCAGATCGGAAAGGCAGTAAAATGGGCACGCAAATGTCGAGCAATGGCAAAATAATTACGAGCACTGTTTCCAGTGACACAAAATGCGAAACATCAAAATGCAAAAAATCCGTTAACTCAAAAAAAGCGTCAGCTTAATGAAGCATTCGAACATGTTACAAAAGCAAATGCAAACTGCAAATTGTAGGCAAAAAGTGAATAAAAAACTTTAAAAAAAAATACAAATTGCAATTTGCATGACAAACATTTAAAAAAGTTTCGAGTTGCAAAGAAATTAATGTATGTAATTTTTTGTTGCAAGTTTCTGCAATACTTTATTCTCTTGCCAAAAAGCCAATTTAAATTGTTTTTTTGTTCCAGATTTGATGAGATATGCAATCTACTCTTTTTTTTTGATTATGTGTCTTAAACTTAAATTTGTTGTACATATTTGGTTCATTGGATTGCACAAACCTATTAAAAACACATTAAATAAGTACTTGATTGTTTTTGTTAATGCAAACCACATTTAACAACACAATTCAAATATCCGCTTATTAAAAAGCTATCAATGCAAACAAATGGTGCGAAAAATAAACATGTCAGCTGCTATCAAATATCAATATTAATATAGCTAGCTAGTAATTTTAACATAAATACGTTTCTTTTTTTTTTGAAACGCACAATTCCATAAATATTTTTTTGTGTTCAGGTGGTGGGTGGAAGGCAGCTTTCCCTTAACTGGCAGCAGCTTTTCCGTTGAACGTTATTGGGAAAAAGTGTTTTTTGATCTGCATTAAAAATGCATAAACGATTATGAATGGACTGCCTGTCGCTATGTGAGTTAGATTTATGGAATTATGTCCATTTTGGAAAGGTTCACTCTATTAAATTATTATGTGAATAAAGCTCAACTTTTAATACTTGAATTTTAACTGTAAACGATTTAAATGATGGTACAATAAATATCTTAATTGGGACACTCTGCCACGCACTAGAATACGTCTTAGACTTGATCAACAGGTTCATAATTAAATTGTACAGATGGCTACATATATAAGTTGCTTAGCACATGTACTATTTTAAATTTAAGTTGTTTAAAATAACACCAGCAGAAAAATTAAAAAAAAAAATCCTTTTCCAGTGTGCTCCAAAAAGTATGCTTTAAAAATTGTTAGTAAAATGAAACACCTAAAACCTTGTCTGTCAAGTGAAAGTAGAGTTTGTTAAACATTTTGCTCATAGTAATTTAAGCTTAAAGCCGATTTTCACAGTCAACACAAAAAAAAGAGCGATATGCTGCAGCATATAAAAAATAAATAAACAGTGAAATGTCGGCACGGAAGCAAGCAAAATAGACAAATGAATAAAAATGATTGCGGCATCGCAGGCAAAGTAAAACCAAAATGGAGGCAAGCGAAAGACGAAACGAGTGCGAGGCAATAAAACAACACATAAGCCGCACAAGTTGACGGCGAGTGGGCAGATAAGATCCACACACACGCACACACAAGCTCAGTCGCACGCGTTGAAAGTTTTCAATTTTTACGACTTCATTAGAAACGCATGATGAGCAATAATGATAGCGCACAGCGGAGGGGAGAGACAAAGAGACACAAGCACAGCTGTTGCAAAGTGCAAGTTACTCGCATAGCTCTAACTATAACTATAACTGTATTACTACTACAACTACAGCTAACCGCAAGACTAAAAAATATCAAAAACAGAAGCTAAAGAACCCAAAACCACACAAGAAACAGAGAAAGAGTTAGTTTGAGCTGGGGCAAGAAGTTGAAAGGCGTTGCCACAAAATGAAGGAAGTGAAGCAGCTGGAAAATTGCACTACACATTTTATGAATGAGTGTCGTTTAAGTGGCCAAATGTGTGTCGTGAAGAGGGCAAAAAAAGCTGGCAAAGAGTGTAAAGTAAAGGGCGCTTGACAGTAATGAAAGTTGAAATTGTTTTTGTTTCCGAAATGTTTAGCCAAATATGTAATAACATGAGTTGCGATTTACGCTATTCTCATGAGCATTTGGCTAATAAATTCGATTCACATGCCAGCTAATATATAAACATTTTGAAAGCTGACATAGACATTTAATTATATAATAAGAACAAAAATGGGTCGCTGTTGATAGTCGAAGGAAATGCTGATGTTGAACTCAAATAGAAAGTTTTATCCTTGTAATTGAAAAGCTCGCTTTAATTACGTTAACTTCCTTTGATAATACTACATACAACTCTCCAAACGTAATTTCTGCACTTTATGCCTTGAGGATAAAAGTTCTTTATCTACTATATTATTTTCGCTCCCAAATTGCGTTAAACCTTTTGCGACTCGAATTTCGACGAAATTAACTTAAGAGCAACTTGTTCCTTTATAAAATCAAATGCAGCCACCACAAATATTTGTTCAAATTGAATTGAGAAGAGCAAGACGAAAAGGAAAAAAAAAATATCTATACGAAGTACAGTACAGAAAACTCAAATGAATGCCAATAAAATACTTACAGGACAGTGAAAACAATTTGTCGATTGCTTTTTAGTACTTTTATTGATACTCCTTCGACCAGCCCTTGGGCGTTGAATCAACGCTGTTCAACTTGCCTTCCGTCTCACTAATTTCATTTACTACTGAAAGGCAGCTGAAGCAGAAGCCGAAGCCGAAGGACTTGTTAACTGCTTGTTGATTTCATTAAGTTTCTCCGTTTTTGCACACAATCGCAAAAGTGCAAATTCTCCATCAGCTCAACATAGTATAACATTTCCACAATCCCCACAATCCGGGTCTAATGTTAAATGCAAGTCGCTCGCATTGCAAATCAGCATTGACAACTTGTTAGACAACTTAAGCATATGTATTTTCGGAGAGAGTGGGTGTTTCGGTTTGTCCTCAAAAATAGCTAAAACGGAACAAACAGATTACGCTTTCTCTTTTTTGTTTTTATTTAGCCTGGTAACAATCCTAGTCGACCCGCTTAGCCAGTTGCTAACTGTTCAGGATGCAGCAGCCGGAAATATATGTAAATTTTCATTTGCAACTACATTCCGTTGGGTTGTTTACACATTTTTGTGAGTTTTGCCGGCTTGTGTTAGGATTTTTGTTGGGATTGGAACTGAAAGTGCACAAAAACGTAACGTATTTAACGTTCTTTATAATAATTTTCGCAAATATATTACATTATCTCTGGCTCAACAATAGTTTTATGCAATTTTTATTTTCATCTTTATTTTTATATGAGGAAGTAAACTTTAAGTTTCTTCACTTTTATTTCTATCGTTAGCGTATTCAACTTTTCGTTTGTACATAGCACAACTTTTTGTTAGTCTCTTTTTTTTTTTGTATATTGCTTGTCATTTGCAGAGTTTGGCCTGTCGTTGACATTGTTATCCTTTCGTTCGGTTGCTTATCCCTGTCAGCTGGCAAATGGAACACGGATTTCGCTTTTCCACTTCCATAAAATCTGCGCGAAAAGCAAGATTTTTTTTTTGGCATTTTCGTTTTCGTTTTCTTTGCATTTTTATTTGTCTTTTGTACTTCAGTTTTTTATTTATTTTGCTTTTAATACTCGATACCGAAGGTAAAGAGTATTAGAGACTTGAAACTTTGCAAATATCTTTTTCTTTGGCCTGGATATATAAAATGTCAAAACTGCATCAAAAGTTTGGATGCCACGCTCACTACGTACCAGGCGAAAAAAACAACAGGTGGGTAAACAAAAAGCGCTTGAAGAAGAGCGCCAAATAAAGTAAAACCAGTACAAATTTTAACTAATGTATGAACAAGGCGAAGAGGAGGAAGAGTCAGGTGATTTCGTTGAATTTTTTAAGAGCATCGCCTATGGCGGGACTTTTTGCTCAAGGTACTCTCTACCATGATACATGATTATATCATGCTTTCTACATTCTGAGCGTCACACTTATATATATGCACTCTTTTGCATAGATGCGTTTATCCTTGTCTAGCGCAGGTATTTTTCAAGCGCATCGCTTGTAAAGGGACTTTTTGCTCTTGGTACTTTCTTCATTCTGCGCGTCACACTTATATATATGCACTCTTTTGCATATATGCGTTTATCCTTGTCTAGCGCAGGTATTTTTCAAGCGCATCGCTTGTTAAGGGACTTTTTGCTCTTGGTACTTTCTTCATTCTGCGCGTACACACTTATATATATGCACTCTTTTGCATATATGCGTTTATCCTTGTCTAGCGCAGGTATTTTTCAAGCGCATCGCTTGCAAAGGGACTTTTTGCTCATCACAAAAATAAGCCACACATTTAACGACGGCTTGAGAAAATAATTGCGGGCGAACAACTAAATTTGGCGTTTGTGTATTAACGCCAAAGTAGCAAAAGATGGTCCTGTGCGTCACATATTGTTTATTTTTGTTATTTTTGTATGTATGATCATCGTTTTAAAATTTAACTGAAAGATCAGTATGCCGCCCTTAAGCGCCTGTTTGCATGTTCATATGTATATTAAATTATATATGTATTTATGTTTGTGTGTGTGGGCGTCGCAAAATGGGTAAAACCAGCAGCAATGCCAGCTCAAGTACCAGGCGAACAGAAGTCAGCAGCAGGTGGCGCGTGATGTGCCATCCCTGGATTTTCTCACATTCTGCATAGATCCGTTTGTCCTTGTCTAGCGCATGTATTTTCCAAGGTCATCGCCTAAAACGGGACTTACTCTCATTGTTTCTCTAAATACTGCGCGTCACACTTATATACAACCAATAAGAATGCATGAATTATTATTGATACAGCTGCGAAAATGTAAATAGCATCACTTAGCAACTTATTTCTGCCATGCATGTAATATTTTATGGTCAGATGCAATTAAAGTTCTTATGATTGGCAGAAATAAGCTTAAGAGAAGGCCCAAAATAATTTTCATTGATAAATAATTCCGAACTTAACCGCATCTGACCATAAAATATTCCACCGTGCATAGTAAACACAAGTTACTAAGTGACACTATTTTCATTTATGCAGCTGTATGTAAGTGAGACGCGCAGAGTGTAGAAAAAAACTGAGAGTAAAGTTCCGTTATAGGAGATGCGCTTTAGAATACGTGCGCTAGACAAGGACAAACGTATACATGCAAAATGTGAGTAATACCAGGGATGGCACATCACGCGCCACCTGCTGCTGATTTCTGTTCGCCTGGTACTTGAGCTGGCATTGCGGCTGGTTTTACCCATTTTGCGACGCCCAAACACACAAACACACAAACATGCACACATACTAGCATACAAACATACAAATAAGCAAACATACAATTGCATAAATATGTATACAGGTTAATTTAAGAAAAGCGTTTGAAAATTTAACTGAAAGATCAGTTTGGCGCCCTTAAGCGCCTGTTTGCATGTTCATATGTATATTAATATGTATTTATATATGTGTGTGTGTTTGAGCGTCGCAAAATGGGTAAAACCAGCCGCACTGCCAGCTCAAGTACCAGGCGAACAGAAATCAGCAGCAGGCGGCGCGTGATGTGCCATCCCTGGTGTTCTCTCATCAAAGTATGACAGTCGGTAGCCATCCAAACGAGGTGTAGAGAAATGATCAAGGGGTGGGGGGGACTACTAGCAAAGCAATGAGAGTAGTCCCAGTTTAGGTCATGACCTTGAAAATGGGACTTACTCTCATAGCAAATGTGAGAAATACCAGGGATGGCACATCACGCGCCGCCTGCTGCTGATTTCTGTTCGCCTGGTACTTGAGCTGGCATTGCGGCTGGTTTTACCCATTTTGCGACGCCCAAACACACAAACACACAAACATGCACACATACTAGCATACAAACATACAAATAAGCAAACATACAAATGCATAAATATGTATACAGGTTAATTTAAGAAAAGCGTTTGAAAATTTAACTGAAAGATCAGTTTGCCGCCCTTAAGCGCCTGTTTGCATGTTCATATGTATATTAATATGTATGTATTATGTGTGTGTGTTGAGCGTCGCAAAATGGGTAAAGCCAGCAGCAATGCCAGCTCAAGTACCAGGCGAACAGAAATCAGCAGCAGGCGGCGCGTGATGTGCCATCCCTGGTATTTCTCACAGTATGCAGTCGTGTCCTGTCTAGCGCATGTATTTTCAAGGTCATCGCCTAGAAGGGACTACTAGCTTGCTAGGTCCCCCCCCCCCACTTGATCTTCATGACCTCTGTGGGGATGCTACCGACTGCATAATTTGAGAAATACCAGGGATGGCACATCACGCGCCACCTGCTGCTGATTTCTGTTCGCCTGGTACTTGAGCTGGCATTGCGGTTGGTTTTACCCATTTTGCGAAGCCAAAACACACAAGCACACAAACATGCACACATACTAGCATACAAACATACAAATAAGCAATCATACAAATGCATAAATATGTATACAGGTTAATTTAAGAAAAGCGTTTGAAAATTTAACTGAAAGATCAGTTTGCCGCCCTTAAGCGCCTGTTTGCATGTTCATATGTATATTAATATATATGTATTTATGTTTGTGTGTGTGGGCGTCGCAAAATGGGTAAAGCCAGCAGCAATGCCAGCTCAAGTACCAGGCGAACAGAAATCAGCAGCAGGCGGCGCGTGATGTGCCATCCCTGGTATTTCTCAAATTTTGCATGTATACGTTTATCCTTGTCTAGCGCAGGTATTTTTCAAGCGCATCGCTTGTGAAGGGACTTTTTGCTCTTGGTACTTTCTTCATTCTGCGCTACACACTTATATATATGCACTCTTTTGCATAGATGCGTTTATCCTTGTCTAGCGCAGGTATTTTTCAAGCGCATCGCTTGCAAAGGGACTTTTTGCTCATCACAAAAATAAGCCACACATTTAACGACGGCTTGAGAAAATAATTGCGGGCGAACAACTAAATTTGGCGTTTGTGTATTAACGCCAAAGTAGCAAAAGATGGTCCTGTGCGTCACATATTGTTTATTTTTGTTATTTTTGTATGTATGATCATCGTTTTAAAATTTAACTGAAAGATCAGTTTGCCGCCCTTAAGCGCCTGTTTTCATGTTCATATGTATATTAATATGTATTTATGTTTGTGTGTGTGTGTGGGCGTCGCAAAATGGGTAAAACCAGCAGCAATGCCAGCTCAAGTACCAGGCGAATAGAAGTCAGCAGCAGGTGGCGCTCAGTTTGCCATTCCTGGTATTTCTCACATTCTGCATAGATCCGTTTGTCCTTGTCTAGCGCATGTATTTTTCAAGGTCATCGCCTAAAACGGGACTTACTCTCATTGTTTCTCTAAATACTGCGCGTCACACTTATATACAACCAATAAGAATGCATAAATTATTATTGATACAGCTGCGAAAATGTAAATAGCATCACTTAGCAACTTATTTCTGCCATGCATGCAATATTTTATGGTCAGATGCAATTAAAGTTCGTATGATTGGCAGAAATAAGTTAAGAGAAGCCCGAAAATAATTTTCATTTATAAATAATTCCGAACTTAACAGCATATGACATTAAATCATTCCACCGTGCATAGTAAACACAAGTTACTAAGTGACACTATTTTCATTTATGCAGCTGTATGTAAGTGAGACGCGCAGAGTGTAGAAAAAAACTGAGAGTAAAGTTCCGTTATAGGAGATGCGCTTTAGAATACGTGCGCTAGACAAGGACAAACATATATATGCAAAATGTGAGAAATACCAGGGATGGCAAGGCTGGCGCCACCTGCTACTGCTTTCTGTTCGCCTGGTGCTTTAGCTAGAAATGCACTCATTTTACCCATTTTGCCACGCTCTTTCAGAGTGGAGTAAAATTTTACGTCGCTGCAAAGTCAAGCTCAATTGCAATACCGCCACCCAGCCACCCGCTTGAGCTGGAGTCACCGAATTTTGTAGAAACATAGCAGAGATCTGTAGCAAAATTTTTGATGTCAAGCCCCCAAACTATGCCCCAAGCCCCCACCGCCTCTTTAACACAGTTTTTGAGGTAGAGTCACCAAATTTGTTGGCAATTTAATTGGTGACATCCCAGAAAGAACTGCATCAGCCAATCTTTAAACGCAGCGCACACTCCTACCGCATCCGTACTCTTTTGCAATCAGGCCTCTGGTTAGCCCTTTTTAAACAGGTATCGAGTATACCGCAGTCGGTTGCGTCCAAGTGGAAGCATTCCACTCGTTTTACTTTGTGTTGCATGCAGCATGCAGAATACTCAGCTTCATTTATCACCGCTGTTGACTTTTATGGGCGCCATAACTTTGAACCGGTTCGAACCGGACATTGGGATTGCGCCGGACATTGGGATGGGCCACAAACATTGATTTGACTTGAACACCAAGCAAAGTGGCCAAACTTGCATTGATTATCATCTCAAATGTTCCCTTGTGGGTGATGCTGAATGACAATTCACACATTCCTCTCACTTCAATTAATTGCAGCTGTAATTGCTTGCAGGTGTCTTTATTGTTGTTGTTGTTGTTGTTGCTGTCCTGCGAACTGGGAAATCGCTTTATTTGCATATAATCAAGCCAATGCAAATTGTTTGGTACTGGGCGGGCCGTGGGCTGGGTTGTTTCAAATTCTAGTATTTGTGCTCAAATTCTCACCTGACTGTCAGCTAATTTATTGGCCAAATAGTATATTCAATCGATTGGACATTATTGCCTTGGCACAAAATTAAGCGGTTTCCCACGCATTCTCTCTCTCTCTTTCTATTCTCTCACTATCTCTCTGTCTATCTTGAAACTAACACTCTGCCGTATTAACTATACTAGATTGCATCTTATCAAGTTATTTAATTTCGCGTTTTCGATGAACTTCTAGGAAGTCAATATTGTCCTTCAATGTTGTATTATTAATATGTAGCTAATTTAATTTGTAAGGCAGGCTTCGGAAAGTGGAATTCTGGGTAAAATTAATACTGCCATCTAAGAATCAAATAAACAAATAAATAACATGTTTTTCTAAGAAAGATGTTTGGATTTTTAATAAACGAAAAACGGATTCAGTTGCTGAGCCATGTTTGTAGCTGTTTATTTATGCTCACACTATGTGGCGCCACAAAGTTGTGCAGCCTTATTGTGAATGAAATTATTTGATTTATAATGCATTAAGTGCAAAAGCCATTGATTCAAGTTAAATGTTTAAGTTTTGCAGCATGGTTGTATTGTTTTGCCCTTTTCTGTAGTTATGCAACACTTGTTAAATGATTTCATTAATAAAGCATAGATTACATAACACGTGCCTTGGCATTCCTTGTTGATGTCTGAAAAAGCTGTAAATCAGAATAATATGAAAAGAGTATGATAAACAAGAAGATACTCTGCAAAGTGTATTTACCTTATTCCATCCCTGACAAAAGGGTATCGCAAACGAATAAAGAGTAAAACAACATATGTGGATGAGTGGTTTTGAGTTGGGAAGCGCCCTCTCAGTTGTCCAGGCACTATATAGAGTTGCTGGGGCCACTTAAGCAGTGTGACTGCAAGACATTACACGCCTCTATTGCTATCATAATATGGAGCCGTGTGTCATCATCTACTACGTGCCACACAGCTGGCCAAGGACACACAGAACTTGCAGCTGCCGACATGTGTTCAATGCTCAATATTTGTGTGAGATGTGCTCCATGTTGGTTTTTGGGGTTATTGTTATTTTTCTTTTTGTAGGCGTGCGTGCGAAAGGGCCAGCACACGCATGTGTGCGTGTGTATGCTTTCCAATTAAGCCTAAGAGATAATACAATACAGTAGCTGAGGTGAAAGCCAAAGTTTGCTCAAGCTAAGAAGACAACGGCGTTTGGCACATGTCGATTTTGGCGTTTACAAAACCAATAAATAGCGCAGACAACACAGCTTGTTATGACAGCTAAGAACACTGTTAAAAATTAATGAACTGCATGAAAAACATAACAGAAATAAAAAACTTTATTTATAAGTATATGTATAATTAAATAAAGAAAAACTAAGCAAACTAACCCAAAATAATCATTATTAAAAAAGACTCAGTTACATTTCAATTTTTTTACAGTGCGTACCGAAACACTCGCTCACATACACACGCATTATTGCACTTAATCACTAAAACTTACAATCAGCGCGTTGAAATGTTGAGGCTCAAAAAGCGTTGCGTGCTTTTAGGCACCCCTCTGAAATCCGCTCACGTCTATTAAATCAGCTGAAACCTAGTAATGGGTCGCCTACTGTTTCCCCAAAACCCACTGCTGCCACCACCCAAACACTCCGTTCATTGATTGTGCATTTGCCTAATCTCAGTTGTGCTTTTTGGAAAATTGCGCTGCTTGTTGTTGGCTTTTGTCATTTTTGGTGCGCGTTGTCAGTGCTTTTTGAGGCTATTTTTCAATTTTCTCACAAATTGCTCACATAAGCGGATTAGGTTTGACGCACAAACCACTCGACACACAGGGAGCGTGACATTGACTTGCACCCGAGAACAACAACAGGCTACAAATCAGCTTAAATTTACTCTTTGCCATTGTCAAATATTGAAATACATAAAATACAAAAATGTATCAATCTCAAATTCTTTGAATGTCTTAGTTCAAATATACTTCAATTTTGGTGCCTATGTAATCAATATCACAATCCGCTTAGATTTTATTTTATACTTGTAATGGTTTCTTTTTTTGTTTATGTTATTCATCTCTAAGTATTTATCCAATGCGTTGTCAACAATTGTCACAATATATAATAAATCACAAGTCTTTTATTTTCGGGAATTTGAGCTTATAGCACATGGAAAAGGACTTAAAGCAGTGACAAATTTAATAAAGTTGGAAATTATGCTATTATTTTGCACAAAATGACGACTTTTAAGCTTGAATGCTTTTAAGAGCACTTAATTTCGAACAGAGAAGCTTACTTAAAATATGCCCTCGATGACTCGTAATGGCGGGCAATTTATTCTCGGTCAAGTCAGGTGTTAAACGTGTGTTTTTAATTATGTTTCAACAGCCTGCCCATTAATAGAGAATGCGAGTAAAATAATGTGAGCTGCACATGAGTTGAACAGCGTAAAAGAGTCTACATGATTAATGTATGAAGAACGAACGACATAACACAAAAGGAAACGAGCAGCCCCGCACATCAGGTACTTCAGATAATAACTGAAAGTACACACAAACAACAAAAACAACACGTGTGTGTGTGTGTTTGTGTTATTAACGTGTGCCACGTAAACTGTCAATGACGTAAGGTGTAAGCCGTAAGGTGTCTACGTAACGAGAGAGAACCCGCGATAAAATTGCGGAAGTGCTCAGAATGCCGATGGCATCGTAGACTGCTGCCCCCCCCATCTCCACTCATCGAATGATGTAAATGTCATTTGTTATTTTTTGTATACCCTAACAAAGAGATGATATAACTTTGTAAAGAAGTGTGTAACGATTTGTACACAAAGCTTGATGGCTTAAAATATTTCATTGTAAGAATAATGTTTTGAAAATTAAACTTAAGTAAATGCTATGCTCAGCAAGGGTATATTAACTTTGCCTTACTGTTCTTACCTTCTTGATTTTATTTTAATACTTACTCGTTGGCCCAGTCGCGTCGTCAACTTGTTCTATGCTTCTCCGTGTGCCCGACACATGCGTTGTTGCCTGCACTAAAGAAAATGTGCAGGAAAATGTAGCACACCTGTCGTGACAGGCAAACAAGTTAAACGCCTCAGCCATCAAGCTAACCATATGGGGGCGCCCCAAACTCTCTCCTTCGTGACACGCTCATAAACGATTCAGAGTCTGTACCAGTTGCCTTTCAATACCCTTTCGCCCCCCCACACTTCCACCACTTCGGCTGATGTCTTGTCTTGCTGGGTTGTTTCTGGGTTATCTCTGGCTTAACCTTGTCGTTGGCAGCAGCGCATATCCGTTGCGACAGTTTTTGCGAGTGCCTTTCAGCACACGCTGAAGGCTTTCAAACGGAGGACGGTTTGTCTTACGGCTGCCTGCACATGCGGCTTGCCAAATGTCGCAATGTTGCATTTGTAGACTCTATTTCCCTCTCAGCTAAATAAGCAGTAGACGCCAAGACTCGAGTTGAAAGTGTTCTCAGGCTAAGTAGCTGCTTGCTTTCGCCTAGTTAAACTGAAAGTTTGAGTCGTAAGTTAATAAGGAATAAAAGAGTATTTAAATTGAACCTTTAGAAAATCTAATTTATGATGTTTAGAAGACTTCATCACTGTCAGAAATCAAGCAAAATTTCCATAAATTCAATGTTGATTTTCGAAACGTTCCGTTAAAATGTTATATTTATCTTTTTGTTGTTGTTCCTGTGGCAAACGAGCATAACATTTTATACTTGTTTTTTATGCGCTCAGCCCTCCAACACAAACATATAACTTAAAATGCCTGCCCTGCTTTTTTATGATGTCTTACTCTACCTTGCGGACAAAAATGGAAACTCAACAAAAATGACAAAATTAGCGCAACAAACTTGCGTTTCGAGTGTTGTGTGTGCAGTGTGCCAACAGATTGTTGAGTTTTTAAGCGAAAGATGGGAACTTTAAGTCGTTTAACCTACTTACATACATGCTGTGCGTTGAGTACTTGGCGCTTGACAAATTTGATGGCTGGCATTTCGACTTCTTCCGCTGCGTTCTCTACGAACCAATTACACTAAGGGATTGTTGCATGTTATAAGTATTATTTCAATGTTTGCTTGGGAACAAAAAACACAACAGTTTTGAATTATTTATATTTGTTTCATTTTTGCAGTTTTTATTTGACGTATTTTGACGTTAAAACGCATTTCAATTGATTGCGTACACGTATTGTACACAGGCAAACAATTATTCAATACTCGGTATTTGGTTTATATATTTGTTGTTTTCTTTTCTTTTTCTGATTTTCATTTTTTTTTTTTACTCTTCATAAAAACTAGTAAAACTCATTTATACACAAAAACAACTAAACAAAATCATCAATTTTAACAATTATATATGTATATAAAAACTAAAACATATTCAAAATCTGTTGCAGATGGAATGTTAAATGTATTTTTTAAAAATATAAACAAAGGACACTCTGTAGCATATGCAATTTAAATGCTTGTGTTTACGTATCTGTGTGTGAGTTTGTTAACAAGAATTGCATAACTGTTTTGAATATTGTAAAGTTGGAAAATTGTTTCGTTCAAAATGAAGCTTAAAGCACGTGTAAAAAAGAAATGTTTTGTGTGCAGTTTGGCCTTCTAAACATATATAAATAATGTTATTATATACACTTAAATTTGTTTTTCTTTTAAGGTTTCATAGACTTAAATTTATAACTTAAACTAATGATAACATTTCTCTCTCTCTTTCTCTCCTTATCCATCTTGCCTCACCTTTCCTAGAAGACTCTGAGCTTTTTTTTGTTTTGTGATTAGTCACTGGAAAGTTCGAAATTGTTTTCTGCTTCTTTGTGGGGTGTCTATCTAGGGATGATTTGTGTGTTTTTGCTCTCCAACGGTTAATTGACTTGAGGAATGTGTTGAGAACTAAGTTGAGTTTAATTTGAGTTCAGTGTTGGTTAATGCAAATTAACATTGAGTTTTAAGCAGCTTTTCATAGGTTTTGTTGCGAGTTCATGCACATACATATATAAATGTATTTTTTTTTATAAGTTTTTTTTTTGTTTATTTTACATATACAAAAAATTAATCAGTCTAAATACGTGTGTTTTTTTTTAATGATTTTTTGTTGTTGTACGCCTTCCTCTTTGCATTGTTGTGTTGAAAAAAGATAGATACATACATACACCAATGCATTTTTAACAATTTTAAGCCGCAACGGCTAGATTAATACACATCCAACTTTAACTTAAATATGGTATAGTTGAAACTTATTGTTGCTGTTCGTTTTTGTTTTCGTTTTGCATACGTATATTTAAACCATTTCTTGTACTTGTCGTATCAATGTGTGTGTCTGAGTGTGTGTGTGTGTGTGGTTACCGTAAAATACACAAAGAAACCACAAACGACATTATCATTATCATAATCATCATCATCATATCCGAGTAGTTGTAGAATTTATATCACGACCTGCGCTCCCAATTCAGATTTCTTAGCCAGAAGAACGTTATTTTTATATCGGGAGCTTCAATTTTCTCGTTTTTTTTTTTTGTTTGTCTCAATTTGCATTATTTAGTTGGTCGTCCGTTGTTGTTGCCGTTGCTTCTCTCACGCATACTTTGTGAATGCCCAGCGTTGTGTTGAGAGCGCAGAGTTGCATCGCTGCGCACTTATGCCCTGTTCATTGTGATCCCTGGTATCGAGACAGACATTGATCTTATTGTGACGCACTAGACCACCATCTTTCAAATTCCAACGTTGATTTTCCGTATCGTCACAAGACTTGAGAACAACCTGAGAGCCGCGTGAAAACTGCACAAGTGTTAAACAGAGATCATCGTGCTTGATTTCGCCACGTTTCGAATACGCCCATTCCTGATTCCCGCCCGTATTATGGCAGGGAAAGAGACCTGTGAGTGTGGGGTGTTAACATATATATAGATGCGTTAGGCACAAGACACTATAAACTAGAATTTATAACATGATTATTGAGTTTAAGTCTTCTCTAAAACAAACTTAACCTATTAACTTAACATTTTCATTACTCACCCACAGTGCCGTCTACAAGATGACCCATTGTATCCAAACATTCGGTTAAATCCTGTCTAAATTGACCCACCTCCTGTGGTTCCGGTGCTTGCAGATCAGGATAAACATTCTCCAAATACCACTTGAATGGCTTGCAGTGCAATTTCTCCTTCAAAGCCAAGCGATCATCAATGCTGATTAAGGAGAAACACAAAACGGAAATCAAGCAAATAAGTTCAATAAAGTTTAATCAAGCTCTCTGCTCCCTTTGATTACTCACTTGCCAAATGGAATATTTTTGGCCAGCGGCACCGCATTATAGTAATGCTGCTTGTAATCATCCATCCAGACCTCAGCTGCACGTCGTGTATTCCTGGCAAAGACATTTCCACTACCACCCGGGAAGGTATACGGATGACGTTTGCGGAACACATGACCCACACGACTGCAGGGTATAATCTCTAGACTGCCACCACATTGCCACACCCTGAATGATATTTCCAGATTCTCGCCGCCCCACACATCCATTTTCATATCGTATTTGCCCAGCTTATTGAAGTACGCCTTGTCAATAACGAAAAGTCCGCCCGCTATCATTGGTGTCCTGATCTCAGTCGTTGGATCATTATGCCTTGCCGTACGCTCCGAAGCACTCAGATACTCCCACTTGAAGATTAGATTCCAATCGAAGCCACCTCTTAAGTCTGCCGAGGCACCAATATACTGAAAGTTATCCATGCTAATCACATCGATGACGGGACAAACGACACGCGTGGGATCTTCGCGAACACGCGCCAAAAGCGGTTCAAGCCACTGTTCGTTGCACTCCACATGACTGTCGAGGAAGGTTAAGACGCTGCTCACAGCCGCATCGGCACCACGTACTCGAGATCGTACTAAACCCTCTCGTTTATCATTGCGTATGATGCGTACTTTGTCTATCTTGGCCAGTTCCAAGCCATCCTCAGCTGCAAGAGGAGAAGAAGGACAGATTGAAGAGGAAATTTCTTAAGTAGCATACTTTTCAAGTCAAATACTTACGATGATCACTGTAATCATCAACGAGAACAATTTCGCGTATTAAATGCTCGGGACTGCGATTCAGGACACTGACAATCGTTCGCAACAGCGTCGATCGGGCCTCATTGTGGAAGGTAATGATGACGCTCGTCTCAGGCAAATCTTCGCGATACTTTTTCGTGCGGCACCTAAACACAAGCACATTAGCTCCCATATACCCTATGATTAACATAAGTATCCAATACTTAC
This sequence comes from Scaptomyza flava, assembly GCA_030179655.1. NCBI lineage: Eukaryota > Metazoa > Arthropoda > Insecta > Diptera > Drosophilidae > Scaptomyza > Scaptomyza flava. The sequence continues at coordinate 4,489,039 of JARNME010000029.1, read as the reverse complement.
ATGGGATTACGTGTATCGGGTATTTCACGATTGCTTGGCAATGCATCGCTGGCCTCCTGATTGAAACGATTCCTGACATAGGGATCCTCTCCATTGCGCAATCCCCCACCACGTATGTAGCCAGATTCATCAAAGTATTCGATTTCGCTGCCGCGAGCACTTGGCCCAACGGCCAAACGGGAACCAGTGACAGTGCCACCGCTGGCGGCGCCACCAGCTAAGCTCTGTGATGTCTCATCGAGCGCAACAATGCCATTCAACTTGAGGCCATGCACCGCATTGCGCTCAAAGTCCTTTACGGAGCCGATTAAAATGACATTGCCACCGGGATCATCGGCCCCGCTGCCACCAATGCCCCCGGCCATTCGTATGCCCGAGTTAGCAGCTGGCGCCCATTGTCGGGCTGTCGATGCCCCAGCCGATACATCGTCCTGATACTGCTGCATTGCCGTTGCCACCTCACGTAAGCGCAACGCTCGATTTTCCACCTAAAAGCACACAGAAATTGAAAAACGGGAAAAGGTGTGTTAGAAAGGTTTGCCCTCAATTTTATTTATTTCTTTAATCTGCACCACTTTGGTGACGCCGATGCCACCAATGCGGCAATAACTCAACTCTTAACTCGAGTGCTTTAAGTAGGCGAAATATACGACAAAAAGATACTCTGTAAAGAGCTACAATAGTTTTTATATATCCTTGATAAGATTCTAAATCAATAAAACTCTTTTCCCACTTTTACATTTTACAGGGTGTTAAATTGTTTGCGGCTTGCCAGGATTACAGCGTTTTACAACTTGCAAAAACAGTTGGGAACACAAAAAAAGAACCAAAAAACTTTCGAGTTACAATTTTACAGCCAAAAGCTGACTTATGGCTCAAAGCGCACAACAGGAACACAACATACAAAATTTGTTGCCAGTTTTTGTGTTTTGTTTTAAGATTAATAATCTATAGATGGCAAAGGTGCCACAGGCTGACCCAGTTAAGGTTTCTAACCAGGGAAAACCTGCACTCAGAATCTAGCAATAAAACTGTTGGTTATAAGATTCAAATTAAAAATGTATTCAATACTTGAATATTGGATTTCAAGCAAAACTGTATTTAATGAAATTCCTCAACATAGTTCAAGTTATTGATTATATACAACCTTATGTGTATTGGTAAAAATAAATTAAAATAAGTATATATATGTAGATGTGGTATATGAATGGCGGCTGACCCTCATCGGTAGGTTGAGCAAAAAGTTCTTGGGAAATCTCAATCGAATGGCAAAAGTCTCAACAAGCTTGAAAGGGCAGCAGCTGCTGAGTAAACTTTTGGGACTTTACTAATGATGCATTGTGATTGTTGTTGCTGTTCTTGTTGCCAAACAACCATTATGCGAGCCCAAAACATTGAGTGGCGGCTACCCGCTTACAACTTTCTCGCCCTCTCACAGAGAGAGCGAGAGCGTGAGGGTCATTTTTGGTCAAAACGGTCGCGCTGCCCATGACTCGATTATTAATTGCCTTCAGCATTCAAATCTATTTGTCATGCTTTTCTTTTTTGGTCAGCAGCACCACAACAAAGAATACTTATAATGCAGAGACCTAAACTGTTATACGCTGCGTATGCGTGTTTTTAATTTAAAGCAAGTTTTGTGGGCACGTTCTCTCAAATCGAACTTCTGTTTCATTTGACTGGGTTTCGCATTGATTTTGCATTTTCTTTCGATTTACATTTGATACGTGCGCCATTTAACACATTTTTTATGCCAAATTCGTGCTTTACAGCACGTAAAGCAAGCTTTTTTATATTATTTTTTACCCATTTTCTTCTTAGTATTTAAAGTGTCAAATTATGTGACTTGCTGCATTATTTTTGAGTTGACTGCGGTAAGTGTGCGGTGTGAGCTTACAACATTGAATTTAACTTTTGTGTGCTATCAAAAATAAATATCAAATGGTTTTAAGCTTAATTTTAAGCCGATTATGGTGTTTGACTTGTAATTTGTTCAAGCATAAACAGTTCTTATTAAATCTTAATGTGCATGCAAATTAATTTATTTTCACCATTGCAAATTGAATTTGCATTAAACAAGAAACATATTGCAATTCTGTGAGCCATGCCATGGAGTTATTTATTAAAAGTTTGAATAACAATTTAATTATATTCGAATAATATCGACATTTTACTCACTGTTTCTGTTGCCATAACAACTTGCCAGCAACTTGTATTTATATGCAGATTTGATGTGAATTAAATGTGAAAATTCCTGACCATAAAATGATGGCAATATTATTATGATTATTATTGTTTTGTTGTCAGCTCAGACAGATTATGGATATGGTGCTTATAACAATACGCAGCAGAACATGAAGGAAATGATGTTGATATTGAACAATGCACTCTATGTTTTGTTTGCGTGTACAACAAGAAAACGCTAAGAGGACCATGTTAACTAGATATCAAAGTTATCTGCAAAATATCGAAGACTTAATACTCTTGTAGAGTTAAGCAAACTGTCCACTTGAATTTAACTTTGTCTCAACATATCTTTTCTGTGCTTTATTTTTGATAAACAAATCCAACGACTCTCTGTGCGAACAAGCATTACGTATACGCAATGTATCAACAATGACATTGAATGCATCTTATCGCAAGGCGTGCTCTAAGATGTTCTTAGGTAGTTTACTTTCCTTACTTTCAACTCCCTGCCACACCTTCTTGGCCGTGCACATTCCATTGGAAACTGTTTCAATTTTGCCATTCGACTTGTCGCTTTTGCAGTTCGCTTCGGTCATGTGTAACTTAATTAGTTTGCATTGTTTGTGTGTAGCTGGGATAGTTGGGTTGCCGAAGGGGGTTGCAGATTGCAAATTTATGGTCATTGATTGGCTTCAATAGTAGTTTGTGTAATATGTGTCCGGGGCTTATGTGCTGAGCTCGGTAAGCGGCTTATTTGCAGATCATTATGTGCATTTTGTAGTTTCAATTGACAGAAAAACAACAATTGCTGGCCTACCCCGCCCCCACTGCCGACCCAAACTATTGTCCATAACCGAAAACAGATATTCAAAATTCCAAAACCGATACGCAATCGATATTGGTTATTAACTTGTTACTGTTTCCTAATTAGGCATAAATCAAATGCGTGTTTTGGCCCTATAATAAATGGCCAGAACAAGATTTATGTTCTGGCTCATATGAAAGTTGGAAAAAGTTTTGTTTTTGCCTGAAGCTTGGCTGCAAATTAGCAGTGGGAATAGAATGAAGCGCGTTTAATTAAATGTTAGATTTTCTGTATTTTGGTGTGAAGTTTGTTAATTAACATTGATGTTGGGCTTAAAGTCCTTAAAGCTAAACAATTCTCTCTGCCAGCTAAATTATTATTAAAACTTTTTGCAGATATATATTAAAAGAAAAACCATTTATTTGCCTCTTAGAAACATTTCTTCAAGTTCTTTTCGCTTATAAAGTATTGATTTATGATTGTGAAAATGTCCGCAACGGAACTAGAAACTGCCGGACTGATGGCAAGCTCAAATGGCCAACTATTTATAGCCAGAAGTATTCCCAAGTGTGCAACCAAGGATTTGCTGCACATACGAACATACGATTATATTTGTACATAAAAAAACTTTTAGCTGTGTTCGTGCAATTCTCACATCGAAGTGCTTAAGTCGGTTAGTGGAACGTGATCTTAGGGGCTTAAGTAAACACACACACACACACACACATACACTGCAAGCAAAACCACGACAATTATGTCGCCACCTTTTGTGCATCAATCAATCAAACGCTCAATGGCCACTGTCTATGTATATGTTTTGACCTACACTGCACAATTTTCCATGGTACTTGTCAAAACTGTGCCATTAGTCAATCAACAACAGCAACAACAACGACATCATCGATATGGTAGATGCCAGGCAACAAGTTGCCACAAATGGTATTTTTTTTTCTTTCTTTTTTTGGTATGTGCTTTAGTTTTTTTTTTTTTTTCTTAGCGCTTTTTGTGTGCCTCGCATTAAGTTCAATGCTTGAGTTCAATGTCTCGCGACTGGAGATTTTTGCAATTTTTTATGGTTTTGTATTTAGTTTTTTTCGTTGTTTTGGTGCCAACTTGAAATATATCATTGAAATTAGTTCAGACGTTAATGGATTACAAATAAAAACGACAAATGCGTCTCAATAAAAGCGAAAGTGGCTTAAGGATGAACTCAAAAAGCGCATTTGAGTTAGTAGTAAACTGATAATAATATCAACCTTAGGTACTGAAAAAGTTAAATAAAATTGTTATTTTGCCAACTTTATTGCAACTGCTTTGGCATTTCCTTAAGCCCTACCATTATATCGCATTTAAGCTTTAATTTTTTAATCTTGCGCCCAAGTCATGTCTCAATACCAATTTCATGAGCGGTTCAATGCATTTGCCGTTATTCTTGGCAATTTGTGTCTCTGTGTATTATTCTTGGTTTGTTATTTGTGGTGCCCCAACAGTCTGCAGACGAAAATATTTTTGTGTTTTGTCGAATCAATATTTTTGGGCGTGCATAGATTTTTAATTGAGTTGTGTTGTTTCGTTTCGTTTGGTTTTGTATTTTTTCATGCTGTGTCGCCGTCGGTGACGCATGAACAACAAATGCCGCAAATGTTGAAAGAATGTTAGGTTGTTTGGCTGGTTGGTTAGTTGGTCAGTTAGGTGTGTCCGCATTTAATTCTGGGCATGTTCAAGCCTTATCGGGTGGCCTAAACTGATTGACAATGCATTTTTATTCAGTTCAATGCAGAAACGTGGCCAGGGAACTGGATTTTCTTACTTATGCAGCTTACAAACTATCTCAAAACAAATTTATAAATTAACCCAATTGGTACAACAAAATTAGTTTCTTTCTCTTCGGTCTTTAACAAAGACATTTTGGGTGAAAATGGATTTGATACGTTCCAATTACTTAGTTATGCAGTCTACTTGGTGGCTCTGCTCCACATGAAGCTACACGATGTGAAAATCATTCAGCTGGAAGACTGAACAGCTGAGCTAAGACCAAAAAAACCAAGAGAAACACGAAAACAAAAAATGGTGAAAAACAAAAACAAAAAATAAATTGAAGCTGAGGTTAAGCCTCAGTGATTGAGGAGCGCAAAGAAAAAAAAAATAAAATTGTTATACAAAAACCGCAGCAAATTAAAAACACAGCAAGATAAATGAAAAGAAATTACTAGCAAAAAGTTTCTCACTAATTGATAAAAGAAAACGAAAAAATTGGCAAACATGGCAATAATAATAAAAAAATGAAAGGAGAAAAGCCAAAAGTAATGTTTAAGGCCAGATCTAATAACAATATGTGCAAACATGGCAAACTCAACAAAGGCTTCAATATTGCAAGGATTATTGCAGCAACAACTAGCAAAAAGATGATTGCATTTTCATGCGTGCGTTTTTAGACTTTGACCTTATAAATATCTTTATAAAAACAAATAATAAATTGTTATTGCATTAATGGTTCTTTATTTATTCGTTATTTGCCGTGTTCTTTTGGCAAGTCGATTTCTTTAAGTATTTTTTGCGTATTTTCCGCCAGTTTTACTAGTGTGTCTAAATCCTCTTCTAACCTGTCGATTCGACGCTTTTGCTTACTAATAAGATTCAAAAAACCTTTGATATCATCATCCCGAGACAAGGCCAAGGAACGCCAGTAAACAACATCGTTGGTGACATCGACGTACCCTTTCGTCGACTTGGCTTGAACCAAACGCTTCTGCAGCATCAGCGCAATCTGGGCCACAGTATGCAGCGAAAGGCGTCTTGCCGAAGGCTTCTCAACTTCTTGCAACGTTTGCTTAAATTCAAGAACATTATTGGGTTTCGAGTTGTTCATTGTTCTATTCAAAGTATTATCCATGTCGAAGTAAATATCGCGATTTTTTTTTTGTTTCAACAAAATTACGAAATTTAGTTTTAAAGTTGTTTAACTTTTTTATGTGTGATTGTGTATTGTATATTACAAAGCCTACGTAAACTTATCTTAAACACTTTTGGAAGTTATGATTTTATCGTTATAATTCTAAGCACTTCCAAGAAATGCTCCCAGAGAATTAGTCTTTATTTATCGTCTTATCTTGCCTTATGTCATCAAACTTGAAATGTTGCGCAAACAGTTACTTGCTTTTTTTTTTGGTGCATCCAGAAATTTTCTCTGTTTGGCCAGCTTTAATTTCCGTGCGTCGCATCTTGAGCGGTTTTTTTTATGGCACATCAACAAACACGAAATCTTGGCCATGGTTAATTTCCTATTCAAAACCCCAAAAGATTTTCGCTCCGTTTTAATGAGCTGTCAAGTTTTGAGTACTGTTTTAAAGTTTGCAATCAAATTCATTTGCTTCTTCTCTTGCCTCATGTTCGTTTGCAATTTTTTCTTAGCACGTTTATGTTTGGACAATAATTTGCAATTATTTTCGAGGAGATGTAAAAAGGTGAAAGACAAATAAACCTTTATAATTATTGTTATTGTTTTTTTGTCTGATGAAAACGTGGGTAGAATATTGCATACAATGCTCTTTGTGTTTGCAAAAGTTATAAAATCGATTTTTACCTAAGGATGCCTTTTGACTTTCTTCACTTAGTCATCATCACCATCAATTCAGTTGTTTTTTTTTAGTGTATCTAGAAAAGTGAATAAACTTTACAAATAAGTGGCAGACGCTTATCAGATTTGCCAGTCAGTTGAGTTGGTTGCCTTTTCTGAGCTGTGGCCAATTTGCATAAGCCAAAACAATTGCTTTAGACCAAACATTTGCCAATTGTAAACATGATGAATAATTTATTGCAGATTCGCTGGGAATACAATGGAACAGTTAAAATCTGTTGACCGCTTAATGCATTTAATGCCAAACGAAAATAGCAGCAAAAAAACAACAAATAAATGTTTGTAATTTATCATGCAAAGGCGAGAGGCCTTCAAAATGTTTGGCTGTGATGCACATGTGAGAGGCAGAAGCAGCCGCAAATGATTGGCCTTTGAGGTTAATTGAAAAATCTCACATGCAGACAAGATTCTCTCTCTTTCTCTCTTTTGTCTGATCTATGTTCAACCCATTCTATCAACTGCTATTTGGTGTCTCGAGTGATTGTGGCAATGTGAAGTTGCGCAACTTGAAATTCATTTGCTGAGCTGAGCGAGATGAGACGCAGATGCCAAAACAAATTGCGGCCAAAGCAACAATTGCAAATTGTTGTGTAGCAAAAGTGTTGTATTTGCATGTGTGTGTGTGTGTGGCATCTTCACAGCAATGTTGCAACATAGTCACAGACTTAAAGCTTCCTTGTGTCTTATGGCTTAAGTAGCTGCAGCTGTCAGTCGACTTTCGTACAACAGTTCAGCCTTCATCTTTTCCTCTACTTTTTTTCGGGTGGCACAGCAAGCTTGCAGCTTTTCCTCATGCGCACGAAAAACTCAATTAACCAACAATTTTTCAAGCAGACGCTGTCTTAAAGCAAACAGCTTGAAGCCAAGCAGCCAAACAAATTTTGACCGCATATATTGCTAGCCGAAGCCATTTCACTTAAGGAACAAGGCGTTTGCTTAACTTTGGACCAAAATAAAAAATGTCCAACATTAACTTTTTTTCAGTTTACAAAGTACTTTAAGTTTGGCCAGATTCAATAAGCTTTAAGCTGTAGAAAATTATTTGAATATCCGTTTCATCTTTAAACTTTCTAAAAACATTTGATTTTTTGTTGTGGCAATCGCAAATTTATTGCAATTTTCATAGAACTGTTGAAACTTCTTTCATACATGTTTTGTTTATAAATTGACCTGCATATTCATAAGGCAGCAATAAATTTCAATGATCTAAATTATACCAAATTTATGTGATATTTTATTGTGGCTGAAAAACATTCCCATGCATTTGACTTCACACCAATTGAAATATTGACTCCAGATGGCTTGAAAATCTTATGAGAGTTGATGCATTGGAAGCTCTTCAATATAATAAACAATGTTCTTGAATTGTTAACTTGATGTTTTATATTCCATCAGAAATATAAGTCAAATATATACTCAGCTCATCTCAATATTATATTGTTGACGTATTTAAGATAAGACAATCTAAGCAAACTCATCAAGTTTAAGAATTAATTTCTTAGTCACATAAAATGTACTATACGGCAAGACAACCTTAATTGTGTTAAGCCTACCACAAGCTCTGTTTGGACTTGCTAGCTTACAAAATATATGCATATATATTTACTTGATTAGCCCTTAAGCCTTAAGGTTTTAACTCTTGCTTTGGTCTAGACTTGACTAATATTTCAGGCAGTTTGCTGTTTCTGGCTGTGGGGTAAAGTAAAGTTACTGCCGCCAAGGCAGCAATGAACGGCATGTGGCATAAATAGCGCAGATGTTGCATTTGTCAGTATGTGTGTCTGTGTTTTAGAGTGTGTCCAAAATGCCACAATGAGTGGCTGTGACTGTGACTGCTTCTAAATCTGACTCGGATGCAGTAAGCTCAAGTGGCCATGTTTGCCACCAATGCTTGCAACTGGCAAATGGATGTTGCTGCGGCTGCTGTTACTACTGCTGCTGCCTTGTTGCTGCAAGCAAGAGATCTTCATAAAATATATTGAAAGTGCTTTGCATAAATTTAAGCAGGCAGTGCCAAAGACAATGCATTATTGCCTTCAGTTTTGCCATTTGCTCTTCATGGGAGCGCCGAAGTCGGAATGGGGGCAACATTTGAGACTGCCTTCAGTCTTTGCCGTTTTTGGGCGAGAATCAATTAAGGTCGCTGCCACAACGGAGCGGCTGTTGATGAAGTGTCTCTCGTTCGGGAAATGAACTTTCAATAGTTTCGAGCGCTCATTAGTTGGCATGAGAGTTTAATTCAAATGCCGCTCAATTTTCGAAACGGGTCATTCATTAAGGCGACACTCGAGGCGGGTACACAGTGAGAAACTCGGTAACTTTATTCGTGGTTTCAGTTAATAAACGAAATCTGCTGTCAATCTCTCTTTATCTCGTCTCTTTTAAGGTAAAGTAATGCAAGCAAAAACTCAATATTCAATGAGATTTCTCAATCTACAAAAGCTTTCATTTTGTTACTGTGTAGCTTTTGTGTCTCTGTCGTCATGCATATGAGTCATGCATAAAAGAATATGCCATGATGTAGCACAGATGCGCACTGTTGTGGCAGCCAAAACCAAAGCTGAACTGAGCCAACCAGAACCAACCGAACTGCAGAGCTAGTTTGTCTGTCTATCTGTCTGTCTGTTGGGCAGCTGACGGCAAGTGTTCCGACGCTCATCAGTCAAGCGCTGAGCTCATGGCAACGGCAAAAGTTACAGCTACAGATACATATAATCATAGATACACACATGCAGATGGATTCAGACACTTGATGGATGCATGAAACAACAAATAAACAATCCAAGCACCACCAATAACAGCAAACACAGCTACAAACACAACGACAAATTGCCAAATGTACGCTTAACGCACACAAACAAAAGCGACCATAAAACAGCAATAACAGCAACAAATGTATCTGACGCCTAAGTGTGACGCATTCTAATTAGACAGATCTCTCACAGCCCATCCACATACAAATTTGATGATGATGTCAATGCCGGCCAGCAGCAGCCAAACGCCAAATATACTCTACCGCCTAGTTAGCTTTAGTTGCATATTTGTTGTTTATTTATCATAGTTGACCACTAAAATTTGTTGTTGTTTATAATCTATAAGCTCATTTCGATTTAATTAGCACAATAATTCGATTTACCATGCGGTCGCAATTTGGCCATTTATTTTGTGTAGCTGCTGCAAATTTTGGCGTTTAATATTTCATTAAATAGCCATTTCGATTCGATTGAAATTCTGCACAGGTTTTTCATAGTCGCTTTAAAATTAATCCAACTAGCCTTGGATTAATTTGTTACATTATATTATTATTAGCAACATTTTTAGTGTCTATGAACTTTGTACATTATGCAAATGATAAAATAATATTATACAGCTGCATTTAACTACTGTACTGCAAAGTTATTTACTAAAATTTAAGCTTATTTGCAATTCCATTTGATAGAAACAATTTTGTTTCGAACTCATATTAAGGGGGATCAAATTTTAGGGCTTAAAATTAATTAGGATTTTTCATTGCTTAAGCTTACCCTCTCAAGCATTAATCTCATTATTAAATCTTCTTTTTCACAACACAAAATTGAATTAACTAACCCTTTTCTTTGTACTTTTCTGAGCAGACAACGCCTTGCACTTTTGACTTTAACCTAGTTGTGGCCCTTGCTGCCGCAACATGAGATTTACGAACAACAATTTAAGTAATACACTTTAGTGGAGGAGCATGTAATAAACCCAACTATAGATGTCTTGGCGAAATGCAGACCACCCAATATAACTCAAGCTCGAGCTCATCCTTATCGTCGGAGCTTATTTCCCGAGGGCCAAAGTGTTACTCCAAGTACTCTGCTCCCTCCTCTGCGCTCATCACTCACTTAACATGTTTTGCGTCATAAAGTTCAAGTTCATTATGCCAACAAACAAGCAAACAAACAAACGCCAAGTAACAACAACAACAACAATAACAGCAGCAGCAACCAGTTAACCAACAAATACACAAACATTGTTTCGCCCACCATACAAAAAAAGGGGCCACAACGAAGAGAGAGAGAGAGAGAAATGTTAAGTGCCACTTGCAGCGATTACACAAAAAAACACACCAAAAAAAATATGTGAAAACAGCAACAATAAAACGAACACTGTTGCTGACCAAACTCAAGCACAAAATGAGCAAAAACAAGATATAAAAAATATCCAAAAAATGTTAAATAATAATTATTTAATGGCATTTGCATTTGGCTTGTTGAAAAGAGATTAGCAACAACGTTTAAGCCATAAAATGCACATTGAATTGGCCAAAAAAGAAGGGTTTGTATCAGACCCTTGACGTGATTCGCCCGTTGTATCATTTGGCCATGTTGACATTTCAGTTTGATTTTAAGCATTCTTTTTTTTTTGTGGCTGTTTTTGCCTTTCCCTCACGTTGCCCAAATGGGCCCACTCAATGTGCTCGCCATTTAAATGTCAGCTAAATGCCTTAAGATAATCATTGAAATAAACATTAAACTCAAGTGAAAGTACAAAATAATCGAACAACTTGAGAAAGTCACCAAAAACAAAAACAAACACAGCCACAAACTTCAAATGTGAATTGCATGAAAACGCTTTGTTCAATTTTGTGCATGTTCAATCCCGAATTGCCTGCAAACATCGCCAGTCTCCACAGCCCCCGCGGATGCAAAAACAACCGCAGTCGCGACTTTTGGCCATTTAGCCAATTATGTAGTGGCATTCACCTCCGGTCTAGCAGCTTCTCCCATTTTTTTTCTTCGGAATGCCCTGTAACCATTTAGTAAGCTTTAAAGGTAATTTACTGTTTACTTAAGCAGTGTTTGTTTATAAGCTTGTAATTTATTGTTAAAAAACATTTTCACTCAAAAAATACGATTTTGGATAACATTTGTTGTATCTAGGAGCAGCTTACAGAGTAACTTTTAGTCTGACCCCGCCAACTAAATGGTAGTTTATTTCCTTCAATGATTTTCTTCGTTTTTTTTGTTGGACATTTGGCTGTTTTGCAGCTGCGAGCCACTGTCAGGATTGGCTTCTGCTTTTTTGTTCCGGGTTCGCACTTGACACACAGCTGCTTTACAGCTGCTCCGCCCCAAATAGGAGTTGACGGAGGAGGAACCATTCCAAAATTTGCAAGTTATGCATTCAATTAGTTGGCGTGTCTCAAATATCACAAATTAGCTGACATTTCGACACTTTCTTATTGCTACTGAGCGAATATCTTGTGGCTTGATTTCATCATCACTATTCATTGATTATTGTGTGGTTTCTTTTTATTTTTTGCCAATTCATCAAATGATATTGCATCAAAGATGACTCTGAAATCTTTACGCTTTATTAAAGAAAAAAAAGAAACGCAGTTCCGTGACAGATAATTAAATATTAACTCAAACCTTTTTGCCTACTTGATAAAATATATTTTTCAATTTGGCTGCAATAATTATAAGTTTTCTTATTAAATCTCTACTTGTTAAGTCAAGTGGAAAAATAACAAGAAAAAACAAAGTAATTATCTAAAGTGTTTTAACAACATTGAAAAAATGCGCGGACAAAAAGGGCTCTGCGTTAATTAATTATAAAACTTTTATAAGTTAAGAAAAAATGAGGTACGAAATGTTAAATAAGGTCAAAGGTAAACGATTTATTTAAATGAAATTCCAAATAAAAACGAACAACAAACAAATTCCGTGTAAAACGGCTGCTTCAGTGATTAACTTACTTTTGAACATTATTCTCTCTTCTGCTGTAGACTCTTTTAAGAGCTTCAAGTATAAGAACTTGAATTTCTTAAGCATTTAACAATGGTCAGAGTAGATCTTAAGATTTTTGTCTGTCGCCAGCAGTCTTAAGCCTTGACCCCCAACGCTCCATTCAAGATGTAAGCTGTTTTTCCAAAAAATGCATTCCTCAGCCATTTCCTGCTACGTCTACGTCTTACCACATTTATCTTTGTTCAACTAGTTTTCACTGGGGATGATTGTTGTTGTTGCCTGTAGCCTGTAGCAAATATGCGAAATACATATAACCGACTGGCAAGCGGCATCCAAACAAGTTGTAAAATAACAATAAAAACCATCGAAATGAAATTGAAAGTAGCAACTACCTAACACCAGCGATAACATTCAATGCATGTTACAGGGATCACAAAAGTGTTTGTGCAGAGCAAAGAGAAGCCAATGGCATGGCAGGTGGTGGAGGAACGGAGGTAGGCGGAGCAGTGGAGCGTACAATAAACGCAGCATTGAGTTCAATAAAAATTATTAAACGAAACGCTTGGCGACCTTGCGCAAATGCGATGGGTTACATTGCGTAATGGAGAGGCAGGCAAGCTCAACAGCTGGCAGCGCAAAGCAACACGACGAAGTCAATGGAGGGAGACGTTGGAGTGGGAGCGGTAAAGAAGATTGAATTAAAGAAGAAGCCAAAGCAGATGAAGGCAATATCAAACCGGCTGCTGCCACTTATAATGCTTATACAAAAAAAATGTGTAGCAAGAGCCGGTTAGGCGAGCTGCTTGTTTGTCATTAAAGTCTGCGCTTCATTAATGCTAGTTTCGTTATACCCTGTACAAAAAAACTGATGGCTATAGAATGAAAACAAACAGAAGACAATATCTCATTGCTAAAAATAAGATCTAGATATTCAATTCCTAAAAATGTTTAATATTGTGAAGAAATTTCATTTTACAGAGCATCTCACAGTTGGTCTTTCACAATTGTACAATGGCTTGCCATCAAAATTAGTCAAACAACAAAGTCAAAAAAAAATGAAAAACACCAACAAAACCAAAACCTTTAAAGGCCAACGGCTAAAGTCATTTGCCTGACTAGGCCGGCCGATAAGTATCTTTAATTATTTATTCTAAATCAAAGCAAATGCCAAATGCCTTCAGAAGACCGCTAACCAAAGAGAGAGAGGTGGGGCTGGTGTGCTTGTTTTTGCTTCCGATAATGTTAGAGGTGACTGATAAAAATGTTAATTAACCGCTAAGGCAGTGAGAACTGAAACCGTTCGTCCCCAAATAGCTGCCCAAATAAAATCCATATTAGGAAAATTTCCATTTTTGTCGAATGCATTCAAAACCCGTTTCGATTCCATCTACAAGTTTGGTTTGAGTCCAAGAACTTTTAGTGTTTACTGCTTTCGTGTTATATGTTTGTCTTTCGGTGTTTCGAGACCAAAAGATTTTTGATTTTAACTTTCGTTGCCCCAGGAAAATCTTTACACAAAAAAGAAATTTCACTTATAAAAATAAAACATGTAATTATTATGATATTTGAATGAATTATAATCTATTGCAACTGTTGATTAGTATTTGTTAGCACCTAAGATTCCGGTTTTTTGTTAGCGATTCTCAACTGTTGAAATCGCAGCCTTTATGGTATTCGTTTTCAGCACGTTATATTGTCATTTGGGCGTCAAACAGAGCGTAACTGAATGTCACGCAATGCGAAGCTCAACATTTGCAAAGTTCTTTGCCTCTACTATTTTCCTTCCCCACCCGCCACACTCTTTTACACTGAATGATATGCAGCTTTGAACATAAATCGAATCGTCGATGCGTAAAGTTATTTGAAAGCTTTTGAGTTTGAACTTGAATTCGTTTTGTTGCGTTTTTTTGGTGTATTTCATTTGCTGGGGAAGTTTGGAAGTTGAGTAAAACTTGATCTAATGATGTGCCCCACTTTTTGAGTGTGCAAAAATGGAAATACTTCTTCTTTGGCTAAAGTTATGAAATAGTTATCAAGAATTTCCATATTTGATGAGAACATTTGCATACCAGCAATAAAATATTATGTGATACAATATGCTGATGTGGGTTGTGAAAGGGCATGAGATAAGTTAAGATTGGCTTTGGTGTATAAATTATGTGCAAATCGATTGTAATGTGCATTGATAGGGTAAGCAGTGGGGTATCAAAAGATAATTAGTTAGTTATTTTGGTTTAATTAACAAACACATTACGCAAGTTACACCCTGCTGTTAATACTCAATTAAGCCGATCAGTGTACGAATTATGGTTTCATTTACACTTTCTTTGTGCCTAACAACTTTCGCTTGTTGTGTAGAGAAGTGAAACGAAGCACCAGATTTTGCATGGTATTATTTATTGATTGCTATAAGTCCGAAAGCCTAACAAATTATATAAGCATATACGTAGTACAAACAATATTATGTACTTAAAGCATAAAATGTATTTATTTTTAAGTAGATTAACATCTGCTACATTGATAAATGTCATAATGTCTGCGCTGGAGATTAACTTTGAATTAATTGATTTTTAATGCCGCACTATATACAATATTTATATATCTAAAGGCAGCACAATCAGTGTTCGCCCATTTGTAAAAATTAAATGCCAATTCATGCGAATTATGAAACTTAAATAACTGCATTTTGTCACGCTATTTAAATATTCTGTTGTTGTTTTTTTGTTTTGCTATATTTTACTGGTCGAATTCATAAAGGTTTTCAAACAAAAAGCCAGCAATTTGCGTAGGAGCAAAAAACGTTAAAAATTGCTTGTGATTTGTAATTGCCGGCAGAAATTGGAGTCTGGGTAATTGCTACATTTAATATCTGTCATATACCAAACTAAAGAAGAATAAGTCAAAAGAAATGTTCTTTTCAAGGTGATAATGTTTGACAAACCCAACGATATAACCTTTATAATCTTGCACATAGGGTATATAATATTTTGTTTATATTATATTTTTTAGGGATTATCTCATAAAAGTTATTAAACTGCGCAAACGAAAAAAACAAAATGTAAATTACAGTTGAAAGCTTTGCGCACAAGCCCCAAACATAAAGCCCCCTCCCACTCACAAGGGTGTGAAAAGCAATTTAATAATACGCTTTTAATCACACTTATAATCTTTGCAATGATTTTTGCTTTGTTTTTAATTGTGCAAGCATAAAATGCCAAAAGTGTTGAAATTTTAAAAGACATAATAAAAACATTGCGCACACTCACATGAATCTGATTATAATGCTATATAAATATGTATAATTCAATTTGATGTGAATGGGCAAATGCTTTGTAGTCAGCGAGAGGTTGAAATCCATTTGAAATCTGGTCAGCTTGCGGGCTGACCTCAGAGCAAAAAACCAACGGAAACGATACGAGCAGGAAAATGCAGTCATAATAATTAAGTTTATCGACTTTGGTCAACCAATGCTGCATTTCCTTTGGTGGTTTTTCTTTTTTAATATTGGATTTAATCGAAAAACATCAAAAATTATTTCTGATAAGCCATTTTGGTCTTTAATAAACGTGTGATAAGTGGTTTATAAATCAAGATGATTAAGATTTATGAACTACTTAATGGAAATCTTCTGAAGTGTTAATATACAATATATAGAGTTATGTGCAAGCTATAGCTAGCCAATTGCAGTCGACTTTTAGCAGACTTCATTGAAAAACTATATTGTTTGATATTCCTTTTCCGTATAAGAAGCAAACAAAACAAATAAATTTGATTGATTTTGATGAAAAAACGAAAAAAATCATATGCGATTTTTCACCTTTGTTTTCAAATTGACGAAGCGAACAATAAAATGCATATGAAATGTAAATAAACTTTGATTTTATTAAAGAAAAAATCACTTTTGATGAACTTTTTACAACTGCCATGTTTTTTTTTCCATTAATTTCGCATTTTTAGCAGTCATTCACTCGAAGAGATAGCAAAGCCAAAGCTAACATATCGATCAAAAGTTAACAAAATATACATATAACCTTACCACATTGAATAAAAATATAGCTCAATTTGGATAGGTCATGAATTATGGCATAAGATTATACTGTTGAGCTTAACTATAGTTTATTTATCTCTATCACAGTTGTGGCTCGAAATTTGTATGTTTTATTGCCAACAACTGTTACTTTTCCACATTTATCATTTGGCCGTTTAGCTGGCAATTAAATTTGTATCTTTACATAACAAACATCGATAAAACAATTTTTTCTTCTTTTTTATCAAATGCTATTATAAATGTTGTTCAATTTAATGATTTGTCATTGATCGCAACTGATGATAAACAAATGTTTGTTTGTGTTTTTTTTTTCCAGTGATTCTCATAGAAGCGTTGCTACAAACGATAAGGCCATAAATTGCCTAGCAATGTTCATAAATAAAAACAACCCATGTTATGTATCTGATGACAACCAATATATATTAATTTGCATAAAGTGCAAAACAATATTGATAAGCTATGATAAGAATGAAAAACAAAACAGATAAGACCCACTAAAAACAAGAGCTGCTTCTCACATTTGTGGCAGCTTAACTGTTGCCACATGTCGTTGCCAAACACGAAAGATGGTCTTAGGCAAGATGACCTGAATTTACTTTTGAAAATTGCGCATACGCCACTTCTAACGGCCCCACATTTGACAGCCGCTGCTGTCAGCACTAAAAAGCAGAGTCTCTAATTAAAAAAGAAAAGACAAAAAAGTGAAGTAAAAGCAAAATGGCTTTAGCTGTGTGGCAGTTTAAAGCTTGAATTTGCCCTGTAAAGAGTTAAAACAGAATAAAATGCAAACATTTTGTTCAGGTTTTGCTTAGCTTTGCTTGACTATTAGATTGTTAAGATAGAAACATTATTAAACATTGCATCGATTTTTAAGAATTTAAATAAATACAAATTTTGAAAAAAAATCTGAGTAAGTCAAACACCTTCTACACAACCATCTTTTCGCAGGGTATATAGGCGAACGTGAGCCAACTCAACTGCAAATGGAGATACGCAGTTTTTGTGGGCGGCACACAGGGCGTTTCTGCACTTGCTACCTGCCCCGCTTGTCGTAAGGCTAATTATGTGTGGAGAGTTCAACAGACAGAAAAACAGAGATAAAAAAGTAATAATAAAAACAAAAAACTCTGAAACACAGTAGCTTTAGCTTTAAGTAGAGCCATGGTAATAATTACTTTGCTAGTTGCATACAACGTAACGGAGGCCAACTTTGATGATCAATGCTCGTGAAGCGGAAGAGGTGGATACAAACGGTAGTTGTTGAGAAGAAAGTTGAGGTGGGGATAATCAAAAAACTAAATTTTGATATATTGTGGTGTTACTTACCTTTTCGGTGCTGGACTGAAAGTAATAGACCATTACGAACATCCAAATGATGCTAACGAAGACAATAAGTTTGATATTTCTACGCATGTTGTTGACAATGAATTTTCACTTTATTCGTTTTATTTATATATACTATTTATAGATTTCCTTTTGGACAGCAAATAATGCGGACGTTTCTGTGTTGTGGTTGTTGTTTTGTCATTTATAATTATTATTTGGCAATAACTTCACGTTCTATTTCACTAAGTAAAACACAAAAATTATCATAATTGTTTTCATCAATTAAAAACACATCGTAAAATCCAATAAATAATTTGAATTGTTCCGTTTTTTTTTCAGAGTCAACTTTGTTTAATGGTTTAAATGTATCATTTATGTTATTAATTATCTTACTGAATAATGGGGCTTCATGTGGCAGGTGCTTTGCGGCTTTCGCTTTTAACTAAATATTTAACATTTATGCAGATATAATTTATAGACCGACAATTGAAGTGCCCCAAAGAGAGTAATTATTTAAGCACTTATCAAAGTCGCCAAATGCAAACTATGATTAAGCAAAGGAGAGCAAAGAAAGGGTAAAAATATAATATTTTTCTATGAACTAACTTTGCTATCTTTAAAAACCTTTTGCTTTGTAGAACTCTCACAAATAAATAAACGTTCAGTACTTTTATCTCAATGTCTGATAAACTTAAGATTAGCAAACTTGCAGTTATCTTCCCACAAAACTGATAAGCGTGTAATGGCAAGGGCTTAAAACTCATGATTTGCCATCTAGATTAATACTGCATTTATAGTTGGAAACGCGATTTTTATTCGAAATTCATGTTAAAATTCTATGCGTTATCATTATCAAATAAAAGTGCGGAAAAAAAAACTTCAAAATATGTTTATATGCTCATTATCGATGTGGGTCAGTGTTAATATGTTATGGTGTTTCACTACGTTTGTGGCGTTAATTGTATGTTAATCGTTTTCCCAAATTTTTAAGAGTGGCCACAAATCAATTTAGCTGTTAGCTTTGGAACAGTGAAAGTATTTTACAGCTGACTCGTTCGTTGATACTAAGTTTTTTTTTTTTTGCGAATTTCAAAGTTTAGACAGTGCACAATGGTCCCACAGCGGCATTAAATCGAAAAATTTATGAAAATATTTTTGGAATTTAAGTAATATTTCAACTAAAAGACAATCCAATCACGAGTTTTATAGTAACAGCTGGCACGTGCGTATTTACTGGAAAGTCTTGACAACTTGTTATTGTGAAAAAAATAGTTCTATTTAAGGTAAATGTAAACTATAAATATGGAAAACAAAGATCAAGCAATTTAGAATCAAAAACACAACTCTTTCGTGACGTCTTTGTGATTTTG
Source organism: Scaptomyza flava (assembly GCA_030179655.1). Classification (NCBI taxonomy): domain Eukaryota; kingdom Metazoa; phylum Arthropoda; class Insecta; order Diptera; family Drosophilidae; genus Scaptomyza; species Scaptomyza flava. The sequence continues at coordinate 4,469,952 of JARNME010000029.1, read as the reverse complement.
TGGATTTTGGTTGTCGTGTCTATTGAGTAAGAATGTCTAACCAAACCAGTTGTGTGTTTTAGAGTATTACTTTCACGGTGGATACTGGCGCGTGCTAATATATGATAGTAGCAACGTCAAGGCACTAGTAATGTATACAAATTCATGGTTATCAAACTTGGTTTGTTCGTTTTTGCTTAGTTCTGTTATCTAAAGTGTTATATGAATTTAGCCATACAGAGTTGCTTGCCTTCTAGAAGAGCTGAATATTATAGACGTCACAGCGTCACTGAAACAGATGAGGCTGATTATTAGCTCGATTCTTTGTTGTGTTTTGGTAATAATCATAGTAAAATATATTTGTTACAACAATTTTCAAGAAACTGGTCCCACTTTTCGAATTTATGCCGCCAAAACAGCTTTTGGCACCATTGTGCAGTAGCAAAAAGTATTACGCATACGCCGAGTAGGGCGGCAAGATAAGCAATTAAATTAAAAAACTTGAGAGTTTAATTTTGATTAAAATGTTATTTTTGTTTATCTTCTGTGGCGTTTTGTTGCTATTGCATTTACAGTTATGAGTGGTTATCTATTTTGCTGTTAACGCGTTTATAAAAGTAAAACGCCTTGAATTAGATGGAAACGTACACGAACACACACACACACACACAAAGATACATTTACTCATGACAATTGGCTAAATGTCTATGGCTTAATCATTTGCCGATTGTTGTTGTTGTTATTGTTTATGGCATTTGACGTATTTATATTTATTTATTGCATTTACCGTTCGGTCGTTTATTATGTTTTATTAATGCAATTTTGCTTGTTGTTGCTGTTGTTATAACAGTCGCCCCGTTGTCGTCGCGCGCCACAAAGACGAGACACTTAGCGCCCGTTGCACGCGAGTCACGAACGGGCTAGAAACAGCGAACTCCGACACTCGACACTAAGAGACTCGCAGCAGCTGTGTCTGCGTCAGCGTCGCACACACAAATGGCCAATAAGCGCTGCAATCGCATATATTTTATGCTGCCAGAGCGCACAGCCGTAACGGTAGTTCTGGCTGGCGTATAAGAGCTCGTTGGTTCGACTCGAACATGTTGCGTTGCGTGTTGGGTGCTAAGACAATTTGAACGTTGTTTGACTTAAGCCACCGCAGACCAAACGGTAGTGGCAACTTATGGTCGAGCAACTTCAATTGCTGCGAGCTTAGAATATGCACAAAGTCAACGCTGCGTATGCGTAATTGTTGCAAAGGAGAGACCTAAACCTCGAATAAGCAAATGTTCTTCTTGCTAGATTGAATAAACATTTATGCATTGTTGTTTGTTAATTAAATGTAAAAGGATAGTTCAAGAGAGAATTGCATTAAACTCTTTAGTTTTCTTTGTGTATTAATGAATTTTAAACTTTTCCATATTAAAAAATATTTTTATTAAATTTTAATTATATTAGCAACTGCTTTGTTCCACATCAATCATATTTTAAACAGTTTTTTAAATAATTAGGTGCTAGAAATACACATTTTAATTTTAATGAGTTTTGCTTTTTTACTCATTTTGCCAGCGAGTGCAACATTGTGTGGCAACATTCAATTAAAACTAATTTAATATTCATTCAAATTGCTAGAATAAACTGCAAATATGCAAAATTTGTAGCAACAACTAAGGAAACAACAAAAATGCAAAACGTTTACTGGCCAGCGTTGTGGGTAAGAGAGTTTTAGTTTTGGCTGGCATAAATGCGTGCATAATTTATAAGCTAAATGCATGTGGGTGTGCTTAAGTGTGCATGAAGTGTGTATGGGTGTTAAGTTAACAAGAGTCATAGCGCTTTAAGGGCAACAGCTGAAGCAGCTGCAGTTCAAAGAACTTAGCGTACTGTCTATCAAAACAGCAAATATGCAAATAGAGTTAGTAAAAATGCATATGCTTAAAAAAACGTGACTTTAAAATATCCCTGGTTGGTTGCAAAAAATAAATAAGCTGTAAATGTGATTTTTCTCTCCGATAAACGCAACTCTTAACTACTCTGTAACGCTTGGCAATAGTTAACGATGGAAAAATTTTTTTAAAAATTATCGATTGTTTTAAGCACTAAAATTATTATGTATAAAATTTTTCTTCACAAAATTTTAACATGAATTTTTACCAAAAATCGAAGTTCATTTAAATGTATTTCTATAAATGCAGTTTTATTCTAGATGCCAAACCATGACTTTTAAGGTATTGCTTTTGAAAATCGGGTCAGTTTTGCCGAAGTTATGGAAGTCGAAAGATCTTACCAATTCGCTAGTGGATTTTTTTGGCATAAAAGTTTGACATGAATTTGACCAAAAATCGAAGTTCATTTAAATGTATTTCCATAAATGCAGTTTTATTCTAGATGCCAAACCATGACTTTTAAGGTATTGCTTTTGAAAATCGGGTCAGTTTTGCCGAAGTTATGGAAGTCGAAAGATCTTACCAATTCGCTTGTGGATTTTTTTGGCATAAAATTTTGACATGAATTTGACCAAAAATCGAAGTTCATTTAAATGTATTTCCATAAATGCAGTTTTATTCTAGATGCCAAACCATGACTTTTAAGGTATTGCTTTTGAAAATCGGGTCAGTTTTGCCGAAGTTATGGAAGTCGAAAGATCTTACCAATTCGCTTGTGGATTTTTTTGGCATAAAATTTTGACATGAATTTGAACAAAAATCGAAGTTCATTTAAATGTATTTCCATAAATGCAGTTTTATTCTAGATGCCAAACCATGACTTTTAAGGTATTGCTTTTGAAAATCGGGTCAGTTTTGCCGAAGTTATGGAAGTCGAAAGATCTTACCAATTCGCTAGTGGATTTTTTTGGCATAAAATTTTGACATGAATTTGACCAAAAATCGAAGTTCATTTAAATGTATTTCCATAAATGCAGTTTTATTCTAGGTGCCAAACCATGACTTTTAAGGTATTGCTTTTGAAAATCGGGTCAGTTTTGCCGAAGTTATGGAAGTCGACAGATCTTACCAATTCGCTTGTGGATTTTTTTGGCATAAAATTTTGACATGAATTTGAACAAAAATCGAAGTTCATTTAAATGTATTTCCATAAATGCAGTTTTATTCTAGGTGCCAAACCATGACTTTTAAGGTATTGCTTTTGAAAATCGGGTCAGTTTTGCCGAAGTTATGGAAGTCGAAAGATCTTACCAATTCGCTTGTGGATTTTTTTGGCATAAAATTTTGACATGAATTTGACCAAAAATCGAAGTTCATTTAAATGTATTTCTATAAATGCAGTTTTATTCTAGATGCCAAACCATGACTTTTAAGGTATTGCTTTTGAAAATCGGGTCAGTTTTGCCGAAGTTATGGAAGTCGAAAGATTTTACCAATTCGCTAGTGGATTTTTTGGCATAAAATTTTGACATGAATTTGACCAAAAATCGAAGTTCATTTAAATGTATTTCTATAAATGCAGTTTTATTCTAGATGCCAAACCATGACTTTTAAGGTATTGCTTTTGAAAATCGGGTCAGTTTTGCCGAAGTTATGGAAGTCGAAAGATCTTACCAATTCGCTAGTTGATTTTTTGGCATAAAATTTTGACATGAATTTGACCAAAAATCGAAGTTCATTTAAATGTATTTCTATAAATGCAGTTTTATTCTAGATGCCAAACCATGACTTTTAAGGTATTGCTTTTGAAAATCGGGTCAGTTTTGCCGAAGTTATGGAAGTCGAAAGATCTTACCAATTCGCTCGTGGATTTTTTTGGCATAAAATTTTGACATGAATTTGACCAAAAATCGAAGTTCATTTAAATGTATTTCCATAAATGCAGTTTTATTCTAGATGCCAAACCATGACTTTTAAGGTATTGCTTTTGAAAATCGGGTCAGTTTTGCCGAAGTTATGGAAGTCGAAAGATCTTACCAATTCGCTCGTGGATTTTTTTGGCATAAAATTTTGACATGAATTTGACCAAAAATCGAAGTTCATTTAAATGTATTTCTATAAATGCAGTTTTATTCTAGATGCCAAACCATGACTTTTAAGGTATTGCTTTTGAAAATCGGGTCAGTTTTGCCGAAGTTATGGAAGTCGAAAGATCTTACCAATTCGCTAGTGGATTTTTTGGCATAAAATTTTGACATGAATTTGACCAAAAATCGAAGTTCATTTAAATGTATTTCTATAAATGCAGTTTTATTCTAGATGCCAAACCATGACTTTTAAGGTATTGCTTTTGAAAATCGGGTCAGTTTTGCCGAAGTTATGGAAGTCGAAAGATCTTACCAATTCGCTAGTGGATTTTTTGGCATAAAAGTTTGACATGAATTTGACCAAAAATCGAAGTTCATTTAAATGTATTTCTATAAATGCAGTTTTATTCTAGATGCCAAACCATGACTTTTAAGGTATTGCTTTTGAAAATCGGGTCAGTTTTGCCGAAGTTATGGAAGTCGAAAGATCTTACCAATTCGCTAGTGGATTTTTTGGCATAAAATTTTGACATGAATTTGACCAAAAATCGAAGTTCATTTAAATGTATTTCTATAAATGCAGTTTTATTCTAGATGCCAAACCATGACTTTTAAGGCATTGCTTTTGAAAATCGGGTCAGTTTTGCCGAAGTTATGGAAGTCGAAAGATCTTACCAATTCGCTAGTGGATTTTTTTGGCATAAAATTTTGACATGAATTTGACCAAAAATCGAAGTTCATTTAAATGTATTTCCATAAATGCAGTTTTATTCTAGATGCCAAACCATGACTTTTAAGGTATTGCTTTTGAAAATCGGGTCAGTTTTGCCGAAGTTATGGAAGTCGAAAGATCTTACCAATTCGCTAGTTGATTTTTTTGGCATAAAAGTTTGACATGAATTTGACCAAAAATCGAAGTTCATTTAAATGTATTTCTATAAATGCAGTTTTATTCTAGATGCCAAACCATGACTTTTAAGGTATTGCTTTTGAAAATCGGGTCAGTTTTGCCGAAGTTATGGAAGTCGAAAGATCTTACCAATTCGCTTGTGGATTTTTTGGCATAAAATTTTGACATGAATTTGACCAAAAATCGAAGTTCATTTAAATGTATTTCTATAAATGCAGTTTTATTCTAGATGCCAAACCATGACTTTTAAGGTATTGCGTTTGAAAATCGGGTCAGTTTTGCCGAAGTTATGAAAGTCGAAAGATCTTACCAATTCGCTAGTGGATTTTTTGGCATAAAAGTTTGACATGAATTTGACCAAAAATCGAAGTTCATTTAAATGTATTTCTATAAATGCAGTTTTATTCTAGATGCCAAACCATGACTTTTAAGGTATTGCTTTTGAAAATCGGGTCAGTTTTGCCGAAGTTATGGAAGTCGAAAGATCTTACCAATTCGCTTGTGGATTTTTTTGGCATAATATTTTGACAAGAATTTGACCAAAAATCGAAGTTCATTTAAATGTATTTCCATAAATGCAGTTTTATTCAAGATGCCAAACCATGACTTTTAAGGTATTGCTTTTGAAAATCGGGTCAGTTTTGCCGAAGTTATGGAAGTCGAAAGATCTTACCAATTCGCTAGTTGATTTTTTTGGCATAAAAGTTTGACATGAATTTGACCAAAAATCGAAGTTCATTTAAATGTATTTCTATAAATGCAGTTTTATTCTAGATGCCAAACCATGACTTTTAAGGTATTGCTTTTGAAAATCGGGTCAGTTTTGCCGAAGTTATGGAAGTCGAAAGATCTTACCAAGTCGCTTGTGGATTTTTTTGGCATAAAATTTTGACATGAATTTGACCAAAAATCGAAGTTCATTTAAATGTATTTCTATAAATGCAGTTTTATTCTAGATGCCAAACCATGACTTTTAAGGTATTGCGTTTGAAAATCGGGTCAGTTTTGCCGAAGTTATGGAAGTCGAAAGATCTTACTAATTCGCTAGTGGATTTTTTGGCATAAAAGTTTGACATGAATTTGACCAAAAATCGAAGTTCATTTAAATGTATTTCTATAAATGCAGTTTTATTCTAGATGCCAAACCATGACTTTTAAGGTATTGCTTTTGAAAATCGGGTCAGTTTTGCCGAAGTTATGGAAGTCGAAAGATCTTACCAAGTCGCTTGTGGATTTTTTTGGCATAAAATTTTGACATGAATTTGACCAAAATCGAAGTTCATTTAAATGTATTTCTATAAATGCAGTTTTATTCTAGATGCCAAACCATGACTTTTAAGGTATTGCTTTTGAAAATCGGGTCAGTTTTGCCGAAGTTATGGAAGTCGAAAGATCTTACCAAGTCGCTTGTGGATTTTTTTGGTATAAAATTTTGACATGAATTTGACCAAAAATCGAAGTTCATTTAAATGTATTTCTATAAATGCAGTTTTATTCTAGATGCCAAACCATGACTTTTAAGGTATTGCTTTTGAAAATCGGGTCAGTTTTGCCCAAGTTATGGAAGTCGAACGATTTTACCAATTCGCTTGTGGATTTTTTTGTCATAAAATTTTGACATGAATTTGACCAAAAATCGAAGTTCATTTAAATGTATTTCTATAAATGCAGTTTTATTCTAGATGCCAAACCATGACTTTTAAGGTATTGCTTTTGAAAATCGGGTCAGTTTTGCCGAAGTTATGGAAGTCGAAAGATCTTACCAATTCGCTAGTGGATTTTTTTGGCATAAAAGTTTGACATGAATTTGACCAAAAATCGAAGTTCATTTAAATGTATTTCTATAAATGCAGTTTTATTCTAGATGCCAAACCATGACTTTTAAGGAATTGCTTGTGAAAATCGGGTCAGTTTTGCCGAAGTTATGGAAGTCGAAAGATCTTACCAATTCGCTAGTGGAGTTTTTTGGCATAAAATTTTGACATGAATTTGACCAAAAATCGAAGTTCATTTAAATGTATTTCTATAAACGCAGTTTTATTCTAGATGCCAAACCATGACTTTTAAGGTATTGCTTTTGAAATTCGGGTCAGTTTTGCCGAAGTTATGGAAGTCGAAAGATCTTACCAATTCGCTAGTGGATTTTTTTGGCATAAAAGTTTGACATGAATTTGACCAAAAATCTAAGTTCATTTAAATGTATTTCTATAAATGCAGTTTTATTCTAGATGCCAAACCATGACTTTAAGGTATTGCTTTTGAAAATCGGGTCAGTTTTGCCGAAGTTATGGAAGTCGAAACATCTTACCAATTCGCTTGTGGATTTTTTGGTATAAAATTTTGACATGAATTTGACCAAAAATCGAAGTTCATTTAAATGTATTTCTATAAATGCAGTTTTATTCTAGATGCCAAACCATGACTTTTAAGGCATTGCTTTTGAAAATCGGGTCAGTTTTGCCGAAGTTATGGAAGTCGAAAGATCTTACCAATTCGCTAGTGGATTTTTTTGGCATAAAATTTTGACATGAATTTGACCAAAAATCGAAGTTCATTTAAATGTATTTCTATAAATGCACGTTTTATATTGCTTTTGAAAATCGGGTCAGTTTTGCCGAAGTTATGGAAGTCGAAAGATCTTACCAATTCGCTAGTGGATTTCTTGGCATAAAAGTTTGACATGAATTTGACCAAAAATCGAAGTTCATTTAAATGTATTTCTATAAATGCAGTTTTATTCTAGATGCCAAACCATGACTTTTAAGGTATTGCTTTTGAAAATCGGGTCAGTTTTGCCGAAGTTATGGAAGTCGAAAGATCTTACCAAGTCGCTTGTGGATTTTTTTGGCATAAAATTTTGACAAGAATTTGACCAAAATTGAAGTTCATTTAAATGTATTTCCATAAATGCAGTTTTATTCTAGATGCCAAACCATGACTTTTAAGGTATTGCTTTTGAAAATCGGGTCAGTTTTGCCAAAGTTATGGAAGTCGAAAGATCTTACCAATTCGCTAGTTGATTTTTTTGGCATAAAAGTTTGACATGAATTTGACCAAAAATCGAAGTTCATTTAAATGTATTTCTATAAATGCAGTTTTATTCTAGATGCCAAACCATGACTTTTAAGGTATTGCTTTTGAAAATCGGGTCAGTTTTGCCGAAGTTATGAAAGTCGAAAGATCTTACCAAGTCGCTTGTGGATTTTTTTGGCATAAAATTTTGACATGAATTTGACCAAAAATCGAAGTTCATTTAAATGTATTTCTATAAATGCAGTTTTATTCTAGATGCCAAACCATGACTTTTAAGGTATTGCGTTTGAAAATCGGGTCAGTTTTGCCGAAGTTATGAAAGTCGAAAGATCTTACTAATTCGCTAGTGGATTTTTTGGCATAAAAGTTTGACATGAATTTGACCAAAAATCGAAGTTCATTTAAATGTATTTCTATAAATGCAGTTTTATTCTAGATGCCAAACCATGACTTTTAAAGTATTGCTTTTGAAAATCGGGTCAGTTTTGCCGAAGTTATGGAAGTCGAAAGATCTTACCAAGTCGCTTGTGGATTTTTTTGGCATAAAATTTTGACATGAATTTGACCAAAAATCGAAGTTCATTTAAATGTATTTCTATAAATGCAGTTTTATTCTAGATGCCAAACCATGACTTTTAAGGTATTGCTTTTGAAAATCGGGTCAGTTTTGCCGAAGTTATGGAAGTCGAAAGATCTTACCAAGTCGCTTGTGGATTTTTTTGGTATAAAATTTGACATGAATTTGACCAAAAATCGAAGTTCATTTAAATGTATTTCTATAAATGCAGTTTTATTCTAGATGCCAAACCATGACTTTTAAGGTATTGCTTTTGAAAATCGGGTCAGTTTTGCCCAAGTTATGGAAGTCGAACGATTTTACCAATTCGCTTGTGGATTTTTTTGTCATAAAATTTGACATGAATTTGACCAAAAATCGAAGTTCATTTAAATGTATTTCTATAAATGCAGTTTTATTCTAGATGCCAAACCATGACTTTTAAGGTATTGCTTTTGAAAATCGGGTCAGTTTTGCCGAAGTTATGGAAGTCGAAAGATCTTACCAATTCGCTAGTGGATTTTTTGGCATAAAAGTTTGACATGAATTTGACCAAAAATCGAAGTTCATTTAAATGTATTTATATAAATGCAGTTTTATTCTAGATGCCAAACCATGACTTTTAAGGTATTGCTTTTGAAAATCGGGTCAGTTTTGCCGAAGTTATGGAAGTCGAAAGATCTTACCAATTCGCTAGTGGAGTTTTTTGGCATAAAATTTTGACATGAATTTGACCAAAAATCGAAGTTCATTTAAATGTATTTCTATAAACGCAGTTTTATTCTAGATGCCAAACCATGACTTTTAAGGTATTGCTTTTGAAATTCGGGTCAGTTTTGCCGAAGTTATGGAAGTCGAAAGATCTTACCAATTCGCTAGTGGATTTTTTTGGCATAAAAGTTTGACATGAATTTGACCAAAAATCGAAGTTCATTTAAATGTATTTCTATAAATGCAGTTTTATTCTAGATGCCAAACCATGACTTTAAAGGTATTGCTTTTGAAAATCGGGTCAGTTTTGCCGAAGTTATGGAAGTCGAAACATTTTACCAATTCGCTTGTGGATTTTTTTGGTATAAAATTTTGACATGAATTTGACCAAAAATCGAAGTTCATTTAAATGTATTTCTATAAATGCAGTTTTATTCTAGATGCCAAACCATGACTTTTAAGGCATTGCTTTTGAAAATCGGGTCAGTTTTGCCGAAGTTATGGAAGTCGAAAGATCTTACCAATTCGCTAGTGGATTTTTTGGCATAAAATTTTGACATGAATTTGACCAAAAATCGAAGTTCATTTAAATGTATTTCTATAAATGCAGTTTTATTGCTTTTGAAAATCGGGTCAGTTTTGCCGAAGTTATGGAAGTCGAAAGATTTTACCAATTCGCTACTGGATTTCTTGGCATAAAAGTTTGACATGAATTTGACCAAAAATCGAAGTTCATTTAAATGTATTTCTATAAATGCAGTTTTATTCTAGATGCCAAACCATGACTTTTAAGGTATTGCTTGTGAAAATCGGGTCAGTTTTGCCGAAGTTATGGAAGTCGAAAGATCTTACCAAGTCGCTTGTGGATTTTTTGGCATAAAATTTTGACATGAATTTGAGCAAAAATCGAAGTTCATTTAAATGTATTTCTATAAATGCAGTTTTATTCTAGATGCCAAACCATGACTTTTAAGGTATTGCTTTTGAAAATCGGGTCAGTTTTGCCGAAGTTATGGAAGTCGAAAGATTTTACCAATTCGCTAGTGGATTTCTTGGCATAAAAGTTTGACATGAATTTGACCAAAAATCGAAGTTCATTTAAATGTATTTCTATAAATGCAGTTTTATTCTAGATGCCAAACCATGACTTTTAAGGTATTGCTTTTGAAAATCGGGTCAGTTTTGCCGAAGTTATGGAAGTCGAAAGATCTTACCAATTCGCTAGTGGATTTTTTTGGCATAAAATTTTGACATGAATTTGACCAAAAATCGAAGTTCATTTAAATGTATTTCTATAAATGCAGTTTTATTCTAGATGCCAAACCATGACTTTTAAGGTATTGCTTTTGAAAATCGGGTCAGTTTTGCCGAAGTTATGGAAGTCGAAAGATCTTACCAATTCGCTCGTGGATTTTTTTGGCATAAAATTTTGACATGAATTTGACCAAAAATCGAAGTTCATTTAAATGTATTTCCATAAATGCAGTTTTATTCTAGATGCCAAACCATGACTTTTAAGGTATTGCTTTTGAAAATCGGGTCAGTTTTGCCGAAGTTATGGAAGTCGAAAGATCTTACCAATTCGCTCGTGGATTTTTTTGGCATAAAATTTTGACATGAATTTGACCAAAAATCGAAGTTCATTTAAATGTATTTCTATAAATGCAGTTTTATTCTAGATGCCAAACCATGACTTTTAAGGTATTGCTTTTGAAAATCGGGTCAGTTTTGCCGAAGTTATGGAAGTCGAAAGATCTTACTAATTCGCTAGTTGATTTTTTGGCATAAAATTTTGACATGAATTTGAGCAAAAATCGAAGTTCATTTAAATGTATTTCTATAAATGCAGTTTTATTCTAGATGCCAAACCATGACTTTTAAGGTATTGCTTTTGAAAATCGGGTCAGTTTTGCCGAAGTTATGGAAGTCGAAAGATCTTACCAATTCGCTAGTGGATTTCTTGGCATAAAAGTTTGACATGAATTTGACCAAAAATCGAAGTTCATTTAAATGTATTTCTATAAATGCAGTTTTATTCTAGATGCCAAACCATGACTTTTAAGGTATTGCTTTTGAAAATCGGGTCAGTTTTGCCGAAGTTATGGAAGTCGAAAGATCTTACCAATTCGCTAGTTGATTTTTTTGGCATAAAATTTTGACATGAATTTGACCAAAAATCGAAGTTCATTTAAATGTATTTCTATAAATGCAGTTTTATTCCAGATGCCAAACCATGACTTTTAAGGCATTGCTTTTGAAAATCGGGTCAGTTTTGCCGAAGTTATGGAAGTCGAAAGATCTTACCAATTCGCTAGTGGATTTTTTTGGCATAAAATTTTGACATGAATTTGACCAAAAATCGAAGTTCATTTAAATGTATTTCCATAAATGCAGTTTTATTAAAGATGCCAAACCATGACTTTTAAGGTATTGCTTTTGAAAATCGGGTCAGTTTTGCCGAAGTTATGGAAGTCGAAAGATCTTACCAATTCGCTAGTTGATTTTTTTGGCATAAAAGTTTGACATGAATTTGACCAAAAATCGAAGTTCATTTAAATGTATTTCTATAAATGCAGTTTTATTCTAGATGCCAAACCATGACTTTTAAGGTATTGCTTGTGAAAATCGGGTCAGTTTTGCCGAAGTTATGAAAGTCGAAAGATCTTACCAATTCGCTTGTGGATTTATTGGCATAAAATTTTGACATGAATTTGACCAAAAATCGAAGTTCATTTAAATGTATTTCTATAAATGCAGTTTTATTCTAGATGCCAAACCATGACTTTTAAGGTATTGCGTTTGAAAATCGGGTCAGTTTTGCCGAAGTTATGAAAGTCGAAAGATCTTACCAATTCGCTAGTGGATTTTTTGGCATAAAAGTTTGACATGAATTTGACCAAAAATCGAAGTTCATTTAAATGTATTTCTATAAATGCAGTTTTATTCTAGATGCCAAACCATGACTTTTAAAGTATTGCTTTTGAAAATCGGGTCAGTTTTGCCGAAGTTATGGAAGTCGAAAGATCTTACCAAGTCGCTTGTGGATTTTTTTGGCATAAAATTTTGACATGAATTTGACCAAAAATCGAAGTTCATTTAAATGTATTTCTATAAATGCAGTTTTATTCTAGATGCCAAACCATGACTTTTAAGGTATTGCTTGTGAAAATCGGGTCAGTTTTGCCGAAGTTATGGAAGTCGAAAGATCTTACCAAGTCGCTTGTGGATTTTTTTGGTATAAAATTTGACATGAATTTGACCAAAAATCGAAGTTCATTTAAATGTATTTCTATAAATGCAGTTTTATTCTAGATGCCAAACCATGACTTTTAAGGTATTGCTTTTGAAAATCGGGTCAGTTTTGCCCAAGTTATGGAAGTCGAACGATTTTACCAATTCGCTTGTGGATTTTTTTGTCATAAAATTTTGACATGAATTTGACCAAAAATCGAAGTTCATTTAAATGTATTTCTATAAATGCAGTTTTATTCTAGATGCCAAACCATGACTTTTAAGGTATTGCTTTTGAAAATCGGGTCAGTTTTGCCGAAGTTATGGAAGTCGAAAGATCTTACCAATTCGCTAGTGGATTTTTTTGGCATAAAAGTTTGACATGAATTTGACCAAAAATCGAAGTTCATTTAAATGTATTTCTATAAATGCAGTTTTATTCTAGATGCCAAACCATGACTTTTAAGGAATTGCTTGTGAAAATCGGGTCAGTTTTGCCGAAGTTATGGAAGTCGAAAGATCTTACCAATTCGCTAGTGGATTTTTTTGGCATAAAATTTTGACATGAATTTGACCAAAAATCGAAGTTCATTTAAATGTATTTCTATAAACGCAGTTTTATTCTAGATGCCAAACCATGACTTTTAAGGTATTGCTTTTGAAATTCGGGTCAGTTTTGCCGAAGTTATGGAAGTCGAAAGATCTTACCAATTCGCTAGTGGATTTTTTTGGCATAAAAGTTTGACATGAATTTGACCAAAAATCGAAGTTCATTTAAATGTATTTCTATAAATGCAGTTTTATTCTAGATGCCAAACCATGACTTTAAAGGTATTGCTTTTAAAATCGGGTCAGTTTTGCCGAAGTTATGGAAGTCGAAACATTTTACCAATTCGCTTGTGGATTTTTTTGGTATAAAATTTTGACATGAATTTGACCAAAAATCGAAGTTCATTTAAATGTATTTCTATAAATGCAGTTTTATTCTAGATGCCAAACCATGACTTTTAAGGTATTGCTTTTGAAAATCGGGTCAGTTTTGCCGAAGTTATGGAAGTCGAAAGATCTTACCAATTCGCTAGTGGATTTTTTTGGCATAAAATTTTGACATGAATTTGACCAAAAATCGAAGTTCATTTAAATGTATTTCTATAAATGCAGTTTTATTCTAGATGCCAAACCATGACTTTTAAGGTATTGCTTTTGAAAATCGGGTCAGTTTTGCCGAAGTTATGGAAGTCGAAAGATCTTACCAATTCGCTAGTGGATTTTTTGGCATAAAATTTTGACATGAATTTGACCAAAAATCGAAGTTCATTTAAATGTATTTCTATAAACGCAGTTTTATTCTAGATGCCAAATCATGACTTTTAAGGTATTGCTTTTGAAAATCGGGTCAGTTTTGCCGAAGTTATGGAAGTCGAAAGATCTTACCAATTCGCTTGTGGATTTTTTTGGCATAAAATTTTGACATGAATTTGACCAAAAATCGAAGTTCATTTAAATGTATTTCTATAAATGCAGTTTTATTCTAGATGCCAAACCATGACTTTTAAGGTATTGCTTTTGAAAATCGGGTCAGTTTTGCCGAAGTTATGGAAGTCGAAAGATCTTACCAATTCGCTAGTGGATTTTTTTGGCATAAAATTTTGACAAGAATTTGACCAAAAATTGAAGTTCATTTAAATGTTTTCTATAAATGCAGTTTTATTATAGATGCCAAACCATGACTTTTAAGGTATTGCTTTTGAAAATCGGGTCAGTTTTGCCAAAGTTATGGAAGTCGAAAGATCTTACCAATTCGCTAGTTGATTTTTTTGGCATAAAAGTTTGACATGAATTTGACCAAAAATCGAAGTTCATTTAAATGTATTTCTATAAATGCAGTTTTATTCTAGATGCCAAACCATGACTTTTAAGGTATTGCTTTTGAAAATCGGGTCAGTTTTGCCGAAGTTATGGAAGTCGAAAGATCTTACCAAGTCGCTAGTGGATTTTTTTGGCATAAAAGTTTGACATGAATTTGACCAAAAATCGAAGTTCATTTAAATGTATTTCTATAAATGCAGTTTTATTCTAGATGCCAAACCATGACTTTTAAGGTATTGCTTGTGAAAATCGGGTCAGTTTTGCCGAAGTTATGAAAGTCGAAAGATCTTACCAAGTCGCTTGTGGATTTTTTTGGCATAAAAGTTTGACATGAATTTGACCAAAAATCGAAGTTCATTTAAATGTATTTCTATAAATGCAGTTTTATTCTAGATGCCAAACCATGACTTTTAAGGTATTGCTTTTGAAAATCGGGTCAGTTTTGCCGAAGTTATGGAAGTCGAAAGATCTTACCAAGTCGCTAGTGGATTTTTTTGGCATAAAATTTTGACATGAATTTGACCAAAAATCGAAGTTCATTTAAATGTATTTCTATAAATGCAGTTTTATTCTAGATGCCAAACCATGACTTTTAAGGTATTGCTTTTGAAAATCGGGTCAGTTTTGCCGAAGTTATGGAAGTCGAAAGATCTTACCAATTCGCTAGTGGATTTTTTTGGCATAAAAGTTTGACATGAATTTGACCAAAAATCGAAGTTCATTTAAATGTATTTCTATAAATGCAGTTTTATTCTAGATGCCAAACCATGACTTTTAAGGTATTGCTTTTGAAAATCGGGTCAGTTTTGCCGAAGTAATGGAAGTCGAAAGATCTTACCAATTCGCTAGTTGATTTTTTGGCATAAAAGTTTGACATGAATTTGACCAAAAATCGAAGTTCATTTAAATGTATTTCTATAAATGCAGTTTTATTCTAGATGCCAAACCATGACTTTTAAGGTATTGCTTTTGAAAATCGGGTCAGTTTTGCCGAAGTTATGGAAGTCGAAAGATCTTACCAATTCGCTAGTGGATTTTTTTGGCATAAAATTTTGACATGAATTTGATCAAAAATTGAAGTTCATTTAAATGTATTTCTATAAATGCAGTTTTATTCTAGATGCCAAACCATGACTTTTAAGGTATTGCTTTTGAAAATTGGGTCAGTTTTGCCGAAGTTATGGAAGTCGAAACATTTTACCAATTCGCTTGTGGATTTTTTTGGTATAAAATTTTGACATGAATTTGACCAAAAATCGAAGTTCATTTAAATGTATTTCTATAAATGCAGTTTTATTCTAGATGCCAAACCATGACTTTTAAGGTATTGCTTTTGAAAATCGGGTCAGTTTTGCCGAAGTTATGGAAGTCGAAAGATCTTACCAATTCGCTAGTGGATTTTTTTGGCATAAAATTTTGACATGAATTTGACCAAAAATCGAAGTTCATTTAAATGTATTTCTATAAATGCAGTTTTATTCTAGATGCCAAACCATGACTTTTAAGGTATTGCTTTTGAAAATCGGGTCAGTTTTGCCGAAGTTATGAAAGTCGAAAGATTTTACCAATTCGCTAGTGGATTTTTTGGCATAAAAGTTTTACATGAATTTGACCAAAAATCGAAGTTCATTTAAATGTATTTCTATAAATGCAGTTTTATTCTAGATGCCAAACCATGACTTTTAAGGTATTGCTTTTGAAAATCGGGTCAGTTTTGCCGAAGTTATGGAAGTCGAAAGATCTTACCAATTCGCTAGTGGATTTTTTTGGCATAAAATTTTGACATGAATTTGACCAAAAATCGAAGTTCATTTAAATGTATTTCTATAAATGCAGTTTTATTCTAGATGCCAAACCATGACTTTTAAGGTATTGCTTTTGAAAATCGGGTCAGTTTTGCCGAAGTTATGGAAGTCGAAAGATCTTACCAATTCGCTAGTGGATTTTTTGGCATAAAATTTTGACATGAATTTGATCAAAAATCGAAGTTCATTTAAATGTATTTCTATAAATGCAGTTTTATTCTAGATGCCAAACCATGACTTTTAAGGTATTGCTTTTGAAAATCGGGTCAGTTTTGCCGAAGTTATGGAAGTCGAAAGATCTTACCAATTCGCTGGTGGATTTTTTTGGCATAAAATTTTGACATGAATTTGACCAAAAATCGAAGTTCATTTAAATGTATTTCTATAAATGCAGTTTTATTCTAGATGCCAAACCATGACTTTTAAGGCATTGCTTTTGAAAATCGGGTCAGTTTTGCCGAAGTTATGGAAGACGAAACATTTTACCAATTCGCTTGTGGATTTTTTTGGTATAAAATTTTGACATGAATTTGATCAAAAATTGAAGTTCATTTAAATGTATTTCTATAAATGCAGTTTTATTCTAGATGCCAAACCATGACTTTTAAGGCATTGCTTTTGAAAATCGGGTCAGTTTTGCCGAAGTTATGGAAGTCGAAAGATCTTACCAATTCGCTTGTGGATTTTTTTGGCATAAAATTTTGGCATGAATATGACCAAAAATCGAAGTTCATTTAAATGCATTTATATAAATGCAGTTTTATTCTAGATGCCAAACCATGACTTTTAAGATATTGCTTTTGAAAATCGGGTCAGTTTTGCCGAAGTTATGGAAGTCGAAAGATCTTACCAATTCGCTAGTGGATTTTTTTGGCATAAAATTTTGACATGAATTTGACCAAAAATTGAAGTTCATTTAAATGCATTTCTATAAATGCAGTTTTATTGTAGATGCCAAACCATGACTTTTAAGGTATTGCTTTTGAAAATCGGGTCAGTTTTGCCGAAGTTATGGAAGTCGAAAGATCTTACCAATTCGCTAGTGGATTTTTTTGGCATAAAATTTTGACATGAATTTGACCAAAAATCGAAGTTCATTTAAATGTATTTCTATAAATGCAGTTTTATTCTAGATGCCAAACCATGACTTTTAAGGTATTGCTTTCGAAAATCGGGTCAGTTTTGCCGAAGTTATGGAAGTCGAAAGATCTTACCAATACGCTAGTGGATTTTTTGGCATAAAATTTTGGCATGAATATGACCAAAAATCGAAGTTAATTTAAATGCATTTCTATAAATGCAGTTTTATTCTAGATGCCAAAGCATGACTTTTAAGGTATTGCTTTTGAAAATCGTGTCAGTTTTGCAGAAGTTATGGAAGTCGAAAGATCTTACCAATTCGCTTGTGGATTTTTTTGGCATAAAATTTTGACATGAATTTGACCAAAAATCGAAGTTCATTTAAATGTATTTCTATAAATGCAGTTTTATTCTAGATGCCAAACCATGACTTTTAAGGTATTGCTTTTGAAAATCGGGTCAGTTTTGCCGAAGTTATGGAAGTCGAAAGATCTTACCAATTCGCTAGTGGATTTTTTTGGCATAAAAGCTTGACATGAATTTGACCAAAAATCGAAGTTCGATGAAATGTATTTCTATAAATGCAGTTTTATTCTAGATGCCAAACCATGACTTTTAAGGTATTGCTTTTGAAAATCGGTTCAGTTTTGACGAAGTTATGGAAGTTGAAAGATTTGTTTATGATAAATTACATTTCTCAAAGAATTTTTGACAATTGATTAAATTTAGCTTTAAGATATTTACTGTTAAAGTCAGCTTTGTAACACTTAAAACAACTTCGTGGAGCTTAACTATTCATTGCTGTGTCCTTTGATTGCAAATGGTGAGCAAAGGATACGCTTACACATACAATATGTGTTACTGACATTACGAGCTTCCTCAACTCCATCTCTCTCTCATTCCCTTCCTTACTTATTCTTAATTTGTCTGTGTGTGTTTTCCCCACTGCTCGCTCCATTTTTTTAAATTGGCTTAAAAACTCAACGAACGACGAACGGGCAACAATGTCATGAATATGCAGACAGTCAGAAACGACATTAAGAGAAATGAGAAGGGAAGGGAAGAGACAGACAACGGAGCCAAACTGTTATAAGAAATACACACATACCTATGTAGTAAACTTCCGCACAATTCGCACCACCCCCAACACACGCACACACTCACACACACAGTTGTATGAGTGGCATTCCATTAGGCGTAATTAGAGCATTTAGCTATAGGAAAAACTAAAGAAAAACTAACAGCAACAACAACAGAAGCAGAAACAAAAGAGTAACAACAGCAGCCAGAGGAGACATTTAGACTTGCATTCAGTAAAAACATTTGTCAGTGTGTGTGTGTATGTGTGTGTAAGACTTATGTGCACGTGCATGTGTGTATTTATGTTATATATTCGTGTGTGCTGCAAACAATTTAACTGTTAGAGCTGCTGTTGCCGCTGCCGCTGCTGCTGCAAGTCTCTCATGTGACAGCGACTTGGCTCAAGTACGATAATTAAAAGTTGGTTAAATGTTGCATGAGTTGCAGCATCCTTCAAGCTGCCACCTCCATCTCCGCCTCCGCATGGCCACAATACCGAAGTGCACATTTGATTGCACACCATTTGCCAGTCTACCGCTTCACCCCCTCCCCCTATCGTTATCCATATGTGTGTGTGTGTGTTCACCTAGCCGTGAACAGAGCTGCGTATCTTTTGAACCGCATTGCACATTTGGCAGTCAGTCGACAGTTTCCCCATTTCAGCTTATCCCCACTCAAACTCCCCCAAGCACTATGTCGTCTCATTACTTGTTGGCTTTTTGTACCCTGTACTCAATTACGAAATGTTTAATAAGCGTATCGCGAAGTTGTATTCGACAACCTCAAAAGAATAAACAAAATTACAATATATCGATTATAATCGATAAGTGCTTTGGGCCTTCTTGAATAACTTTCGCACAATTATACATTTGCTTAAGTTTTTTTACAGGGTACCTCCTACTTGAGCTCTCCCTTTAATTAAGCTCTAACTTTTTCTTGCAACACATGCAACTTCTCCTTTCTTTTTTTCGTCCCACTGCACCCTCTGTCGCTGCGCCTTTCACAATTTGCCACAGAGCTTTTTCGTTATGTCTGCATCTGGCGGAAATCAAAGTGGAAATGTATTTTGTCAAAAGCTGGCGCTAAACTTGGCGCCCATTTGGGAAATGTTGAAAATATTTTAAGGACCTTTTCAAAATTAATGCATAATTGCATTAGTCACTTCATTTCGAGCGTAATGCTTGGTGTTAATGGCAAGGGGGATGAGATCAACAGCAGAATTTTGTTGAATTCTCAAGGCTGCAATCGCAAAATTTGTTGCAATTTATTAGTGTTGCAGTGTGGAGGGCGTAGGGCTTGAGACTGTGGATGAAGAGAATGGTTTCTGCGGTTGCAAAAGAGGCAATAGAATGGGTTTCCGAAGGGCAGGCAGGCTTGTGTGGTATCATAAGTATGTGTGTGTGTGTGTGTGTGTGTCTGCCTAATGTCTTGATGACAAGCGTGGTGGGTAAAGCTGATAAGTGGCGTTAAGTGTTATCGCCCTTGGCTGTGCCGTTGTACCATGGTGTCGAGTGCTGCTGCGACAATTTAAAACATTTAACGAATTTTCACATAAAAAGGGTGCAAGTTTGCGGCTAACTTAGTTGAAACAGAGTTTGATCTCAGGTGTATTTGGCTTATTTAAAGAGACTTATAGATTAAACTTGGAGATGTGGTATTAAAATGCATTTATCGATTGGAATATTGCATTATAACAACTAACTAGAAAGAATAAGGCTTGAACCGATATAGTCTTTAATTATTTTGCAGCTTAATTTGTTAACAAACTAAGTTTTATGCGTAACTTGCCAGATCTATGAGGATTATTGATACTAAACCATCAAATTATGTTCGGTCATTTTATCTATTCAACTTTAATATACATATTTTGACTTTAAGGATTAAATTTGTGACAGAAGAATCTCTTGACTTTTTTTAAATTTCATTTCATCATTTTTCCAATCATTTAATTTCCAGAAACTTAAATCGCATCCGTAGCCTTATCAAAAGAAGTATTATGCATTCATGCTTTTCATCATACGTTTTTTTCCAGTGTTTTTGCCATGCTTTTAGCTCAAGTTTCGCACTCTTGAGAGACAGTTTGCTCTCACAGAGAACTGCATTTGCCGGCCTTGCTTTACGCTTTTCTCTCGCACACTCTACGCCCAAAAGCACGTTTTACTTTTGTGTTTTCTCTCTCTCGCTCTCTCTTGCTCTGTACGCTTTGAGGGTGGCTATTGGGGTTGGAGAAAGAGAGCAAAAACAACTGTGATGAAGTGCGTGCGGTTACATTTTTAGCAACCAAAAGTGCCCAGCCCTGCACTTAAGACACAGCACGCATCCACCACCTGCCCCTTCACTTCTCTTTTTTGAACAACTGCCCCCTCCCCTCTCTTTGGGTCACCATAACAAAGCTGTCAGCTGCTGCAGCGAAATTTCTGTTACTACTTACGGCACGCAAACTGCAAGCAGGCGCAACTTTTGTTTGTCTGCCTTCGATTTTTACAATAATTCACATGCACACACACAGAAAGAAGCCCAGAACAACACACGCATAAAAATTACACATAACAAACAATTGATTTTCATATTGCTTACATTTGTTATGAAAAAATAAATATTAGCACTTTTTTGCATAGCATTTTATGGTTTAAATTGTATTGCTTCACATTCGATGATTTTATATCAAATTATTTGTTGTTATTTGCTATTAGTTAAATGCACTTTTGGTGTTTTGTTTACGTTCTAGTTGTTTTTAGAAAAAATATATATTGTTATTTATGTATCAGCTACGAGTATTTGTTTTTAACAATAGTTATTATTATTATTTTGTAACTAAATAAACGCGACGCGTTTCGTTTCGTTTGTTTCGTTTAGCAGCCAGCTGAAAGCAACTGAGAAAGGCGACAACGTTCACGTTTTTCTACTTTTGTGTCTTCTTGTTGGCTGTTGTTGTCGTTTCTGTCTCTGTTTTCGGGTTGTTATTCTTCATTTTTATTCGACCCATTCCTTCGTTGTGTGAAGTAACTTTTTTTTTTTTTTTGCACCGCGCTTCCGTGTTTTGCTACCCTTTTGCTTCCTTGTCACAGCTTAACGCTCTCTCCTCTCGCTCTGGGTGCTTCTCTCTCTCTCGCTTGAAATGGGGTTGTCTCTTGTCTCTTGGTTGAAAGCATTGCGCAGGCGCTAAGTTTTTCTGTTGATTTTTTGAACTTACAAATACCGTTAGCTCAAATCGCATTTACTTTAAGGTCTGGCACAACAAGTGGAGCTTATTTAAGAATTCTAGTTTAAAATTTGAAGTTTTGGAAAATGTTTTCTCTCAAAACTATGCCATACTCAAGCCCCTGATCATACATACATACTTTTCTACTTTCCATCGTCATAGCTTGAAGAAAACTCAAAGGAAAATCATATTTAAAGTTAGTTTTGTTTGGTTGTAGGCTTAAACCAAATTCTTTTTAATACCTTCTTCCTCAAACCAAAACATACACATTTAAATGTGCCTGAATAAACTCTTGCTGCGGGACCTCAATAGAGAACATAAGCTTCTATTTGCCTTAGCATACATATGTTTTTCTATAGAGCGTTACAACAACACAAACTTATTCATACAATTTCATAAATTGAAATTAATTTCGCTACCCCTAACACATATGTCACTGCTTGGTATTGTGACACCCCAAAAGCCTTACAAAAGAACAGAATTCGTGGCATGATGCGAGCAAAAACTCAACTGACAGTAAGCCCAGCATACCAAGAACCATTCTTATACATATCATAACAAAGCATATTTAACCCATTTGGGAGGAAGAGAGAGAAGAACTTGCATGTCATTTATATGGATTATATATATGAGGAATCATTAATTTTTTGTTTTTCTTAAGCATTTGACTTTATGTCTCTATGGAAATTTGCATAAGATTGTTTTTGTTTTTGTGTGTTTTTGCTGCTTAGTTGGCTGGGCTGCGGAAATTAATTAATGACAACACACATGCTTGTTGTTTAGCCTTGAAATGCCTGTGCTCGCATTGATAAGAAGCCAACAACTCCCCGCCCCAACCCTCTTCGAAACACATTCAACATAAGATAATGATTATGTTGCCATGTTGATAAGAAGTCGTTCGTACATATGCTCATATCTATATTTAGAACAAGCATTTCAAAGAAAATCCTTGAGCAAATGAATGAAAGACGACTTTTAAGACTTCATTGTTCATTTTGTTTAAAGAGCAAATATTCCTTTCTACTCATCAGAAATGTTAGTATGCTATTTTTAAAGTATTTTTAAAACAAACTCCAGTCTATTAATTAGTTTTAATAAATATTCAATGTTTTGATTTCATTTTTGCCACACACGCTTTTGGTTGCACAACAAAGACACCCTTGTGCCTTTTTTCATTAATAATTGTGTTATACAATATGAACGACCCACTTGTGCTAAATTTGATAGTAGTACAGCTCTATCAACAATACTGTATGCCAGTATAAACATGACTCCATTTCTGCAACATTCACAAACAACAACAAAGCTTCCTCGCGTAATAATTGCAATATTATGTTAGTTTTCGGGGCGCTGAGAAACTGAATACTACTGTTGTTGAGTAAAGAAAGAAACACAAAATGAAAAACTAGGAAAACGGGTTAATAATGCCATATATAAAATAGTAAAGACGACACTTTCGTGACTGGCCCATGCCGGCGGCAGCAGCAGCTAGCTAGCTAGCTACTCAGTCAACATTGTTTGGCATTCGTTTGTTTGTTTGCTCGTTTGCCCGTTTTGCCAGCTAGCGAGCGGAAAGTGAAAGGCACACGTACACATACACACGAGTTGGCCTGGTCTGAGTTCGAGGGGGATGCTAACAACACAACAAAGGCCAAAAGCATGCCATGGAATTAATGTTATCACAAATACAACAACAACCAGTTGCAACAACATGCGGTAGGTTCATTGACATCGCAGACACACAACACGAAATGCTAATAAATTGTCATAAATGCATTAAGTTTTACAATTAAGCCACCTGCCACCCACCAAAGCCACCAATCAACCACTCTCTCTCTCTTCCGCATTGCGCATTGTTTTTCTTGTTGCAAATGGAGAAAAATAATTCATTTAATGCATTTTCCGCTTCTGGAGACTTGTGATGTCACTCAACACTCGTAAATCGCACTTTCCGCTGATTTTTTTTTTTTACCATCATTTGTTGTTGACATCGTCACGCCGAATGCGCAAAATAAATGAATTGTAATGGCTTAATTGGTATTTATGCCTCGAGCATTGCAAACTGAAATAATTACACTTACCTGCGACCACACGAGACACTGAGATCCATCGAAGGAGCAAATATTTGCCAGCAAGTGGCATTCAATAATTAATACCCTGTAAAAGTAGAAAAATCATTTTCGAAAGGGTTTAACAACGTCGTTAATACTTAATAATATTTTTTTTGTACTTTTGAAACATATTTATATAATGCATAACAACACAAAGTCTTATAACAGGGCATTATCTAGTCGAGAACTGTACACCAAATACAACTGGTTTTATATAACAATTTCGATTGTTGATATAAACTGAAGATGAATTTGTTGCTTGTTAAATTTATTGAATTCATAAAAGGAGGAAAACAAAAGTTTTTTTTATTCATTTGTTAAAATTCATTATATTCCGTGCTTGGAAATTCCCGAATAGGCATAAAGACTTTAAAAGATACTTAACCCATCGAATATTATTGATAGAGGTCAGTAACAAAGCTTGTTGCATAAAAATATTCTAAATATAGACTTACAACGCGCTGACAACTATAAATTTAAAAGCTTTACAGCTGCAACAACAACCACACTAAACGAGTACTATATTATTATAAATTTGTGATAATATTTCGATACACAAAATGTTCGAATTGCAATTTGTCGTCATTATGCAAACTTGGCAGCCACTTGGCAAACTTTGACGCGATCTATTGTTAGCTTATTGGCAACAAATGAGCGAAATGCATTTAGATATAAGGGGCGTTGGGGAGAGCGGTGAGAGGGGATGTTATGCCTTTACTGATTCATTGTTAGCCATGCTGCTCGTTAGCGAGTCCGTTATGCTCGATGCCGTATTAATAATGCTGGAAATATAATGGTTAAGTGCAGAATATTGCACATAATAATTTACAAGCAGACGCGAATTGATTTATGACAAGTCACGTAGCTGCCAAGGCAGAAGGAGCTTGAAACTTGGTCGTGCTACTACCAGGATTTTAGGAATGTCTTCCTCCTTGTTCTATAGGCTGGGCCAGCATGTTGCAGTTGGCTTGCAAAGACGCGCCATTAAAGTCATCTTGGGCAACTTAATTTGTATGTTGGGTCGAAAGGAAAGTAATCAGAAGCCGTGAGGCAACGTTCTACGGTCCATCCATTAGCATAATCGATGGCACTTTGTTAGCTTCCTTTGCAACAAGAACAACAACTAGAATAATAACAACAACTAACTTTCATTCTGCTTGTTTTCGCTTCGAGCTTCCTATTGTTTTTCTTGGCACAGAAAATACACCCAAAAGCATATTCCAGCCAGTAGCAGCTGCCTGCCACACGTCTCTTCTTTCCCTGCTTTGCCCAAAAAATACTAAACGAATTAATTAAGCATGTCACGAGCGTTGAAATTTAAACAAAAGATTCCCTTTGCCCGCACACAATGGCAAATGCGCCGCCAGTTCGTGTATGCGTGTACACACTGTACGAGCAGAGAGAGTTGGAGTAAATGCAATGTGCAAATTTAATTAATTTGCCGTTTTGCATCCAACTTTTGTTGCTCTACACAACGACCTGAAGTTAATATTGCAATTAAATTTAGCTCAAGTTCATCCATCTTTAATTGTTGGCCAGCTAGATATAATGAGTGCTTATAAGCTGTACTACTCAATGGCTAATTAGCTTTGGCTGATGTTTAAGTCGAGTATTCTTCAACAGAGTTTGAGTGTGATGCTTTAGTTTCGGGGCTTGAGAGATAACTAATTTAAGTTAGTCTATAAATTAAAGAGCAAAAGGCGTGTTAAGCGAAATGACAGCTTCAGCTTTTTTAAAGCCAAGTTTTATATAATTAACCGTTACAGGTTGCACAAAGTGCATAATCATCATCATTATTCTAGCGCATCCATCGTTCAACTTCGGTTCAGCCTGGTCAGCAGTTGAGCTTCTGCTTCGGCTTTTGCCTTGGCTTCTGTCAAAGAGAGAGAGGCCAAACTGTTGTTGGCCTGTCTGTCACCCAGTTGCTATGCAAATTTTCATTTTGTTAGCCCGCATAAAATGCGTTTGCAGGCAAGGCAAACCTGTAAACCTGCCCCTTCCCACCACATGTTAAACATACACGGCCGAAGGCAGCTGTCAAATCAGCCCAACATGACAACGGCACAATTTCAACTAAATTATTATAGCATTATTTTAAGAATTTTTGGACGCAAATTAAAGATGTCTGAAATGTCAGCTTAATTAACACTCAAGCCTTGGGTAGCCCCGATATTTGAGACAAACTATAGCCTGGTCTAATCATACATTTATTATATTATATTTCAAGTCAAGCAATTTGTTAGTTTTACTTTCACACATGCAAATTAGAATAGAAGTTCAATTCGAAATGCCAATATCATGAAACGGAACGTTGAGTTAAACTTATGAGAAATATTTTCTCTTGAGATTGCATAATAATCTAAGATGATTATGAAACGAATCAAATGTCAAGTAAGCAACGTAACTAACACTAATTGCACTTTGACCACTAATTTGGTTGGATTAACAGTTATTAGCTACAAAATCAATGGAATGACATCTGCGTTACATAATTTGATTGGCAATCGTTGTTCGACTTCAAGATAAGAAAGAAATGTTGATATGACAGCAGCTGAGGCGAGTGACTTTAAGGATCTTTTGCTATGAATGTAAGGACAATAAGAACTTGCACTTGACTGGCCATTGGCCATTGGCCATGACTGAACACATAAGTTGCACACGTTGATTTTGCACACGGATTGACAATTGAAATACGAGCCAAGTCAAATAAGTAGACAGTCATGGATACGTGTGTATGTATGTGTGTGTGTGTGGCAAGTAAGTAAGCAGCCACAAACAGACGGTTGGCACCATGAAAGATGGTCAGCTGGCAAGGACATCAGCGCATAAATTTCGTGTGTGCTCTCAGTGGCAAACAGAGAGAAACGCAAACAAACGGAGCAAACAAATAAAATGTCAGAACTAAGCACAGCGCTTGCCACAAATTCAAGGTTCAAGGACAAGCAGCACCGAAAAGCCCTGCAATTGCCACATGCACAAATTGTGGTCAACACTTGCCCAATACATGCTCCATGTGTGTGTTTTTGTTTGTGCGGATCTCTCTTTTTTTATCTCTCGGTCTATTTATGTGTATCTGTTTGTGTGTGTGTGGTTTTTGTTTGAGTGTGTGTGGGTTATGTTACAAAACTCATTTAAGTGAAGTGAGGCCAGAACCTAAACAGTGGCCAACAATGTTTGGCCAAGTGCGCCTCCGACACGCAAGTCTAAACAAAGCACGCAAGTCACGTATACGCCATGTTAAACATTGCTTCGAATAGTTGTAGTTTGTTTTGGCAAAATAATTGTAATTCGATTTGATAGAACAGAACCTTTTTAGCTTGATTTAGCTATATATTGTGATACGAACTTTCTTAAAGGCTGAAAATAAATTAAATTTATTAAATTTGTCTATCGGTTTTCAAAAATTTAATTGTTAATATTTTTGCCTTTTTTCAATGACAATATGTGTAAATTCTTATTTTCAGGAAGTATTTCGTCTGGCGCGCTTTTAATGTAATCGGGAAATGAATATTTTTTGGGAACTTCGCCGGCTTGCTACGGAACTCACATTTCAAATGCTTTCACATAAATAAGGCGATAAATCAGTAAAATAAAATACATCACCTGGCAGACCTAAGCCTGGGGGGGAAAAAAAAAACAAGAAAGGACGAACCCCAATCGCACTCAGATTTCATGCTGGATGCGTTCAGCAATTTCAACGCTGCCTCATAAATTATGCGTGTTTTTCATTTAAGCTGTAAGAAAAATGACATATTTTCCCTGGGCTGCATGCCAAAGTTTAGCTTAGGCCACAGGCCAACATATGCCCCCCCACTTCTTCTCAAGGATACACACACACACACACACATACTTGTATATGAACGTGTATTGACTTTGGCCATTTATGCGTTGCTTATTTGCCTTTGCTGGGGCAAACGGCAAAATTAATTAAACTTCAATTTGACTTGTCAAAAGCTGATTAAATGCAATTTTCTGCCATCGCCTCACTAATCAGCAAGGAAAAGCAAACAGCTTTCAAAGGACCCAAGACCCACAAAATGTTGCGCGCCAAGAAACTTTGACAACATTCTTTCCCCAAGCAAGATGATGAATGGAAAAAATGTGGAATTAATGTGTTCAAAATGAATTGGTTAAATTTGAGTGTAATTGAAATAAATTGTATTTTTTTATGAAGATTATAAGCGCAGCTTTGTGTTTTCTTTTTAAACATTTAATTTTCACTTTAACTTTTCACTGCAAAGATATTGTAAAAAAAATAAACATTCCTTTGCAACCATAATTAATGCAGAGATGCGAAAAAAAATCATCTTATCAGTTGGAAATATTTCAGATTTTGCACATTTTGTTTATGCTTGGCTGCGTTGCATTTATTTATTGCCACTTACATATTTGCTGCAGGAAAAATGAAACAGTTTTTTTTTTTTGAATGCACGAAAAGATAACTTAAAATTGGCAAAAAACGCTTACGGGTATCGCAATGATCCACTTACACACAACAAAACACACTCAATTTGCCAAATGTTTTCTTTTTAGTGCAAAAAAGGAGAGTAAAAATAGAGTAAACCGAAAAAGATGCATAAAATGTTTGCATGTTATTCCACCAAAGTTTGTTTGTGCTTCATATAACCTCATTGTTTACCTCTCTATACTCTATAAAATATGTGTTTGTTTTCGTTTTTTAAGCGATGCTTGTATGAGTGCGTAGTGGAAAGGCAATCGTAAAATAAAGTATAGTTTTGTGGCACTTGGAATCGACGCAGACATAAAAGTTTCTATAAAAGATTTCATTTAAAAATACTTTTCTTTTGCAGATTGTAATGTAAATCTTGATTTCAAGGGTATTTTCCCGTCAACTTAAACAACCTCTCTGTTTTTTTTCACTGATGCTGTTCAGTTTTGCTGTTTTTAACATATTATTTGATCCTTTTTCTTTCAGTTTTCTTTGGCTATGCCATGTGTGTTTGTGGAGGTTGCATGGGAATTATTGTTCTATATGCATTTTAAGCAGAATTTTTAAGCACAGCGAAATCATTTTGAAGGCTCATGTATGAACAAAAGAAACTGTAAGCCAACCTGCCACTTGAACACACGTAAATAACAGGAATAGACACACAAGTACAATCATCCCCCCTTCACAACCACACCCCCGCTTCCAGCTATTCCACCAAAACCGCACTTTTCACTTGCATTTAGAGGCCATTTATCGTTATTTCGCTTGAAAAGTAAGAGAATATAAGAAAAACTAAAACAAAACACAACTAAAAGTGTTTGCGACCTGAAAATTCTCTAACTATTTTTGTGATCCCCACCTTTAACTTTAATTGCTTTGAAAAATATATATATTTTTTAATCATTGCACGAATCAGATTCCCAAAACTTACAAATACTCCCATCTTCACATTGTGAATGTGCAGAGTATAAGAAAAGGCAATGTCTTAAGCACATTCTTTTAAATTTGTGCAGCCTTGGGGCAGCTTAAGTGCAACGGCACCCAAAGGCAGCTTTCGGTAAGATCGAATCATATTTTTTTTAGACACTGACGAGGCAAAGAATATAAAAATTCTAAGTAACGTTGATGGGCTATGCTTAAACATTCCTATTATTCTCAACATTGCCATGGCAATGTGAAGAGTTTTAAAATTCCCTTTTCAATGCATTTGCTCACTTTTGCACTGAACTGCAGCCGTATTAGCAATTGTTCTATTGCTCTGTCTCTTTCGGCCCCGCCAACTGACTGACCCAAATATCTTTGTGCATGTGTGATGATGTGTGTGTGTGTGTGGGTGGGATAGTGTTGGTATGCTGTGGTGAGTGTGTTAGTCAAACTTAACGACTTTTCGAGTTCAAATTGTACTAAATTTACGATAGTGAACATTTTTCGCAGTACTGCAATTGCTGCCATTTTTAGGAATCTCCAGTTCTATGCCAAATTTTTTTTTTTGCGTATGTTTTGTTTTTGGAGTCTATGGCCGGCTCTTGTTTCGCTTTCTGCAGCTGCTGCCACAAGCTGCCGTTAATTGAGGCGCCAAGCACCGAAACGGAGCAGCACAAACATTGTGTCTGGCCATGCTTTTAATTCAATTGGACACAACAACAGCATCAACTAGTACAACAACTACAACAAAAAATTGGCAGAATAATTAATTTCCAAATATCGTGCAACAATTATTTTCATTTACGAGCTGAATTGTGAACGCTTTTCCCTCCGCTGTCATTAGAGTCAATTGTTCAATTAAAATTGAAGATGTTGCTCACGTTGCAAGAAAACTAAATGGATTAGTTAAATGTGGCTTAACGAGAAGACTTGACAAATTACAAAGCAGGAGCTCTAAGTCAGCTTTAAGAAAATATTAATATCAATTTTAAACACTTCAAGAAACACTCTTATACATTAAAGAGTTTAAAGTACGTTCGCTTTTGATGCAACCGGCATGACTTTGTGCTTTTTACAATCCCCAACTTTAACAATTTTCATTGTCATCATATTTTTATTACGTTTATTTATAATAACAAACAATATTTGGTGAGTCTTGACTTAGATTCATTCACATGTTGGTAAAGAAATAACTTATTCATGCTAGTTCCTTGCATGTGTCTCTACAATTATGCACCCAACTTAGACGCATTTCAACTTTTAGCTGAAGACCCTTCTTCAAGTTCATTGTGGCTATTTGTCAGTGGCTATAATGAATGGTCGCCCACTTGAGCTGGTACTGTTTAACCTTTAGCTTGAGTGTTTGCTACGCCTTCTTCTATGTCAACCTGTGGATTTTGCCTAGTTTTTCTAGTTCCTTGGCACACACTTGAGCCAGCTCTCTGAACAATCTCCACCCCAAGGTCGTACGTGTAAATGAGGTTCAAAAAAATACTTGACATACCTAAATGCCATTTGCCGTTAAGCCCAACAAAAGTCACCAAACATCTGTCTGTGTAAAATAGAAAAACCGGCTAAGTGAGGCAAGTTGCGCGTTTCAAATGCAACAATTGCAACGAGCAAGCGAGCAGGTTGCATAATTCGCGCGTGCAAACACGATTTTGATGCGAACTGTGTGCAAGTGATGGCGCATCACAGACCAACCAAGCCACCCCAAATGCATCATCACGAAGTTGACACCATCCCACCTAACCCTCTCCTCTCCACGCTCTTCGTCTCACTTGCTGTCGTGTATTGCATGTGCTGCACATCGTCAAATATTCGTGAGCGCATAAATCTTTTTGGCGAGCGTGTCGCACAAATATTTTAAATCTTGGTGCTACCAGCTTAAAGATTAAATGCAAACGAAACAGCTACAGCAGCCGCAAACAACAAGATTATCAGCAACAGTATGTTGCTGTTGTCATTCAATTGCCGCTGCGCTTCACTGCACAATGACAGCAACTGCAACAAAAAGAAAACCACAACCTTTGGTTACAATTTCCGATTACCCATTTTGTAAAAACTATGACAAAAGGGTATTTGTTTGGTAATTAAATGTTTGATGCCTTATTATAAATCCTCGATCTATGCGGTCTTAAATGCTAGATATACTTTATTACTTCTACTATCAAATCCAAAAATTAGTATATAAATTGCATCTACAGGGAATTTTTAAGTCACGTTTGCTCGTTGACAGCCGTTTTTTGTTTGTTTTTGGTTGCTTTTGATTTGACTTGGCATTTAATTTGCTGTCGCTCTGAGGTGTTCATTAAAGTTCCAGGGCCACAAACAAAGGAAATTGCAAAGGATAGATATAAAAGTTTTTAATCATCATTTTATTTAGTTCTTCATTGTCTCTTACAAATGCAACAAAGTTAACTTTTAAATTTCAGACGTGTTAAACTAGTTACAAGAATTACAGAAATATATTCTAGATATTTGAACGAATGTCAAAACTTAATCAAAGTGATATCCGTTTGTCATGTTGTCTTTAATGCCTTTATGTCCATCATTTAAGTAAGGTTCATAAAATAAATATACTAATGAAGTGAACAAAATTTGCTTTACTGAATGGTATGTCTAATTACAGTGACTCTTAAAATTATTTACAAGTCATAGTCGTGTGCCTTTGTCATATAATACCTAAACGAACCTAACTATGCTTACTTTTTTCCGCCTTAAACATAGACTCTCACTTATAGATTTGGTTGACACATCCTGAAAGGGAGAGAGAGAAAGAGAAGCAGAAAAAAAGTAAACTTTTGGCTTATCTTTGGCCATGACGTGCTGAACTTTAGCAAATCCAATAAGCACTTTAAAACTAGCAAAGTAGCAACAACAATAAACGTATCAAAATGTTGGGATTATTTTAATTCGGTCAAAATCCGCAGGGCATAAAGCGCAACACATCGGATGTTAAAGTTAAGTACTGTTTATTGCAAGCTAAATACTTGACATGCTTTAAACAAGATACAAAATGTTGATTGCGACAGATCCGTGATAATTGAATGCTATTCAATAAACGTTACAAAATATTCGACAATCATCGCGAAGCATTTGTCAAACAATTAAATTGCAATTTTCGCAATTGCCGATAAACTATTAAAATACGCTCAGACCTTATACGAGAGTAATGAGCGCCCCTTTTGCCTTCGCTTTGGCAAAATTGAATTTGATTGATGACCGATACCGATGGTGATTTGCAGATGTGATAATGCTTCCAGTCTTTATGATTTAAATGAGCTACAAATGAAAGTAGTTTCACCACAAAATTGAATGAGTATGAATTGCGATTGTGAATACGATTTTAATTGTTTGTTTTGTTTCTTTTGACTAACTTTTATTTGTTGGCAATTCCCTGACCTATGTCTCTAGCGTAACTTTATCTTCGAGTCTGAGTTATGAATTGTGAATGGTCACGCCCACAAACTTTTGTTTGTTAATCCTCAGCAAATGGAATATAATAATAGAGTTGTTGGCTGAATGTGTATGTGTACTATGTTAGCCCATTTATGAATTGTTTTTGTCATAAAATATGCTTTCATCTTACAGGCATTTAAACACGCAAATAATTTCCAAAACTCATTTCATAATTTACATAACTGTGAAAACACTTTTATGAATATTTATGCTTTGCAAAAATTGCCAAATGTGCTAAATAGTATTTGCTTAACAATTTCGTTTATTTTTTTGTTGTTTTAAATGGAAAGTTTTTACCATCTTTTCTATTATTTATCTTTGTTTTTATGGGTAAAAATAACCCACATTAAACAAAAAATAATAAATTCCTCGCCCGCATTAATTAAAATGTAATTTTTATTCAACTAAATTAATTTTTTTTAAACACTTTTAAAATTTCCCTTCAATATTTGATTAGTTTTTAGTAGTCCAAACATTGTTTCAAGTATTTCCATTTGTCCACTCGTTAGTGTTTTCTTTAAGCCTTGTCTCTTGGCCACAAACTTGACTTTATAATGTGACTAGTAAAATCCATAGAACTCCGGTATAACTTTGATACCAAAAACGACACTCAAAATAAAAGTCGAAAAACTGGTCTCACAGCTCTAAGAGTTTCCCTTCCCTCTTTACCCGCTCTCCAATCTAATGCAAAGTCTTTGTCTTTGTGTTTTTTTGGGTATTGTAGTATTGAATTCATTAAATATTCTAAAGAGAATGCATACAAATTGTGCTCGAATGACTTTTTCTCTGCCCGTTGGCCATTTAGATGCCAGTTTAATTGTATTTTCCAAGTCGTTAGAATCCAGACACAATTTAATGCCCCCCTCTTCGCCCGGCAAACATACACTTTTGAAGTTCACTCTGCCAAAAATTCTAGTTTTGTACTGAATGGATATTGAATTTAATTCTTATTGGTTTATTGTGTAAGAGTAGATGTTGCTGTTGCTGCTAATTGATGCATGCCAACAACTGATTGGCAGCAGCAGCAGCAACTCTCACCTGGCCTTAACTCAGTATCCCAATTCCCGGTAACAAGAGCTCAGCACTTGTGAGCTAATGAAGTAATTACCAGCACATTGAAATGTGGTTAAGTTGCACGTGAAATGGGTGACTGGGTGAGTGGTTCAGTTGTTGTTGTTGTTCAGTCTTGGGCTGGGGTTCGAAACTCGGGCTTGGTTGCTGCTCCCACAATTTACCTATCGCCACACGCCCTCTCTGTTGGCCAAGTGAGTGGGTTGTACTGCTGCCTGTATTGTTACTGTTACCATTCGACTGTGTAAGTATGTGGGTTTGTTCGCTTGCGTGTGCCCCTAAACATAAGGAAATGTACACTTTGTGCGGAAGTACCGACATATATATTGGCATGAATTATGAATATATTATTCATTTAATGCATTTCTTCAAGTTGTTTAACGTTTGAGCTGATGTTTGATAGCAAATAATTTAGATTATTTCGTTGCAGATAAAATTTCAGTCTAAAATTCAAAAGGTTTCAGCTACAAAATCATTTAATATAGCGCATTTAAGGTTCGGTCTCGCTTTGTTGCTTGCATTTCCCTCTACTCTGTTTTTTTTTTTTTTGTCTGTTTGTCGTCGTCGAAGCATTTGGCATGAGCTAAGCGTCGAAGCGCCGCAAGTAGCAACTTGGTTGTGGTTGTCTGACCCTACCAGCACCCCATTCCTCTGCCTCTCTTACTCCCCCTTTCCTCCCTAGTAGCGACGTAACGCTCGAGTAAAGCGTCGAATTATAATGCGAAACTCTTTGGCCAGCCGGGCATATCAACAGTTGGCTGTTGCCGTTCAAAATGTTTAGCAGTATGTGTTTGTGCGGGTTGGAAAGAGTGTAAAGTAGGTGAGGAAATGGGGCGTAGAGCATTCGAAATAACTCTTGATTTGTGTGAAATGTCTTGAGCATGCCATAACACCCGCTAGAGATATATGGCCTCAAAAATGATAGAGATCCTAGCAAGACTTCTTTAATAACGACCTTTATTTGAGCCTTGGCTGTATAAGAAACCTCTAGTAAATAGCTGCAGCCTTTCAACTTGTCGCTTTATCTGGTTTCTTGTACCACAATGTTGCCATAATAATAAATAAATTTCCAAAGAGTTCCGACTATTGAATTGCTTAATTTAAATCAATTTTGTACGGTGCAATTGAAGCGCAAACATTTTAAATTAATAACACACAAATCGTAGACAAACGTGATACATATTTTATAATAATGCGACAATGTAGCGCGTCGCTTGTTAACATAACAATTGAAAATAAATCGCAATAATTTATTTTCACCATGAATTAGAAATTGCTTTTATTTTTGTTTTTCGATGGATAATGATTTTTTTCAGTTATTGTTTACATATTTAATACATTTTTTTTTGCCGCAATTATTTTAATGATTTTAATTTGACTTGATTTGACTGCTCTCTCAAATAACAGTTGATTGAATCGCCTCGGCATTCCAGTCAAAGTGTTAATCAAGTGCACACAATTGCGTGTGTGTTTTTGATTGTTGATAGATTTGAATGGCATTTCCATTGTCAGTTGGATGTGCAGCGGTCCTTGAACATTTCATGAACCTTCCTGGTTTATTATCAATCTTAAAAGCAATTAGCCATGCCAACGTTAAAATCGAAGCATTAAAAGCGCAACAGTTTAGAACTCATGCACTTTTATTCGATCCATCACTCAAACTATTCTTAAAAGTTGCAGTAAATGCAGTAAGTAGTTATTGCTGCTGCTTTTGGTGTGGGCGGTTGTTAATCAGCTCTTATACTGTTTTATGCTCGATGCTTTGCCTTGCGTATAAGAGTTGTGTCGGAGTTGAACGCCGCAACTTGTATGATGTAGTTTGAGGCTTGTTGTGTGTGTTGGGCAGCTTGTTTGAAGGCAGACTGTAATTTTTTAAAGTTACCTTAAAGTTTGCTAGGCCGGAAACGAACATTATATGAAAAATAAATTAAAATATTTCACAATTGGTTTCACTTAACAGTGCTTAACAATATTTTGTTATATTTCAAAAACTAACAATTATTTTTAGATCTATTACACAATAATATCACTTCACACACGCTTAAGTGATAACCGAATGCCACAATTAGTGACCGCGCGTTGCAGCACAAGATGTAGTGCCTCTTCAACCCCCGCAAACACCGAGCCAAATAAGATGGCAAAAGCGTTTAAAGCTGAAGCTAAAATTGAAGTCGCAGCGGCAGCTGCCTCGTAACGAAGCAGCTCAAATAAAATGCATCGGCGGCTAAATCATCGACTGAAGAAAAGTTTACAAGAAAGGGCCAAACACAAGAAACAATACGGTCGCAGTTGCAACGTTTCGAATAATTAAAATCCACGCGACTGTGAATGTGAAGAGAAGCGAGTCCAACTAATTGGTTTTGCATGAGTTGTTCAAGGAGGGAGGAAGAGTCTCTTGTTGCTAGAAGTCTAAGAATCATGTTGGTAACCCATTGGGTTGCACTAATTTGTGGAAAGCTCTAAAGATAGGCTCCACTTCTAGTTTTCAGTTAGCATAGTGCAAATTGTGAATGCAAACGAAAATATTTATGCAAAATAAATACGTATTTATTTATGTGAAAGAATCAAGCGGCAAACGGCGATTTACGACCAAATGCGCCAGCGGCGCCAAAAAGTGTCAAACTAAGTTTTGAGTTACAGTTTTGTCCTGCTCTTGAGCACTCACTAACCAGTGATGACATTATTACATTCACTGTGATTGTCAAACTGTTATACATATTAGAGATGCATATCGAACATGTTCTACCGCGATTTGTCAAACAGACAAGCTAACTGGCATGCCAGACTATTGGGTATGTTGCCCATCTATTAATATTTACTATATTCTCTAGCTGTGATTATCTTGTCACAGTTTCATAAAATATTTATCACTCAGCTCTAAACTCTCCAAAAAAAATTGTCGTCTTGCTCTGGCAAAGGAGTTGCAGCATAAAAACTGTTACAGCTGCAGCGGCCTTTACATACTTTTTTTTTGTATAAACTCAAACACATACATACATACATATGTCTGGCAACGGCGCACACCAAAAATTTATGCATATGTATAGCGTATGTGTATCGCTCTCAAATATATGCAGGCTATAAGTAACTTTTGGCCATATTTTACAATTTATTGTGCCTGTCAATTGCCAGCCGGCAACAACAATATGCAAAAAGAAAAAATAAACCAGAATACTCTTCTAGGG
This sequence comes from Scaptomyza flava, assembly GCA_030179655.1. Classification (NCBI taxonomy): domain Eukaryota; kingdom Metazoa; phylum Arthropoda; class Insecta; order Diptera; family Drosophilidae; genus Scaptomyza; species Scaptomyza flava. Next base: position 4,433,320 of record JARNME010000029.1, on the reverse strand, counting down.
AAGTTATAAATGTATCTCCCATATATATATATGGAACATATTGTACATGCCATGCTTTTGCATATTTGAAATAAGCTCGTAAGCAAATTTATTCTGTTGAAAAATATTGCACTTTGATTTCACTTTTGTACGTCAAGTGAAAAGGGAAATAGTCTATGGCCTGGCTATGAATTTTCAGCTAGTAACATAAATTGTTGGCAACATTTACTGCTCAGATTTAAAAGACAAAGCAGATAAAATGTAAGGCTCCAGCAAGCAGCAACTAAAACTGCAGTAAAGCCTTAGGGTGATTTCTGATTTAACCAACTTTTTTGCAACTAAATTTGAAATTAAACTTTATTTTTGATGTTTGATATAAATATGGGACGGGCACTCGCAAACTTATTTTATTGCAAACAAATCTTAAACAAAAGAATCCAAGGTATTCTTGTTATAAAATGGTTGAATATGCCAAAACTTTAAAGTATAAATATTTTTTATTTAGAAAATATTTTCTGCATTCTTAACAAAGCATAAATACTTTACTCTAGCTCATTTATCTTGTAACACTTTCAGTTTAATGGGCAGCAAGATTTATGTATCATGAATTAAATGAAATGAATAAAATTCGCGTTTTGCGCGCCAAATTAATTTATAATTAGACCAAAAGTAGTAGTTACGTTTATCTGTCTGTCTATATTGGCTGCTTGTGTGGCATTCAACTCGGACATGACCCAAGCTCCCACACTTCCTCTAAAAACTTGCATGCATTATGGCCTGGCAAGCGGAGACTGCAAGTGGCTTTTTGACTTTGGGCCATTAACATAAACTTGACACGTTGTCGTCGTTGTCGTTTGCGTCGTCAACGCCTCCACTGACAACTTGCCATTCCGTTAACACTTGGCTACTTGGCTATGGATACTACTTTGAAGAAGTTACGTTGAAGATATATGATTAGTCACGATTTTTGTTTTTTTTTTGTTGCTGCTCAGTGCTAAATGGTTTGGCAACGCGCAACGTGCAAAAGGTGCGCAAATCATTTTCATTTGTTGTTTGTCTGCCAATTTGACAACAATGCTAAGAGAGCATTGAGCAAGCAAAGAGTTGTTTTTTTTTTTTGGCACTCATCAGCTGCCAATTAAGCTGGCGAGCTGATTAAATTATGAGGCGTGCAAATTCGTATAATCACTTCGACCAACTAGTTGCAGCAATTGCAGCTGGCTACCAAACCAAACCACAAAGCAATTTACCATTAAAGCCTTGAAATCATCTTCTGCATGTCTGTCGCAGCATTTGTGGGGCAAATAGTTAAAGATTTTCTATGTTATTTATTCTATGTAAAAGATCAACAACTTGACATATGTCAACATTTAAAGTAAATCCATACAATATTTAAGTCACATTTCAAAAGGCTTTAATTCGCATACTTTCGAAACTTTGCTATTTTCTGTACGCCTTGCAATTTGCTATCGAATGAATTTTAAATTTTTTCATACGCCACTTCACATAATTTCAATGAGCCGCATTTACGTTTTTGCTTACCAACATTTCTTTCTCTCTTTCTCCTTGTCTGTCTTTCTTCATCAGAATATTGGCAACTCCCTTGTTGTGCTGCATCCATCCATCGCTTTTTGGCGTTGACAATGCCACAGACATCTCGATGCTCAATACTCAATGTTCGAGTCGATTCATCATGGTTGTTGCTCGTAGTTTGCGGTTTTCGCCATGCTTAATGCCAATCTCAATGTGCTGCAATCGTGCTGCAAACCACAAGCATACCACTTGCATGCACACACACACACACACACACAACCACACCACAGCAGCAGCAGCATAATGCAACAAAAATCGGAGCAAGTCAGGCGCAATTCGTAGATAGGCGTTTTTCATGCCCATCAATTGACAGTCACGCCTACTTTCACCACAACACCCCCAAAAAAAAGGAGAGAATTCCAAAAGAAGCCCATTAAAAAAGGCAAGAAATGAGTTAAGGGACTTCTCTATTGTGAATGTAACTAGATGCTATAGGGTATTTTTTTAATTTATTTCTTGTTTGGTTGATTGAAATTGGAGTTCATAATAAACCAATGCAATAAAGGTAAAATTACCATGTAAATTTATATTAGCCAAAAAAGACAAATCCTTAAAGCTCTCAACACGCGTGACTCACATATAAAACGCTAACTAAGTTCGATTATTTTAGAATTTGTGGTTTATTAAGGTAGTTTTGGCAATGCAGTTTAAGTTTTCCTTCAGTTATCTTTCGATAATTTTGGAGCTAAGCAAACAAAATATTTGTTTAAATCTTTATACTAAAGTCAAATTAATTTTTAAGAGCACTTTAAAGTTTACTGTGTGTCCAAGTGAGGCTTTTAGCCACGTCATGTTAATGCTCTTGGGTTTTTGGCTTTTTGCAGCTGGAACGCATCGAATCGTTCGGTTATCCAGCTGAAACACATGAGGTGGAGACCGAAGATGGCTATGTGCTGAACATGTTCCGCATACCATATTCACCGAAACTGGACAATGCACAAAAGCATCGACCGGCTGTACTCATACAGCACGGTTTGTTCAGCTGCTCCGATTGTTTCCTGCTCAATGGGCCGGACAATGCTTTGGCCTACAACTATGCGGATGCTGGCTACGATGTCTGGCTGGGCAATGCACGTGGCAATATCTACTCGCGAAATAACACCAAAATAAGCAGCAGACATCCATATTTTTGGTCATTCAGCTGGCATGAGATTGGTGCCATAGATCTGACCGCCATGATAGATCACATACTGGCTAAGCCGGTGAGAAGAAGGTTAATCACTCCCAGGGCTGCACCACATTCTTTGTCATGGACTCCACTCGACCCGAGTACAATGACATGGGTAATACCACTTGCACGTTGGACGTGCCGATGAGTCGGCTAATGTCAAGGATATTGCCAGGCTGCCCGAGCTGTTGACAAATTGAGAAGAGCTCTTCGGGATACCGGATGATACTTGGGGAGACTTGGATTTTATATTCGCCAAGCAGGTTAAACAGATTATCAACGATAAGGTTATTGCCCTAAGAAAGCAATACGATAAGCTCTAAGCCAATCTAATCGCAAATCGTTTAGTCTAAGCCAAGTTCCTTTTGCCACAAGATAAATGCATCAAAATTTCCAACAAAATGAAAGAGTTATGACTGTTATGGGGGAGGGGAGTGGAGGAAAAGTGAGGTCGACAGTTGCAAGCTGCGTTAGCTAATTACCCAGTGAATTAACCGTGTTGGCTTGTAGAATCTATTTTCTTGTTATACCCTGTAATCACAATAAAAATGCCCAAGGGAGTTTTAAGAACTGCGCCTTATAAAAAATAAACAAAAATGTTAATTCAGACAACTCACAAATTCAGCAAACAAACAGTAAAGTTAGTTTATATACTTTACACAGGGTAATTATCAGTCGCAATGACTTAGACATTAGGCATGCTTAATTGTTTGCTTGTTTTATGTTCTTTTCGTTGTGTTTTGTGGACAAAGTTTTTCGTGGAGCACGTGGTTAACACCAAGTGCAACTTATCCGACAGCGCGCTTTTGGGGTCGTAAACCTTAGAAGAGCTGACAAAATTAAGGCAATTAGCGTCCAGTTGGACCTTAAACTGCTGCACAGCAACAAATGTTGTTTAACTATGATTAACTGGCTTAAGGTGAAGGTAGGCAAACTATGTGCTTAATATAGTAACAAATAACAAGATTAATAATTATTGATTAAAATGTATGACTAAACAGCAAGATGTTCCATTAGTCGATTAAGCCATTAATAATTACGAGTTAATATTTTAAATAGTTTAAGCCTTTTTTATATTAAAAATTATATTTCAGCAGCAGCAGCTTTTAGTTGACAGATACAAGTGCAAAAAGCTACTTCCTAATAAACACCCCAGTAACATTAATATTAAAGCTAACCTAGACCAAACCTCACATACGAGCACTTTAGAGAAGCCTCAAGTGCCAGAAACTTGTCGGCGAAGGGGAAGAGGTTTCCATTTGCAATGCTACGCCACAGAAATATTCACTAACGACAAACTGCTGATGTGGAAAACGTATAATGTGAAAAGAGAAATTGGAATGAGTATGTAGGTGAGAAGTCGTATAAACATAGGTTTGAGAAAATGCGTCAGTAGACATGATGTAAATAAAATAAAAATTAATAAAGTGTAAAAAGATTCGTTGGGACAACACTAACAATTTGAGGGCCGAAATTTGTTTGCTTGTTGTCCGTTACCCCTCCTTTTCGCTAATTTGCTCCAAAAGCCAAACAGAAAACATTGCGGCAAAACAGTAAAAATAAAAGTTATTGCTACACAGTGAAAATCAAGTTGTTGCAAAGTGGTTGCTGTTAAGGATTTGGTTGATGCGTTGGCTAAATTGACATGGTTAAAAAATTGTGTAGCATACTTATATGGCTTATATTTATTTTTACATGCATTCCAAGAGTAACTTTATTTTGTGTTCCAATTGCAAAAGTTAAGAATAAAGTACTATACAGTCAAAGCCAACGATAGAACTACTTAAGTGGCGTCGTGTTTTTGTTTTGTTAAAGGCCCTAGTTGAATGCATATTTTAGTTGCAAGGCGTCAAAACAGCAACGGCGACAATCAAAAAGCGCAGAAAAAGTTAGAATTGTGAATTGAAAAATTTACGCAGAGAAGTGAGAAATGCAAAATATAACATAAAAACAACTAAACTTACAAGTGGCAAATGGCAAATGGCGCAGTGTGTTTGCTTGCCAAATGTTAACTGTCAAAGTTGCAACAGAAGTTTTCTTTAGCCCAGTTCAAAGTGCATTTATGTAAATAGTTATATACATACATATCTTTATAAGTAAGTATGTATGTAAGTGCTGAGAGATAAGTAAGTAAACACTGCTAGCGCTGTAATTTTCCGTCTGGCATTTTTGTTGACGCTAAAAGTTTTTGCGTTTGCGGCAATTAACTTGTAATTTGCATAATAAATGAATTGGAAAATGTGCAAGAATTGCAAAAATTAAATTTAAATTCTGTCGCTCTATTGTGTACTGCTTACATCAAGCAGTGCACTGCTTATGTTACTTATGTATAAGAAAGCTGTGCCAAGCAGCTTACTACCAAGCAGTTTGTATAAGTGTGTATAAGGTTAAGAACTCGTCTAAACTAGCAATAAGATAACGAATCAGAGTGCGCTTGCCATCGTATACCCAGAGTTTTCGCATTACTTGAATGATCGATCTCCAAAAGATCCTCACACAGAATATAGGGAACAACATATATCAAATGCCTACAATTTGCTCAAATAGCGTATGAAACAAATACTTTTTACCAATAGAAGAAGTTCAATAAATTTATAACTAATTTAAGGCGAAATATTTAACTAAGCTGCCCTTTATAATTGGTTGGCTGTGGCGGCGGTGTAGGCGAGATGAAATGAGTTTATTGACACGCTGGAAACAAAAATCAAAACATAATTGAATGAACATATCAAATTTCTATCAGTGCTAAATCTTATTAAGTGCCCAACTGCCAAATGAAAAATACCAACGAAAATGAAACATATTAGAAGAACAAGAAAATCTTTAACGCCTCTGCACAACAACAGGAACAACAATAACATAGACGACAAGAATAACACGCCCCGCAGCTAATCAGGCTCTAATGGCGATAAATATTTCATTCTATATACTTTTTTTTTTGCAGATCGCACGAGCAAGTTTCAAAGAGCAAAGCGCAGACACGCCTCACCTCCGATCTGAGATTGTGTAGCGGTCAATTGTAAGCTAGTGATGGCATTTTTGATTTTTTGCGGCTAAATCAGACACTTTTATTATCCATGGTTAACAATAAGATGGAATATACCCTGTTAGATGGCAGCCGGCATCGATGCTATGAGCATCCTCAATGGCAGCAAGCATTCAACAACAGCAGCCGCAAGAACGCCAGACTAAATCTTCAATGCGATCGACAATCGTGAAGACGATGACGATGATCAAACACACACACAGACACTGGCCATTCAGTCAGTCAGTCAGCCAATTCGCCACTTGGTCAGCTGTCAAAGACTACAACTTACAATTTTGCCTTGCCTTTGCCATTTTTGTGTTATGAATCGTTCAGTTTTGAGCCCAACACGAGCGGGTGTGTCGACTTAGGCTGGGTATGCGAATGAGCTTGAGGATGAGGATGCGGCTGGCTGCCATAATGAGTAATGGGAATAATGCTTGGCATTTGTTTACTTGCGGCGCTTCATTTGCCGGCATTCAAGAACAACCCATTCCAAGAGTTCTCAGCTCTGCGCTGCGTGTGCTCTATGGGTTTTAGTTTTTTAGTCTTTTCCCATTGCAAGAGACTAGACAACGTACGCGGTTGCGTTGCGGTTGGAAAATGATTTCATAATGGGCAACATTAAATTTTACACTTATATAAATAATCAAGTATTTCGTACTTAACACCCAACATTTCTTGCGTTATGTATAATGTATTAAGTTTGTTCGAAATTATTTTTAGTTCGGTCTTTTTCTTTCAGTTTTCCACAGTAACGTAAGACGATAAGTAATTTAACTATCAAAGTATTTTATAAAATATCTCCCACACACAACATTTCCAAATAGCTTTACACTCTTTGTCTTCAAGAGAGGACTGCTGGCTGGCTCTCTTTCTCTCTTATGCTGCAGCTTTCAAACAAGAATCTTAGGCAGAGAGAAGAATTATATATCATGTGATTGCAACTTTCTTTAAGGGGGGACGCTTTTCTTAAAAGCAACACGCCGTCACAATGGAAGCCTCAGTTTGTAGCCAACACGCGACGCGTTCAGAACAAGCAAGCGACCAAACGACGAAGAAGAAAAGAAAAGAATAAGTTAAAAAAAAAAAAAAAACATGAGCTGGCCATAAAATATACAAGAACACAAAAGTCTAAGGAGTCTAAGAGCACAAGCGAACCTTGAAGTGAAGTGAAGTGGAGCAAAAGCAAATATACAACGCACAAGCTGCGATTTTTGTTATTGTTTTGGTAATTCAGAAAATTAATAAAATAAAAAACAAAAAAAAAACATAAAAGGGAGCCAACGAAAAGCAAATAAAACTTAATGGCCAGCACACAAGTGGATAAACATTAACAACAACTGTGAAGAACTTCATAGGTATGTGAACTTTGCCTAGTTTATGTTGCGCATACTATAGCGCAATAGTTAGTAGAAGAGGCGGCGCGCGCACTCATTAGCGTAGCAATGACCAAAAGAGCATACCACTTGGCAAAACTAAGCATGAAAATTCTTAACTGCGGTTTTCTTTCTTCAACTACGTGAGCTTAGTTTTCTTTCTAATTTTGTTGGCATGCAAAATGCTGAAATTTAATAAGCGTTTTCTATGACTTTTTTTTTTTTGCCGCAGTGCGACCTGGTCGTATTTTTAGCTAACAGTTTTTGCTGTCGTCTTTCTTTTCTTTTGCTTTTTTTTTGTTGTGCGGTTGCGTTGCACAAACAACACACAGTGTCCAAGTCTAAGGAAGCTTGATGCATTGCCTAGGGAAAGAGAGAGAGAGAGAGAGATGGGAATTCGCTAAGCAACTAAAATTCGCTGGCTAAAATATGCAGTCTGTCGTTTGCTGGTTGGTTCTTTTGGTTTGGGATTACGGCACTTTTGCGGCAAGTTGGCAAACGAAAAAACTAAGATTCTTGGCGTTTGTTTGTTTGTGCAACGTGTTGTGGCGTGTTAACGGTATTGTTTACAATGTTAATAGAACCCCAACACTGGGTGGCAACTTAATAAATAATTGAGACGCAGAACGACAGCCAAAACGGTTCGCTTCGCTGCACATGGCAAAGCAAACACACTCTCGAACATACAGTAAGAGACAGTTCAAAAGAAAAGACTAAGCCAACGAATGACTTAGGCAACGAACTTGCATGAGAATCTTTATAAAATTGAGCTGGCAGCGTCTGAACGAAATAATTGCCAGGCTAGAGATAAGTGTTTGAATTTAAGGAATACAGCCATCAGTTGGTAAGTTCTACAGAGGTTAAACTTGAGTAGGGTTTTATTCTATATTTTAAAATAACAAACTTTCAATTATAACACTGAATTCAATAAATATACTTCCTAACAAGCAACGAACCATAACTTTAAATTCTAATCAGACATTATTTAATGTTCAAAAATTTCCAGCACACGTAAAGAATGGAAGAAAAACAAAGATGAAAAAGGGTCATAAGAAATTATATATTTATTAGAGATGAGACCAGAAGGCAACTGCAAACAGTTTTTTTTTTATCTTTTTTATTATCTATATTTTTCTAATTCGCTCTGTTGCGTGGCATGCTAATGATGTAAACTAACGATTTAACTGTTTAAAGTGCCGACAGCGCCACAAGAGGACGACAAAACAAATGTTATGTGCGCGGCATCAGTGGCCTAGTAGAAGATGAGACAGAAGAGAAGTTCGAATCCAGAGTCTTGAAGCTCTAACTCTGATCAAAGCCGTTACAATGGTCACAGAATGCGGCTAAGAAACGCACTCAATAGGGTTGAAAAAAAAAACAATTATGAGTATGTTTGTGTATTTATGGAGGAGCATGTGAAAATGTAGGTTGCATAGGCGACGAGTGAAAATATTCACGGTAATCTCTACATAAAATAACCGTTTTATTGTTGTTGTTGTTGCTGTTGCTGTTGACAAAGTGGCAAACAGTTGCTGCTTTCGGTGTTGCTTTGATTACAGCTGCCGCTTAATGATCATCATTAGATTGCATGGCGTGCACTTAAAGGGTTCCTTTCTAGAATTAGATGAGATAAAATAAAAAAAACAGCAACAGCAGCTACTAACGTGACAACATGCCATCCACAATCTTCAATCTCAACAACAACAACAACAACGACTCCAATAATATTTGATAACGCAAAGCGGAAGCCTTAAATGTAGCCAATGTGAAAGACATTTGTGCTAGTTAGTTGTTAGTTAGTTGGTTGGTTGGTAAGCTTCTTAGTAACATAAGAGCACAGAATTTGCTAATTGCCAGCAATTGACTAGCGGAACGTTCCTTGGTACACTGAGCAAAAAGTAACAATCTTTACAATAATAGTTAAAGTAATTAACATTGAACTTACGACAGGAAGTATACACTAGAGAAATATGCATATTATGAAAAGTTAGCAGTTTCTTCAGTGTAGAAAGCAAGCAACATCATTAAATTAATAGCAGGCAGGCAATAAACTGTAGCAGTTCGGCAGCTGCGGGCCACAAATTTTTGGATGCCAATCTCTCTACCTCCTTAAAGGAGGCGTGGCAACACTACCTCAAGGTCAACTGCAACGAAATGGTCTAAGCACAAAATTCCTTTTTGGCAATGAGCCGCTGTGTTCAGTTACCGCTCTCACATCTGATATGCCTAAAAGGCCAACAGACAAAAGCAGACCGAAAGCAACAAAACACAAGATATAGAAGAGCCGCATGTAATCTGATATCGCAAACAGCAACAACAAACACACACACACAAGAGTTCGTTTTCGCCATGTGAGGAGATGGTTTTCTTTCGGTCTCGAGTTCTTTTTTGTTTTGCTATCAAAACAGCATCAGCAACACAAACAGACACACACACACATATGCGGCTGTCCAAAGGAACTGGCCAAGACAACTTGGCTAGCAGTGGAGCTTAAAAAAGAGGGGAAACAGGAGGGGGCAACCGTATGCACAGTTCCAGGCGAGTGCACAGAAAAAGATTGTGCGGTAACAACAGTGAGCGGAAGAGATGACAACCACCAGGTGCATGCATCTCGTAAATATAAATCAAAAGGTGCTCCACAACAAAAGACAACAGTCGAAAGAAGTGTTGGGTACTTGAGAATGCTTTCAAACTACAATCGAGCTATAAAACTACACATTTGGGTTACGTAAAATGCGTTTGGAATGTTGAATGCAACAAATTTGAGCTTAGAGAAAATTAAAACATATAAATTAATATTTAAAAAATGTCTCAGTTCAGTCTCTACACAAACTAAACATAATATAAATCTATTTCTTTTTGCAGTGCCAAAGTACATAAATTGTTGGTCTATGAATTTTATTGTTTTTGTAAGTTGAAACTGACAGCTTAGCGGCCGTCGAGCTATTTATCAGAACTGTCTGTCTGTCTACCATTTTTGGAACTAAGGAGTTCTCGAACTGATAATAAAATCGTATGTTACGCAAATTTGGTTAGCCAGATGGCAGTTTTAGTTGTTGTTGTCTGTCTAACGGCTCTCTTTTGGCTATGTTTACAACATGTAGTAGAACTGACAAATGTGCCCGGAAATTGTTGAGACACACATATTCCAGTGTAAATTTGCATTTTCAAACCGAATTGAAGAAAAAAAGGGAAAATAAAGTACTTTAAGGCCACAGTTGATGATGTGCATTGTTTTGGGGCCCAGGAAACGTAGTCGAGCTGAGTTCTGACTAGAGACAAAACAAGTTTGCCGCCTGTAGCAACAACCTGGGGAAGACGTTTGGGTCGTTGGCTTAAAGAACTTGCAGCTTGGCCGCAAGTCGCATCATTAGATTCAAAATCTCAACTTTGGGGACCAAGTTTGTGTTCCAAGTCTTTTGTTTTTGTTGCTTTTACTAATGGTTTATGCTATGATAAATTTTAGAACTATATTAATCGGAGCTGTCAGGTTGACAATTTTATTATAATGCGCAGCAAGAATCACGAACTATCTCTAAGCACAAACAACAATTTGGCTTAATGACCCAGTACAAGGCGACTGACAGAATTTATGGCCTCAAAGTACTGAAAATGGCCAATGAACTTAATGCTCTGGGTACTTAATGTGGCTTAGAACTTGGCTTCCTCTGTAACTACACTGTGAAAGGTGTGCATGCTTCGGTTGTTGTTTTAGTTCGGTTTAAGTTGAAGTACCTTTCCATTGCAATCGCTTTGTCGTGCAGTTGTTCTAATTTCATTTACCTGACGACTTTCACCTGACCAGTTAAGGCTCTAGTCGGCTTCCAACTCTATGCCCAGCCCTATGGACAGTTAATTAAAACGAACACGTGCCAAACACACAAACAATCATACATTGCCCCTTAAATATCAGCTTTAGCAACTGTTTGAAATCTCACGGTTCGAGAAAAAATTCAATTAAAGCTCTTGACAAGGGGCGGTTAAATCAGTGAAAGAGGAGGCGATCTGTTAAGAACAGCAGGGAGTAATCTTAATACAGTAAGTGGCTGGCCTAAAAACAACCGAGGGAAATATTAAATATTTGCATTACATCATAAGTTTACTCTTTCTTTTTCCATAAGAGCACAAATTCTTCGAATTGCATTAGTTTGCTTTGCTGGTTTGCCTTTGTTGCATTTCTTATACACAACTTCCGCTTGCCGTAGAAGAATACGAAAAAAAACAAGCTGCAAAAAGACTGCGATGCGATCACTGCAATCGCTGATGATGAGGTGCATAAGCGACGCCCATTTATTGAGCCCTCGCGGCTTTAATAACTTTGGACGCAAACTTGCCGCTGTGGCTATGCTGCTCGCCATCTCCTTGTGGATTGATTGGTGGTGATGGTCGCAAGCGGGTTGCAGTGAAGGAAACATGTTTGCCTGCCAACAAATGACAGGCATTTGTCTGCCATTCTCTAAAAGGGTACCAAGGGAAGCAGACAGACAGCCAGACAGACAGACAGACAACCAGGCAAGAATCGCATCAATTGAGTTCGACATGAAAATTGCGCAGTGTTTAAGAATTCTATAGACAATGTTGTTGTTGTTGTTGCTGTTAATTTTGAACGAAGAGCTTATATATATATATTTTTAGGCAGCTACACACGTACACATGGAGCTGGGTGGCCTTTTACTTTGTAGTCAGGTGTGTAAGTCTGTCTGTCGTGTCTTGAAAAAACAGCTCTCGTAATGGTCACTCTACCTTAAATTGTGAGCACGCGTGGGCAACAAATTGTTTTGGCACACTATAAAACGAAATGAACAAACAATAACAGCTGGCACAAATTTCACTCCATTCGTAATGGCCAATATTAGAAATGGTGTAATGCAAACAAAGCAAAAGATAATAGCTTCAGAATTATTTGCTAGCCTGGTTCTCATTATTCATATGCTTGCTCCAATGATGATCGTTCATTGATTTCGATTTCCGCTCCGAGCTTGAGTTCTTGACTTTGCCTTTTGAAAAAAAAAAAGTGAAAATATAGGCTGTGGCATTGTCTATCATTATCTTCGCTGAGATTTACATAATCTATATGAACTCAACATGCAAACTGGGTGAAAGTTTTTCTTTGTGCGCTACAAATTATAAGTTAGAACGCAATATGCCCAGTAGCCAATTGAGCAGAGCTAAGCTGAGCTGATTAGAGGCTGTGGATTACAGCCCCAGTTTTGTGCTCGCGCCTTTCACAAAAATCAACGTTCAAGTCCAAGACCAAATAGAGAGCACAGCCCACAAGTAAAAACTAAAAATCAACTGAAAAAATACAGAAAATCTGTCAGTGAGGCGTTGCTACTGTGTCAAATAGTCAAAAAACGAAATGTTTTCAAAGCGCAACAAACAAAAGTATCTCTCAGATACTAGATACAAGTGCTCAATAGCTAATTTATTGCCTTGAATTGATGTCGCGCCTTTAGAATTTATAGTTCTGCTAGTTTTCATTTGATATCAAACAACGAAACAAAAAGAAGCTTTGTATATTGCATTGTCTGCTTTTTGTTATTTATAATTCTTCTTCCGCTGTTGCTGAAGATTTGTGAATTGGTTTATGGGACAGCTGACAAAGCTATCTAGTTTACTAGGTTGATTTCGTTAGTGAAGAAAACAAGCCACAGAGTTGGTTGTTTGTAACTAAAGCCAGTTAATAAATTCTTCAAAAGAATCTTCTCTACATTGTTAAGTTTACACATATCGTTCAATCGTTCTAGTTGAAGACAGAATAAAGAAGAATTCCAGTGAAATTCTCTTAAATTCCAAATGAAAGTGAATAGAATTGCAAACGATCTCTCTAAAACCTATTTTTTCTACTTCTTTACATTTTTCATTTATTAATCAAAAATTTAATTTAATTACCCTTTTGAAAGACCTTGCTGTCGCTTTCCCTTGCAAATGATTAAATGAAACGTTTCTTTACCACGTCTTTTTGGTTATTTAATTGCTGCAATCTTTGGCAAAACCTGCAGTGAAATGGGTTACTGAAAAAGTTTGCTTGTTCTATTATAATTTCCTTAACTAATAATCCCTAAGCTTAAGACAGACTTAATTGGGAACTTTCGCTCGGCAATACACACCAAGACATCATAAAAATTAATTGCTTTATTAATATTTCTCTCAGTGTTGCAGCAGTGGCGTTTTGTCAAAAATTATGTTGTTTGGGCGTAATTGTTGGCCCCGTTATAAACCTGAGTTGAAGTTCTTGGACACATTAGTGAAAGACAATTGCTCCCACAGCCTCGACAAGGCAGCTTTCTTTGGTGTTTTTGGTTTGGTTTGGGTTTGTATTGCTTTGCTTTTGCTTGTAATAACAGTAATTTATTTATGAGCTTTATATACACACGTTCTGAATACCTATTTGAATTGTCTTTTGCAAGTGCTAGATTTCCATGATTTCAGTTTCAAATTACGTTTTATCTTGAGCGAATGCAAATTGCGTTAAAGAGCTGCAATTAGCTTTTCACTGCCAACTGCAATTTCTGTTGTAAAGAAAGTTCCAAATTAAGTGCTAGGCCAACAGTTAAGTTATTTCACTTTTGACTTAAGTTCTCTCTTTAGACAATCTCTTACGTGAGAAAAAAAGGAGACATAACAAGCGCGCTTTGGTGACTTTTCACGGCCAAGTACACGTTGTTGGCATGCAAATGTAAATTCGATTCAAGTGTATTCAATTAATAGCCCCTAAACACAAGCAGCCGAATTAAAAGTCAACTGCTGTGATTTATTGTGTGAAACAGAAACTTTTGCTTTAAGCTAGTAGCGTGAAAGTTTTTAACTTAGATCGCAATGAGCCAGTTCAGCGTCTTGACATTAAGATAATAGCTTGATTAAAACTTGTCATGGGGAATGCATGCAAACCAACCGAGTTTTCTGCTCGCACATGTGCCCGGCCAGAAGAGGGGGGTTCCAATTAAGTGCACTTCTTGATCATGCCACTCTTTCTGTAACTTTTCAAAAGGCATAGCAAACTTTGCAAGTGCTTTGTGACACAAAAAGTTTAGATTGTATTTTTTTTAGTTAACTTATGACAACACCTTAACTCAATCTTGATGATTAAAATATTGCATAGAAATTTATTAACATTTGTATATTATTTTCCAATCGAACTTTAGAGGGCATCTATAATTCGTTGTACTTAAAAACGTGCTGCTCAATGTTTCCTGTGTTATGTTTTGCATTTGCATGCAAGTTTGTTGAGTCTGTATGCTAGCTAATCACGTTCTTAATGAAAGTGGATGCAATGTTGCATGCCACTGACGAGTTGTGGTCGTGTTGTGGTATGGTTTCGTTCTGGACAAGTTAAGACACTTCTCGTTTTAGTTTTGCTATTGGTTTTGGGCTCTTTCACTGGCAATGACCGCCATTTGCTATGGCGTTGTTATTTGTTTTTCACGTTTCTTTATTTGTTTGTTTGTTTGTTTGTTTGGTTTTTCGCATGCAACTCTTTCGGCCGGAGACACGTTTAAGTTTGAGTGGTTCTTGATGTTGTGTGCTGATTCTGGGTACCAGTTTCTATTTCTTCTTTTTCCTGGAGCTTTTTTTTTTGTTGATCAATATTATTTATAGCTGCCGTTCGTGTCAAGAACTGAGCTGTGATTTTAATTAATGGCATGTTGTGAGAGTTTCCTCTGCGAACAGACATAGAGAGAGTGTGAGAGAGACAGAGACTGAGAGCGAAGTTGCTTGCCGCCATTCCCCCTGCCCCATTTCTGTCTTTGTGCACCAATTTCCTTAGAAGTTTATGTGAGAGCTGTTGCACAGACTTTGTTAATGTAAACAAAGCCATAAAGCTATTCAAAGTATTGCCATTCGATCAAGAGATAATGTAGCCGACAATTGAACAGGCAGAATAGAGGAATTTCATTAAGTAAGAGTCTTTAATATCTCATTAAATGTAAAGATTATTAAGAAAATGTAAGTTTTTAATGAAGTTTTTACTCGAGTTGTTAACTTCTTTTTGGGTTTAATAAGTTATACATGTGAAATTAAGCGAAATTTGCATTACCTTAAAGACTTTTCTATAGAGAAAACAAGCTGCTAAATAAGCAAAAGAAACCGTTAAGATTTTAATGAAGTACACAGATAAAACAGTACATGTCAAAATGCAGATTTTTATCTAAGCGTTACAAGCATCTTAAAGTTTGTATACAAAGAAAGTATGTAGAGATCTGTAGTTGAAGCTAAATGTGATTTAACTTCAACTGAACATTATAGTATTATTATATCTTTGAGTTTAAAGCCCCTCAGTCTCAACATTAAGGTACACTGTGAGCACAATGAAATACAAATTCTCTTTAACTTTAAGCTGAATCAAAATGATGAAATTTAATTTAAAAGCTTTCAAATATTTAATTTTTTAATTATTAAATAGAATTTGAAATAATTCAAAGAAGAATACAATTGAGTTATATTTTTTAACAGTGCATCTCATACATTTTTTACTTACAGCCAACAATAAACGGCAACTACAAATTTCTTTTGTATTATGCGCCATTAAAAGTGTGGCAGAACTTTGGCAAACAACAAAAGCAGCAAATACAAAAAACGTCACCGACAAGCGACCTGTATCATTTGCTCATTTGTTAAGTGCCTTGCTGTATGGCACGACGACAACGACAATTGTGCGGGTAATTTGAACGCGTTGAGAATTCGGTATATGTCGGGGCATGCGCTTGGCCAACAGTTGCCGGCAGACGCTTCGATTCGCTTGTCATTGGAAAGTTGCCGCTGCATGACACACATTTTACGCATTAGACACGAACCCCAGCTGTAGTTGAAGCTGAAGCTGGATCTGGACTTGGGACCTCGAACCTGGAGTCAGACAAGTTATTTGGCTAGAGAGAAGAACAACTGAGACTCGACAGAGTCCGAGTTTGAATTGAGTTTGAGTTGAAGTTGAAGTCAGTCGGTGACGTTTGCTGCCCCACCTTTTCCTTCTGCGTCTTGCATTATTTATGCGTGCAACAGCGCAAAGCAGCGGAAAAAGAAGACAAAGTGAAACGACAAAGATGACGCTGCGCTTAGTCAGCATATTATCAGTGGCATTAATTTCTGTATTGCCCGCACAGTTGGATGCATTTATCACGCAGAATACAGGTGAGTAAAGATTCCCCCCTCAAAAAGTTAGAAACAAAACGGTATCATGCGTGAAAACAATGGCTACTATAAGTGAAAGAAAAAAACAAACTTAAACTATGAAACTACAAATATAGTTAGATACAAACTAACTGAGCGAAAGAAATGTTTAAGATTTTATCTGATCTAAGTTGGCCCCGATCTAATGTATCCTCAACTTAGTTTATAATTCTCAAAATAATTCCTAACTTCCAACTGCTCACATCTTTGTTTAAAAAAGCTTGTAAGCATACAAAACATACTTGTTGAGTTAGTTATTTAGGAACAGTAAAGCAAGTGTTAACGCTATTGAATATGTGGGCTCAAGATTATAATGTGGAATTGAAACAGGAACAGTTGCCATTCCAAACAACCGTTCCTTTGCCCATACCACAACAGAGCATAGTGCCCGATACGACTGTGTTGAATATTCCATCGGTGGCACCAGCACCAGCATGTGTAGTAGCCAACAGTCCGCAGGCAAATCATGTGCAACCATCCATGATGGTGGCTCCACAGCAACAACTGGAGCACTTACAGTTAGATAATGTGGCTAGCCAAGATGAGCAATATGAAAAGCAGGAGGAGTCAGAGAAATATATTTATCGCTATGGTGCCTCACCGGAAATGATGTTATCGGGTGCAGCATTTCCCTCCTACTATGCTGATCCACAGAAGCTAAAGAATCGCTATCGTTTGAATCACTAGCATATTTTTGTTTCTGACTATCTCGTTAAAATAAATCTAGAGCATTTTAAAATCCATTTTATTGAGCTTTTTGTTTGTTTTTTCATACACCCTTAAAAGGCTGTCATCATAATGGCACCTGGTACGCCGATAAATCCGTGGTGCCCAGCATGGAAAAATGCCTTAACTGTCAGTGCAATCGTAAGACTCTCGTCTGTCGCTTAAAAGTTTGCCCGGAGATGCCAATGCCACCACCACGTGGTTGTGTAGTGGTGCAAAAGAAGAACAGCTGTTGTCCCTACTTGTCATGCGCCCGCTTGGATGCCTTCTACAAGATACCCACCAAGCGACGTATCATCGCCTATCTGGATCATTATGAGCGAGAATCCATTGATCGCGTAGTCAATGATAATATGCTACAGAGACGATCCGATGACTCGGATGTCGAATTGTTTGGTAAGTTTGAACTTTAGATTATATGTTTTTAGTTACTTAACTGTTTGTTTCTTTAGTGTGTGTGAAGAATGGAACTGTCTACAAGTCAGGATCAGCAATGTCCTCATCGAATTTGTGTAGCTATTGCTACTGCATTGGTTTGTAACAAATTGTCGAGTAGTAAGTCCTGGAACTTTTTAACCAACTTTCATTTTCGTCTCTTTTCGCAGGTGGTAGTGAAAAATGCGTCAAACCCAAATGCATGTTACCCGTGGATGGTTGCAAACCAATTTTCGTCGACTCCACGTGCTGTCCGGTTCGCTACGATTGCAGCAGCAAGACATCGGGTAAATCCTCACAGGAGGTGCGCTACCGCAAGAACACCAATAAGCACTTTCAGCGCATGTCACAGCGACTCCAACGAAATCGTGGCTGCACTGTCGGCTCACAGTTCTATGCGGAGGGTCAAAAGATGCGTTCGGATGTGGATAGGCCGTGTGACATTTGCTTTTGCATACGCGGCACACGACGTTGTGCTCCAAAGAAATGTGCACCAGCATTAAAGAACTGTATTCCGGTAGTGCCGAAGGGTCAGTGCTGTCCCTCTAGTTACGATTGTGGTAGTCAGAGGGACTATCGACGCTCGCAAAGTTCGAGACAATTTAATTTGTACAATTTGTTATTTGGCAAAGAGGAACAGGAGGCGGATGCGGAGGCAGCAGCAGCAACAGCGACGCTGATGCCACAAAATACAATGGCCGAAGATTATCCACTGGATCGGCATCCCACTGAGGCACCCGTCAGAAATGTTCTACAAGCGAGCAGTGAGAAGAGCATCTTCGATACTCTCCGCGAAGGTCTGGAGTTTATCGATGGCAACAACAATAAAATGCTGGCTAACAATATGAACCTAGTTGGGTTGTCGACTACAACAGCAATGCCTGCTGTAAATAAGGAAGCTTCAGCTGAAGTTAACAGCACAACCGAGCTGAGTTTTCTTGATTTACTGCTGGGACCCAGCACGGAAAATGAAGTCGCTCTAATGCCAGAGTCAACAACAGTTAAGAAACCCATATCCTGGGTAGATTTACTATTAGGTCCCGATGACGATGAAATGGTTCCGACAGGTGCCACAGCGACAGAGGCCTTTGTGGCAGACAGTACCGAGGTGCCAACCACAGTTAGCACCACAAAGCGCAGCATTGAACGCATTGCGGATGATTTTGATGATCATTTAGAGGAGGGCGAGATTGCAGTGGGTGAACTACCAGCCGAGGCACAACAAATTGCCATTTCCAACTCTGCAACTTGGCCGCCACTAAGCAGCAACACTTCAAAGCCACCTGATATATTTAACGTTCTACTCGATAACCTGTCCGATATGCTTGCTGAAAATGTCACTTCGACAACAACAACCACAACAAAGAAACCTGCTATAGTTCATGCACCACCCATGTTTCGTCCATTAAGCAACAATAAGCCACATCACATTCGCATTAACTCGAAGATAGCTAATCTAACGGTTACACCTCCTA
Organism: Scaptomyza flava; assembly: GCA_030179655.1. Taxonomy (NCBI): domain Eukaryota; kingdom Metazoa; phylum Arthropoda; class Insecta; order Diptera; family Drosophilidae; genus Scaptomyza; species Scaptomyza flava. The sequence continues at coordinate 4,414,372 of JARNME010000029.1, read as the reverse complement.
TGATTGTCGTTACTAGCAAGTATGGACAACCAGTAACACACAAAAATACGCCTAGTACCACTACCACTACAACCACCACCACCACCACGACAACCACAACAACAACGCTTAGGCCAAAGCTAGTTACAACCACCACAAAAAAGGCATCTACGACAAGCACAACCACTCCAAGGCCTACAACTACAACAACGATCAAGCCGAGGTCAAAAACCACCAAGCGCACCACCACAACAACAACAACTACTAACAAACCAAGAACTACAACAACCACACAAAAGCCAATTACAACCACTAAGCCAACAACTCGTCACGTCATCAAGCACAATTATTCTCCCCACTTTACGAGCACCACCAAACCACCACTGATTATTAAAACGAATCCAACTATTCTGGAAGCGGAACCTTTAGATGAGAATGATAGTACTGCACCCACCTTGCCACCTAGTTTGCCTAACCTAAAGATCATACCCTTCCTTCCAACGGATGCAGTTGATACAGCACCCAAATTGGAGCCACACGACACGTACAACCATCACACTTACTATCCCCAATCGCATGGTTTGCATCCCTCGCAAGTGGCATCTGACAAGATGGACATTGACATCTATGATTCTCCGTACGCCAAGCCAAATGATCAGGCAGCCTACAAATACAAATTTAATGTGGAAGTACCGGCACCTGAAGTACCACCCGAGCCGGTAGTGCAAGTTGGCGGCCAATTCGAAGGCAGCGCTGGTTATGTAAAGTATGATTTCAAAGATCAAGAAGTGCAGACGCCTATTAATAGTGGTTTCTCACCACCCACTGAAACGGAGGGTGGATTTATGCCCAAGAATCCGTTGGTCATTGATGGTGAAGTTCTTCAGGAACATGTGACATCAAATGTCCTTCTTGGCGATAACTATCACGTAACGCAGCACATAATTGATATAACAACGGCACAGGATGGCAACGATACGGCATCCATAGGTGAGCTTATCAATTATTATTTTTTAGTCAGTTTTGGATTTCTCACCAAACTTACATTTTCTCCCTTCGTCTTTTTAATTTACCGACAGAAATCACAACACCCGATCCATTTAAGGATGTCATACACACAGAAAGTCCACCAGATCTCGACACACTCATCGAAGACAAACAGCACAAAAAGCCAACAGAACAACAGCTAACAGAGGAACATCAGCAGCTGCAACAACACACTGAGAGTGTCACCTACAGCGTTAGCCAAACTTCCGGCTCCAAAGCAACAGCAGCAGCAATCACAACAACAACTGCTGAACCGACAACTACAACGACAACCAAACAAACACCACTTGTGGATAAAAGTGAAATAAATAAACTGGATGAGCTGCTGGATGAACTGTTGGGCATGAAACTGCCCAGTCTATCAGGAGCAGCTGTAGCAGCAGTCGACAACAGCAGCAACACAGTGCCGCCCTTTAAAACATTACCAACAGCATCGACCACAAGAGCAACAGCGACATTAACAACAACCACAATGCGGCCAATTGCCACGCCCACTGCAATACGCGCATACAAAAAAGGCAACAAAACAAAGCAAAAACCATTGGGAAATCGTCGCAATCAGCCCACAACAATGACAACAAAACCAGTCCGAAACAAAGGTCAAATAGCCACGCGTCGTACTCCCGCCAGCAACAGCAGCAGCAGCAGCAACAGCAACAACAATAACAGAAACAACTCAATGGCCACCGCAGTGCAGACAAGTGCTAAAACCAAAAATACGCCAGCAACAACAACAACGACAGCAACAACAGCAGCACCAACATCAACAGCAACAACAACAATTTCAAAAGGCACTGCAGCAACAGCAACACTTGCCACCAGCACAGTGCATCCATTTTTAATGTCACCATTCGACAAATTGCCCTTCATGGACACCAGCTATGAGGTGAGACCACAGCAACAGCAACAGCAGCAACAGCTGCAACCGCTTGCACCCCAGCAATTTCATCATTATCAGCACGCGCCAAGTAGCAGCACCAGCAGCACAACAACAACAACAACATCGCCAGCAGCAACACCAAACACAGCAGCAGCATCTGCAGATGCAAATGTTGTCAGCGGGGGTGGCGGCAGTACTGGTGACGGCCTCATGGATCCCACAGGCATGCTTAAATTGGCTGGCTGCAATATATACGGTCGCATGTATCGCGTCGGCCGCATTATCATCGAGCTATCCAATCAATGCCTCGAATGCAAATGCACTGAGGTGGGCGTCAAGTGTGGCCCATTAGACTGTTAATTTAAGCAACTAGCCCCCTCTTCCCATCTATGCCCCCCGCCTTTTGCGTGTGTGTGCTTAACATTTAAGCCAGCTTTCGCCCTTTCAAATAGTCGTAAAGTAGTGTAAACTTTAGTTCTTAGCTGCTGCTTACCTTAAGTTGTATTATAGAAATATGTAGCTATGCTGCAACTAAATTTAATCAAACCTAAACTAACTTCAATGCATTTAAAATTTAAGTCAAGCAAATATAATGATAAAGAAAAAATTCTAATTTTATTAAAATTAAACTGTTAATTTAATGACAAATATTTAAAATTACATTTAATGCTTAATTTGAATTAAATTTAAAATAATTACAAATATTCATATCCATGAAAATAATAATAAAATCATTATTTCTTCAAACACGAATATAATTTTTATTCTTTTAATTTTTAAAACTGAAAACAACACAAAATGCGTAATAATTACTTATAGAAAAACGTTGACAGTGAAAAAACATATATGTATTACTTTTTATAAACTAGTAAAGGAATTTAAAGTTGAATAAACAATCAAAACAATCTCCAAGTACTTGAACTAATAAAATATTTGTAGTTCAAAACGATTGCATATGTGATTCAGTAAGGAAATAAATAATTTATGAGCTTGTCAATTAACCGAAGCACATTACTAATTGCTGTATTTTTCACGGCTAATTAACTGTGTTTGCGACTTAATCATAAAAAGCAAACGGCCAATATACAACAATTGTAAGGTGTAGAAAATAAATATTTATTCCAGACATACAAAATTATGCGTGCCCTAAAAGAACGCGTTGAAGTCATTTGCCTGACCATAAACTACATGCAAGAGCTACCAAAAAACCTGAACAACAAAAGTTGTTTAGATTGCTCTTTCCGGCCGACTTGAGTGGAATTTCAAATGTTAAGACTAATTTAAAGCTTATTGCAGAACTAAACTTTTTATAGACTAGACTATTTAGAAATAACGCAGACCGCAATGCTGCAATCGCCGATAAACAAGAAAGCCACATAACAATCCCGCAACACCCCCGCCCAGATGTGCCTCCAGGCTAATGCGGGGATCCCGATTATGATTAATGTAAAAGTGAAATGTGGTAAATGCCACATTGCTCAGCAGCAATATCAACAAGACGGCAATGCGCAAAAAGCGATGCGACATTTGTGAAAAGTTCTACAAATAAAAAAAAAACCAATTTAAATTAAATTGTGAAGTGAATTGGATTTAGCCACAGTTGACTGACCAAAACCAGGTGCGGCACATGACTGCACAGCATGGCATAGACGCCCGCCGATGCGCCCAATAATGACAGATCCGGCTGTAGCCAAGCATTCGCCAATGCACCACAAATGCCGCCCGCAATATAGACCACGCCCACACGCCAATGACCCTGCTCCAGTTCCAGCCAGACCCCAATGAAGCACTAACAAATACAAACGGCACACAGAAAAAATAACATTATGAGCACGAAACCAATTGGTTCAGTGGGTTATTATTATAATCTTGCCTGCAGGCATATGTTGATCCACAGGTGCCAGTGATCAGCATGGAGTAGCATGTACGTAAAGAAGCGCCAATATTCATGCCACATCTCTGGCTTGTAGATGAGACGACGTTGCATGCAGGCATTGACAATCATATGCAGCGAGATCTGAGAAAAGCGAAAATATATCACAGTAAACAATATAGATCATTACACTGCGCTGCAGTGAATGTGGCCAGAAGCCTAGAAGCTATCTTAGTTTTTGTGCCAACTTTGAGAGTGTTTAGTGCCGAGGAGTGACTATACAGTATTATTTTCATGTATAATTTTATTAAAATTCTGCTAAAAAGTAAAATATATTCTTTCATATTTCCTTATGCTTTTCTCAACCTGCTACACTTATTCTACCTACTTATACTATCTTCAAACTCTCCACTCTAATTAACACATTTCTTTATGCGCTTTGTTGCACAGTGTTATCGATCAGAAGCCAAAGAGTAGTAGTAAGAAAAAAATTATGTCAAGCCATCTGTCATTTTCACTCAGCATCCAAGTGTTAGATATCCAAGTGTGAGTGCCAAGATGCCTCAATGCGCTGTGCGCCGCTTGACATGACAACAACAATCACAAACTTAAAGACAACAACACCAAATCGGTGCAACATGCATCACACCAAATATGACAAATGCCAGTTGCAACATTTAACAACAACGCTGACTAAAATGGCCATAAAACTTGAGCCACATCGATTGTGATTGGAATTGTTGTGTGTTTAATGGATTATGTAATATGGAATGAATATCGTTTTGTGGGGCTGGGCTCAAACAATTAACAACAATCTCGACATTATTGTGCATAGTTAGCAAATAACTTAAATATCTTATAGCAAAAGTTCGAATTGCTCATTAAAAATTGGGTCAAATTTGACTGAGGTTGATGTTGGGAACCGCAGGGAAAATACTTGTACGACTTCCCCTTCCAACTGGAGTGAGTGGGTGTTGAAAAGCGAATGCAACAACTGATACAACTTGTGCAGAAAACCACAGCACTTGCTGACAAGCCAGCAGCGCCTATAAACAAACACTTGGCAGTCATCATGCAGTTTGGAAAGGCGACAAGTTATTCATGAGTCGGCAAATGACTGTAAAATATTTTGCTAGCTCAAAATTACTTCGATTAGAAACTTTTTTATCTAAAATCTGACATTTACATTTAACTTTTTCTATTATATCTTCTCTCTGTTGTAAATCATTAAAAACTCACTTCCTTTTAAAAACTCGCACATTCTTTTATAAGAATATAACGCATTACGTAAATGACTTGAGAAATGAGTTTGTTACACTAACAACAACTGATTAAAAGTCCAGTGAACTCATCAACCGCACAAATAACGCATAATACAATAATTATTTGATTTGCTTACATTCCGATAAATATACGAATCTAGACAAACACTGATAAGCTGTATATATAATTCATTATTAACAAAGAAATACTGAGGAAATTTCGATTTGCTAAAAATAAACATCTATAAAATTTTGTGGTGTAAACAAAAAGTAAGAGTAATTATAACCGCAAGTGGCGCTAGAAAAATATTGAAATGAAAATGAAAACGCAAATTTTCAAATTAATTTCTTTTTCACTGTAAATGGCACAAACAGAAACACACATTATAGTTGGTATAGATCAAACATTTGACACACATTACGTATACGCCACATTGCACAGACTTTCTGTCTGTGTCAGGCGAAATGTGGAGCAATTGCAGCAATAGCCAGGCATCATCATTGTAAACTACCTGCACAAAACACATTAACAATAGGAACCAGGGCACACGCCATTGACGTCGTCGCTCCATCGTCAAATCATCAATGAATATTTTCTGCACTGGTGCACGTGGGACAAATGCTGGCAGCAGCAGCCGAGCATCCTTTGTGTCCTTTTTGTCATCTGTATGCTGCATTGTCATAATGTTAGCACATGCAAGCACACTCTCTCACACACACACACTAAAGCACTTTTAATTCTTAGCAAATTCAACTGCGCAGCCAAGCAGCGACGTGTGCTGAGTTGTGCACTTAACCCACGACTACACAAAACACACACATCCCAAATGCTGCACACCTATCGTGCAAAACAGCGACTTTGTTATTGTTCTTCTTCTTATTTTGCTATGTTTAAATCGCACGCGTATCCAATCAAAAACCATCGATCGATCGGTTGATCTTTCTTTGTGTGTTCGGTTGAGCAAAACAAAAATACTGCAGCATACTTTTGTGCGCCAACTCAAAATTCTTTTGAAGCTACATTATATGGTTCGTGTCTTAGCTTAATATGCTCTTTAAATTAACTAACGCCATGAATCCGCCGAAAAAATAAGCCTATTTGCAAAAGGGAAAGCATTTTAGTCAATGTTTGAGCTAAAGATAAATTCTACATCAAAATTCTGGCAAATATTATATTCCGTAAAATTAACTTGCATAACGTACGAAATATTTCATTTTCATACAATTAAACTTGAATATGTACTTAAACAATTAAACAAAACATTTCATAGCTTTACCTTAACTTGTCATACACATAATAAGGCATAGTTAAATCAACATAGCAACAGCAAAACAACGAACTTGAAATATATGCAAGAAATGTTGTTGTCCATCCAGTTTACCAGCGCATCCCCCTCAAGGTGTGGTGAAAAGCTCTCACAAAAGCGGATACGACTCGCAAGCGCTAAATTGCTCAGTTTGTTTGGCTCTCTCTCTCGGGCAGTGCACGTGGCTGGCACAAGCGCGTGGCCAGCAACTGTCAGCAACGGACCGAATGTCCTTTATGAATGGCTTTCTATGAAATATTTATATAAGCGAAGCAATTTGAAACCGCCGCAGAGAAAGAGCAAAACAAACGGCACGAATAATTATTTTGACCATGTCAAGTTTGGCAGCAGAGAACAAGACAAATCTTATATGTATCTGTAAAACACTTCAGATTGCGTTGACTTTCACTCAGACACGCACAGGGTCGTTAAGTGTATCCTTGCTCAAGGCTACGTGCCTTAGCAACTCCTTGAAGTCCAGGCTACGCATAACACCTACAACAAAATGGCCGAAAACAAATCTTAGCCCAACTATTGCTGTGGGTGTGAAATGCGCTGCTTATTAAATCGATCGAGTCTAAGCCTTAAGCGGGTTTAAAGTTGTTTAAAAGCATACAGCCATTTAAAGCCTTAATATACAGATTTTGAACATGCTTTAGGTATGTATTTGAAAGCATAACACTTAATTCGATTAATCAACAAAGCAAGGACTAAAAAAATTCTTCAAAGCGTGCAATCTGTCAGCATAATCTGTCTAGCTTGTTGTCTATCTCTTGAGGCTGCCTGTAAAAATCAACATGCTGCGATTGCTGGAAATCCATCGTCACTAATTTTGACGAAAGCTTCATCATTTTTAGGCCAAAAGAAATCGTTTAGACAAATCTTTGCTCAAAATCTAAAGCAAACGAACTCATAACGACCAGCCCCAAGATGATTACGGACAAATTGGAGGCGCAACGCCGAAATGTATGCCACTTGATTGAGTGACTAAAATCGTTGCAACTTGTGATAAAAAGAAGGATGTCGATGGGGGCTTAAGACATGCCGCTGGGTAGCGAGCGGCCGTTTACGGTTTCAGTTTATGACGGCAATTTTATTGATACCGCCAGTGGGAGCAAATAAAAGAGAAACTCAAGAACAAAACTAGTTCCAGATTGGGGGCGTGTGTAGCAGTCGGCCGACAGTCTGTGTAGGGGGACTAAGTAGGGTGGTGAACCATGCTCCGTGATCGACCAGTCGATCGCGGAGTGTGGTGCCCCGCTTCTACTCCGTAACTGCCAGACTGCCGGTTAGTGCAAACTTATACCTCCTCGTGGTGGCTGCTGGTAACAGGGTCCTGTGTAGGTCATGTCTCTGGCAGGATACCTGGCTAAATTAAGTTGGGCGAAAGAGAGTAAACTCTTTTTAATAAAATCCCCAATCTAATGGTGGAACAGCATATGCCAGGAGATGCGTGGCTAGGGGGTGCCTAGTTGCTAGTATGCGGACTTGGGGTATGGTGGCGCGGCCTCATTTTAATCTGCCACACTACGGTACGGCACGGCGTAGTGTTTACCGGTTGCCATCTTACTCGTGGGATCAAAATGAACGATTTACAAAACAAAAAAACCGATGTTGAAGAGGAGAGTGGCCCCCAGGGACACAAAACAGAGGTGGCAACACCTCAAACGAGCAACACCAACGCGGTAGTGCCTCAGTGGTGGACCTGACACCACAAGGCACAAGCACACCAACCACCGACAGTGTTGTAGGCCCTACACTGCCTAAACTGAGCGGCGCTGGCAAGAAGCGACTGGCTTTCTTTCTGCGGCAGGGGCTTAGCAAAGAAGAGGCTTACTCCAGAGCTAGGACCCCAATGGAGAAGAAAGGGGAAACAGCATGCCCAAAACGCCAGCGGTCCACAAACCACAGCTCAGAGGTAGTCGCCACTAAGAAGATGAGGGATGACATGCCCTCCACCTCTAAGGCTGCAGGCAAGGGTAATGAAAGGCAGCCCTCTGCCTCACATCACCCAGCCAAGGCACAGGTGCATAAGGAGCGTGGCTCTATTCCGGTTAGGGGGACAACAGGTACCCAGGCCGACAAGAAACAGCAAAATGCTAAAATAAATGAGGCTGGTATAGGAGTGAAGTTGGCGGTATTAGCAAGGGACTACCCAACAACGGCCCTAACGACCGCGCAAATGGACTCCATATCAGCCGCTATTGAAGACAAAGTGCTGGAGCTGATGGATGGGCAGATACAACCGGCCTTCCTTGGCTCTACCTACAAAGCTGGGTATCTAGCACTTCACTGCAAGGACTGCGTTACAGCGGAGTGGGTGAAGGCGACGGTGGTCAAATGACGCCGTGGGACGGCGCCACACTCTGGTCGACAGAGGAATCAAAGATTCCTCACCCCAGAATTGTGGTCGGCTACTTCCCCAAGTCTGCAGCCATGGAGACAGGCAAGGTCCTCAACTTTTTACAGGCACAAAACAAAGGCCTAAACACCTCGGCCTGGAGGGCCCTAAAGAGAGTGGAAAAGGGCTCAAACGCCATGCTTGTGCTAGCCGTTGACCAAAAGTCGGCAGCCACAATTGAGGTAACGAAGGGAAGGATGAACTTCCGCCTTGGCCAAGTTACTCTCAGAATAAAAAGTGATGATACTACAGAGGATGAGCTCATCAAACAAGTCAGCGTTATGGAGATTGAAGAGAGTAGTTTAAGCTCTCCAAATGTCTCCGGTGCTGATCCGCCGCCAAAATAAGATGTTTGCAGGCAAACCTTCACCACGCTAAGGCGGCGACGGCTGAAATCAGCAGTAGGTTTGCTAGCAACACCAAGGACATCGGGCTTCTACAGGAGCCCTGGTTCTTCAAAGGTCGCATTAGAGGCCTAAATACCAAAAACACACAGGTAATATATGATAGGAAAGCGGCCAAACCTAGGGCAGCAATTATCATTAATACTGACATAAGATTTCTGCCTCTCACAGAATTCATAGACACCGACACAGTGGCCATACTACTGGAACTGGAAATCGAAGGGGTAAGAAAGAGGCTGTTCTGGCCTCGGCTTACTTCCCTGGTGACTCCGAAGCTGTTCCAACGGATACTATCAGTAAATCGTTGCAACTTGTGATAAAAAGAAGGATGTCGATGGGGGCTTAAGACAAGCCGCTGGGTAGCGAGCGGCCGTTTACGGTTTCAGTTTATGACGGCAATTTTATTGATACCGCCAGTGGGAGCAAATAAAAGAGAAACTCAAGAACAAAACTAGTTCCAGATTGGGGGCGTGTTTGTTACAAAGAATTGCATTAACATTAACTACCAGCAGCAAGCTATTTAATGCTCTTGTCAAATTACTAACGGGGCCATGGGAGTAGCAGAAGAAGCTTATCAAAATTTAAAGATGCAAACGATTAAGCCTCCAACCGAGCAAAGAGCAAAGAGAGAGTGCGCAGTAAAATCCTTTCACCAATTTTCGCATCATAGAAAAAGCCATCCAGTTAAATATGTGACTGTGGGTGAGGGTGCGTGTGTTAAACAAGAGCCATTACAGCTAGTTTTGTATGATTGTATATTGTGTAGGTTTGTTATACCCATTAATGATTTGACGGGATACATTTAAATGCCATTCCCATTTCTCACTAAGCTATTTTCGAATCAATTTCTTTTATTGTGCTACTCAGAAAATAAGATGCATTAAGTGCACTGCCTGCAGCATAGTTGTATTTACTTTTGTAGAAGTACTGGCTACAAATGTAGAGTAATAGGATATCTGGCAAATGATTCACTCTTGACTGAAGCGCACTTGTTTATATTTGTGCGGTGCGGTGCTAGCGCGTGTAGAGGCATAAGCCTTAAAGCAGCTTGTTTACCCGCTTTGGACGATGTGTGTTTGTTTGTAGGCATTCGTTGTGTTCGCTGTGTTGTGCGTGCCTCAGTTTCAAACTCAATTATTAACTATGCAAAAGCAAAAGGCAGCAACACCTTTAACATGGCCTTCATCTTCGACTCATATTAGACGCCATTTTAGCTTTAACCCCGTCGCCATCAGGGCTTAGAGCCGATAGCTCGAGGGAAATTTGCATTTTATGATTCATGTGTTGGCTTTTAATGCTAGAAAAGGGCTTTGCTTTTAATTGGTTTTCTTGGCAGTAAACGTTTTTGGTTCGTCTCCTTTCTTGTTGTAGTGGCTGCAGTTGTTAATTTGACTAAATGCCGCCTTAACGTGGTTCCAAGTTATAATTGTTTAATAAGCAAATTAAGTACTGTGAAAATAGTGGAAAATATTAGATTAAGCCTCACAGCATGCCGCCAACTGCTGCTTGATTGTTTGAGTTTCTCGTTATGGATGTTAAGCAAACGACGTAAATAGTTAGAAAAGTATTCAAAGAATATTTATTTTTAATGTTAGAGCGCATTTTAATTTTGTTAAGTGTACTTTTGGCTCACATTTAATAAGCTAAAAGCCTTGTACAACTCCGAAAAGATATTTATCTTAAACATATGCACATTATCCACTCAATGGAACCCTTTTTTTATGACAACAACAAACATAACAAATATCTGGTCAATGCGAGCCAACACGCGTTGTGGCACTTTAGTTTGGAACGTGCAACAAATCGAGGCAGTTAGCTTAGACAGCAAATACATCAATAAATGATACAAATGTTAAACTGGCTTTCCATGGTAAGCTATTTAAATTATATATATTTTTTATATGAATCTAATCGAATTTTTTTTCAGGCCATTGGCCTAACACCGTTTAATCGTCGGGAAGCAACATCGAATTTCTTGCTAGATTATGCGTTGATGTTAATTGTGCCCTGTTTTTATTTGACTGCCTATCTTGGCATCAATCTGTTTAAACGCTTTGGTCTTTCCTATCTGGATGCCTGCAATAGTGTCTGCAGTCTGAGCAACAATCTATTTATGCATCTTGGCGCTGTTCTCTATGTGAGCATTGCATTGTTGAGTCTCTATCGCCGCAAACAGTTCTTTATAGACTTTGAGTCGCATCTCGCTGAGATTGATGTTGTCATTCGAAAATGTCGTCGCGTTGCTGAAATCGATAAATTGCGAGACCAGACTGGCAAACACACTATAACTTTTCATTTCACATGGCTATTTGTACTCGGCATTTTTGTTGGTGCTTTGTACTATGATTCGAGGACACTGTATCAGTGAGTATGACTTATAAATGTTGCATTGAAAATGGTTCTATAGCCTTATAAGCCAACCTTCAAACATTACCAAAAGAATCCATAAATCATACTCATAAACACACAACTATTAAATCTGTTCGTGTCACTTTTCCCTTCCCACTGACTCAATTTAACAGCACCTTCGATGAATATGCAATAATACCATTTATGGTCTCAAGCTTTCCATATCTGGCTGGGAGCATTATACAAGGGGAATTCATCTATCATGTGTCTGTCATTTCGTGTCGCTTTGAGCAAATAAATACGCTGTTCGAGAAAATTAACCAGGAGGCACGCCATCGTCATGCCCCACTCATCGTCTTCGACATTGAGAGCGAAACCAAGAAACAGGGAAAGACAGCTGCAACCAAAGCATTTTTTAGCAATGATCCAAAACTAGCAGATGAAATGAAAAGAGAAAAGAAAGACCAAACGCCAAAGCATGACGATGAGGACGAACTAAACACGAGCGATGAGGAAGATGATGATATTTTTGAGAACAACGATTCAATGATGGGCGAGAATATTGAGTAAGCTTTAAAAATCAAACAACTTAATAAATTTCTTAACAACTTACATTTCTCCTGTTTTATTTAAATATGCAGCAGCACCTCGGAGGCTAATTTGCCGGATCTATTTAAGTTGCATGATAAAATACTTGCGTTGAGCGTGATGACAAATGCTGAATTTGGGCCACAGTGTGTACCCTATATGGCGGCCTGTTTTGTAGTCAGCATTTTTGGCATATTTCTCGAAACAAAGGTCAATTTCATTGTGGGCGGCAAGAGTCCTTTGTTGGATTATGTAACCTATTTGTATGTGATCTGGAGTTTTACCACAATGATAGTCGCATATATTGTGTTGCGACTGTGCTGCAATGCAAACAATCACTCGAAGCAATCGGCCATGATCGTACATGAGATAATGCAAAAGAAACCCGCATTCATGCTCAGCAATGATTTGTTCTATAACAAAATGAAATCATTTACATTGCAATTTTTGCACTGGGAAAGCTTTTTTCAATTCAATGGCATTGGACTCTTTGCTCTCGACTACACATTTATATTCTCTGTAAGTTCTGGCGTTGAGCGTTAACTTTTCATTTCTATATTGTTTTTCCCTTTTCGCCTTCTTTTTTTTTTGCAGACTGTGAGTGCTGCCACATCGTACTTGATTGTCCTGCTGCAGTTTGACATGACCTCCATATTGCGCAACGAGGGCCTGCTGTCCTAAACGAAAACGTTACTCAAATTGAATTATACTATTTAACACCTTACTGTTATTCATTCTTCTTTTTCTATCGCATTAGCCACACAACTTGTTTCTTTTTTGCAACAATTTTAAAGGCACTACAGAAATGTTAGCTGGATAAAAACGAATGTTAAATGCTCTTAAACGTTAATTCAAAGACAGGTATCTTTTTGAGATGGTTACTGGCTTTATAATTGCAAACATTAAATATATTTATTAGATATTAAAATGGCTTTCATCTTTAAATTTTAATATTATAACCGATTTTCTTTCTTAAACGCACATCACATTAAATTCTCCTAAGAAGATCTCTCCAATTTCTGTTAGTGTAAAACAAATCCGGATGCTACAAGACAGACGCTGATGTTCGTTGCCGTTAATCGCATCAACGCGCGTTGTCCAACAGTTCAGCGGTTTTAGTTGGGTAGCTTAGAACGGGGAACACAGGTTGAGTGTGGAGAGAGGTGTTTCTAACATAATTTTATCAAGTGTCAATTGAAAAATACGATTTGCCAGTCACTCAGGCTTAGACATGCACATAAAGGCAAACAGAGAGAACGATAGAGCGAGAGACTGTGAAGAAGGATGTGATGAAACGGCAGCATTTTGTGTCTGTCAAGCGGATGCAACATAACGTGAAGCAAAAGAAAGAACATGCCGCAATTTCCGCTTTCAATCACGTTTAGCACGACGGAAATGTGGTCGCAAAATTCACTTGCACTTGCAAAATGTCATCACTTTCGCACTACAACACGCATATACAATAAAGTGTCGAGAGTGTGTTTGAATATTGCATTTTAGTTGCTCACTCAATTTACATGGAAAAGGAAGGCAGCAGCAGCAGCAGCAGGTAAAGGGGTTGCCAGCCGGGCGTACAGGCACTCAATTAATTTTTCATTATAACGAAAGCGTGTCAAATAAAATTGATTTTCACATGCTAAAGTGCATGTATGTGGGTGTGTGTGTGTTTTGAGCTGGACAAAGTGGAGTTTATGTTACATTTCCAGCAATTTACACGATGGAGAACAGTTTGTGATGCGTCAACTCCACCTCCAAACGCCAACAATGCCATAAATCAATACGTATGCTTGGAAAGGGGCACTATATGGTCGTTGCATCCACGCAATGTTGGCAGAATGGGAAAAATGCAGAGAGAAATTTAATAGTGTTAAGGGTCAGTAAAAAGTTCAATATTTGTATTTTTCTTCGAGAATTTTAGCCAAAAGAGAGCATTCAAAAAATTTACATTGTTTTTGTTGTTGAATGGGTCATGAATTCATACTATTTTACTAGAACTTTCTCACAGTGTCTCTGCATACACATCTGCTACTTTGGGGACCATGGGAGCAAGAACAGTAGTTGTGGCAGTGGCAGCAACAGGCCACACATTACCTCGAAATTACGTCAACTGTTGGTCACTTCCCCATCCACTTGATTTTTCCTCTCTGTTAGCTGTTATCCTGAATGTCCTTTGGCAATGTGCAACGTGACCAATCGAAATGTCAGGGCACTTTTAAGAGTTCATTTAGAATAGAGCAAATTGTATAAACCAAATAAATTGAGTAGCATTAATAGAGACAGGCTGACTGACTGACTGACATAATAACAGTCAGCAATCATTGAAGCGAACACCTATTGGTAGAATGCCAGGGCCAGGGTCAGAGGCCGAAACGGTGAAAATGTAACGCACAAAATGTCAACAGGTTGTCGTTTGTTTGAGTAATTGAGACTTAAATGCAATGCCCAACAGAGCATAGCATTTGCCTTTAATTCAAATAGCTTGCATTGTGTGTGCGGATGATATTGCTTTTCTGTTATGTATCATATATGGGCAACTGAATACGAATACTTTGTATACTTATTTCTTTGGAATTGACAGCTTTCAGTTTACTTACGACAAGACAATTGCCATTCAATTTGAATTAAATTTAAAATAGCATAATTGCCATCTGACATTTGGACAATGGAATAATGTGGGTGAAGGTTTGAGTTGCATGTTGTGGATTGTTGTAAGAACTAAAGTTATAAAGTTGATGTTTGTACATCTTTTTACTTACTTAATAGTGCTTAAGGAATCTATTTAATGTTAGTTTAAGTTCTTTCAACACTTTGATAATACAAAAGAAAACTTTGTAACCTATTTACTCTATCCTAATGCGCAACAGTGTGGCAACACTGACAGTGCCTGCAAACACTACAGGTGTCTGTTCCTCCGAGTGGTTCTAGCAAACAAATAACAGAGAGAAAGCAAACAAGCAGCAACAGGAACACATGTGTGGTGAGTTTAAAACACACACAAAGAGAGAGAGAGAAATGAAAGAGAGCGCGCGCAATGACAAAAACACACACATACACGCAGACACACGGAAATTAAATATCCTTGAGAATAGAAGTACACTACACCCTCACTCAAGTCAAGGCAAATTGTGCGAGTCTGCTGTTGCTGCTGGCTGCCCGCTGCTGCTGCTGCTGCTGCTGCTGCTGCTTCTTGCCACCAAATCAAATCAAACTGATAACAAATAACAACAACAGCAACAGGACAGGATGGGTGAGACAGAAAGAGATAGAGAGAGAGAGAGAGAGAGAGAGAAAGCGAGTGAGCGAGAGAAGGATAAAGAGCGAAAGCCGAAGTGTCGTTCGCTGAAACACGAAGCACGCTTTTGCAGAATATATATTTGAACTTTAAAAGACTGTGTTGGGGATAGCGAAACAGTTCGTGGCGGAGTTGCAAGTGCGTTGGTTGTCCTGGCGGAGATAAAAACAAAACCTAAGCCGTGTGAATAATTTCAGCACTCAGTGTGGGTGGAACAACTCACTTATTGTTTGCTGCTGTTGTTGTTGCCGCTGTCAATTTGTTGTAATGGAAAGCTAAAGTTTTGCGGGCGCCGTCAGTTTCATAGAAATTTAATTAACATCCACTCTTGAAGGACATTCGAAACATTTTGGCATCAAAAAGCATATTTATAACATATTTGAAGTGCGTTTTTGAGCGCTAAATAGTCAGCCTTTTTTTGGTATGCGTGTGTGTGTGTGTGTGTGTGCGCTGTTGAATAACAAGCAAAGAGATGCGCAAATGGCGCCGTGTGGGCGTCTGCCTCCAAAAAAAAAGCGTATGTGGCAAAATTTGCCCTGACACGCGCCAGTCCCCCTCTACCTAAACCTGTCGTGGCTGGCTCCACATCTTCACACAGCCAGATATAACCGAGATTTCTACTTACAGGTTGTTCTTGCTGCTGTGACCTTGCAGAAATGTAATAAAACTTTGGCTTTGGAAAAAGTGTTTTGCATGGAAAGTAGCCCATTATGTACGTTAACTAAAGATATTACACGACTATATATATATATACTTATATATTCGGTAGCACAGGGCATAACTTAAGCGCCTTCTTTACTGTTTCTACTAAAGATAAGTTATACTGCTATCGCAAGTTGTTAAATTCAACAATATAAAGTTTATACCCATTGTAAAGATGTGTAAACCAAAATGGAAATTCAAGTTTCTTTTGCCAAAAAGTATGCTACACAAAATACCTTCGATGGTCAACAAATGTTTTGCAGAGAGCCAACAGAAAGCTAGAAACTTATCTCATTGTTTCCAATAAGCTTCATTTTTAAGCTTCGCTTTCACAGCAATACTAAGAAGCGTTGTTAAAGTCTTGCCGCCAAAAGATGCAGCAAAATGCTTTGTCTCGCTTTTCACTCCACTGAGCATCTTTTGAGCTGGATCGAATACAATAGACGTTGCTTGCTTCATTCACCACACTCAACGACTTTAACAAATTTTCGATTTGTCAGACAGTTGAAAAAATTGCCAATTTTAGCTACTCATTGAATAGTTTTGCATAACTTAATGCCTTGTGTTCGAGCATTCCTTTTCAATTTATTTAAACCTGCTTAAAATAAATACTTCAGTTTCTGTTTTATTATTTAATTTATTTAATGTATTTACCCTGTCACGTTTTGTGCACCGTCGGCAATTTGTTAGCGAATTTAATTTCTTTCGTATGCACCCAACTCATTAAATATTGTAATTAAATTTGACCCTCGGGCCAAAATGCGTTTATTGTAGCGAGGCTCAAGCGTTAATGAGGCAACAGGTTCTCAGGTTTTTAAGAACCGCATCAATTAACTACACACCTAATTCACAGCTAATAAATATTCATAAATTAACAACTTAAAGAAAACAAATGTTGCAAAGGAAAGCGAAGGATGCCATTTAAAAATTTCGAACTGTCAACTTTTTGGGGCAGTAGAAAGTTTGGTTTTTGGAAGCAAAGTTTCTATTTCATTTATTATTAACAGTTATTTAAGTTTGTGAGTTGTTAGATAGCAGTAGCCATTTACTGTTAGCAGTAACTGTGGCCTACATAATACTTGGTTGGCTATTTGACCATTAATTGCAAGTTTCTGCAAAAGGGAATTTGGGACAGGTCAAAATAGACTCTAAACCAAAAATGAAAGTTTACTGAAAACTTTCCAATGCATCACAACTTTATTAATATTTAACTTTGACAAAATAAACTTTCATCACAAAGAAGTAAATCAGCCAAACTTATAACAAATCACTGATTTATAACAGTCCTTAAATTTGTTTACTTTTCTGGACCTTCTCACATCAAATTTGTTTTCAAGTCATTAAAGCTTAAAAGCGAGATACATTACAAAATTTTGACCACAACGCGAACGAAAAATGTTTCAAGCTTTTTTAAATTTTATAAGGAGCCTCAAATATGCCACAATATTATGAAATTAAAAAGTTAATAATAATAGCTTAACATAAGAGTAAAACAACGGCAGCCAAAGACCCTTGTGCGCGTTCACATGTCTTGTAAAATTTAAATATTTTGATCACATATATTTAGCTCAATAGATATTGCGCAGCGCCAACAAATTGAATTATAATAGACAAGAATAACAATACAAAAATGAAGTGAAAGCCAAAAGCGAAAGAAGTGCGTGGGTCGTTTAAGTGAATGAAAAGAAAACAAGAGAGCGTTGTGGAAATACAATACATAAAATACTTATATAAGTACATAAAAGCTCACCATAGACAGTGCACACAAACAGTAAAACAAAACGAAAAGATAACCAACGAGAATAAATATACAACAACCAACAAGAGAAAAGCAACAGCGGCTTCAAGTGGTTGACTCTGCCGAGGACAAAACGTAAACATGATTTAAGTTTTTTGGAAAGAGAGGTAAGTTATTTAGTACGTTGAATGAATTGACTTACCATTATTTTCCTGCAAAAAAAAAAGAAGTATAATTATTTAATGTTTAAATTCGATTATTCTCTTAGCAGCTAAGACATAGATTATTTTTTATCACTTTTCTATTTGATAATATCATCTAAGGCTCGAATTTGCGCTTCTAAGCGTGCTCTTTAAAGTCGTTTAAAGGGCGTTCAATTATGAATACACACCCACTATGCATATAAGGAATGCCCATGATTATTTACTCAATGACTTGAAAACTACTCGATGGATTTTTGTCAGAGGTTCGCGCTTCGGGCCTTTATTTTAAGGGGGCTCGAGTAGCGTGCAGAAGGAAAGAGTGAAAACTTAAAGCTTTTGATTTGCTTAATAAAATTAAATGAGTTTAAGAACGAAGCCAATGTGTTTTCAAGTCGATGCGCAGAAAAGTATGCTATGGAGTGTTTTTTGTGTGTACGGTCACGTACCTGTACTTTATGGCGTTTGCCCATTTTATTAATGCATGTTTACATAAATATCGATACTATGCCGGCTGCTGACTGCTCCACTGTGTTCATTCACCTTTACACGCACACACATTTTACACTTGAGACCAGTCAGCAGAAGCAACAACAGTAAAAACAATAGCAACAACAATTGACTCAAATGGGTTTTTTGTGTTTTGTTTGGTGCCAGCATTTTGCACAGGATTTTGAAGAAATCAACACAGGTAGTTGAAAGGATATTTATGCTAATGTGCTACATAATCAATGTGGCAAGGCCGCATGATATATGAATATATTAGTGCATTCACTGGCTGGATTATGATTTGATAGACACAGTCGAAACAAAAAAAATAAATTCGATTAGAACATTGAATGAATCCAATGAAACTCAATTTGAATAATGCAATTTTGATTGTTGCAAATATCTGAATAATTATATAATATTATTTTCCCTCTTTATTAAAGCATCCAATTAACAATATTACTGGGTATTTGGCTACAGAATTATTTTGCAGCATTTACATAAAGTAATTATAATTAGGCTTAATTATGTACACAAATTATGTCTGTCAGCCACTTACAGCATACAAAAAAATCAATCTGATGACTAAAAGATATGCAAACCGAATAAAAATCAATCATACTGTGTACTGTGATCACTGAGTATGAATAATTTTATTTAATTTTGGGTTTAAAGCCAAATTACATGAATATTACGATTGTACTTGTAGTTTTAATCTCCTTGTTTATTATGTAACTTTCTCATATCTGGCTGGCATAACTTTGAAACAACATATTTGTGTATCTAATTAAACAATGGCTGTTTGCTGAACTGTCGTGTAAAGAAATCTTTGTTGTAAGTACAACCAATCATAGCACTCAATGGCTGACGGTAATTGATAATAATAAGATTTGCAAATGAGTAAATTGCGCACAAAACATCATTTAAGTTTGATTTAATGTCTATATAAGCATTGTTCAGAGTATGCTTTCTCTCTTCACTGTCTGCTTAAGTTCTTAGTGTTTATGAGTTGGCTTTTGCACATTTATCTTGGCTGCAGTTTAGCTCTTTCTGTGTGCGACAGTTGCTTGTTTAGGTCATAAAGCGCACACTATTGTCACACTTTAGCTATACATAGGTACCATATAATGTATATCGTACATACATGGCGATATACTCGTACATAGTGCCATAGAAGAAGAGTGAATGCCATGTGGCGGGTTCTCGGACAATGATGGCTTGGGCGATAAATATTAATGACATCGTTGGCTGGCGATGATGAGTGCTTGGCCCTCTTCACTTTGTTTACATTTGGACTAGTCATTTGTAGACTTTCTGAATGCTTCTGAAGAGGTTGCTATGATGTTGAATACCCTGTAAAAAGGTGTTTTATACTTTATATACACATTCTCAAAAGCTTCAAATGCGTTCAGCGATTTCTACCCACAGCACAAAATATTGTACAGCAAAAACGCGATACAATTACCATTTGGAGTAGGTCTGCTCCACAGTTCGGTTCTGGTTACATATTTCAATCTTAAGTGGCATCAAATTGATATTAAATTCCCATGACGCGAACATGAAGTGGGGCTTATGCCTAGCCTAAAATCAATAAACTCATTATGACTTTTTGTGCTCCGCTTTGCCTTATTTTTGTTTATATTCTTATTTTGTTATGTGGCACTCATTGAATAGGACTTAATGACTAATTTGAAGGCGGCGTAATATTATTTGTATTGCAGCTTAATTGTTTATTATGGAAGTGAATTGAAGTACATACTATTATAGAGCAGACCATAGGCAAATTAATGCTAATGATATTGAGCATTAATCATGCGAGTTACAAAAACATAAAACCGATAAGTAAAGAATGTATTATTAATATGATTAATTGGCTATCCTTTTTTTAAGTCAATAAAATTGAAAGAAGTGAAGAGAAAATGTCGCAAAATTTTGAGTTTTCTTGCTAGAAGGCAAATCTTTTATAGCCTGATTTGAGTCAGCAAATTTATTTAATTTGCTTACACTTCAACCATTTTATTGCTCTGAATTGCTTTCAATTTGCGAAATTTGTTTTCCCCAAATACCGCATACGTTGCGTATACTTAATCTCCACCCGTAGCCTAACTCAAATATTAGCCGTTTTGGTGTTCATATATGTGTATATGTATATATATGTATATATGTGTATGTATAAATAAACAGCGAATTAGCAAGCTTTTTGAACTTCTCTGGCTGGCTGGCTAAATGGATGAGCACGATATGTGGATTATTATAATGATAATAATAATTATGGCGTTTTGGCAATGACAACAATGCTTTGTTTTATGGGCCCGTGTTTATTATTAACAGTTAGATAAATTTCACAAAATGTTGCGCATTCCGCGGGCACAGTCACCAAAAAAGACGCAATCGCAACGATGCTTAAACAATATGCAGCAATCATGTTTATTGAAAAACTCGAGCACAAATAAGGAAGCCCATCTAAAAATAAACAGCTATCTAAACGGATATGCCTGTACACAGGACTTTCGATTGTTGTTCGCGCTATAAATGTTTATCCTATTTAATAGCTTTTTCTAAGCTTCACTTGTATGTTTGTTCGTTTGCTCGCTTGCTTGTAACTATTAGAAAAGTGAAAAATATAATAAAGCACACATTAAGGGCGGCTCGTAATTTTCAAAATACTATCAGGACGCTTTTTAAATTCTATCCCTCAAAAGTCACTCATAAACGGATTAAATTTTCCAATGCCATAACTTCGACAAATCTAAACCGATTATTAAAAGCAATATCTCAAAAGTCATGGTTTGACCCCTAAAATAAAACTGCATTTAAGAAATTACATTTATATACAATTCGATTTTTGGTCAGATTTCATGTTAAAATTTTATGACAAAAAATCGACATCATCATTTGGCAAATCTTTCGACTTCCATAACTTCCTCAAAACTGACCCGATTTTCAAAAGCGATATCTCAAAAGTCATGGTTTGACCCCTAAAATAAAATGCATTTAAGAAATCACATTTATATACAATTCGATTTTTGGTCAGATTTCATGTTAAAATTTTATGACAAAAAATCGACATCATAATTTGGCAAATCTTTCGACTTCCATAACTTCCTCAAAACTGACCCGATTTTCAAAAGCAATATCTCAAAAGTCATGGTTTGACCCCTTAAATAAAACTGCATTTAAGAAATTACATTTATATACAATTCGATTTTTGGTCAGATTTCATGTTAAAATTTTATGACAAAAAATCGACATCATCATTTGGCAAATCTTTCGACTTCCATAACTTCCTCAAAACTGACCCGATTTTCAAAAGCAATATCTCAAAAGTCATGGTTTGACCCCTTAAATAAAACTGCATTTAAGAAATTACATTTAAATAAAATTCGATTTTTGGTCAGATTTCATGTTAAAATTTGATGACAAAACATCGAAATCATCATTTGGCAAATCTTTCGACTTCCATAACTTCCTCAAAACTGACCCGATTTTCAAAAGCAATATCTCAATAGTCATGGTTTGACCCCTAAAATAAAACTGCATTTAAGAAATCACATTTATATACAATTCGATTTTTGGTCAGATTTCATGTTAAAATTTTATGAACAAAAATTGACTTGGGCATTGGTCAAATCTTTCGACTTCCATAACTTCCTCAAAACTGACCCGATTTTCAAAAGCGATATCTCAAAAGTCATGGTTTGACCCCTAAAATAAAACTGCATTTAAGAAATTACATTTAAATAAAATTCGATTTTTGGTCAGATTTCATGTTAAAATTTTATGACAAAAAATCGACATCATCATTTGGCAAATCTTTCGACTTCCATAACTTCCTCAAAACTGACCCGATTTTCAAAAGCGACATCTCAAAAGTCATGGTTTGACCCCTAAAATAAAACTGCATTTAAGAAATCACATTTATATACAATTCGATTTTTGGTCAGATTTCATGTTAAAATTTTATGACAAAAAATCGACACCATAATTTGGCAAATCTTTCGACTACCATAACTTCCTCAAAACTGACCCGATTTTCAAAAGCGACATCTCAAAAGTCATGGTTTGACCCCTAAAATAAAACTGCATTTAAGAAATCACATTTATATACAATTCGATTTTTGGTCAGATTTCATGTTAAAATTTTATGACAAAAAATCGACTTCCATAACTTCCTCAAAACTGACCCGATTTTCAAAAGCGACATCTCAAAAGTCATGGTTTGACCCCTAAAATAAAACTGCATTTAAGAAATTACATTTAAATAAAATTCGATTTTTGGTCAGATTTCATGTTAAAATTTTATGACAAAAAATCGACTTCCATAACTTCCTCAAAACTGACCCGATTTTCAAAAGCGACATCTCAAAAGTCATGGTTTGACCCCTAAAATAAAACTGCATTTAAGAAATTACATTTAAATAAAATTCGATTTTTGGTCAGATTTCATGTTAAAATTTTATGACAAAAAATCGACATCATCATTTGGCAAATCTTTCGACTTCCATAACTTCCTCAAAACTGACCCGATTTTCAAAAGCGACATCTCAAAAGTCATGGTTTGACCCCTAAAATAAAACTGCATTTAAGAAATCACATTTATATACAATTCGATTTTTGGTCAGATTTCATGTTAAAATTTTATAAACAAAAATTGACTTGGGAATTGGTAAAATCTTTCGACTTCCATAACTTCCTCAAAACTGACCCGATTTTCAAAAGCGACATCTCAAAAGTCATGGTTTGACCCCTTAAATAAAACTGCATTTAAGAAATTACATTTAAATAAAATTCGATTTTTGGTCAGATTTCATGTTAAAATTTTATGACAAAACATCGAAATCATCATTTGGCAAATCTTTCGACTACCATAACTTCCTCAAAACTGACCCGATTTTCAAAAGCAATATCTCAAAAGTCATGGTTTGACCCCTAAAATAAAACTGCATTTAAGAAATTACATTTAAATAAAATTCGATTTTTGGTCAGATTTCATGTTAAAATTTTATGACAAAAATCGACACCATAATTTGGCAAATCTTTCGACTACCATAACTTCCTCAAAACTGACCCGATTTTCAAAAGCGACATCTCAAAAGTCATGGTTTGACCCCTAAAATAAAACTGCATTTAAGAAATCACATTTATATACAATTCGATTTTTGGTCAGATTTCATGTTAAAATTTTATAAACAAAAATTGACTTGGGAATTGGTAAAATCTTTCGACTTCCATAACTTCCTCAAAACTGACCCGATTTTCAAAAGCAATATCTCAAAAGTCATGGTTTGATCCCTAAAATAAAACTGCATTTAAGAAATCACATTTAAATACAATTCGATTTTTGGTCAGATTTCATGTTAAAATTTTATAAACAAAAATTGACTTGGGAATTGGTAAAATCTTTCGACTTCCATAACTTCCTCAAAACTGACCCGATTTTCAAAAGCGACATCTCAAAAGTCATGGTTTGACCCCTAAAATAAAACTGCATTTAAGAAATTACATTTAAATAAAATTCGATTTTTGGTCAGATTTCATGTTAAAATTTTATGACAAAAAATCGACATCATCATTTGGCAAATCTTTCGACTTCCATAACTTCCTCAAAACTGACCCGATTTTCAAAAGCAATATCTCAAAAGTCATGGTTTGACCCCTAAAATAAAACTGCATTTAAGAAATCACATTTATATACAATTCGATTTTTGGTCAGATTTCATGTTAAAATTTTATAAACAAAAATTGGCTTGGAATTGGTAAAATCTTTCGACTTCCATAACTTCCTCAAAACTGACCCGATTTTCAAAAGCAATATCTCAAAAGCCATGGTTTGACCCCTAAAATAAAACTGCATTTAAGAAATCACATTTAAATACAATTCGATTTTTGGTCAGATTTCATGTTAAAATTTTATAAACAAAAATTGACTTGGGAATTGGTAAAATCTTTCGACTTCCATAACTTCCTCAAAACTGACCCGATTTTCAAAAGCGACATCTCAAAAGTCATGGTTTGACCCCTAAATAAAACTGCATTTAAGAAATTACATTTAAATACAATTCGATTTTTGGTCAGATTTCATGTTAAAATTTTATGCCAAAACATCGACATCATCATTTGGCAAATCTTTCGACTTCCATAACTTCCTCAAAACTGACCCGATTTTCAAAAGCGACATCTCAAAAGTCATGGTTTGACCCCTAAAATAAAACTGCATTTAAGAAATCACATTTATATACAATTCGATTTTTGGTCAGATTTCATGTTAAAATTTTATAAACAAAAATTGACTTGGGAATTGGTAAAATCTTTCGACTTCCATAACTTCCTCAAAACTGACCCGATTTTCAAAAGCGACATCTCAAAGTCATGGTTTGACACCTTAAATAAAACTGCATTTAAGAAATTACATTTAAATAAAATTCGATTTTTGGTCAGATTTCATGTTAAAATTTTATGACAAAACATCGAATCGTCATTTGGCAAATCTTTCGACTTCCATAACTTCCTCAAAACTGACCCGATTTTCAAAAGCGACATCTCAAAAGTCATGGTTTGACCCCTAAAATAAAACTGCATTTAAGAAATCACATTTAAATACAATTCGATTTTTGGTCAGATTTCATGTTAAAATTTTATAAACAAAAATTGACTTGGGAATTGGTAAAATCTTTCGACTTCCATAACTTCCTCAAAACTGACCCGATTTTCAAAAGCAATATCTCAAAAGTCATGGTTTGACCCCTTAAATAAAACTGCATTTAAGAAATTACATTTATATAAAATTCGATTTTTGGTCAGATTTCATGTTAAAATTTTATGACAAAAATCGACATCATCATTTGGCAAATCTTTCGACTTCCATAACTTCCTCAAAACTGACCCGATTTTCAAAAGCAATATCTCAAAAGTCATGGTTTGACCCCTTAAATAAAACTGCATTTAAGAAATTACATTTAAATAAATTCGATTTTTGGTCAGATTTCATGTTAAAATTTGATGACAAAAATCGACACCATAATTTGGCAAATCTTTCGACTACCATAACTTCCTCAAAACTGACCCGATTTTCAAAAGCGACATCTCAAAAGTCATGGTTTGACCCCTAAAATAAAACTGCATTTAAGAAATCACATTTATATACAATTCGATTTTTGGTCAGATTTCATGTTAAAATTTTATAAACAAAAATTGACTTGGGAATTGGTAAATCTTTCGACTTCCATAACTTCCTCAAAACTGACCCGATTTTCAAAAGCATATCTCAAAAGTCATGGTTTGATCCCTAAAATAAAACTGCATTTAAGAAATTACATTTAAATAAAATTCGATTTTTGGTCAGATTTCATGTTAAAATTTTATGACATAACATCGACATCATCTTTTGGCAAATCTTTCGACTACCATAACTTCCTCAAAACTGACCCGATTTTCAAAAGCAATATCTCAAAAGTCATGGTTTGACCCCTAAAATAAAACTGCATTTAAGAAATCACATTTATACACAATTCGATTTTTGGTCAGATTTCATGTTAAAATTTTATAAACAAAAATTGACTTGGGAATTGGTAAAATCTTTCGACTTCCATAACTTCCTCAAAACTGACCCGATTTTCAAAAGCGACATCTCAAAAGTCATGGTTTGACACCTTAAATAAAACTGCATTTAAGAAATTACATTTAAATAAAATTCGATTTTTGGTCAGATTTCATGTTAAAATTTTATGACAAAACATCGAAATCATAATTTGGCAAATCTTTCGACTACCATAACTTCCTCAAAACTGACCCGATTTTCAAAAGCGACATCTCAAAAGTCATGGTTTGACCCCTAAAATAAAACTGCATTTAAGAAATCACATTTAAATACAATTCGATTTTTGGTCAGATTTCATGTTAAAATTTTATAAACAAAAATTGACTTGGGAATTGGTAAAATCTTTCGACTTCCATAACTTCCTCAAAACTGACCCGATTTTCAAAAGCAATATCTCAAAAGTCATGGTTTGATCCCTTAAATAAAACTGCATTTAAGAAATCACATTTAAATACAATTCGATTTTTGGTCAGATTTCATGTTAAAATTTTATAAACAAAAATTGACTTGGGAATTGGTAAAATCTTTCGACTTCCATAACTTCCTCAAAACTGACCCGATTTTCAAAAGCAATATCTCAAAAGTCATGGTTTGACCCCTAAAATAAAACTGCATTTAAGAAATCACATTTATACACAATTCGATTTTTGGTCAGATTTCATGTTAAAATTTTATAAACAAAATTGACTTGGGCATTGGTAAAATCTTTCGACTTCCATAACTTCCTCAAAACTGACCCGATTTTCAAAAGCGACATCTCAAAAGTCATGGCTTGACCCCTTAAATAAAACTGCATTTAAGAAATTACATTTAAATAAAATTCGATTTTTGGTCAGATTTCATGTTAAAATTTTATGACAAAAATCGACATCATCATTTGGCAAATCTTTCGACTTCCATAACTTCCTCAAAACTGACCCGATTTTCAAAAGCAATATCTCAAAAGTCATGGTTTGACCCCTTAAATAAAACTGCATTTAAGAAATCACATTTATATACAATTCGATTTTTGGTCAGATTTCATGTTACAATTTTATAAACAAACATTGACTTGGGCATTGGTAAAATCTTTCGACTTCCATAACTTCCTCAAAACTGACCCGATTTTCAAAAGCGACATCTCAAAAGTCATGGTTTGACCCCTTAAATAAAACTGCATTTAAGAAATTACATTTAAATACAATTCGATTTTTGGTCAGATTTCATGTTAAAATTTTATGACAAAAATCGACATCATCATTTGGCAAATCTTTCGACTTCCATTACTTCCTCAAAACTGACCCGATTTTCAAAAGCGACATCTCAAAAGTCATGGTTTGACCCCTAAAATAAAACTGCATTTAAGAAATTACATTTAAATAAAATTCGATTTTTGGTCAGATTTCATGTTAAAATTTTATGACAAAAAATCGACACCATAATTTGGCAAATCTTTCGACTTCCATAACTTCCTCAAAACTGACCCGATTTTCAAAAGCGACATCTCAAAAGTCATGGTTTGACCCCTAAAATAAAACTGCATTTAAGAAATCACATTTATATACAATTCGATTTTTGGTCAGATTTCATGTTAAAATTTTATAAACAAAAATTGACTTGGGAATTGGTAAAATCTTTCGACTTCCATAACTTCCTCAAAACTGACCCGATTTTCAAAAGCGACATCTCAAAAGTCATGGTTTGACCCCTTAAATAAAACTGCATTTAAGAAATCACATTTATACACAATTCGATTTTTGGTCAGATTTCATGTTAAAATTTTATAAACAAAAATTGACTTGGGAATTGGTAAAATCTTTCGACTTCCATAACTTCCTCAAAACTGACCCGATTTTCAAAAGCGACATCTCAAAAGTCATGGTTTGACCACTAAAATAAAACTGCATTTAAGAAATCACATTTATACACAATTCGATTTTTGGTCAGATTTCATGTTAAAATTTTATGACAAAAAATCGACATCATCATTGGCAAATCTTTCGACTTCCATTACTTCCTCAAAACTGACCCGATTTTCAAAAGCGACATCTCAAAAGTCATGGTTTGACCCCTAAATAAAACTGCATTTAAGAAATTACATTTAAATAAAATTCGATTTTTGGTCAGATTTCATGTTAAAATTTTATGACAAAAAATCGACACCATAATTTGGCAAATCTTTCGACTACCATAACTTCCTCAAAACTGACCCGATTTTCAAAAGCGACATCTCAAAAGTCATGGTTTGACCCCTAAAATAAAACTGCATTTAAGAAATCACATTTATATACAATTCGATTTTTGGTCAGATTTCATGTTAAAATTTTATAAACAAAAATTGACTTGGGAATTGGTAAAATCTTTCGACTTCCATAACTTCCTCAAAACTGACCCGATTTTCAAAAGCGACATCTCAAAAGTCATGGTTTGACCCCTTAAATAAAACTGCATTTAAGAAATCACATTTATACACAATTCGATTTTTGGTCAGATTTCATGTTAAAATTTTATAAACAAAAATTGACTTGGAATTGGTAAAATCTTTCGACTTCCATAACTTCCTCAAAACTGACCCGATTTTCAAAAGCGACATCTCAAAAGTCATGGTTTGACCCCTAAAATAAAACTGCATTTAAGAAATCACATTTATACACAATTCGATTTTTGGTCAGATTTCATGTTAAAATTTTATGACAAAAATCGACATCATCATTTGGCAAATCTTTCGACTTCCATAACTTCCTCAAAACTGACCCGATTTTCAAAAGCGACATCTCAAAAGTCATGGTTTGACCCCTAAAATAAAACTGCATTTAAGAAATTACATTTATATACAATTCGATTTTTGGTCAGATTTCATGTTAAAATTTTATGACAAAAAATCGACATCATCATTTGGCAAATCTTTCGACTTCCATAACTTCCTCAAAACTGACCCGATTTTCAAAAGCGACATCTCAAAAGTCATGGTTTGACCCCTTAAATAAAACTGCATTTAAGAAATTACATTTAAATAAAATTCGATTTTTGGTCAGATTTCATGTTAAAATTTTATGACAAAAAATCGACACCATAATTTGGCAAATCTTTCGACTTCCATAACTTCCTCAAAACTGACCCGATTTTCAAAAGCGACATCTCAAAAGTCATGGTTTGACCCCTTAAATAAAACTGCATTTAAGAAATCACATTTAAATACAATTCGATTTTTGGTCAGATTTCATGTTAAAATTTTATAACAAAAATTGACTTGGGAATTGGTAAAATCTTTCGACTTCCATAACTTCCTCAAAACTGACCCGATTTTCAAAAGCAATATCTCAAAAGTCATGGTTTGACCCCTAAAATAAAACTGCATTTAAGAAATCACATTTATACACAATTCGATTTTTGGTCAGATTTCATGTTAAAATTTTATAAACAAAAATTGACTTGGGAATTGGTAAATCTTTCGACTTCCATAACTTCCTCAAAACTGACCCGATTTTCAAAAGCGACATCTCAAAAGTCATGGTTTGACCCCTAAAATAAAACTGCATTTAAGAAATCACATTTATATACAATTCGATTTTTGGTCAGATTTCATGTTAAAATTTTATGACAAAAATCGACATCATCATTTGGCAAATCTTTCGACTTCCATAACTTCCTCAAAACTGACCCGATTTTCAAAAGCAATATCTCAAAAGTCATGGTTTGACCCCTAAAATAAAACTGCATTTAAGAAATCACATTTATACACAATTCGATTTTTGGTCAGATTTCATGTTAAAATTTTATAAACAAAAATTGACTTGGGAATTGGTAAAATCTTTCGACTTCCATAACTTCCTCAAAACTGACCCGATTTTCAAAAGCAATATCTCAAAAGTTATGGTTTGACCCCTTAAATAAAACTGCATTTAAGAAATCACATTTATATACAATTCGATTTTTGGTCAGATTTCATGTTAAAATTTTATAAACAAAAATTGACTTGGAATTGGTAAAATCTTTCGACTTCCATAACTTCCTCAAAACTGACCCGATTTTCAAAAGCGACATCTCAAAAGTCATGGTTTGACCCCTAAAATAAAACTGCATTTAAGAAATTACATTTAAATAAAATTCGATTTTTGGTCAGATTTCATGTTAAAATTTTATGACAAAAAATCGACATCATCATTTGGCAAATCTTTCGACTTCCATAACTTCCTCAAAACTGACCCGATTTTCAAAAGCGACATCTCAAAAGTCATGGTTTGACCCCTAAAATAAAACTGCATTTAAGAAATCACATTTATATACAATTCGATTTTTGGTCAGATTTCATGTTAAAATCTTATGACAAAAATCGACATCATTTGGCAAATCTTTCGACTTCGATAACTTAGTCAAAACTGACCCGATTTTCAAAAGCAATATCTCAAAAGTCATGGTTTGACCCCTTATATAAAACTGCATTTAAGAAATTACATTTAAATACAATTCCATTTTTGGTCAGATTTCATGCTAAAATTTTATAAACAAAAATTGACTTGGGAATTGGTAAAATCTTTCGACTTCCATAACTTCCTCAAAACTGACCCGATTTTCAAAAGCGACATCTCAAAAGTCATGGTTTGACCCCTAAAATAAAACTGCATTTAAGAAATCACATTTATACACAATTCGATTTTTGGTCAGATTTCATGTTAAAATTTGATAAACATATATTGACTTGGGAATTGGTAAAATCTTTCGACTTCCATAACTTCCTCAAAACTGACCCGATTTTCAAAAGCGACATCTCAAAAGTCATGGTTTGACCCCTAAAATAAAACTGCATTTAAGAAATTACATTTAAATACAATTCGATTTTTGGTCAGATTTCATGTTAAAATTTTATGACACAAAATCGACATCATCATTTGGCAAATCTTTCGACTTCCATAACTTCCTCAAAACTGACCCGATTTTCAAAAGCGACATCTCAAAAGTCATGATTTGACCCCTAAAATAAAACTGCATTTAAGAAATCACATTTAAATACAATTCCATTTTTGGTCAGATTTCATGCTAAAATTTTATGACAAAAATCGA
The DNA here is from genome assembly GCA_030179655.1 of Scaptomyza flava. Classification (NCBI taxonomy): domain Eukaryota; kingdom Metazoa; phylum Arthropoda; class Insecta; order Diptera; family Drosophilidae; genus Scaptomyza; species Scaptomyza flava. The sequence continues at coordinate 4,383,224 of JARNME010000029.1, read as the reverse complement.
CATCATTTGGCAAATCTTTCGACTTCGATAACTTAGTCAAAACTGACCCGATTTTCAAAAGCAATATCTCAAAAGTCATGGTTTGACCCCTTATATAAAACTGCATTTAAGAAATTACGTTTAAATAAAATTCGATTTTTGGTCAGATTTCATGTTAAAATTTTATAAACAAAATTGACTTGGGAATTGGTAAAATCTTTCGACTTCCATAACTTCCTCAAAACTGACCCGATTTTCAAAAGCAATATCTCAAAAGTCATGGTTTGACCCCTTAAATAAAACTGCATTTAAGAAATCACATTTATATACAATTCGATTTTTGGTCAGATTTCATGTTAAAATTTTATAAACAAAAATTGACTTGGGCATTGGTAAAATCTTTCGACTTCCATTACTTCCTCAAAACTGACCCGATTTTCAAAAGCGACATCTCAAAAGTCATGGTTTGACCCCTAAAATAAAACTGCATTTAAGAAATTACATTTAAATACAATTCGATTTTTGGTCAGATTTCATGTTAAAATTTTATAAACAAAAATTGACTTGGGAATTGGTAAAATCTTTCGACTTCCATAACTTCCTCAAAACTGACCCGATTTTCAAAAGCAATATCTCAAAAGTCATGGTTTGACCCCTAAAATAAAACTGCATTTAAGAAATCACATTTATACACAATTCGATTTTTGGTCAGATTTCATGTAAAATTTTATAAACAAAATTGACTTGGGAATTGGTAAAATCTTTCGACTTCCATAACTTCCTCAAAACTGACCCGATTTTCAAAAGCAATATCTCAAAAGTCATGATTTGACCCCTAAAATAAAACTGCATTTAAGAAATTACATTTAAATAAAATTCGATTTTTGGTCAGATTTCATGTTAAAATTTTATGACAAAAATCGACATCATCATTTGGCAAATCTTTCGACTTCCATAACTTCCTCAAAACTGACCCGATTTTCAAAAGCAATATCTCAAAAGTCATGGTTTGACCCCTTAAATAAAACTGCATTTAAGAAATCACATTTATATACAATTCGATTTTTGGTCAGATTTCATGTTAAAATTTTATAAACAAAAATTGACTTGGGAATTGGTAAAATCTTTCGACTTCCATAACTTCCTCAAAACTGACCCGATTTTCAAAAGCGACATCTCAAAAGTCATGGTTTGACCCCTTAAATAAAACTGCATTTAAGAAATTACATTTAAATACAATTCGATTTTTGGTCAGATTTCATGTTAAAATTTTATGACAAAAAATCGACATCATCATTTGGCAAATCTTTCGACTTCCATAACTTCCTCAAAACTGACCCGATTTTCAAAAGCGACATCTCAAAAGTCATGGTTTGACCCCTAAAATAAAACTGCATTTAAGAAATTACATTTAAATAAAATTCGATTTTTGGTCAGATTTCATGTTAAAATTTTATGACAAAAATCGACATCATCATTTGGCAAATCTTTCGACTTCCATAACTTCCTCAAAACTGACCCGATTTTCAAAAGCGACATCTCAAAAGTCATGGTTTGACCCCTAAAATAAAACTGCATTTAAGAAATCACATTTATATACAATTCGATTTTTGGTCAGATTTCATGTTAAAATTTTATGACAAAAAATCGACATCATCATTTGGCAAATCTTTCGACTTCCATAACTTCCTCAAAACTGACCCGATTTTCAAAAGCAATATCTCAAAAGTCATGGTTTGACCCCTAAAATAAAACTGCATTTAAGAAATCACATTTATATACAATTCGATTTTTGGTCAGATTTCATGTTAAAATTTTATAAACAAAAATTGACTTGGGAATTGGTAAAATCTTTCGACTTCCATAACTTCCTCAAAACTGACCCGATTTTCAAAAGCGACATCTCAAAAGTCATGGTTTGACCCCTTAAATAAAACTGCATTTAAGAAATTACATTTAAATAAAATTCGATTTTTGGTCAGATTTCATGTTAAAATTTTATGACAAAAAATCGACATCATCATTTGGCAAATCTTTCGACTTCCATAACTTCCTCAAAACTGACCCGATTTTCAAAAGCGACATCTCAAAAGTCATGGTTTGACCCCTAAAATAAAACTGCATTTAAGAAATTACATTTATATACAATTCGATTTTTGGTCAGATTTCATGTTAAAATTTTATGACAAAAATCGACATCAGCATTGGCAAATCTTTCGACTTCCATAACATCCTCAAAACTGACCCGATTTTCAAAAGCGACATCTCAAAAGTCATGGTTTGACCCCTTAAATAAAACTGCATTACAGAAATTACATTTAAATAAAATTCGATTTTTGGTCAGATTTCATGTTAATTTTATGACAAAAAATCGACATCATCATTTGGCAAATCTTTCGACTTCCATAACTTCCTCAAAACTGACCCGATTTTCAAAAGCGACATCTCAAAAGTCATGGTTTGACCCCTTAAATAAAACTGCATTTAAGAAATCACATTTAAATACAATTCGATTTTTGGTCAGATTTCATGTTAAAATTTTATAAACAAAAATTGACTTGGGAATTGGTAAAATCTTTCGACTTCCATAACTTCCTCAAAACTGACCCGATTTTCAAAAGCGACATCTCAAAAGTCATGGTTTGACCCCTAAAATAAAACTGCATTTAAGAAATCACATTTATATACAATTCGATTTTTGGTCAGATTTCATGTTAAAATTGTATGACAAAAATCGACATCATCATTTGGCAAATCTTTCGACTTCCATAACTTCCTCAAAACTGACCCGATTTTCAAAAGCGACATCTCAAAAGTCATGGTTTGACCCCTAAAATAAAACTGCATTTAAGAAATCACATTTAAATACAATTCGATTTTTGGTCAGATTTCATGTTAAAATTTTATAAACAAAATTGACTTGGGAATTGGTAAAATCTTTCGACTTCCATAACTTCCTCAAAACTGACCCGATTTTCAAAAGCGACATCTCAAAAGTCATGGTTTGACCCCTAAAATAAAACTGCATTTAAGAAATCACATTTAATACAATTCGATTTTTGGTCAGATTTCATGTTAAAATTGTATGACAAAAAATCGACATCATCATTTGGCAAATCTTTCGACTTCCATAACTTCCTCAAAACTGACCCGATTTTCAAAAGCGACATCTCAAAAGTCATGGTTTGACCCCTAAAATAAAACTGCATTTAAGAAATCACATTTATATACAATTCGATTTTTGGTCAGATTTCATGTTAAAATTTTATAAACAAAAATTGACTTGGGCATTGGTAAAATCTTTCGACTTCCATAACTTCCTCAAAACTGACCCGATTTTCAAAAGCAATATCTCAAAAGTCATGGTTTGACCCCTTAAATAAAACTGCATTTAAGAAATCACATTTATATACAATTCGATTTTTGGTCAGATTTCATGTTAAAATTGTATGACAAAAAATCGACATCATCATTTGGCAAATCTTTCGACTTCCATAACTTCCTCAAAACTGACCCGATTTTCAAAAGCGACATCTCAAAAGTCATGGTTTGACCCCTAAAATAAAACTGCATTTAAGAAATCACATTTATATACAATTCGATTTTTGGTCAGATTTCATGTTAAAATTTTATAAACAAAAATTGACTTGGGAATTGGTAAAATCTTTCGACTTCCATAACTTCCTCAAAACTGACCCGATTTTCAAAAGCAATATCTCAAAAGTCATGGTTTGACCCCTAAATAAAACTGCATTTAAGAAATCACATTTATATACAATTCGATTTTTGGTCAGATTTCATGTTAAAATTTTATAAACAAAAATTGACTTGGGAATTGGTAAAATCTTTCGACTTCCATAACTTCCTCAAAACTGACCCGATTTTCAAAAGCGACATCTCAAAAGTCATGGTTTGACCCCTAAAATAAAACTGCATTTAAGAAATCACATTTAAATACAATTCGATTTTTGGTCAGATTTCATGTTAAAATTTTATGAACAAAAATCGACATCATCATTGGCAAATCTTTCGACTTCCATAACTTCCTCAAAACTGACCCGATTTTCAAAAGCGACATCTCAAAAGTCATGGTTTGACCCCTAAATAAAACTGCATTTAAGAAATCACATTTATATACAATTCGATTTTTGGTCAGATTTCATGTTAAAATTTTATAAACAAAAATTGACTTGGGAATTGGTAAAATCTTTCGACTTCCATAACTTCCTCAAAACTGACCCGATTTTCAAAAGCGACATCTCAAAAGTCATGGTTTGACCCCTAAAATAAAACTGCATTTAAGAAATTACATTTAAATACAATTCGATTTTTGGTCAGATTTCATGTTAAAATTTTATGCCAAAACATCGACATCATCATTTGGCAAATCTTTCGACTTCCATAACTTCCTCAAAACTGACCCGATTTTCAAAAGCAATATCTCAAAAGTCATGGTTTGACCCCTAAAATAAAACTGCATTTAAGAAATCACATTTATATACAATTCGATTTTTGGTCAGATTTCATGTTAAAATTTTATAAACAAAAATTGACTTGGGAATTGGTAAAATCTTTCGACTTCCATAACTTCCTCAAAACTGACCCGATTTTCAAAAGCGACATCTCAAAAGTCATGGTTTGACCCCTAAAATAAAACTGCATTTAAGAAATTACATTTAAATACAATTCGATTTTTGGTCAGATTTCATGTTAAAATTTTATGACAAAAAATCGACATCGGCATTGGCAAATCTTTCGACTTCCATAACTTCCTCAAAACTGACCCGATTTTCAAAAGCGATATCTCAAAAGTCATGGTTTGACCCCTAAAATAAAACTGCATTTAAGAAATCACATTTATATACAATTCGATTTTTGGTCAGATTTCATGTTAAAATTTTATAAACAAAAATTGACTTGGGAATTGGTAAAATCTTTCGACTTCCATAACTTCCTCAAAACTGACCCGATTTTCAAAAGCGACATCTCAAAAGTCATGGTTTGACCCCTAAAATAAAACTGCATTTAAGAAATCACATTTAAATACAATTCGATTTTTGGTCAGATTTCATGTTAAAATTTTATGACAAAACATCGACATCATCATTTGGCAAATCTTTCGACTTCCATAACTTCCTCAAAACTGACCCGATTTTCAAAAGCAATATCTCAAAAGTCATGGTTTGACCCCTAAAATAAAACTGCATTTAAGAAATCACATTTATACACAATTCGATTTTTGGTCAGATTTCATGTTAAAATTTTATGACGAAAAATTGACTTGGGCATTGGTAAAATCTTTCGACTTCCATAACTTCCTCAAAACTGACCCGATTTTCAAAAGCAATATCTCAAAAGTCATGGTTTGACCCCTAAATAAAACTGCATTAAGAAATTACATTTAAATACAATTCGATTTTTGGTCAGATTTCATGTTAAAATTTTATAAACAAAATTGACTTGGCATTGGTAAATCTTTCGACTTCCATAACTTCCTCAAAACTGACCCGATTTTCAAAAGCAATATCTCAAAAGTCATGGTTTGACCCCTAAAATAAAACTGCATTTAAGAAATCACATTTATATACAATTCGATTTTTGGTCAGATTTCATGTTAAAATTTTATGAACAAAAATTGACTTGGCATTGGTAAAATCTTTCGACTTCCATAACTTCCTCAAAACTGACCCGATTTTCAAAAGCGACATCTCAAAAGTCATGGTTTGACCCCTAAAATAAAACTGCATTTAATAAATCACATTTATATACAATTCGATTTTTGGTCAGATTTCATGCTACAATTTTATGACAAAACATCGACATCATCATTTGGCAAATCTTTCGACTTCCATAACTTCCTCAAAACTGACCCGATTTTCAAAAGCAATATCTCAAAAGTCATGGTTTGACCCCTAAAATAAAACTGCATTTAATAAATCACATTTAAATACAATTCGATTTTTGGTCAGATTTTATGTTAAAATTTTATAAACAAAAATTGACTTGGGCATTGGTAAAATCTTTCGACTTCCATAACTTCCTCAAAACTGACCCGATTTTCAAAAGCAATATCTCAAAAGTCATGGTTTGACCCCTAAAATAAAACTGCATTTAAGAAATCACATTTATATACAATTCGATTTTTGGTCAGATTTCATGTTAAAATTTTATAAACAAAAATTGACTTGGGAATTGGTAAAATCTTTCGACTTCCATAACTTCCTCAAAACTGACCCGATTTTCAAAAGCAATATCTTAAAAGTCATGGTTTGGCATCTATCCGTGAAAGTTCAACAAGAAACGGGTCGAAACTTTGCAGTGCCATAACTTCGGCAAATCAATAATAATCTAAAAATGCTAGTATTATTGTTAAAAAGCGTATGGCGCCCGCTGTACGAAAAATTTAGCACAAGGCGCTCACGCACGAATGAATTGGTGGAAAATTCCTGGCAAATCTGTGCCGGACACTGCCCACATTTTTGTGGCTTGCGGGCTACTAGCTAAAATATTTCGGTTTTATATTTAGTGTGTTAAGTGTGGTCTTCAAAACACTTGTGTGTGCTTGGTTATGCAAAAGAAAAAACCTTTTTCAACTCGTTTTGCTAGAAGACATGTGTTTAACAATTTGATGAGTTAAAGAACTAGAAAGTTGTTAGCTAAAAAACAGAACACTGTATATGTATTTGATTGATTGAGGTAGCACGTTTGCTGTTAAAAGGACAAAACTGTCAAATTTTATGCACTGACGAGAATTCTATCAATAACTCTTTATATATAAATAGACTTGCACTGTGAGAACAAATGGGTTGTCACAACTTTATTTATTGTAGCTTGTTAGACTCAAGAATTTCATTAAATTAAGTTAAGTACAGTTTAGTATAGATAACTTTATCATAAAGACTTATTCATTGACTTTTCCACACCATATCTCTCTATTAAATATTGTCTATGTGAATAAATAGCATTCGTGCCTGATGATAACAATCTGCATCCATTATTAGCTTAATATGTGCCCAACTTCGGATCTGTTAAACACCTTTTTTGCATGTCATCAGCAAAATCCAGCAATAGTTCTAGTTTATAAAGTAAATATAGATAGAAAGAAGCCGTGTCTTTATCAACATACAAATTAATCTGCTGCTTAGATGCCTTAGGCTGATGCTTGGCCATCATTTCGTGTTTGCTTGGATCCTTCTTTTAGGATTGGCATTTGGGCAGCCCTATCAAACATTTCAAATCTTGGGACAATTCCACGAAAGACGTTTTTCCCACTAACTAATTTTGTTAGACGGGCCGAAGGAAGAAAAAATACTCCTGAGGCTTGCATTAATTTAATGAGATTTCGGGTCATTGCCAGCGGTAAGACTTTTGGTTTTGGTTCTGCTGCTGCTGCTGCTTTGGCCGTCATCTCATTTCCTTTAAGTGTTGGTACAAAATGGCATTGACGGTTAAGAAATAAAAGCGAAAAAAAATGTAGATAAAGAGAGCATTTCAACGCCTTTTCTTTTTATGCTTTTCATAGACTGTTTGCTCGGTTTTGCTGTCCTGCGGCCAAAAGGCGTCACAAATCAAGCGGAATAACTGAAGTTGTAAGCTGTTAATGTTTCGACTTTGTTTATCTTATTGCCGATGTTTTAGCTGATGTTGTTTTTTGCTTTGAACTGATTTGTTGTGTACTTTGCATAATGTGTGTGCGTATTCGTTGCAGAACATTTGATTTCACACCATAAGTTTTCCAAACGTGTTTGCTTATTTATTTGTGTGTGTGTGTCGGTCTGTTAGTCGCTGCAAATTAGTTAGTAGCAATTGGCTATGTGCGGCATGTGGACATACAACTTTATCCTTGTTTGACAAGCGTTGCATAAATCTGTTTGACTAGTTGGAAGTAAGAGTAAGGTTTCGCTTGAAATCGCCACCCAAAGATAAGACTCAGACTATAAACCATAAAAGTTGACAAAAAAAAAGGCATAAAAATCAAATCACATGCATTGCAATGACAATTGTTCCAGCTGAATATGCTGCTGCTGCTGCTTTTAGTATGAGTTTTAGCCAGTTTCCAGCGCATAAAGCACACATCAAATAAATATGATCGAAACTCAATGACAAAGAAAACTGACAAAATCAGCGGTTGCGAAATTGTTTCTGTACTCAATCGTTAAGCTTGAAAGCTTTAATCCGAAAAGAAAAATACGCTTTTACATCCCTTCTTAGTATGTAGTATTATTCATAGCTAGACAAACGCACAAATGTGTAAAGCAGATAAAAACGTGATTATGAAAGGGTCGCAACGAAACAAAACAAAAAAAGGACATAAAGATAGTTTTTGCCGTCTGCACATGTTGCTACATTCGCTAGCCCCAATGAATGAATGAAAGTTGCCTGCCTGACTGCCATTAGAAAGGGGGCGTGTCTGAAGTGCCCTCAAAGTTTTTGTTTACCCAAAACGAGGAAGTCATTTAACCTATATATGTACATGTGGCAAAAAATCATAAACTTGCCTTTTACATGTGCAACTGTGCTGTTGTAGTGTAAAGGCTTTAAGGCGGTAGCTAAAAGCGTTGCTTGGCCCTTTATAAATTGAGCCGGCAAGCCGAGACGGCCAACAACTGTGTTGACAAAAAACCAGCAACAACAACAACGATTATAAACATGTTGACAAATTTCTTATGCGGCTTACATGTTGAAAAAAGAAAACATGAAAGCAAAAATATACTTTGCCAGTTGCTGTTGGGTTAGTGAAACTTTAACACTCTTTAATCGTAACAAAAAACAGGTACTCAAGAAATTTTGCTAGTAAATTTAAGTTTGAGTAAAAAACACTATTAAGGAATTCCAAAACCATTCTCCATCAAGCATTACAAACTTTCAGTTGCAGTCATAACACCCGCAGCAAGTGTATAAAATATGTGCAAAGTACAATATTAAGAAGGTTGACACAGGAAACAAAAAAGAACAAGAACAGAAGCAGCAAAACGGATAAAATAAGGAGGCAACTGAGCAGCAGCTGCGTTTGATGTGCCTGCCTCGTACCAACGTACAGCAGGTTGGGGTATGAAGAGGGGCAGGGTTGCCACTGTTTTTGGGTGGAATTGCAATTTGCTGCTATTACCACATTTTTACTGTTATTCCTTTGGCTTGAAGGTATAAACTTTCGACAAAGTGCAGCAGCTGCGAACAACAAGAAGAAGCATAAGTAGAAGTTGTGGGACACATTTTAAGGATCGCCCTGTGTTTGACTAATATGACATTATTAGCTTTACGACAAACAAATGGCACTTTAAGTAGTGAACATAATTCTATAATATCATTTGATGGGGTTTTTTGGTATTTTAATTATTTGGGTTGATAAAAATTTAATAACCAAATGAAAAATAAAGGAATTAATATTTATCACCATCTTTTCGGACTTAAGGACTTCTGACATCACGCATTCAAGCATTTTAATTTCGTTTGCTTTGAGTTTTTTAAGACCATCAAAGCTTGCAGCCGTTTTCTTGGCGCCGCAGATCAAAAGACAGCAAAGAGACAAGGAAAGATTGTTTATTTATATTCACATATAACGCGCTATAAGGATGCTCATGAAAGGAAAACATACAAGAAAGTCTACACGTCAAATGCACACGCACAACTACTCAAAATTAAGCTAACGCTGATGCCGCCGAAATTATGTCAAATGCAGTTTGCATATAAATTAGTCTAATTAAGTGTTCATCGGCTTGACGGTTATGCGATTCCAATAATTATGCTCAGCACTTTCTTTCAATCACCGACACGCCTGAGCTACAGGAGCTTATAGTCGTAGAAGAACAAATAATGATTAAAAATCTTTGCTTTCATTAAGTTCATTTTAAACACATTTAAAGCAAACAAGTTTTTATTGTATGATATCAATAAGTATGTAACAAAAAACATACAAGAGCAAAAAATAGCGAATTTTATGGCTTGTTAAGTTTAATGTTTTTGACAGCGCAAAACATACAAAGCAAATATAAAAAACACAGAATAACATTAAAAACAATGTCAACATTAGGGACAGCACAAAGAAACACACACACATAACAACAACAACAACAGCAGTTCCATGGTAGTTTCGGATTTTTCAGCTCGTAAAAATAAATTTGCAAAAAAAAAAACTTAACAAACAACAACAAAATAATAACTTTAGTGTGGCGAAAAAAGTAATAGGGAAATGAGCAAACAAAAACTTGTGCTGTGAGCTCTTTCATTTGACATTTGAAAGCTCGTCTCTCTTCTTAACAGGAGTAGTGGCAGCTGCCACGCCCACACTGCCACACCAAGTTGAATGCAAATTAAGCTGCTGCCATTTAAAATGCACGCCAACACAGCCACGCCCCTTTTTTCGACAAAAACTGTTCAAAAACTCGCTCACATTTAAACACTTTGTCGGAGCTTAGCTTTATAAATATTGTACATATATGCGATGTATTATGCATACACATATCATATTTAAGGTTAAATGAACAAAGTTAAATGAAACTAGCTACGATTATACCATAGCTGCCACAACTGCTGCTGATATCGTTCACTTTTTGTTTGCATTGTTTTTTATTTCGTGTTTTTTGCATTTTAATTAGCTGTAACTTTTTATGTAGATATTCAAAACTTTCACGCAAAAACAGACAGCATACTTTACTTAATTATCCTGGCACATTCGTTTCATTAAGTGTTCAAGCCGGCTCTCAGTATTCGGTAATCAAAATCCACTTTATCTATAATAAGCATCTAAATCGATACAATAATGATTCATTAACCCGCCCCAAATTAATCTCTTTAAGTAATTTCTAACGATCAAACAAGCGACACTTAATCATAAAATAGCAGCTAAGACAAAGGATATTACAACGGCAATGCAATCAATAAACTGTTAACATTAAATATTATATACGTAGTTGAGTATATTTCGCACAAAATGGTAGCCAATCATTTGGCAGCCATTTTGAAAGTACCGCAAATAAAAGAAATTGGCACACACACGTTTTCGAGCTCAAAACCTACCTGCCAAAAAAATCACTTACGACAACTTGAAATTTCACGACAGCCGACACAGAAAATGTTCGCATGCAAGGAGCTAAGTAAATGGAGATAAGTGAAAGCATTTTACTGGAAAAAGAGCAAAGAGGACCGCTCTTGCTGCTGGTCTACGGCACAGTTTAGTTCCCATTTCGTTGCTCAACTTCAGCTAATGCAAAAGACATGTAACATGTTGGTTTTTGTAAAGCAAAATACCCTGTAGCTTAAGAAATAGGAGTTGTTAAAACAGAGATTTATGTAGCAGATAAAGCTTTGATTTTTTGAATACGGCTCAATTCTCTCCGTGCACAGGGTACCTTTGAGTCAACTTCACTTTGCTTTTTGCAGCGTAGTCTTATTTTTTACATTCCGTTTGCATTCATAAAAGACTCATAAGGATGTGCTGTTGAGAGAAAGTTGTATGCAAGTGTTTTCACTTGTTTTGTATATTTCTAGCTTTGGTATTTATTTATGACCTTTTTTTGTTGGTTTATGCGGGCAGGTAGACTGTGGACCCACACACACACACACACACTTAAACTTGTGGCCAAAGCTACAACTCGGGCTCGCTGCTTGTCGACTTGTAACTTTTTGGATGAATTTTGTTGAATAAATATTTCAACCATTCTTTTATTTATTTGCTGTCATAAAAACTAAGAATTTGTTAATGGGCAAGAAATATTTGTTGAAGTTATTATATTTCCCACAGATATTTAAGGTTCTTTTAGTTAAGCTCAAGGTTTAATATTAAATGCTGTGATTAATTTGAAACACACTTTTGTACCTTGAACAAACTGCAGAACAAGCTTCTCAACAACTTAATTCAATTAGTTACCAACACTGAAATATCTGTCAGGATATTGTAATTATGTTTAATTGTTTGAAACTCTGCAGGTAAAGAAGCTGTAATTACAGTAAGAACTCAAATTAGATGAAGGGAAAAGCAAAACGAACAAATCAAAACGAAACGTAAAGAAAATTCATTTAACTAATTAAATATGCATACAGTCGGATTGTTTTTGTGTGCTCCTAATGCCAACTAAGACATTTGAATCCCTGTCGACAATTACAATTCTCCATTTTGTTTGTTTTGTGTGTGTTTGTGTGTGTTTGTGTGGGTGTAATAGCTTTTGAATTTCTTATTTAATGAGCATTATATGCAAAGTTGACTAATGTCTTGCCAACTTTTACCTTCTCTTTCGTCTTCTACTACTTCTCTCTGTAGCTGCACAGTGGCAAATGCAAAACGACAATGAAATGCATGCTCGATGCAGGAAAGTGGCGCAAGAAGAGGCTAACGCTGGCCGCAGGACTCGTCAGCAAGAGGAGTTGTCAACGACAACAGCAACAAATTGCTGCCAGTCATGTTGGAGCAACAAAACAAATGCTGGTGTTGCTGTGGCTGCTGCTGGTGTTGTTGCCGTTGGCAGCTGAGCATGCAAATGCTGCAACAACGGCAACAACATCAACAGCAGCAACAGCCACACAGCCAACGGGCACAGCAACATCTAAAACAACAACAACAATAATAACATCAGCAGCAACTGTTGCAGCATCAACATCATCATCATCGCTGCCCAACAACTGGCTGGGCGCAGGAGCTGCTGCTCAAGGCAATATTTTTAAAAATATTTTACGAATTGGAGATGGCAACATCGTCACGCGTGTAAGTAGCGGTTGATGGCGGGGGGGCAAGGGATTGGGTGTACCAAGTGAAGTGAAGACTAAGTTTAATTGAACAACTCAGACAAACGACTGAATAAACTGTGTTTCTAATTGTTGTTTGTTTTAAATGCAAGCCGAAAATGAGAAAAGCAAAAAGTTTGTTCATAGTGTTTTCATTTTTAAACTTAAAATGAATTTCCCAAGATGTTTTGTTATCTATAAAAAATATAGTTTTTCTCTAATTGTTTAAAACTTAAATATCGTTTATGTGTCATCTTCTCAAAGTTAACTTGCTGTTAAATGTAGCAAGCTAATTGCATTGCGTTCGCGATTGCACAACACTTAGCCAAATAATAAGTAAACTTTAGTAAGCATCCTTTTGAAGCAGCTGCCACTCAAGCAACAGCTTCATCCCTCAAGTGCAATTTCTGCTTAAGTGAAGTGCTGAAGAGAGAGCCTGCGGTAATTATAGAAATCGATTATAAATTTACTCACAGCGAAATGCAACAATTTAAACTGATTAAATACGCCTACATCTTTACAACGGCAACAAATTCTAATAGGATAATAGCTTAACTTAAGTCAAGTACTAATAGGATAATAGGATAATTCATTTGGGTACAATGAAATACCAATAAGTTTAATCAGAACTATGATTAACATCTGTTAAGAATAAAATAACATTTTCATTCATTGAAAAACTACTAAAAAGAAAATTTATTTAATCAAAGAATATTTTTGATATATTTAGTTAGCCTAAGAGATTCATCAGCTTAATGCCTCTTGCGGGTTGGCTGAATGTTAAATTAAAAATTTAGCTTGATTCAAACATTTAAGAGAAACAAAAGAGAACAACAAAAAAAAACGAACAGTTTTTGGGGCCAGTTTAACAATGGGCCAGCCAAACAATTTAAAGTCAGCTTTGCCGCTTTCTGTCCAACTTTTACGTGCATAGCAGTTTGGACAAATAACTCAATTTTCCACTCAAACGATAAAAGGCGACGACGATGCTGGCGGAAAGGTAGCTAAAGGCTGCCAAAAAATTAGTGGTTGCTTTGCTTTGCTTTGCTTTTGGCCATGAATGTATTTAGGCCAAAGAAAATTTATTTTTAATACATTTGTCAACATGTTGGCCAAAGCAAATGATTTTGGGGGCAGATGGTTGGCTTTTTTCTTGTTGGGAGGCATTTAAAAATACTTTAAACGAATGAAGCTTTTCTTTTTGCAGACGGCCATTGAGCAGTCGCTGGTAACGATACATGACATTGCCACCGAAAATCTGGGCACACTGTGCATCTCAACGCTTTATCGACCGCTTCAAGTGCCCATCAATTCGGAGCGTTTCGAGAGCAGCAGACAAAAGGCCGACTTAGCGGCATCGATACTCCAGGAAGTTGGCATCATACGACATGGCGGTGAGTTCTCTAACAAAGCTTTAATAACATACTAAATACATGAGTTTGATTTATTGATATATTGATTTACTTTGTGCGTGAGATTTGCTTAACTCATTGCAGCTGTTTGGGAAAACAAAAAGCTTTCAAGAATATTTAAACATAATTATATGTTGTGCTATTGAACGAACTGTACAAAAGTACTACAAAATAGCACTCGTACTGTCGATAGTTCTATGATAATTCAATAACTGTCGTTGCTGTCAATCTAGCATCGCGACTTTGACATTTTATTGACAACTAGCATGAACTTTGACAACAACACATAAAAAGGGTACCCAAGATAAGTTATAGTTTCTAGTTTAAATGTGAACATTTTCACTTTTGTTTGATAAAATTTGATGAAAGTTTTGACGCTCTTTTTGAACCCTTTTTGCTTGACGCCCACAAATCTGAAAGCTGTGTTATTGCAGTGAAAGCATTTAAGGGCAGCCAAGCAATTGATAGCATTGCCCAAGTGCCAGACGGTGAGGGTCTTCACCTTTAAAATTGGCTTAAATTTATTCGATTGACGAGAAGCTGTTTTCACCCTGAATAATTTATGCAAGACATAAAAATTTCAAGGATCCGTGAGCGCCAACAGCTACGACAGTCCTGAGGGCAAGACAAGTGCCAAGTTCTATATACCATATATACATATATATATACATATAAATATATGTATATACTCGATACATATGAAACGTCCTGTTGCTTGCCGGCTCAACAACAAGCTGAATAATAAAAGCTGACAGCAAACTTGCTTTCACTTTATGCGATTTTTGCTGACACGTCGCACCTTTTCAGAGCTGCAATGATCTGTAGAGGCTAGTTGGGGGGTGCGGGGGCGCACACATCAAGCGCTTGTCCAGGACACAAAGGCATCTGGTTTGCCTGTACAGTAAACAAGTTAGTTGCTGCTGCTTCTGTTGCTTTTGTTATTATCCTGTGCCTGTACAATCCGACTGAGTGCGATGAGTTCATTGTGCGTCTGTTGTCCTTGACTACAGTTATACACATATATATAATATACAGTGAGACAAAATGCGATGATTTGAGATCCTAGATGTGATTGTAATTGAAGATTTTATGTTACAGAAAAATAAATCGCCCATATACCTAAAGGTTTTGAGCCTGAGTTACAAACTTAACTCCGTTTTTCTTTATAAAGATTTTGTTATTGTTATCGTTATCGTGTTATCGTTAATCGATATTGTAAGTATGCTTTTCTTTCACTTAACTTACTTTCTCTCAGTGCGCTCACACATAAATGACATACTGATATCAAACGGGCTCCGTCTGTTGTCAAGGCTGCTGCTCTTCCCTTGACTGAGACTCAAACGCGTTTGGATTGCGGGTTGAGGCAAACGGTTGCAGAGTTTAAGGGGTTGTTGGATAGCGTTGGTTTGGGGTATAGTTAAGTTCAGGCGCCGCGGCATGACAATGCGTCGCCTGCCTTTTGGGGTTGACAGCGACGCACTTGTGGCGCATCAAAAACAAGCTAGCACCGCCTCCCAATTGCTGCCATCTACATGGATGCACAAGCCCTTTCTACTCCACCACCACCACCAGTCTCTCTGTCTAGCTGTCACACATACAGAATTTATAATTTAAAGTTGTACGTTGTTATTTGGCTACTATATTTGGCTTGTTATCATCTCTGATTTTCGCTGTGTCCCATCATTATGGTACATGATAGACAAGCGAACGAAATGAGGGGCTGCTCTCTGATTTGTGTTTTGATCAGTTAACATTCATTGTGTGAATAACAAGCATACGCATCGTTGTGCAGCGACACATGAAAATGTTGATAAGAAAATCGCATCTTTAAAAGAGAATTTAATACATATTTTGCAATGCAATGCTAAAAATTCTGTTTTAGTGTAATTTAATTAAAGGCTGAAATATAAAATTTCATCATTTAATTAAGAAACCTGTCAAAATGTATCAAATTTAGTTTGTTATTATTAACTAGAAACGTTTGAAAATGCAAAAAGAAAACACAAAGGCATTTCTCGTTTCAAAGCACAACTAAAATTGCAGTTTTGTGGCATTGTAAAAATAAAACACTTTAAAATTGGTTCGACCGAATCTCTGGTAAATTTAATTACTCAACAAAAGCAACAAACACACAGACAGAAAGTCACTAGCCATAAAAACAAAGCATACACCTGCCAAAAAAATACTTCCACACACACACAGAAAAACCAATGTCTGTGTGTGCGAGTTGAATAATTGCCAATTTTAACATAGTAGTAGTAGTAAAAGTGCCGTTCAACTGACTGAAACTTTTTCATTTGGCAAAAAAACAACAAATTGGTTTCAATTGTGCAAGTTGTGCATGTTTATTTTTGACGCCTACACAAAAAGCACTTGCAACAGACACACGTTTAAATACACACACACACACACACAGACGCACACCATATCAATGGCCATAAATTCTCAAAGACGGGGTACCCTAAAAAGATTGATGATGCGAACCAAGTGCAAGAAATCGCACATAGATGATGGATGAGAAACATGACTATAAAGTACACTGAAAGAAGTAGTCTATCAAGAAATCGTTGCTGAATAGAACAATTTAAATATTATCCATGCTACCTTAAGACTTTAATTTTTCTCCGTGTACATTTTCAAATAGCTAAACGCGTGAGTTTGTTGGTTAGATGAGCATCTAAACTGGATGACAGGCTTTTGGCTTATGTTGTTTACCATAAGGTTACCGATCTACCTTTCTCTCCTTGCCGTTTTTAGCTGCAGACATTCATAGCCGTTGCAACTTGTGTGTGTGTGTGTGCTTAGTATGTTATAATTGCTCCACCCAAGTTTCTAAACAAAACAAACTTGCCACATTTGGTGCCTCTGCGTATTCACTCCGTGGCAGCGATAAAACAACAACAATGCAAAAGTTGGCAAGCATTAGACATAATAATCAAAGAAATCTCAAAGAATCTTCAATAAATCAAAGTTTTTCACATTTTTAGTTCAAATTTCAATCAATTTTTCTATTGTTCTTTAAGAAGAAGGATTGGTTGTACCCCATAGTCAGTAATAGTCCCATGTTGAAGGGATTATAATTTTATCTGATTATCGATATCCTGGCTTAAAGATAAAGCTGTCAATCCAGACCCATTTATTATTATGCATCTTGTTTTAGTTTGAAATGCATTATGGGATTAATGTAACACATTTCCTGTCATAATAATAATATACTCACGCTAAGAAAATAGAAGAAAATTGTATAGCCAGAGGAATTGCTTGGGAAGTTGCTCTAATCGAATTTAAATAAGTTTGCTTTGCGAACATTTGTTGCTTTTGTTCTATCCCACTTTTTCGCCCGTTTCAAGGCAAACAGAAATGTGGCCGCTCAGCCGAGTGTGGCACAAAAAAAATATTAACTTTTGACAGCCAGCCCCCCGCGCAACACCCACCCACCACAACTTGCAGTAGCTGGCACCCGCCGCGCATATTAATCATTGTTGCCGGAGCTGCCGACATTCCTACATTTTTTTTCTTTTTTACCAAGGGTAAAAAAGCACTTGCAGCCTCTGTGTGCTGTGCCTTTTGATGGCCCTTTTCCACAGCAAACAGAAGAGGAGGAAATAAAGTATGAAAAAAAAAACTAAGGCAAGGTCGCCATGACAGCTGGGCCTGAATTAAATGTGCAAGCAATATTTTTAATTTGTGCAATTAAACTGTAGTACATTTCACACAAACTGTTTAATTTAAATTTATGAACTTATTTGAATATAGTATGTATATATACAGACATGCAAATGATTCAAAATGCAATTCAATTATTTTCATGAAAAAAAATGGCGCTTCGTATATACTTACATATGCTGT
Source organism: Scaptomyza flava (assembly GCA_030179655.1). Taxonomy (NCBI): domain Eukaryota; kingdom Metazoa; phylum Arthropoda; class Insecta; order Diptera; family Drosophilidae; genus Scaptomyza; species Scaptomyza flava. The sequence continues at coordinate 4,365,267 of JARNME010000029.1, read as the reverse complement.
ATGCAAGTACATACATATGTATGTGTATGTATGGTCACACAAATGCACGCAAAAACAAAACATGAAATGCATTAATTCACACGAATGCTGAGAAGCAGCTGAACACAATAAATGATTAACTGTTTAACGCACATTGTTTCCCGAACTGGTTTTAATTGAAAACGCGCCACGCAATGCAAAAACACTTACATAAATTAAACTACCGAAAAGCGACGCGTTAGCCAATTTGCTGATTCTTTGCTGATCTTCGATTATGCAAATTGTTATCGAAAAGAAAAAAGCAGAGTTGCAGAGTTGCAGTTAACGCCATAGACGAATAATGTAATAAGACAGGTCTTAAGAGCTGGAATGTAATGTTAATTAACATAAAATCAAGCGATGGGCACGTACGTGGGGAAACAGCAAAAAGCCACTATTCTTATCACTGTGCTATGTTAAATGGTCGTTGGTTAACGATAAGTACTATTATGTATTTATGCTTGAATTTTAAATACAAATATTGATTAATATTCAGTTTTGTATGTAGCAACTTACCATTCAGCAAACGAATGAAGTCAGTGTCATTCGTGTACGGCGAATAAGAACGGCGAATTGCGAAAAGAGTAAACAAAAAAAGAATTACTCAATAATGTGCAGCGGTGTAAACTTTCGTTGCTGCACAAATATTAAAAAAAAAAATGGAAACGCTTAACATTTAAGTGCCATAGTTACAAATTTTAACGTCATAAGTGAAATTTTAATAATTATCTCTGTTGTCCGTCTGCCATCTGCCATCCGCCCGTGTCTGGTTGTTTGTTTCCCATTTAATTTCCGCATTTCTGCTGCATACAATTTTTAAATAACTTTCTTTCACTGACCTACATTGTAGACACATACAACACAAACATTTAATTTGTGTTTTTTTTATTTTTATTATTATTATTTTATAGGACTCTCGGATGCGCTGGCCAAGGGCTTGCTCACTGATGAATACATAAATGGTGCACGCATTTTAGCTTTGAACTTAACCAACGGCGCAGTGCAGTCCTACGTTTGGTGGGTGAAGAGCGGCCACGACAAACTTGGAGAGACGCAACGCTACGAGGAGGAGGGCCTACAAATTGGCAAAAAGCCTGCACACAGCTATCCCTGGTAAGGCAAGAGAGAGGACGCCGGTTGAACGCCTAGCTGCGCAAATTATCTACAAGAGCAATTTTGTGACATTTTTTATACTCTGTTCTTAACCCTCAACCTTTTTTTTTTGGTGCCAGGTTTGAGGACGAGAGCAGCACACCCACATTGCGTTCACCAAAGTTTGCGCCAAGCCCACCAAATAATTACTATAAAGGCTGGTGGACCTATCCCTATTTCTCGTGTGCGCTTAGCAAATGGCTTGTCTCGTACAGCATTGCCATACCACCCAGTGGACGACATGGTTTGCGTGGCTTCATCAGCGTTGACATCGATGTAACCACGTTGCGCGTCAATCAATGCGACGCAAGTCCCTATCGCTTCAGCAGTCAGCAACAAATGCTCCGTCAAAGGCAACAGTCAAGACGATCAACAGCTGCCACAGTTGCCAACAATGATGTGGATACCATAAATGATTTGCAGGCATTTCACAGTTCACATAAATGCCATCGCAACTCCATGGTGGTAAGCTTTGAGCGTTGTGTGAAGTAAAGCACACCCATTCATAAAATGTTCAACTTCTTTTGCAGTGCGACTATCGTCAACCCAGCGTAGAGACGCCAACAATAAGCAGTGCAAAGATATTGGCATCGATGTCCAGCAGCAGCTGGTCACGTGGTGCATATCAGTGTCTGTGTAAGCAGGGCTTTTATTCGCTGAGGCATCCGGATGGCTTCAACGGCACCATCATGGAGATTGCCTGGCAAGAGCGTCAGGATAACATTAGCAATTACTATACGGATGTATTCAAGTGTTTGCAATGTGCCGATGGCTGTGACACTTGCACCGGCCCTGAACCCTGCCTGGCCAACTATCATTGGCCCTTCAGGTGCGTCTATAAATGCATTTTATAACGTATAATCCTAATATATCGTTTACAGAATATCCCTGTTGACCATTTCGATTGGTTGCGCCTTTGGCACTTTTGGACTTTTATGTTATCTATTTCGACATCGACGCGTCAAAGTCTTTAAGGTTGCTAGCCCCATATTCCTGATGATCACGCTCATTGGATGTGCCATTATGTATTTGGAGGTGAGTTGTATGATGTTAACCCATTAAACACAAAAGGGAGAGACTGTGTTCTTGCTGCTCTACACTCCGTTGGCTACTTAACCCATTAAATGTGCCAGCGACACAAAAAGACCATTAAACAAGAATGGTACGACGACAATGGCAAATGGCAGCGGTAGTGGTAGTGGTTTCTAATGTGACAAAAGGTCTTGTGGTCTCATTTACAATTGACCCACATGTTAAACAAAAACCGCATACCTGCTGCACGTGCGGCAAGCACAGCACTCAACTCCTATTTATTCCTATTTAAATGCAGCTTTTACCAACTTGCTTCTATTGGGGCATTTGAGGTTTTCTCATTCCGTTGGTTACTGCTTTGCTTTAATTGTTAAATAAAGCGCTCCTGTTCTATATTTATCTGCTTTTATGTCTTCTTTCAATATAGGGTATTTTTTACACCTGCTTAACATTCTCTAAGGCTTCTCGTCATAGTGTTTACAATTATGCTGTCAACATTAGCCAAACAAGACAATGGAAGCCCCAACGGACACATAAAAGCCCGGTTAACAATGGCTAATTGAGGAGTAACATAAACAATAAGAACAACAAACGGGTTAAGAGCTTTCCCTTGATGGCAAAGGTGTGTGGAGAGGCTATAACAGCTTTGTGAGTTTCAAGCTTATCATCTAACTAACAAACGTAAATGATTTTCTTATCAAAGTTTGTGTTTAAAAAAGTAGGCATAAAATTTATAAAATGAGCGATAAAAAGCGAACATCGGAGAGCAGTGAAGAGTTGCCTAAGCCCCGGAAAGCGAATATGAAAGTGAAGATGAGGCTGCGATGCTGGCAGCAATGAGGGAAATGGTGCAAATACCAGACATCGATCCGGTGGAGAAGCATTCATCATCTAGACAAAACATTAGGGAGGAGCAAGGAAAATTGACAAAAAACTCATCGCAAACGCAACAAAGATGGATGAAGAGTTCAGCGCAAACGGAATCTCAATCAGGGCAGAACAAGAGTAGAGAGAATTCAAAAAAGTCGCAGTTCTTTAGCGGTGCGCTTAGGAAGGCAACCGAAGATACTTCAAATCAAACACTCTCCTATGGTGTTAAGCTAACGAAGAAAGAATCTGAGGAAACTATTAAGCAGTTGGAGTCGTGGGGAGAAAGGCTTAAGAAAAAAGAATATGAAAAAACCAAGAAACAAGCTAATAACTCAGATGATGTCAAGAAGATAACTGGAGAAGCTCTGAAGCGAACCAAACCTTTGCCCATCAGGCCAGCTAAACGATCAGCGCAATCGGGATATTTACAGCATTCATCATCGCAAATCACGCCGGAAGAGCAACAAAAAATGAAGCGTATTGAGGCTGCATCCAAGCCCAAGTCGTACAATCTTGCCAGAAACATATCCAAGCCACAGAAGACTTACCCAGAAGCTGCCACAGTTACCGCAACGGAGACGTTAAGACAACCAAATCATCGTAAGGCTGAACAGAAATTGAAGCTGGAATTGAAAGAAGAACAACACTTGAGCAACTCGGGCAGCATAAACATTCGGACGGTGCCAATACGACTTGGGTTGAACTACGAACCGGTTAATAAGAAGGAGATGACGCCAATTCCTGAAGAGACAACATCAGTGGCAGAACCATTTTATAATAATCATCCTTGGTTTAGACAGAGTGCAGCAATCTCAACTGAAGCTCCACTTAAGATCAGTTCATTTAAACATGAAAAGCCCGAACCTGCATCTTCTCCAGTTAATATGTTTTTCAGAAATCTTCCGCTGGTCAAATCATCTCGAACAGATGCAGCAGATCGGGAAGAGACTCCAAGCAGTAGTTCCACAATCACGCCAATCACAAGTGAGACAGCTTTAGTTACTCTAAATTTCACTGAGATAGAACCAGACCAGGCAGCAGATTCAATGAAAGAACCCACCTCAACTGCAAGCAGCTCAAGGAAAGTGGGTACACGTGCTTCCAAGGAGGCAACTGAAGCTTTGCGAAAGGTCGTCAATGCGGGTTCCATGCCTTTACGTCCCTACAATAGTTCAGCTTTTATAGCTGCTCCAAACTCCTTGCCAAGCGATGAACAACAAGCTGAAAACGCTGAAGAACCTGCAACAAGTTCCCTAACAGGCAACTTGATGTGCTATTTTTTTAGAGATTCATCCAAAGCAGCAGCCAACGCTGCGAGCGATAAAGGAGTAGCTGCTTCAGAATTGGTAACTGCCTTAACACATCCCATAGCGGAAAACAATCGCATGCCTAACGAAGTTATCGTTGTGCCACCCGAAAAAGTTAATGAAGAGCCAAAGGCTGAGGAACAGGATAAGGAAAAGGATAAGGAGCAGAAAAAAGGAGAGGAAAAGGATCAATTGAAACGGTCCGATTCGATGCGTACAATAACAATTGTGGGCAGACATTCGCACATAAAGACCACCTATCGGGATCATTGTCATTTCGATCGTCATCCCGAAGGTGTGGATAAGGTCGCTCGAAGGAAATTGGTTGTGGCCAGCGTACTGTGCCTGAGCTTTATGATCTGTGAGATAATTGGTGGCATATTCTCACGCAGTCTCGCCATTGCCACAGATGCTGCACACTTGCTAACCGATCTCGCGGGTTTCCTAATCTCCCTATTCGCTTTGCATGTCGCCGCACGTCCTTCAACGCAACGCATGAACTTTGGCTGGTATCGTGCAGAGGTAATTGGTGCACTGATCTCCGTCTATTTCATCTGGGTTATAACGGGCATACTTGTCTGGCTGGCAATTCAACGACTTATCACCGGTGAACACGATGTGGATGCCAAGATCATGTTGATAACATCTGGTTTGGCAATACTCGTCAATCTTATTATGGCCATACAGTTAACCCACGGGCATTCTCATGCAAACTATAAGCCGGGTGAGGCAAATCGTCAGCCTCGCACGCATGTGCACGAGAGTAGCTCCAAGGCGACTTCTTTGAATCCCGTTCCCAAGGAGCCACAACTAATACCCAAATCAATCTCGGATTGTGTCCATGCACCTTACGAAAACATCAATGTGAGAGCAGCGGTTATTCATGTCATTGGTGATATGATTCAAAGTGTTGGCGTCTTTGTTGCCGCTATTATTATTTTCTTTAAGCCTGAATTGGCATTTGTCGACTCCATCTGCACGTTCATTTTCTCGATTATTGTCCTGTGGGTCACCTTTCGCATACTGCGGGACGTGATGATGGTCCTCATGGAGGCTACACCCGATTATATGGACTATGGTGAGGTGCAGCGCACGTTTCTTAGCATTGAGGGTGTTGAGCATGTTCACAATTTACGCATCTGGGCATTGAGCATTAATAAAGTTGCACTTTCCGCCCATCTGGCCATTAGTAAGGATGCTGATCCTCAGGTTATACTAGATCAGGCCACAACTCTAATACACAAACGTTACAATTTCTTTGAGACAACCATTCAGATTGAGGAATATACGCCGGGCATGGAGGATTGCAATCAATGCCTGGCGCCAGCTATCAAACCATCTCAGCGGACATCAAAAGTTGAGGGGAATGATATTGTTGATCTGACAAAAAAACGAAATAGCATTGAAAATGGAGATGCAAAAATCTGAGAAATCTAAAGCAAATCAAATATGGAATATTCTGCTTAGTAAAGAGAACTCTTTGTTTTTGCTTTAGATAAAAGCAAATTGTAATTGGTTTGTTTTTAAAATAAAGAGTTAAAGATCGAAAATGTCAAATTCTTTCTTACCTTATCCAGCTTTATTTCCATTAAAGTCTTAACAAAATCTGTATTCGATTCATATTAAATGTACTTGCATCCGCGCTGTGTGGCATTTTAACCCAACTTAACTCTAATTGTCAACTGCGTTTGGGGCATGTCAGCTGTCAACTAAACGGCACTTTGAGTGGCATTTGCTTCTACCGCACTGGGAATTCGGACAGTCTTGCGTTAATCGCATTGCATTGCCTTAATTGCACATTAAATACCTAAAATATTTCGTTTTCTCATTCTCTTTGCAGATGGTTGCCATTTTTCCGTTGCTCGACTCTGGCTGGTGCATTGCCACAAAATGGACACGTCACATGGGCTTCTGTATTACGTACACATCGCTGCTGATGAAGACCTGGCGGTAAACTTACTTTTAATTGAATCTAGGATAGTAAAACATAATTATTTACTTACAGCGTTTCTTTGACTTATCGCGTCAAGTCAGCCCATAAGATCAAGCTCAATGATCAGCAGCTGCTTCAATGGATGGTGCCCATATTGCTTGTAATGCTAATCTATCTGGGCACTTGGACTATTTCGGCAACACCTGTGGCAGAGGTGGTAAGTAGTACAAGGTTTAAATACACATTGCCTCGAAATTAGGACATTAATTCTTCATTTTCTTACTTATAGATCTACGATCAAAATCAATTGAAGTTTAAACAGTGCTCGTATAATTGGTGGGATCATAGTTTGGCTATTGGTGAGGTCCTGTTTTTGGCTTGGGGCGTTCGAGTCTGCTATAATGTGCGCAATGCAGAGAGTCTGTATAATGAGGCACGCCTAATCTCCTATGCCATCTACAACATTGCCATTGTGAACATTGCCATGGTGGCTTTTCAGTAAGTTTTGCAAACAGCCCAAATTTTGTATATGCTATATGCTTATTAATTCTTACTCACACACACACACACACATACACACACAATTGAATTGTATGAGTTGAGACACAGTTTGTGCTGTTAATCCCCAACGCATGCTCCAGCACGTCATGTCCAATAAAACATATACGCTGTCACGCCCACAAAATCCTACACAACAACAACGGCTGCAATGGTAGCAGCAGACGCTTTACTCGTTGCGTTTTAATTAAATTCTTTTGCTTTGTGCGCGCGCGCGTTTCCGTTGTAATCCTTTTAGTCGGCTGCCAGCCTCTGCTTGTCCGTTTCTCCTCTTCCTGACTGCCTGTCTGTCTGTTAGTTGCTTGCTTGCCGCATTTTGTTTACAATCGACATTCCTCGGATTTCTTTGCCAAGTTCGCGTTGAGTGTGGGCTTCCGGCTTCTTCTGGCCATGTTGCCGCCACGCCAAATTGAAATCCTTTCAAGTGCCTTGATAATTAATGCAATTTGTTATTTTACTCGTCGTTTTCAATAGTCATTCAACATGTTGGTTCCGTTGTTTTTAACGTTTGCATTGATGTTAAATTTTGTTGTCGAAGGTCAAGTTATATGTATGCGGGTTACAACAAAGTAATCAGAAGATTTCACCATCCTTATCGACGAACCTCCACTACGAATGCTTACTGATTGGCAAAACTATCCCAATGTCCGTTCACCTTGTACTCAAGTTTAACACCTTGCAGAGTTGCACCATGCTCTCGCTTCTCAGTGAATTAAAAAATGAGCGCGATTTCGCCGTAAAGTCCAATAGCACCTCGTATGCATTTGCTCTTTAATCGATTTAAGGGCTCTTGGTATGTTTTTAATATAATTATTTATTTTATATAGCGTAATGCTGTTCCCGCATGCTGGACCCGATTACAAATATATGCTAGGTTTTGTGCGCACTCAACTGTCAACGACAACAACAATTGCTTTGGTCTTTGGCCCGAAAATAGCGCGAGTCTTAAAAGGTCAGGGCGATAAATGGGATCAGAAAGCGAAAGTGCGCAGCATAACTGCATCCTTTTCACTCAATGGCGTTGGCCTTGTGCCCGAAGAGTCACCCGATCTATATCAGGAGAATGAGGAACTCAAGGTATATATAACTAAACACATAAAGCAATTTTATTGATCTAACGAATATGACTTTTTAATAGGAGCAAATCCAAAAGCTGGCACATCAAATCGAGTTCATGAAGACTGTGCACATGCAGATGAACAACCGGCATCTAAAGCCGAAACCTGGTGGCTATTTCACCATCACATCCACCTCATTCCAGGCTCCCTACAGCAAGAGTACCGTTTCAACGGCACAAACGCAAACCAGCAAGGACGAAGCCAGCGGGTAATTGCTAAATACCCTTGCCAAAAAAAACGAAATAAATGCAATGTTCTTTTTGTCATTTTGTTTAGCATTGCCGGCAATGCGACGCCATCAAAATGCAAATCGCCGAAGGGTAAAGTCTGACGCGATCAACGAAGTGTTAAAGATTGCTCAATAAATGTTGTGGATAGACATGGAAGGATCGTTGATGACGATGCAATTGATTTTAGTTTCAACCAACAAGCAGCCGAGCAAGAGCAAAAGGAGCAGCTGAACGGGGGTGTGGATGAGCAGCAGCAGCAGTTGGAGGCGAATTTATTGCAACAATTTCGTCGCCTTTTTGCGCCCATTGTGAATGACAGTTTGCAGCTGTACTATGAGCTAAATGAGGATGATAGTGATGTGCAGCACATACGCATAAATCGCACCATTGCCGAGCTAAATGAGTTAACCAGCAGCGAAGAGGAAACATTGATTACACAGCTTAATTCACCGCTGCCGCTGCAACAGGAGCCTTCGCTTCCATTAACGCCCAGCAGTGGCTCAATGTCATCCACATCGAGCAGCTGTTTATATGCCATACATACGCCATCGCCGGCGCATCCATGTGGGCTACTTTTGCTTCAGCCGCAACGCCTCGAATCGCCACAGTCTGGATGCAGCGAACCGTTGACCATAACGGAGCAAGTGCAGCTGCATGCACCGCCGGGCCATAGACATTACAACCACAACAATAACAATGTCCATGATCTGGAGGATGAGAACAGCAGCAGCAATCACAATATGAGCAGCAACAACATAAACAACAACACATCCTGCTCATTATCAACGCTCACGGATAGCAAAACATTGGATGGACGCACTCCAATTGTGGTTTAGATTGAAATCATATCATCGAATCCTTGCTAGAAACTTTCTTTCGGGTAGCTGACGCTCTTCTGCTTCACATTTGTGATTTCATTTACAACAAAAACAACAACCATAAGTGTTTAATGTTTATAAACTAGTCTTAAATAATGTGTGTCTCTCTGTCTGTCTCAATAAGCTCTTAGGATGCGTTTATGCGTGGTGAAAATTCGTGATGTCAAAATGAAGCGGTCGCTAACAATCTTATACCTTTAACGAAGGATACATCTAAAATATAATTAACAAGAAATTTTATAAGAAAACAATTTTTTTCTGATTTTAAAAAGCGACCACTTTAAAAAGAAAAAAGAAGAAGAAAACCCCCCAACGATGAGCTAGTTGTTAAAATTTTGTGCATTTATGGCTTAAATTCATCATTTGTTTTTAGTTGATTGTAATATTTTACTTTATAATAATAATGATTTATCTTAATCAATTTTATTCTTGCTTTTCGTAATCGACACCTTGATCACGATCTTAGCGACGCATAAACGCTTTCACCATACATCTAGTTCCTTAATTTGTTGTCATTTCTGTTAAGCTTTTAAAAAAATATCATATACACCCAGTTTTAATAGGTTGTTAGACATATTTGTAATCTCATTTTCATCAAACATCAAAACATTGAGCAAATGTTTATCACTTCGTTCGGATTGTATAAGTGAATTTTGGATGATAAAACTGGCCAGGGGGTCAGTTGAAACTTGTAGAACGTCATATGACACGACTCATAGAGTTGTGCCCTAAGGCTAAGTCATATCTCTTTTCTCACATGCACAAGCAAAAAAAAAAAACAATAATAATTCGTATTTCTATATGCACTCGCTCACAGAACTTTGTTGCTATAATAATAATGTATATTCGGTTTAAATAGTATTCGTTTAGTCAAAATTGTTTTCTCGATTTCATCCTACATAAAAAACATCTACTTATATACAATATCTAAACATAAAAATTAAGGTTAGCAAAGAGTCGATTTTAGTGTAATTGATAATGGCATGAAAAAACATATTTCAAATTTTAGCGTAAAGTTTTTAAAATAAAAATGTTAACAGGCGCGCAATTTTCATAATAATAAAGTTGGGCATTGCGTATTAAATGAAACTTACAACAAATTATACAATTAATTAACAGTTAAGTTAATGTTAAATAAACATATACATATTGAAGACAAAATCAAAAATAAACAAAACAATTGCAAGAAATAAATGTTATAAAATATAAAAATCTATAAACAAGGTTTGTGTTTTGAATTATTTGCAAAACATTTCATCATATCTCATTTAAATTCCAAATACATTTTAGTAGTCTTTGTTTTAGTTGTTTTTTTCCAACTTCAATTAGTTTCGACTGAATTCTAAATTAACTTACCAACATGCGATCTTCGAGTCCAAGCAAGTCGAAAGATGAAGTGCCGCTAAGCCAAGTGATGGATGAAAATTTCCAGGACTTGCTGCGCGTAGCATATGGCATATGTGGGACACTGAAACGTCCGAAAGATTATGCCATTTGCCGCAGTACACTCGAACAGCTAGCCGAGTTCAACAAGTCGGACTCCATGGAAGTGAAGACAAATGTACGAAATTTTCTCAAGTTCTATTTACAGGTGTTGCGCTGGACGCAAACCCACCAGCCGGTCAGCCTATATGAGAAATGGGTAAGGCAATTGGGAAGTACACTTACCTATTGCATAATAACACTGCATTTTTAGTATGGAAATTCAGGTAATGAGAGTCGTCCGCCTTCGAATGGTGCTCAGCAGGATGAAACGCATAGTTGGCTAGAGGAGGGCAGCTCGTTTTTGGCTATGAAACACTTTGAAGATGGCTCCACAATGATCTATTCGGCGGTGGCCAAAGATACGACAAGCGGCTGGTCGGATGGCGGATTTAAATTATTATTGTCGGAACAAAGTAAAACTTAATTTTTGATTTTAACATGATATGGGGCTACATATAAAATATATATATTTCGAGTTTGTTTAAAATGCACGAAACAAATTATGTCGCGAGATTCGGTGTATAAACCTTAAAAATTAAATACAAAACGTGGACGGAATGTGTAAATTGTTTAAAATTCGCTTAATAACTACAACTTGCATTAACTGAAGGCACTTTTGTTCAATTTCTCGAAGAGATTATAAAATATTATTCTAGCTGCGCATAAATCTTGCAACGGCAGCCATCAAAGCAAAGCCGAGCAGCATTTGCAATGATTTTTGCATAGTTTGAAGGTTGCTGGCACCGTTGCAGCTATCACTGGAGCAATAGCACTCCTCCCAATAGACGCCGTTCTCATAGACGCCCCAATTGCAAACACCAGTTACGCCCGTATCTGAAACGGATGCACAGCGTCTAATTACCTGACGCCAGCGACCGTCCCCTGCAAAGGATGGCATAACATGTTAGTACAGCTTTTTAAATTACTATTTGACTACTCACATATAAAGCCTCGTGGTCCTTGCTGTACAACCTTCATACAGAATGATCCAGGCATGTGAGATTCATCGCTGTTGCATTCAATGGAAATGTGCTCGGTGCGATTGAAGCGCTTGTAGGCGCCGCAACTGTCATGTCCCTTACGATCCTGATCCGATGAGCACTGGAAGCAGCGTATGGCCAGGCTGCCTATTATAGTGATGCGTAATGAAAACAAAATTGTTCAATTAGCTTAAAGTTGGCTGCCACACCCAAGAATTAAGTTTCTCGGAAAAGCGATAAACGTTCACGCAACAACTTACCGCATACGGTCAGCGAGAGTAGCAGGAAGGCATAACGCGTTAATGTCGACATTTTATTTATAAAATTGTATTTGTGCGTATTAAAAATAGTAAAACAAAAACTGTAGCAAACGCTTTGGCAAAACAAAATAAATAAACCATGCCACAGAAAAAGAAAAAATCTCGAAAATTCAGGCCCAGCACAAACATGCGAGCAAATACTAACAAATTTGTACCGTTCTTCTTCTTGCTCTTTTTTGCGTCGGTTAAATTTTTGACACTAACATGTTTACGCAAAAGAGGCGTTTTTGGTGTTTTTTAGTAATTGCTGGCAAAAAATAATGTAAACAAACTTAAAAATATGTCGCCAAAGGTGAGTAATATAAACAAGTTTGATATTTAATATTATACAACGTATTATATTCAAACTTTCATACAATATTTTAGAAGATTATATGGAATAGTCCATCAAGTTTCAAGGTGAGTACAGTTTGCTATTGCCACTGTCGTATGCATTTCCATACCCACTGCTGTCACCACTGTCAAAACTGCTGCAGCGCTTTGAATGACTTTCCCTTTTTCTTGTCAACAATTGCAGCTTCGACACTAAAAAAGACTTGATTCAAATAACTAAATTGGCGATTTACTTACTATTTTCAATTTTATGTTTGATGTGACCGGATTTTGTCTTGACAAAAATATCAAAATGGCTCGATACCAAGTATTTTTACTCGATTCTTTTGGGTAATTTAAAGCACTTCAGCTCATTACGATTTTACAACTGGTTTTTTAAACATGTGTTGTTGTTTTCTTTTTTAATTTATTTGTTTCGCATACTCATCATGTGTACAACATTTCGATATGTAACTATTTGTATAAGTGATGAAACAACTGCATACTTTATGTATTTGTATAATAATATTTAGGATTAACAGCAACCACCTAATAGGAGTATTTCAATATAAACTAATGGCTTATTTATTTGTATTTACAATTTGTTTTGTCTCAGCACGCAATATGAAAATTAATAATAATTGAAGCGCAGCCACAATAATTACAATTAGAATAAATAAATAAAATACTATCTTGATGTATATTAAATATCTATAAATTTAAAACAAAAATATTATATACTTGAAATTTGGCTAAAAGTTATATTTATATATGTTTATACCTAAACTATTGGGTGGACTTAGGGAGATGAAATATTTACAAATAATTTAAATTCAATTATATTTAAAATTACATGCTTCAAAATACAGATTATATATAAATACTTTAACAAATTGAATTCAATTTAAAATTGCATTACTGAAATACTTGTTCAAAACTGTTTTTTATGTTTGATAACAAATGCAGATAGTGCGAGTTGATTTTCGATAATATAGTAATTTAGATAGAGCGGAAGGTTCCTTCTCTATATATATGTAATACTTATGGTTAAATTTATGCTTTAAAGACTATTTGCATTTACTAGTTACGCTTTTGATTATTTTGTATGTAACTCTTGATTTTTGTTTTGTTTTCTTTGCTTTTGGAGTAGGCTGCTTTCGGCACACGCCGCACTGGGATTGTCTCTAGTTGTTGTTGTAGTTGCTTTGTTTCATTTGTTTTTTTGTGAGGATCAGGCAGACCGTTTGCTTCGATTGCTGTGCGACGATTGTAGTCGCGATGCAGCTGCAACAGGCTGATAACAATTGAGATTGGCGGACATGCGACCTAAGGCGGCCGCCATGCGATTGGGCAATTGAAAGAGTTGCTGTTGCAACTGTTGATGACGTCGACCGGCGGAGCTTGTTGATGTGCCACAATCTCTTAGCTGGGCCACAACTGCAGCATGTTGCACGTAGGAGACACGTATGTTGACCGCCTCATCATCATCACGATCGCTGCCGCTGTCCATATCCTCATAGTAGGAGAAACCCGCCGGTGGCGGTGGTATCGGTGGCACCTCCACCGCAGCTGCAGCCGCAGTTGCAACAGCTCCCACCGTCCCCGCTCTGCCCGTGGACTATATATTGGCATAATAGGGTGCAGAATACGCGCAGAGTTTGACGCGCAACTTTTGCTTATAATGATACTCCCTGAGATAACTCTTCAGGCGACTGGGCAACTCCATCTGATTGATGCCATCGTATGTGGTATTCGAGACAATTGAGGCACGCGCCAACTGCTGCAGCGAGAAGGTCTGTCGACGATGCAACGGCATTGTTAGACACGGCTCAAAGAACATCACGCACGATGGATCCTTGTAATGCTCCAGCAAACCAGTCACCGTCAATGCAGCAAACACGCACGGATCATGACAATCAAAGCTGCAGCAAGAGATAACAAACAAAAAATTTAGTAACAAGAAACAAAAATGAAAAACTTTTTCCATTGACTCACCTAAATTTGTGGCCGCTCTGCTCGATCCGAGCATGCAATGTGCGTCCGTATTTGCGGAATGTAACGGAGAAGAGGAAATCCTCTTGTGCGGAATCGCGCAGCAGGAAGGTGCCCTCCTGTTTGCCTTCGAGCAGACGCTCTGCCTCATACCGATCCATTTTGCCCCAATAGAAACTGCTATTGAAAATGCGCACCAGATCTGGCACCAAGCAATGCATAAAATCGATTTGTGAATGCACTCGAACCCCCGAACCATATGAAGTAACGGCAGATTGTTGCTGTTGCTGTTCCTGCGACTGTGGCAATACACTGCTTGCGCCATCTGTGGCAGTTGAGGCGACTAATCGTATATTGTGTCCCATGGTAACCACTGGCGTTCCATTGTTGCTGTTGTTGCTATTGTTGGCGTTAGCGCATACGCAACCCGAGGCTGCTGCTGCTGTTGTTGCTGCTACTGCGGGCTCCACAACAAGCTGTTGTTGATGGGGCTGCGAACTGATGCGTATAATGACATCGCCTCCATTGGCGGGACCAGCCCAAATGGCCAATTGACTGGGCTCTGCGACAGCCACCGAATTGCGTTGACGTTGACGTTGCACGGCTGCAGCGCTGCTGCTGCTGGCACTAAGCGTTGGCGGCGTTGAGCGTCTGTCAGCGCTGTTGCGTGTCTTGCTGCGCGATGTTGTCGCAACTGGTGTTGCAGCGGCAGCTGCTATGTCCTTTTTATCTTTGTTAGACTCGAGCATGCCGCGCAAACCACGAATTGCATCGCGACATTTGCACTTGCAACAACGTCGCTTTGATGTGGCTGCTTCTCCTACAGATAAAGCTTTGCCGCTGCGACTGCGACAACAGCTGTTACCGCTGCTGCTGCTGCTGCTGGGCGCTGCAAAAAACGAAAAAAAATAAAAAACATAATTTTTATTACTAAATTATTGTTGATTACATCCGTTTTGGGGGGTTGCATTTAATTTGCATATTTTATAACACGTTCTAAAATTTTTGTTGAATATATAAAATTCCCCTTCAATTAAGGGAATTTTTGCGTTTACGATGCTGATTTAGGGGTAGTCACTATTTTTACTTGCTTCACAGTAGTAAAGTAAAAATTTTTTTACTGAAATTTTCATCTCGAACCTTTTCAAGGGTTTTGCCTATAAAGCTTCATAGACTTAACACTTGTTTTTTCTTTCCTTATCACAATTAACTTCATTTATCTATAGATAACGGCGTGTGAAACTATTAAAAGCTTAACTAAAGTGCCACTGATTGTCAAAACACCAAATATTTGCACAACTTAATGGTTTGCCTATTTTGTCACACATTTCGAATGTTCACAGGGTATTTATTTCACATAAGTAACTGCTCTATTTGCTTATCTACTGCTGCTTACCTTGTGCGCGTTGTGCTTCACTCGACAACATTTCGTTGACTGGCTGCGGCTCGAGCACCTCGCAATAATCGACGCCTTCGGCGCCGTTAGCGCTGCTACTGCTGCTGCTGCTGCTGTTACGACGCCGACGTAGCAACGACAACGTCGTTGTTGCCATTTCCGATTCATCATCGTCTTCTCTGCTGACGTGAACGTTAACGTTGACGTTGACGTCGTCATCGTTTTCGGCAGCTTCGTGCAATTGTAACGATTTGACCGCAGTCGACGTCGACGCCGCCGCCGACGCAACGTTTCCCGCTAAATTGTTGTTATTCACGAGTTGTCTTTCATTTGTTTTTGGCGCTTCCGTTGAACTGCCAGCAGTTCGAATCGCACCTGTACTCGTACCCGCTCCCGTTGTAGTAGTAGCTACCGCACCCACCGTCACCATATTCACCACTTGCTCATTTGCATTGAGCGTGTCCGCCGCAGCAGACAATGTGACGCCCTCAGCAAGTGGCAATTGTTGCTGCTCCTGTTCCTCTGTTTCACTCTCACCGTTGCCATTCTCCATTTTGGCCAATTGTATTTTAATTATTATTTGTCGCACCTCCGCTGACGCCTCTTCAACTGTAGGCGTTTGCTGATCCTCTTCTTGCTCCTTCTCCGAATCCCCTTGAATTTTGTTGTTGTGTTTTTTGCTTTTACTGCTGGCAACGACGACAGTTTGTTTGCTCAATTGATGACCCATTGAAAGCTGTCTCTCTCTTTCACATTCAGATTGGTCTAGCGGCGTCCAAACGACTGCAAGTTAAAAGAGATTGTAATTATTGTTAAGCGTTGCCACTATATTTAAATACTATTGTAATTGTAAGCGTAGCCATTTCGCATTGTTTCCATTGTCAGCATAAACATGTGTATTCCAATTACAGAAATGCATTCATAACGGCATTTTGTTAACAGTTATAGGCAGCTTTGAGTTGGTTGGGTTATGTTGAATGTTATTAGCATATATCAAGTAGTTCCTGATATTCTTAATTGTATGCTGTACGTTCTTTTAAACACTTTCCCACAATAATCTACGATTTAACTTTCTTGTCACATGTCTGGCGTTTAAACTGAGTGTGAAATGTCTTGACCTACAGCAACAAACGTGCCCCACACTATTTGACAACAGCTGCCTGTATATAGTTTTCTGACTTAATTACATACTTGAGTCAAGTTGTAGTTTGGCGTAGCAAAGGGTCTCCTAATGCCATCTTTGCGTTCATTGAGCAAATAATTGCTGCACTTGCAGATAAATCCTCCCCCACACACAAACACACACATACACACTGACTCGCTTTGCATTTGATGATGGCAACGCCAACGCTCTCTCTTTCTTTTTTTGCCTACAGTACTTGGCAACAATGTGCCCCGCGCACCAACAAATTGACTCATGCCGAGCCAATGGTTTCAAGGAATGAGCCCCCCATCTCTACAGAGCAATAAAAACAATGATGTGCATACCAATCCCACGCATTGACTCCCGCACACACACACACACACACAGACATAGAGACAACATGTTTATTCGTCTCATATGGTTATGTGCGCGCTATATTTAGACAAAACGAAATGAAGTGATACTCAAGACGAAGAAGAAGTAATTGGATTCGATGCGCTCACGTTTTTGATGATAACGGTACTTTTATTTCTCCTTCTAACGCTCTCACTTTTCTGGGTTTAACGTTTGGCAATTTCACAAATCATTGAAATAAGTATGTAATGGAATATGTTAACCTCCCTCCCTCCTCGAGAGTCACATTCAAGTTTACACACAGTCACCGCTCATTCACTAGAATTGTGGTTTGAGATATTCATTGATAACACACAGAGTTTGTATTTGCTTTGGGGGCGTGCTGAGTAAGTAAGAAACGATGTACGTAAGTATGAGGGAATCCTTATCGCAGCTAGTATTTCGTTTTGCTAGGTAATGGCATGTGTCATGCATCCAAGGGCAGACCATAACATGCTACGCACAGACGTCTCTATAATGACTCATTTCTGCCAACTTCTCCCAAAAACAAAGATATATAATAGCCACACTGGAATTGTCGTCAAGGCGCAGTTGGATGATTGACCTGTCTATTCTATGGAACAATTAGATCAGCTATCGAAAGGCGATACTACTAATTTTCTGATGTTATGAAAGCTATAAATTAAGTTTGCGCCGTAATCTTTCTTGGAAACAACTTTTATCTTTTCTAAGACAACAACCTCTAAATCTATTTACTGTTACATAGAAAAAATGCATTAAATTTCACACTGTTTAAAGTCAATTTTTAATTAGTAATGGATCATTAAAATGAACATTACAATAATTTGAAAATCAGTTTTCATTAATTGCCTTGAAATTTAATGTGCTTTTTTTTAGCGCAGTCAGCTAATTCTGACATCATTTAATTGCATTTTCAACAGAAATCGACAATTTTCCTATCGCTAATTGGTAATCAAGCTTTTCAACTTTACCAACTGCTGAGCTGGTCTATCCGTAATTATGCCCTTGTCTCGTACAGTCGATTGATTTCTAGGAAATTCCACCCACATGTTTTTCCAGAATGCCAACAATTTTGACACTTTGCACTAGAGCTCATTTTTTATTACATTTTGTTATATCAGGGAGGGGCATAAATTTAATAATTATATTAAAAAAATGTGTAAGTGGAAAATTAAATTGAATGAAAAGCTTTGTTGTACACTTCCCGGAAATACGACACGCAGATAACGAGCCAAAAGCTTTTGCAGATTAAAACGTTTTTACCCAGAATTTTAAATGTGCAGCAGCACAAGCAATTAAATTAAAAATGCTTTCAAGCGTTTAGTTGGAAATATAAATTGAATGAATGACAAGCACCGTTAGCTAAGCTGGAATGTGGCGCCATCTATGGTCAGTAAGCGACTGCACGTGAATAAATACATACATATGTATGTATGCATATATGGCAGCGACCTTTCTCAATGCATTCGTTGCTTGGAACGATCGATTAATCGCCTGATCAATGAATCAGTTATATATGACACCATACGTTTTGTCTTGATAATTTCTTACACAAGCTTCACACACACTCACACACACATAACCAGAGAGAACATGACTATATTTACGACAATGATGAAATCCAGTTGTGTTTCTGTAGTTGAAGACCCGCATCTCAGACCCCAACTTTCAATGGAAACCTGAAGTTGAAGCACAACTGACAGATAGAGAGAGCGTAAGAGAGAGAGAGAGGAGAGGGAGAGACCAGATAAAACCGCATAACCCAACAACAGCAACAACAACAACAACAACACACAATACTGCGCGTTCTATAAGTATAGTTAAAAAGCTAAGCAGGTAGGTAGCCACCAGTTATGAGTCACAGGACGGGGTTCACTCCGGTACAAGGTGTGATATAGCAAAGGCACGAGCTTTGGTTGTTCGCTGCTTCTACATGCATTTAGCAGCCCGCCTGTCGTTTTCCAAGAGACAAACAGAACGAGAGAGAGAAAAAGAGAGAGAGGGAGCGAGGGTTCGCATTGCGGACCTTATTGCTCCTTCCTTTTGTTTTATTTTGTGGTTCGGTTGCCATGAGCTGAAAGTGATGCAGACAATGCGAAATTTCATCAGAAATCCAAATGCAGATAATGATCTAATACATAACTTGTTCGTGGTAAGCAGAAAAAAAAAGTTGATAAACGTTTCACAATAAACCCCTATACAAAATGGGAGGGGGAGGCGCGATACAAAGAGAAAGAAATGTAGATAGAAAGCTATCAAGCCGGAGCTTATAAGCAACTGCAAATTTATCGGTCAAAATCTTGTTTGCATTGTAAATCCATGTATAGTAAAATATTCAAAACTATAAGTAAGTACAAATTATTAATTTTGTGTTCTACATTATAGCCTCTGAATGCATGACCATAACTCATAAAACTAACAAAATTCAAGTTTGTAAAGTCGTTGAGACGTGGCAAAAAGTTTTTTATGGAAAGAGCTGACAAAACTTTTCCAATTCAGGACTGCAAAAAGGAACAGCAGAGCAAAAAAAAAAAAACAGTAAAGTTAAGTATAATGAAACAAACAACAACGCTTAAAGTAAAGTCGCAGTTTGCCAGCATGAAACTATGCGAATTCCCAGCAATTCACCACCCGCTTTGCTTTACATAACTTTTCCACCTCCACCATACGTTCTCCCTTCTTGCTGTGTATATTTAAAAAGCCATTTGAATGGGTAAAGTTGTCGCTATCCTAGGAAAAAACACTTTGGCTGCGGCAAGCAAGCCTATTGTCATGTTTTTATGCTGAAATTGTCACAACAAAACAAAATGAATTGCGGTCAGTGAGAACAGCAGCAGCAGCAGCAGCAGCGGGAGGAGGTGAAGAGAGATAGGTAGCACTGTCGGATGGATAGGCAGCAAGTGCAAACTAAAAAGAAGAAGAAAAAAAGTCAACTTCTTCAACAACGCAAAAAGCCAATGGGAAGAAATCGTAGCTGCGGTCAGGTGCCGGGGGCGATGGGGAGACAACAAAGACGAATTGAGACACACAGAGGAGCGTAGGATTTTAAAGGGAATTCAATTACTTATTGTTGCTGCCGCGCTGTCGACGTCGCCGTTGCTTCGTCCTCTTCTTCTTGCTGTTCATTTCGCTTTTGCAGTTACTTGGAATTCACAAATGAACTTCGTTTGAAAACAAAATCACATGCAAAGCTGAGCGAACCGCACAGCAATAACAAAAGTACAAAGTGCCAAAGGAGCGCAACGAACAAGAGGCAAAATACAAAATGTATGGAATGGCGGGCGGTGAGGAGGTGTCGACCGACACGGTGTGCAATGCGGCCTGAGAAAGTGTATTTCATTTGATATATTTTTCGCAAGAAAATTTAAATGAGATTTATATTTATTACGTTTTCATTTTACTTGTCCGTATGCTTGCTCGCTCGCTCTTTTGCTTGTCATGCCAACAACAACAACATCATATATTTCCGCCTCCACCTCCATACATTCATTACGCTTTACTCGAAATTATAGTATGAACATAAACAATTCTCATGGCAATTCGGCATTCATATGCCAATTTAATTAGCATTTCCAACGAAATCAAACTGCTCTCTCACTCTCTTTCCCATTCTCATTAACGGCAAGATCACAGCAGGTCTAGAGCTTGAAAACCCGTTATATTTTGACTCTCTGAATCCCACTCTGTCTCTCCCTCTCTCTTATACGGCGCACGTCTATCATGTGGTTTGAGACTGTTATGCTTAAGATTTGGCCATTGCCATTAAAAATACCTAGAGAAATCTCATTGACGTATGTTGCCATTGTTTACTTCTTCTATAAATATGAGTGTTTATACATTTTTATGCAGACAACAGGGTGTCAAGGTGTTTATTATTTGATAATACCCAGAGTGTTCCTCTTAGATAAATATTATCGTTTTTACACTACACTAAAGGTATTCTGTGTTGGTGAAGTAATTTATTGAAAAAAATTGATATTATTCCTCTTATTTATGTTTTTATTTAAGTTTCATTTGATAGAAAAACGGTTATTTTCAGCACAATAATAAAATTACCTGTACGTTTTTATAGAGCATATTCGTAGTCAATGTCAATTTTAGACAACGTTATCAGCCAACGGCACACGACACGGATAATTGTTCAATGTTAAGGCATACACAGGTATTTTTGCATTCAGTACGCACGATAAGGCAGTCAAAATAATAATAATAATATACATATATACAAGACGAGTGATAATATAAAAATACGAATGTTTAAAGTGGCAAATATTTCGTAGAAACATTACGGTGTAGTTAAAGGCTTTCATAATAAATCCACCATAATGCAATATACATATATACATACATACATACAAGCACATGAGCGATTCTTGGAAATGTGTGTATTAGTGCGGTACTCGAATGAAGGTGAAGTCATGAAGAAGGTACGCAGTAAATTAACACACACACACACACACATTCAAGCCGTATGCTTTTGTGTTGTTGGTTTCTGATTAAATGAAAGCACTAACAATATTTCAACTTAATTTAATACACTTTTAGTCCAGCGAGCTATGCGTCGGACGTTTAGTCAAGGTTGCTCAAAAAATATAGGTTCGGCCTAGGCATGTTTAGATACAAACAAGATACACAAAACACACGCATACACATACCTAAAAGTTTTGCAACATTTTATACAAATACACATCAAAATATTTTTGGTATGCTTATGCCAAGATAATAATATTTCAACTTAACAATATCGCACTCTCGACAGCAAAAACTTTAAACAAGTACAAATATATCTGTAAATTACAAGCTATAGTCCTTTTAATTAGATTTGTTAAAGTTATCCACTTAAAAAACAGTTCAAGGCAACTGCAAAGATAATCAAAATATTCTAGGAATTTTGCAAGGTCTGTGACTTGCAGAACATAAATGTAAATAATACGAAAAGGTGGAGAAACGAAATCTGTAATTCTCACTAAATAAAAATACACTTCATGCATTTACAGGACTTATATATACATACATACAACTTTTATAAACAGTGCACAGAGTTTCTGTGTAATTCGAAAAAGAAAACGTAAAAAACTTACAAATGCAATCACAGTTAATTTTCACAGTTTACATAAAAGTCGCAATTCCTAACGGTATTCACGTAAATGAACTAATCTGCATACACTCACAGAGCTTATCAGAGCCACACACACACACACACACACACAACAAAGAGCGTTGCAAAGTTGAATACAAAAATTCTGAGAACAATCAAAAGCGCTTCGTTTTCCACGGAAATCGAAGGCAAATATGTGCACAACACAACAAGAGACGAAAAGAGAGCTGTGAGACAAGAAAAGAAGATACACGGTAACTGAACTGGAACTTGAGAGAGCGACAACCGCAAAATATACGAGTGGGCTTCAATGGGTGGGCCATGAATACAAGAAGAAGAAGAGGAATATAGTACGTACCAAGTGTAACTGGTAATTGGTTACTAGGCAACGCTCTCAAGCAAATATAGATTAGGTCGACACATCTTCTTACGAAAGTCAAACAAAGTCGACACAGTTGAAAAAAAAAACACAGCTCAACATTAAAATATGGAAACAAGAAAACAAGTTCAAAAATTAACCGGTTTCTTTAACGACAAAAACAATAATAAATAAGTAACAATATCGTTGTTTCATCTTTTTCAATAGCAACTTTATTTTCGAAATAAAATTAAGAGCAAATGAATAAAAAACAAACAAACAAATAAATAACACTCGTAATAAAATTTTTTAGTGTTTTGCCCACAATTCACTTTTGCCATTGCGTTTCAATTGAAACAAATTCACGCGAACAATTAACAATAGGCGCCCAATGAAAGGAAAAAAAAACAACAACAACAACATGCATTCATCAAATTAAATTTCCACGAAATTTGCACGTAAATCGAATAACAAACGAATACTAATACAATAGAAGACATCGACAATAGCCAAAGCAGCAGCAGCTGAGCGTAAGTCAATAACAGAAGGAGAAGAAGAGAGCGTTATGTATGGGCTTGGGAGAATGGCAATCTCAATTGTGTGTTTATGCGTACCTTTTATGTTTATGATATCTTTTTGAAACTGAATAGCAAAAATACTGTGAACACAGATTTTCTTCAATTCACAATCGAGACTTTGAAATTTGAGTATTTAAAGGAAATGCAAAAATAGAGTAAAATGCATATTTGTTGTATTTGCTTTTCACACAGTCTGCTTTTTTTTATGACAACGAGCAAAACTTAAATAAGCTGAAAATGTATTATTTTTTTTTTTTAACATTTCCGCTTGCTTGTCAGCGGAAAATATACATGTTCAAACTGGATACGGCTGGAAAACAGAGATAAATTAACGAATTTTGCATTTTCAGAGATCTTAATCAGTTTTTCAATAAACTTCAGCTGCGCATGAACGAACACGATAAGTATAACGTTGTTATTTGCTTGCGGTTTGATTGGCATTTTGGCCATAAGATCTTTAACCTCGAGGGCGCATCTAGACAAGCCAATTAAGCAACGCCCCAATTACACTTATCCTTCTCTTGTTGCTGTTGCTGTGTGCGCTGCAAACAATTTCAATTTCACATGAAAAGCTATTAAAAAAATATAATAAACCCCAAGACTCTACAGAACGCACTCAAGTTTTAATACACAAATTCAAGGAAATGAGCGGAAGAAAAAAAACCAGCTTTTACCAAGAATGATCAAAAAAGTGCACATGTATTGGACTGATGTGTGTGTGTGTGTGTTTGTGTATTACAACAACAAAGTTAATAACACCTTTTCTTGTGAAGGGTACGTCGTCGAAAAATATCGCCGTGTATAAAGTATGGCTTCAGCCGAATTGAGCCCAAGTCTCTCACACTCTCTCTTGCTGCCGTGTTGTCTGTGTATCTATGTACGTGTGTGAGAAGCCAGCTTCAGCTTGGTGTTAAATGTTTGCAGCCGTAGCAGCATTTCATTCAATAGCCGACACAACAGCAACAACAACAACAACGCCAACGACAGTAACAGCAGCTGCCAACATCAGCACCCGCCAACATGCCGCGTTCCCGTTGCCAACAAGAGCTGCTTGGCTATTGTGTTGTTGTTATTTTTGCTGTTGTTAAGTCGCTCTGCGTGAGAGCTCAATAGTGTTGCCACATCCGCAATTATATTGTCAGTTATTTTTGGCTTGAAATTTTTCACGGTTTCAGCCGTTTTTTAGTAGAGTTGTAACTTTAGTTTAATGGGTAAATGTATTTGGCTTTTATATGGCGCTCATCGAAATTAATTCATGTGAATTATGCAAGCCATCAATCAATGTTAAGCACATTTTTGGAATTATAATTAAAGAAAGTGGCATATTTGATCAAATCTTGCAATTAAATCAACTGTTATTTGTTGTTGCTTTACATTAAGAAAACTAGCCGTTTTTACTCTAAAAAAAATTGACAGCACTGGCGCGAGAGTACGACTGAGCATAAGCATGTGAGTGCTGTGTGGTTGTGTGCGCATTGTTGTTGGTCTTGTTGAGCTGCTGCTGCTGTTGGCTCGCTTGGCTGTCTGTCACTTCTCAGAAATCGGTCTAAATTAGAAAATGCGTTTCTGGGAATTTTTGTATCTGTTTTGGGCACAACAAAATAACGCAACGGCGACACCAATCTACTATATACTTTTCGTAAATATGTATACTTATTGTAGATACTTATTTCCGCGATTGCCAATGCTAAATACAATACATATTTATACAACTAATTTATCAATGACATTTTGCAACATTTTTGCCACATACATAGGTCGAGAGTAGTGTGAAAATTTTTAGCATCGCAGCCAATTATTTACCTGTTTAATCGCTGCTCTTGCTACTTTTTGTCGTTTTTGATTTTTTGGCTTGTTGGCAATTTATATAAATTGTATTTTAAGCATAATTCATTTTAGCTAGCCACAGCACTGCCACACAAACATTTGCACTTTGCTATTTTCTATCTTCTTTCTCACTTCGTTTTATTTATATACATTCATGCTTGTTGACTAACACCACACGTACGACATAATTTCATAAATATCACTTTTGCACTTCAATCCGGCCGTGTTGGATATTTCATCAATTTGGGCAATTTCACAAACGCAAAGACAACGTATCTCAATCATTAAACCGTGCGAAGACTACGAAATACATGCGTGCAACGAGTTCCAAGTATTTCTCGTTTGTGTCACTGACAAACACTGGCACAACTTGAAGTTAGCTGCGGCAAACATAAATTATCGATATGTCCGATACTTTCAGTATGTATTAAATACAATAAGGGCTTTCCCGATGTGGTGTAATAATTAATAGATTTTTCTATGGAACATAATTTTTATCATTACTTTCCTTATGAAATTTTTCTTGTTTGATAAAGCCTTAAATTATTAAAGCGCGATAGTGCGGTTTTAAAACTTTGTTTTTCACACTGGTTAGGCATTGTTATCGGTAGCACTGCCAACACTTTTAATGGCGCGCATATTCAGATTTTTAAATATATGTGATAGCAGATATCAGCAAACACTGTGCAAACAGAGACCGACGAGTGATTAGCTTGTCAACTAACTTTTTGCATTTTTGTTGTGTAATTTGCCGCGACATTTGTTATTAAAATAAATATGTTTGCATTACACCCTCTGGCAACTTTTGACAAACTAATCTCCACGGGGTACTGATGCGCAAACAATTGTCCGTCAGCCGTAAGATGAAGATAATATATGTATTAAAATACACACACATAGTGCATGGAATGGAAAGATGTCTTAAATTTTCTGTTCTCTACTCGGACAACGAGTCAGTGTCATTTGGTCAGTCATTTAGTCAACTTGAGCGTGCTTCAGCGTTCTCCATCGTCTTCGTCGTTTTCGTCGTCGTCGTCAATCTAATTCAATTTAAATTAAAACGCAAATCTACGGCAACAAGTGAAATTGACAATTATACAGACAGAAAAAAAATCTCAGTTACTGTCTATGCGTGGGCAGAACAACAACAATGAGCGCTCTAGAGGCAACCGACAAGCTTGAAATGAAACGATCCACATCGATGCCAGTAAAGCCAAGGCCACTGGAACCCCGCCCACTGGCACGATCCCCCGAAAAGGAAACGGTTAACGATAACGATAACGATGTTGACTATTATCCAGAAAGTCCTAACTGTTTAAGGCGACGCAAGTCCAAGCAGACAGCCGATCACTTGGAGACGCGCAGTGAACAAAAGTGGGTCACCCACAGCAACATTAATAACTATTAAAACTAATTTAAATTTGTTTTTTAAGCTTTCCCTATACGCTCGACTGGGCGGGTAGCACCATTGAGCTTAGTCCAGATACAGATGCCGATGGACTTCGTCGCAGTAATCATCGTGTAATGAACAAGAATGGACATGAGAACATTTTGTTTCGACGCATACCGGAGAAATCCTGGCGATATATGCGCGATGCAATCACCACGCTGGTAAGATCACTGTTCGGGCATAGAGCAACAACCAAGACACAGATATCATCTGAACGATCGAATATATATAGCATAACGCCCAGCATTCAGCGAAAATTAGATGAATTGGCCAACGAACCGCCGACCAAAGCTAAAAACATACCAAAGACAAAGCCAAACGAAAGAGAGCGAGTAACATTTAGCATTTAACATACATATAATACTAATAAACAAAAAAAAATAAACTCATATTATTTAACAAACATTTTACTTACTTGGACGCCATTTGTCATAAATATTGCAATACAAATCGATAGCACTCAACAATTGCGGCAATCGATGCCAACTACTCGATACTTACAAATTTAACTGTTATTGTCGCAGATCGAAATGGATTGGAAATATATGCTGACTATGTTTTTGGGCAGTTACTTTCTAAGCTGGATTTTCTTTGGCCTACTGTGCTATTTGGTAGCATATTCGCATGGCGATTTTCTCTTTGATCCAATAACTGGTCAACGTTTAGGCGAGGGCAATGATCCATGCATCTATGGTGTACCAAATCTTGTGGCCATGATGATTTATTCAATTGAGACTCAAACAACGCTTGGTTTTGGCGAAAAATACGCTAGCGAGGAGTGTCCCGAAACAATATTCCTCTTCGTTATGCAAATGATGTGCGCTGCTGCCATTGAGGGCACCATGGTTAGCATCATTTATGCAAAGACATCGCGTCCAGTTAAACAATTAACCAAGCTCAAATTTAGTGACAAAGCGGTGGTAAGCTTTAAATTCATCAGATTAGAGCTGGATTTTCTCTTATTATATACAAATTTCGTTTTCAGATTTGTTATCGTGATGGCAAACTTTGTTTGCTTTTCCGAGTTTGTGATCCACGCGAACAGCAGACTATTGAATCCAAAATACGCGTCTACATGATAGTGGACAAACAGTGAGTCACAAAATTATTTATCCTAATTTCAACTTAGAGATTGTTCTTCTGTGTTGCAGCACACGCGAAGGCGAACTAATTAAGACACATACGGAGCTCCGATTGGAAGGGAATGGCGAGCAATTAATTGTCTGGCCAGACATTGTGTGCCATGTCATTGATGAGACGAGCCCATTGCATCACTTAAACAATGCCAAACAGTTTAATGCCGCACAATTTGAGCTGTATGTAACGATTGTGGGCACATCTCCAACGACCGCACAAATGACCGAGGCAAAGACATCGTTTGTGCCGCGCGAGATCTTTTGGGGTCAGCGTTTCGTTAACATTATCCATTACGATGCATCCAATGAACGTTATTTTGTTGACTACGACAACTTTAATACGACCATATCGGTAAGTGTGTGTGTGTGTGTACTTCCTAATGTGCTTAAAACAATGTTTGTCTTCCTCTTTTAGGTGGATATGCCCGTCAAGTTATCGGCCGCCGAACAACTACAATTGGCATACAAAAAATAAAAGTTAATCTATGTAGATACTATTTGAATGCATAAATGCTTTATACGAGTGACCAATAAACAACATGCCTTAAGCATCGCCAGCTGCCGCCCGCTGACGGAGTAAATCCTCCACTTGCTTCTCGAGCAACTCGTTTTCATGCTTCAATGCATGGAACTCGTTTACAACGTGATCGGTTCGTAGCAACAGATCTAAGGCACATTTGATATCTTGTGATTTTGGTAGCTGTCGTTGCCAGTATTTTTTTATCTCCGTATGTATAAGTCGACGGGCTCTGTCATCTGACCATTTGAGTTCGTTTTCAAGATGCGTCAAACGTTCGTCCAGCCGTTTCCGTTGAGCGAACTGCTCTCTGCGAAACTCATCGCGTTCCTTCTGCAGCTGGGCGCGCTCCTCCTGCAGTTGGAGACGCTCCTCTTGCAGCTTGTCACGCTCCTCTTGCAGCGAGGCAATTGATGACAGATTGCTGGATGTCTGTGGTAGCAGTTTCTGTGGTTGCAGTTGCAACAATTCCACCTGCGATGCTCCGGCAGGCACATGATGTGGTGTACTATTTCGACTGGACGACAGCATGTGTAGGCGATGCTTTTTCTCTAAATCTGCCATTTGTGGATACTCTTTGTCGCTGCCAACGCTGTCGTTTGCCACCGAACTCTGCTCATCGATCTCGGCAATTCTCTTAAGCTTCGTCTCTCCCGAGACATTGCTACGATCTAGCAATGGTCCGCTAAGCGTTTCTGTAGCATATTGATGCTTTTTGTTATTTTTGCCAAATTATTGCATAAGACAAAATACTCACGTTGCAGTGATTCAACAGTGGAGCTAGCAGCGCTATCCAAAGAGCTAAGACCAGAACCAGTTTGAGAAAGGCAATGCAGCTTTTCCTCATTGCTTGCCTTAGATTGCAGCATTTCCCAATCGAAGCTATCGCGCCTGGATGTCGTTGTTTTTAACAGCTGTGTGGACATGCGATCCAAGCCACGAGCTCTTTGTGCATCCAGAAAATCACAAAATGAATCACGCGTCTGGCGAGCTGCTGCTGCTGTTGCCATATTGCTACTTAAGGAGTCAAGATGCTGCTGTGTCAATAGCAAATTGGCTGATATTGATTTGCGCACTTCATCGCTTGGCATTGGCTCTGCATCTATGGTCGCATTGTTTGAGCTGTTCGAACTACAGCTCTGCTGATCCTCCGTTGGCGTTGGCACAAAAGCACATCGAGTGATGGTACTGCAAGAGAGAGTTGGTTTATTAGTTGGAATATTAAGAGATGGTAAACACAAACACTTACCAGCCATCGTGGACGGCACGCACAGCCAGCGGCGACTTGGTGTTACGCATATCATAGGCGAGGAGCTCACCTTTCAGATTGCCGGCACATAAATAGGTGCCGCATTCGCTTAATGCCACTGTTGACATAGGATTCTCACAGATCAAACGACCCGATGGCGCCTGCGCCTTGTTGCGCCGTATGTCGAATATGTTAATTTTGCAATCGTAGCCAACGCTAACCAACAGCGAGGGCTGTGAACTGCACATGCTGACGTCCCGGCACGGTGCATCGTGGGCATCCTCTACGTGAAAGATCGAACGATTCAATTGTACATCATACACACTTACGGTGCCTTTGTACGAGACAACGCCCAATTGAAAACGCTTGCTTGGATGAAAGCGGGCCAGAGTGGAACTAAAGGATAATGGCATAATTAAAAAACTTGTACATGCCATTTTGATTTTGACTTACTAATCATCAATGTTAATCGTTTGGACCTTTTGTCTGGTTTTGGTGCCATAGATGTTGATCTTGCCGCCTTCTAGCACCGCCGCAATATAGTCATCAGTGCAATTGTAGTCAACAAAGAGAACTGTGCTCTTCGATTGATCCGCTGGATAGCGGTGTATCAGCTGAGCGTTGCTGAAATTAAAAAGCTTCACGTATCCACTCGATTGTCCAATGGCAATTTGATTGGACGCAGTTTTTGCACAGGCCACTGAATATGCATTCTCAATGGTCAATTTGCGTACTCGTTGCAATTCAGGTGCTGCAAGTGAACGTTTCTTAAATATTATTATCAATTCTTTTTGGTTTTGCAGATTCGTGTTACCGTTTTGTTGTTTTTCTTTTATGCGCATCACCGCCAAACCTGCCTTTTTGTTAACCTCCACAAAGACGCGCCGCTGCGCGTTAAACTGGAAATCAGTTGCTTCTTCATCGGCATGAACAAATGTTGATTTTGTTTCCAAGTCAGCAAAATCAGACAGCACTGTCTTTTTAGATGTTGAAACTATATACATTTCAAAAAATATTTTTTTATTGTACAATTCAAATGAAGGTGCGGCGAATGTGTTGCTTTAATGTGGCGATTTCGCTGTGACTGCCAAAGTTTGTGTTGTTGAGTTGCCGGATCGTTTAAAATGATTGTATGGCTAGCAGCGATTTTATTAAATTTGCAATGTGACTATAAATTTCGTGTGTTTAAGATTTCAATAAGAAAAAGAATTATACTGTCGCCAATCAATGGGTATGTTCTTTCGGCGCCTACTTCAATGGGCTCAGCTGCCTATTGTAAATTACAATACATTTGATGCCTACGATGCTGTGGCAGTCAGCTCCACATCAGCCCTTGGTGGATTCTCCTTGTTGCTTTCAACAAAGTTACTCAATGCCTCGGTTATTAGACTCGGCTTCACCAGAAATTTTACACCGCTTTCGAGGCGCTTTCACTGAAAGCTGGGCAAGATTTTGTTTATGTCAAAAATATGCTCACGTTGCAAAAAATCAAATGTGGAGCTAGCAACTGTTTCCAAGGAGCTGGGACCTCAACCGTCTTGATGGATGGTCTGTCGCTTATCTATACTGATTGCCTTAGAGCGCAGCGTTTCCAAACTGGATGGACAAGGGATCCAAGCTACGACAACAATGACGTGCTTACCTTATTCAAACAACGCGGGCAACCGAGCATAAACGTTTTGCAGGAAGACAGGGTGAGTCAAGCGTACATTGAATTGAGGAGCCCAATACTTGGATGTTCTTATTTTTTAACTTTTTAACAAATAAAACAGCATTTAGACAGACATGAAATACATTTTATGTAAAAACTTAGTTTTTCAGTCAAACAAATAAATTTTTATGGAACATATTCGACAAATTTATAAAAAATTTAATAACGAAATTATTTTAGTGAAGATTAATATTTCATTACTAAGTTCCACTTAAGTAGCAATTTTTATATTTTTCTTAATGCGTTCACAAGGCTCATCACACTGATAAAATGAAAAATAAAAGTTTTTTGTTTTACAGTGATTTTTCATATTTGGGACATAAGCATTTTTTGCGACGACTTTTCTGCTCCTTGGTTGGCGCCGGCTTTTCTACCTCATCCTGCTCGGATTCCATATAAGGCTCCGGATGGACCTTCGCATTGCACTTTGAGGCCACAAACTCAAAGAAGTCAATGTTGCGTACATGATAGTTGTATTGATCCTTGAACTGGAAGTAGTTCGGATACACCTTGTGCTTAAGCATGGCTGCATAAAGACTGAGGCGCTGCTGATCCAGAAACATGCGACGTTTGTTTTCAGCATGGCGATGCTGCCAGTTGCGTAGACTTATTTGCATCTGGAGAAGATTGCGGAGATTAGGATGCAAATGGAAACTCACTGCCCTAGAAAAAAAACGTATGGCTTGAGGAAAAGTTCATTAGATATTCCTGATTAACTTACTCGTTGAAACGATGCTTCAATTTTCTGAACTTGATCTTCTCGAATGGACAAAGAAACAAGTGTATGCGATCTGTGTAAGCCAACTGAGCAGGTATTTCGACATAGATTCTATTGAAATATTCAAATTTATTTACAGGTTTCATTAAGCATAAGAAATAAGTACTTACCTTGTGCTTAGAACGTTTGGTAAGTTGATCATGCTTACAGGTCTCTTCTCAGTTGAAAATCGTGGAAACTTAAGCATGTCCTGTTTGTACCAATCTAAATGGCTTTCCATTAAAGCATTGATTGATTGTAGCTCCACCGGATCAATAAAATAGTTGCCAGCACAAAAATTAAATTTACCAAGGCTGGGCACGGATTTGCATAGCTCTAAGCCTGAATAAAGATAGACAAACAACAGATGAAAATACACTGCAACTTTTCAAGTAACAAGCTTACCTTTCTTAACGCAGTTCGCGCTTGACGCCTGCACAAAGTAAGTGGTGCGCCATTTGGGACAGAAACAATTGATAAACTTATAAAACTCATTGACCCACTTTTGAAAGGCATTGGTCAAACTTTGATTATAGTCCATTTTCAATTGAAGATTGTCGCTGTTGAGATTTATAAGGATCGGTTGATACGAGTTCTCTCTGGAATCCCTGTTCCACTTACCGCACCACATTAATATTCCCATCGCAGCCATACTTACTTAATTGGGCATTGAGCTCAATACTCTCTTCTTTAACAGATACATTTAGATTCGAAACGCTGATATCCAGGACATGGGTTGTATTTTTTTTGATTGAAGGCGAAGTATATGAGAAATTGGAACCCTGAACTTTCTTACGGTGTGTCCACTGGTCCGAATCGGCTTCTGATGACTTTGAATCATGGTTGCTATGATTGAAAAGCTCCTCTGCCGCAACGTCTTTAGGATCCATTTCATCGGTTGGCAATGAATACAGTCTTAACTGTAGATTATCGGCAGCCTTAATCTTAATATCCAGATTCAGTTCCCCCTCACTGATTTGAGTAAAACTAAAAAGAGTGCCGGGGTAGAGCTTGTGCTGCATCAGATAACTGTCGGGGGCGTAAGTTATAAAGCTGTAGTCATAGACAAACAGATCCTCCATCTCAATTTCCAGCATAGCCTCTTCGTCACCCTCCATCAGACTTTTAGTGCTGGTAATAGGCTTTAGTGTAATCTCCTCGGCAATTCCCTGTGGTACATTTATGAACCTAACAGTCTATAGGACTGAAATTTATTAGAATTAGCATAATAGAACTATTGTAATGGAATAATTACCGAAAAATTTGATGTGATATCTTCATGCTGTCTATGTGAACTGCTTGAACTGATTTGGTTATCCATCTCATCCTCAGTTATACCCCTATCCCAGCCATCTATTGTTGTAGTGCTGATCATGGTACCATTGCTATGATAGCATCTCAAACAATCCTTGGTCCACACCATTCGAACGCCATCATCCCGCATGGCATAGCTTTCATTGGCAAAATAATCGTGCCACTCCGTCACTCGAATCGGTTTGCCGCACTTTATCTTATCCTTCTCTAAATGCACCACGCTCCCAAGCGATGTGGTTAATTCAAGATGTTTATAGTTCAGGTTGAACAGCTGCATGATGAAATCCAAGTACTTCAACTCTGCATCGATACTTGCAAAGAGCGCTGCCGTTCGAGACGATTTCTTTGGCCTGGTGTCGCCGTGGGAAGGTTGTGCACTTAGCTTTTCCGAGGATATGGTTGCTCTGCTTTTGCGGGCTTTTGATTTTTTATCGGTACCTGCTGATTGTCGTCGCGACTTATGCAGCGATTGGGACAAACTTCCTTTTAAAGATATATTTTGTGGGCGCAGCGGTTTATAGCTGCTGTAGGTCGACTGTGTGGAGCAGGCATTTATAAATTCCGAATCATCCTCAATTTCACCCTCCTCTTCCACCTCACCATGCAAGTAACTGTAGAGGCGATAAACCTCGCCATTGTAGCGCATGATCAGAACGGTGTCGTTGCCTTGATAGTGGACTATAACACAACCGTAAGGAGTGCAAATGCGGCGACTCTCGTTGATCTCGTGTTGTTGATCCGGTGACCACAGGTGCTCGGTATGGGTGTCCAGACAGTAGGTGGTCAGTCCATTGGGATAGCTAAGCACAGCCTTTGCGCACTCTTCTTCCCGTGGCTCAACCCTCAAACTAACCCCGTTGGGTGTTTGCAGGCGCATATTGTGCGATGTGGCGTTCATATTTCCCGGTTCATTAGTAAAGTGCAACAGTTGCTTGTCTATTTCAATGGACATACACTTATTCAGAGTACGGAAATTCCATTTTTCCTCATAGAGCGTCAGCTGACCTTCCTCAAAGTGATATTTTGAGGTCTTCGTTTTGATTGTTTGCCGCGCGTTATCCAGACTGTAGCCAGTGAGCATAGGATGGTCAGGTCCTAGGCCAATATGTAAGGGCTTATTGGCATTATCACCACCAGCATTATCTGCTGGAAAATTGCTTGTGACACGAGCTGATTTGATTGTTCCACGGTTGCTAGTGCTGCCAAGCTGCTTGGTTATACGTGGCGAAACTTGTTCTTTCATTTCAGTGTCTGTCTGCTGCTCAAGAACCTTTTTGGCCTTCAGGGATTTGGGTCTAATAAATATGCTGGGTGCTATGAAATAGTTCTTGTTGTTGCGACATTTTGAAGAGTTCGGATCGTCATTACTATAATCTTCGGAGGCGTCGTGCAACGTATAAACGCTGGGATAATTGGATAACGGATCGAGCGGCTCCTCGATGGCATCTTCGAACATTTGTTGCGTCACCAGATCCTTTAAAAACGGTTGCATTTCATACAGCGTAAAATCTCTAAAACATAAACGAGTAGGAATTACAACCTCCTTCTGATACTCAAAGACCTCGTTGAGACCTCGCTTAAAAGTATAGAGGTTAACATTTGGATATATTTCCTTGACATTGTAATTGTTATACTCGTTGATCAGCTGCACAATACGCTGATCGACCGAATCGTTAGTCAAATAAAGCTTGGCATACTTGCGCAGATGTTGCGGTTCAACCTCCCCCGCATAGGGCGTATAGTAGAGACTTTCGGTGATGTAGCCGGAGTGGAAATAGCGTCGCAATATATTATATTCCAGGCAAGCATGATAAATGTTGCGCAAGAGTTTCTGATCCATGTAGGCAACAAGGTTACAAAGCAGCGTATTCGTTTCTTCCAAAAACAAAGATTCATTCTTAATAAGCTTAACGATGCTCTTAAAGGCATTCACATAGACCTTGATTTTGTCCAGCACTTTGGTTTGTACCATTGACGATGGATTTGCCAGCAGCAGCACCTCGATCTCAGTCAACAGCTCCCGGGGTTGACCGAACGTGGTCAGCAGTGAATCCACATATAAATAGATTGTGGCATCATCATTAACCACTGCCGGCATATTTTCTGCCAGATAGTGTCCTTTCGTATTTAGCAACTTAACCGCCTGGTAGCTGGCCTTTATGCTGGCTTGCGGTGACATTTTGACATTGATCTCATTATATGGCCTCACATAGAACTCCTCGTACTGTTGCCGCAGCGTCTGCATGTCGTAGACAAACCACGAGAGCTGATCAAATATGTTACTGGCATATTTAAGTGACTGGCACATTGACATCTGTGGCAGCCGTTGCTGGAAAATGCCAACGGGCTTGCTGATCGTTCGCTTGCGCAGTGAATGAATGTCCTTTTGGATCTTCTCGACTGTTTCGAGCAGAAATTTTTCACGACGTGGACGTGGCACAAGCAGATCATATGCGCAATCTTCTGGCATAAAGTGTACAATGCCACGCAAAGGTTGATTATTGCTGAAAGCAAATTGAAATTGAATTAACTTAATGGTCGAATTAGAAAATCTATATTGTTACCCACCGTAGCAGCGCTCTGTAAAACTCATTGTTTAATTTACCGATTATGATTATTAGAATAGACGTATTTGATGGTTCGTCTTTTATGTACTACAAACAAAGCGAATATAATTAGAAATGAGTGTGAAAAAAGTTTTTCTATAGCTTACCAAACGCTTGGATAGTGGCTTACCCTTGCCCACTTTATGGTGCTCCTTAATATTAAGCGAAAAGCATGAAATCTTTTCCATTTCAGCACCATCTGATTTCGACTTGGGTGCACGTTTGCTTTTCGTACCGTCTGCCTTGTTATTTTTTGTATCGACCTTACCCTTACCTATCTTAAGCTGGGCGGGTAAGTAGCTTTGGTAATAATTGAGAAGATTGAAGCTGATCTCCGAATTAATCTTCTGGGTCACAACTTCATATTCAGTCAAGCAATCCTGAATGCGCATCAATGTCAATTGCACAGGATCCTCGGGCATGATATCTAAAAATGAATTAATGGACTAGTATTAGAATATGTTATATGTATCGTTATATATTTATGTGCATTTTATTACCTATCACCTTGGACTTGTTCGATAAGCGACGGCTTTTCGTGTTAGCAGCGATGGCCTCCTTTAGCTCGTTGTCCAAATCGATGACAAACATAAAGCGTCGCAGGCCAAGCTTTATCTGCTTGATGAACTCATCACGCACTGCATTCAGACCATTATCATAAAAGTTAATGCAGTAAATGTCGTAAAAGCTTTGAGGACGTGGAACTGTTGACTTTCGGCTGCTGCGACGACCGCTTTGGCCAGGTCTTTTAGCGCTTAAAGTACTCATAACGATGTCTTAGTGTATTTTATGCATATCAAAAATATATATAAACACAATGTAAGCAATTACTTCTGACTTAAAACTCTCAGCTCGTATAATATTTAAATAAATCGTTGTTTATTTCAATAAAGTATTTGAACATTAAGTCGTTAAGTTAATTTCAGTACATAGTTAATTAAACTAAACACTAAATGGCTGTTATATACAGATGAAAAATATTTAAATCAAAGCTAAATCAAAGCTTATCGTTATTCTATGTGAAGATATGCATAAGTACTGTACAAATGGGAGATTCATAAGGATCCAAGTATTAAGTTTGCTTAAAAATCAATTTGCCAACTTAAAGCCTCTTTAAAGTAATAAATCAAAATAAATTAAGAATCAAATAAATAAAGATATGTAAGATATCAAAATGCAGTCACTGGCAATAAAAACTTATCATTTGAACAAATTGTAATTCCAGTTTGAACTTAAAGCTATATTTATATTACTTATATGGCAGTGATATGCTACTTACTGGACGTTGTCCAAGTCTATGGCTAATATAAAACTCATATTTGATCACAATACATTTGGAAAAAGTTTCGTTGTGGCGTCAACAGGAACCAGAGCACGCCTCCATTTCCAGCAATTAGTTATCATCGTTGGACACAAGACATTCGCTGAGCAGCACATTGTGCAGGTCATCCATATCGATCCAATCGCGTCTCTCATTGCGTATGGACACATTGCGTATGCATCCCTTAAAATTATCACGTGCCAGCAAACAACCGCTGGGTGCGACATCTAAAAAAAAGAAACAAGTTGCAGAGCATTAGAAAAAGTCAACTGAACTGGACTTCGCAACAATCTCCTACCTGGCAGTCCGCCTATGTAAAGGGGTGAACGTGTTTGCACTTTGGCCACATTGCGTTGATTTGACATGCTTATTGTAGCAGGCAACTGATCAATTCTAAGCGCAATCTGCTCGCCATCATAGAGTGCCGATATATTGTGCCATTTGTTGTCGCAGAGCGCATATTTGCCAGGTAGCGTAGACTCCACGCGGAAGGGCACACCATCGCCAAGATCGCAAGAGAAAACGATCTAAAACAGAACAGATTTAATGATAAGACAATTGAAATATGGTGATGAACTAACATTGCCATTGCTGATCTCCAGCGAGAGAGCGGGAAAGCCGCTGGGTTCGGAAACACTTAGCAATATGCCAGATAGCTCAGAGGTGCGAAATTCCATTTCCAGTTCCAGATATTTGGCCACATGAAAGTTTTTCTCTGCAAAAAGAAGTTGAATAGAATTTGTAGATAAAAAGTTAAATGCACATTGAGTCTAAGGTCTTTGCTCAAACACAAAACAGTTTGTCAGTTGATTAGATCATCCAAATATTATGTCTTATCCAAACTTAGTTACTTACTATATATGGCATAGGCATCTCCGGGGAAGTAACTGCCACGTTCAACAGTAGGAAAACATTGTCCAACATTTGCGTGCTTGCCAGGTCGCGCCAGATCCTGTGTGCTGTTGTTAATGTTGACGCGGCGCAGACAACCCTTAAAGGCCTCCAAACGCATGTACAGTTCTGAGGGCACCTTAACAGGCGCCTGAGGCAAACCACCCACGAGCAGCTGCTGTGAGGCGCCTATTTTCTTGGGCACCTTCATTTGCGCAGAGGTCTTCTGATCCGTGCGTCCAATTTCCACGCTCATGGTGACCTTCCGGTCATGGCAGCTAATCGTGACGCGATGCCATTCACCATCATTCAATTTGGCAGTCAACTGTAGCTCCTCACGCCGGCGTCCGCGCACAATGAGCACCAGCTGGCCATCCTTGAGGAGCAGGGCAACATAATGCTTGTGCTTTTCCTTGCTGCCAGGTGATAAGTAGAGCATTCCATTCGGATAGAACGAGCGAAAGTCAAAGCTCAGATAGAAGTTGCGCTGCCAGAAGTGACGCTCCGGTAGTTTAAGCTGCGAGTAGCTGTAAAGCTCATCGCCAAACTTGAAAGCATTCGGCTCATAGGAGTAGCTGCCAATCTGTAAAAGAGCATATGGATTAATCTTAGCGCTAGGTTAAGTCAAAAGGGAACTTAACTCACCACGACGACTTTGTGTTAGTTCTGAGCTTTTGTGAGCGAGCTTTCTCAGCGTGCGCTTATTTTTTTTTTTAGTGAGGTTAAGAAATAATAAAAACGTTGGCATGATTTTTGTTGATTTTTTGTTTGTTAAAAAATTTTTTTTTATTTAAAACGCATGAAAAAAAGCAAAAAAGTTATTCGTATGATACATCAATGAAAGCAAAAACGTACACAAAGCGTTGATGAGTGAAAAATGTATGTAAAAATGTAGATAAGTAAAATTTGAATAGATGATATTGATGCTTATTGACTTAATTGAGCTTTTAGGCTTAAAGTATACATAAGATATATGAAAATATGAAATATTTACATTATATAAAAGTGTTGTGTGTTAAATGTAATTGACAATTGAATGGAGCTTTTGTCTGTCAAAGATCACGTTAACCAGATGCGCCCCAGGCTTTAAAAACTTAAACGCTAGTCGTAAATCTTAAATATATTTAAGCTGGCTTACAAGAGCTTTAATGTGCTTTCTTTTTTGTTTGTTTTTGATGACTAAAGGCCCAATTGTAAGCCAACTTTAATTAAGCTCCCAACATTCGGAAGCTTAGAAGCTCACACAAATGGAAGCTAATGGTTAATTTGATGATTTGTATGATTAATCCACATGTAGACCACATTGAGTAGCTATGTTTAGTAAGCTTTTTAGGCGAAATTAGTATACAAAAGAGCTTTCTTGCAGCGCAGCGCTTGAAGCTTTTAGCGTAGCAGCTTTTGACATAATTGCTTAGCAACTAAAATCCTATAAAAACAAAAAGAAACATTTATGTCGATCAGAGAGTTTGAGAGTTAGGTAGCCACAAAATGTATTTACATGCATCTCTCTGTTGAACCCCGCTTCTTAAACCACAAATCTTAAACCCAGACCAAGCATTAGTATATGCATCAACAGCTTACCCGCTTGCAGCCCTCCGGCGAGGCGGTAAAACTCTTGCCAATCATTGGCTCCGTCTTCAGCAGCACATCGTACAGGCCGCCTTTTGGGCTGCCCATGGTTGGTCCGTTGCGTCCAATCTGCACATTGGCAAAGGTCAAAGCATCATTAAAATTGATTGTACGATTGTTGAACACTACATCCCGCACAGCGCCCTCCAGCTTAACAAAAGTGGGCGCCAGTGGTGTGTAAATCTCGTGTGGTGGTGCACCGCCTATATAAAGACCACCAGCATCCTGGGGTAGACTGATGACCGAGGGTGTACCCGTCAAGGTGCGCAACTCCTGCAGCTCATCGTCAACCATAAGCTCAAGTCGGCGGCCCGCCTTGATGAGATTGACGACATGCAGCTCGCCATCGTTCAGTTGACTTGCATTGGAGAACATTTTAATGAAGCTACGTCCCGAATTGACCCACACCTGCAGCTGGCCATCGACCAGGCTCAT
Organism: Scaptomyza flava; assembly: GCA_030179655.1. Lineage (NCBI taxonomy): Eukaryota > Metazoa > Arthropoda > Insecta > Diptera > Drosophilidae > Scaptomyza > Scaptomyza flava. The sequence continues at coordinate 4,325,290 of JARNME010000029.1, read as the reverse complement.
CGAATAGTTTCCCTTTATATCTTTGGCATCATAGTCGGCCAGCACTTCAGGTGGATAGGCTGCCAGCAACAGCAAGCAATCAGATTGAAGCGTACGGAAAACCAGACCAGCATTCGCACGTTTTCTCAGCGACTGCGAAGGCAATTCCAAATAACCATTGCCCGAAAAGCCAGCTCTATGACATGAAAAACATATACATTTTTAATATGGAATCTAGATTTAGAACACTTTAATAGTTACTCACTTAGTAATCATGTCTTTGCAGGATGACTCCACGCCAAAGTAGGTGGAGCTCTCGAGTGGATCGTAAGTCTCGCCATTTACTTGCACATCCATCATGCAGCCCAGGAAAGGATTGTCAGCACCGGGCGCCTTGGTCGTGCCCGATGTGAAACCTGTTGAATAAGAAATTAAATGCATTGCATAAGTCAAAGTCTAAATATATATATTTACTGCTTACCTGGTGGCACACCACCTAGATAATACACAGCCTTGGACAGATCCGGCAGCATATGGCTCTTAACGGGCAATGTGGGTGCGCCGGAAATGGCGCGATCGTTGTTCACTCGCAGCATTCCATTTTCAGTGCTGCGACGAACGGAGAATTCGCGTGCTGCCTCAATTTTGATCCAGTGTCCCGTGTTGTACTTTTTAGTTGTATTAATTTCCAGCTTGGACTCGTCGCCATAGTCAATGCGGAACATGATACGACCGCGACTTAAAGTCACAGACACCGAGCGGTTCTAAAATAAACAGAGCAATAGATTAAGAGCTCATAAATAAGATGAGTTTCGTTACGTACGTTCTTGTCATCAACCGCCAGGAAGAGCAACGCATTCTCGTCCAGTGTGCGGAAGGTCATCTGAAGTGCAAATAGATTTTTGCGGTAAGGACGCGGTCGCGTCTTCTTCAGCTGTGCATAGCCCAAGCCATTAAAGTGACGCGCCACAGAAGATGAGGATGATTCTCGTGCGCCAATCATGGCGCCACCGCAACGTCCTTCGCTACCCAGAAAGTTCCAGAGACCCAATGGCTTGTTGTCCACCTCCACCTGATGCACAACGACATTCAGACCAGGTGTTTGATCCTTAGTTGAAAAGCCACCAAGTAAAATGTGCTCATCGTGCGTCTGATAGAAACGTGTATGCTCCGCATCTGTTGATCCGGCTACTGGTGATCCCGGCGTCAGTGCACCAAAATTGTTCATACGCCGCACCAGTAAGCTGCCCAAGTTTAGTGTGCGATTCGCTTCTACCTGGTACCAGGCATCATCGTATTTCGGGTCACGTGTCTGCACTTCTAACGGATGCGTAATAACCGCTGTGCTGCCGCCCAAATACCAAACTAGACGAACCCGTCTCTTGTACAGCTCAAGCGTAATGTGTCGTCCCTCGCTGCCCTGAACATGCAGCAGCGGTGAATTGCCCATGTGATTCGACAGAGCAAAGCTTAAGCGCAAGGAATTGGAGGTGCTCAAACCATAGGACACTGGTAAATACTTGCGACTGCATTTGGGACCCACAGACTCCAGTGACACGTCAATCTAAAAAAATGAGGCCATTGATTAAACAGAGAATATAAGGCAATCTCGGTGAGATATACACTTACCGCTTCAGCTGCATGCTTGGCCTTGGCTATCTGATTTCTAAGCTGCTGCAGCTGCTGAGCCATGCTATTGTTCCACACCTCAAAGATCTGCTGCTCTTTAGCTGCCTGTTGCTCCACATAGCTAAGTGTGACGTTGGCCAGACGCAGATTCGTCTTGGTCAGCGAAATGTTCTCCTCGGCCATGCCCAGCTTAATCTCCCAGTCGGGCTCGAGCATGGCAAACGACTTGCGCATGTGCCGAATGGATTGTTGCATTTCGCGTGCTTGTCTAAGCTCCGCATGCATCTCGTCGCTTGTTCTCTCTGCCAGTTGCATGCTGTCTTGGGCATGACGACGCGCTGAGCTGTTGGTCAGCAATTGTAGCTGATTCGTGATGTTATTGCTTCGCTGTCCCGTCTCAAAGATAGTGCGCTTTATCCCTTCCACCTGCTGCTCCTGGTGCTGCAGCTTGCCCTTCAGTACAGTTGATTTTTGCATTTGCTGCAAAGCCTCACGCTGCAGCTGCTTGGAGCGATGCAGCGAGTGCTTAGCGCGCTCAATCATCGAGCTGCCATCACTAGGATAGAGCGTACGCTGTGCTTCGTAGACGCGCTCTTTAGACAGCAGCGATGCCTGGCGAGCATTCGCAATTGCTGTGGAAATGTTGCTGTGTGCAGAGCTACAAACAAAAAACTTTTTAGTTGCACATAATGAATGTATATATATATTTTTACTTACCTAGCCAACATGGCAATGCGTGCACCATTCCTGGTTGGCTGAAATTGCCTGGCATACTCATTGGAACGCTCGAGCAAACGTGACGCATGTTTTTCCGCCTTGGGCAGCCAGTGTTTGCGCACTTCCCGCTGCAGCTCCAACTGATCGATGAGCGTGTCATTTAGCAGGGCACCCGATGTGGTCATTTGTCGTCGCTGCTCATTGAGCTGTGTTTGATGCTGTCCGGCAGTGCGTGACATTTGCTCACCACGCTCTACATAATCCGGATTTAAATGCTGTTCTATGCGCTGGACAATTTCACCTAATTGCTGATACTGTTCTGCTGCATGGCCGCTCAGATTACGCACATGTTCAAGCACATCGTCTGCCTCATTCTCCACATCCTGAGTGCGATCGATGTGTAGACGCATGTCTGCCACGCGATAGTTAGTTTGATTCAGATCCCGCCACAGCATCTCGAGGCGAGCGCGTTGATCAAAGGCTGCGTCCGAAGCATTACCCGTCGCATAGAACTGTTGCCAGGCACAGTCATTGGTCGTACGTATGTCCTGCACCAGCTGATGATGCTGCTGAATAGCCTGCAGATAGAAGCGCGCCTGATTTAACGCCGTTGGCAGACTCAAATGCTGTGCACCCTGCCCATAGTTATTCAAGTCGTACAGAGTTTGTCCAAGCTCCGAGTGCAGCGTGCCCACATCATGTTGCAGCACCAAGGCTGCATCCTGCATCGAGTTTAGCGCATGATGACGTTTTCCAATGGTGGCCAGCGCTTTGCGTGATTGAAATTTCCCGTTTTCCGCATGTGCATCCAGTTTGAGCAGCGCAGCGGTATCATAGCCAAGTAATAACTTTCTGGCCTGACTGTAGTCCTGCTCACGTGCCCGCCACGTTATATAGGCTTGCTCATATTCAGATAATTTGAGATAAGGCGCTGGTATGCCAGTAAGATCCATATTGTGCAGTCCACGGCGCAGCTTATGACCAACTAGCTCGACATAGTCCAGCAGAAGTAAAGTGCAATTGTCGCAGACTAAAAAAATTTTTAAATTCATTCATGATATGTTTAGAATCGGTTCGTTTTAAGTAAACACTTACGTTGGCAGCCATTTTCAACCAGATGATGACGCTCCGCTTCACACTTGTTGCACTTTAGGCCTGTAACGCCCTCGCGGCACTGGCACTGGCCCGTCTCCGCATCGCAGCCTTCTGCCCGAATACCATCTAGATTGCAATTGCAGGGCTGACAGCTACTATTGGGATACTGCATTGGATTGCCAAAGTAACCCAAGTGACAGCTTTCGCATAGGCGACCCGTGTAGCCTGGTTTGCAGACGCAGCTCACCTCACCATCCCACACATTGCAACCACGAGCAAAGTTGCGATTAGTTTCCGGACACGGGCACGCCTGGCAGCCATGTCGTGAGTTAGGATCACCGTAGAATCCATCTGCACAGTGCTGGCAATGTGCGCCGCCACTGTTTTCTCGACAATTCTAAAAGTAAAAATATTGTAAGCATTGAAACAAGTGTTGGTAAATTATCGAAGTCTGCGGCATTTTGCTCGAATCAGTTTTTCAGAGATGGTATGCTGCTTATAATAACGCGATCACTACGGAAATGTTTATAAATTAATTAATTGATCACAAGTGAATAAAATAACAACTAAAATATTCAGAGCGTTATTATGATTGTTTGTTCGTTTTAGGTACGTTAGCTGCATACCAATCTGACCAGCGTACTTATATGAACCAGTTTAAATCAAAAAATGAACTAGTTATCAAATTAACGGTAAAGTGAAGTGAACTTGGTGATCATTTTAGTTCCTTACCAAACAAACTCCGGTTTCGCGATCGCAATCATTACTACGTCCATTGCAGTGACAGGGCGCTGCACGTCCAATCAAATCCTCAATAAAAACACTTTCCACATCGCTTGTGTTGCGCCAACGGTAAAAGGAACGCCCTGGATCCTGGCATGAAAGCCCATCAAAACGTTTAGGACACTTGCATTGTTCGACGCCCTTGGCAATCAGATTGGTGGAGCCCTGCACAAAAATGGCGGCATCCATATGCACACTGTGTAAGCTGTTAAATAAAGTAATTGCAGAATATATTAATACATAACGTGCACAACATTCGACTTAACGTCGAAACTTTACATATACATATACATACATATTTATGTATATACACAGATTAAACCTGAAAACTTACACGACTTGCTGAAAATCGGCAAAGGCAAAGGCGCGCAAAAAAATGTGACGCACATTCTGTAGCGCTGCCATTAGCGTGCCCCGATCCACAGCTTGGCTATTGTGATGATACTTCCAGTAGGATTCATGCAACGGCACACGATGCGTCACATTTAGTGAATACTCAAACTCCTCATACTCGTAAAAATCCAATACAAGTTTAGCGTGCGCATGTAGCTGCACGAGCGGAAACTGCGCCAGGACCTTGCGCTCCAGCGGCGTGTGGGCGCCCTCGGTGAGCAAAGAGAAGTAAAGGTAGCCTCCATAGCTGGTGGTGCGATCTCCATAGAATTGTGGCGGCAGTTGGAAGTATAACGGCTGATAGAACTGTGCATAAGCGCCAATCGAAACATTGCCTGTGGAGCGTGGCACGAGATTCAAATCATTCATGCGCTGAATCTCTGCATCTTCGCTGTAGGAAACACTGCCAGCCATTTGGACTACTACTATGTACTCATAATCTCCGCTTGGCACGTGCTGCGGTCGCAGCTGCTGCACGCTGAGATTACGCGCCTCCGACATGCGTATGTGGCCCCAAGAGAGTTCACTTTGCTCGCACTCAGCGGCACGTCCAAAGCAGAAGCATCGCGTGCAGCCCTCGGGATTCAATGAAGATAGACCAAAAGTGCTCTGCATGCACGTATCACATTTAAGTCCTACTACGAGCGATTTGCAAGGACACTGGCCGTTAGAATCGCAGGCAATCAGTCCATCGGCACGTTTAAAGGAACCAGCCGCATCACATCGGCAGCGCCGGCACTCGGGGTAGCCAAAGTAGCCCACGGCACAGGTGTTGCAATTGCGACTTGCGTAACCCTCGCGACACTCACATTGTCCACCAACTGCAGCACAATGCTGCCCAATGGATCCAATGTGATCGCATTCACATTCGCGACAGCCCAAACGCGCCTGCCAGCCCCAGGTGCCGGGCACACATTGTGCACAGCCCAATCCTCGCGTGAACTTGGGACAAATACAACGGCCATTTAGTGGATCGCATACTTGACCCTCTGCCGCACATGCCGAGCAGCGTTGACAACCCTCCGTGCTGAAGCCATAGAAACCTTCGGTGCACTCGTTGCAATGCCTGCCGCCAACACCAATTTTGCAATCACATTGCCCCGTCCATGGGTTGCATTCGTGACTACGTGCGCCATGCGGATCGCATTGACAGTCATAACAGCCAACTCCTTGCGTTAGATTCCAGTGTCCTGCTTTGCACTTATCGCAACGACGTCCTGCCACATTCAACAGGCAGGAGCATTGACCCGAACGCTTGTCACAGGCAGTTGATAACGAGCCAACAGGACTGCATTGACAATCTGCAAGGAAAAGAAACAAAAAGGATTCAGGTAAGTTGTGTACAATATTTATATTCAATGTTGGTTTAATATTGTTGTGAAAAACGCTATAAATTTGATCTATATGTAAAAATCTTTTCTCTTAAACTGTTGTGAAAATATGCGTTCCACTTTGAGACAATGATTTTAGTACATAGCCTTTAAATGTTGTGAAATTGCATGCGCATTAATTTAGCTCCTAAATCAACTTCTTGTTCTACCCATTCTTGGTAATACACTCAAACTTCTATGTTATGAGCTTAAGTCAGGTTAGTCATCTACGTTTATTACGAATATTCTCTATGACGAGTTTCATTTTTATCCCACTGAGAAGTTTGACTGTACAAATTTCGGAAGTGCTAAAGTATTAATGGGTCACAGTGTCGCCGCTTGTGAAAAACAAGCCAATTGTCAATTGGAATGTCCAATTTCTTTGCCGTCTTATAAACTTGTTTACTAGGGCACATGTGCGACGGCAATGTCATCATCATCATCATCATCATCATCATTGCTAACTGCAGCCAAGACTACGAGCAAACATTAACAACCGTTGGCCTGGCTTAAAGATCCGCCAGCCGTTTGGCGTTTTGTGGGTTGCGCGTAGGCAGGCACCACAATCCGCCCACATTTGCATAGAGCTTCCTAGCCGGGGCGACAAACGACAAATGCGACGACAACGCAGGACGCAATAGACGCTTAAATCGAAAGGGGTAGGCAGGGGAAGAAGAGGCACATGGTCTTGGCAGACAAGACTGCTAGGCATATACGAAAATAAATTCATTCATAAATCCGGTAAAACCAACGCAAAACATTTTCAAATTGATTGCGCGATCTATAAAAAAAATAAATAAATAACCTAAAATGTTAACATAAAAAAATATGCATAAAGACTGAAGAAATACAAGTTAAGAGCAGTCGGACAGTTAACTACGCTAACAAGAGTTTTTATTAAAAGACATAAAAGTTTAACTCTACGGCATTTAAACTGTAAAAGTTAACTAAACGATTTTAAAAAGTTAAAACTAAAATTTCATTTAATGATTCCTTTTGCGCACAGCCTAGGTGATTTAAGAAAATAAGAAAACAAAATCTGTTCAAGCGACAAACTTTATAATGTGCCTACAATACCCTATCGAAGTGAAGCGTAGGCAAAATAAATGTAGAGAAAAATATGAACATGGCATAGCACGCGACACAAGGAGATAGTAGTTGAGTTCGTGGAGGAGGAGTTGTAATGGAAGAGCAGGCAACTGGTAACAGTCAGCAGCAATGCCTCAAGGCTCACTTGGCCAAGATTGTTGAGGCTCACTGACTGGCTGCAGCTGTCAAGTGCCTGTTGTGGGATTTGCATTTTCATGAATGAAACAGCGAGCTGTCGCAAGCTCGAATGTAACCACAGCTCAAAGCAACATCTTAAGAGAAAGGTTTTCTGTTAGTTGTTTGCTGTAAGTGTTGTTCTTGTTGTTGTCTTTTGCCACCTTTCAGACAAGCAACCAATAAAAGGTTCAATCAACTGACGCCATTTGATGCTGCTGCTGCGGCTGCGGCTGCTGAGCAAATGATGTCATTAAAGTTAACAATCGGGCATCACGACTCTGTGCTTCAAAAATGCGTTTGTCATGCTACAGTTTGAGATGCACTTTACTGTTGCAACACACAACAACAACAACAACACCCACAAAACTTGTTGCTCTGTACCATTTGACTGCGATCTGCGATCTGGTAATGTTTGGTTTCAAACTATGATTTTAGCGTGGGTCTTTCATCAGTTTTGGTTGGTTTCTCTCTATTTTTATTGACAATATTCTTTGTTTGCGTTTTATTACATCAGCGCGTTTTGTTTTCGGCTTTGACTGTGCTTTAGATTTGCTTCCAAATTTGGTTTGGCCTACGAGTATGGTCAGATTTGGTTAGTGCAGCAGTGTGGGCTAACTGTGGGCAGTTGAAGTGCACTTCCGTTCGTTTAACGGTGCTTAAACGCCAATGTGCGTGAAATTTAATAACGTCTTAAAGAATTGCTAAACACAGTTTAAACGCTGGGAAATAATAGATCTGCTGAAGTGACATTTAGGACAGGATAATCATTTCCTGTCAACCTGCAACATTCTTTTCCGCTGCATTCTAAATTATATTTGACAACAACTCAGTTAGCCATGACAAAACACTGGCTACACACACCTTGATATTGGCCTAAAGCCTAGTGCCAATCCATCAAAAATTCCATAACACGCTCAGAAAATTCTAAACAATTCAGCACAGTCACAAATCACCAAAGCGTGCAATAAATTAACAATTAAACAATAATAAAAGTCCATACATAAACATGACGAAGAATTGACAATATAATTGCAGTGCACATTCGACAGTAGAAAAAAACAATCGAAAAACCAAGAATAGTTTTATATAATTTGCAGCATTGTGGCTTGAATGTGGAGCACGTGTTTGGCTGCCATGCAGTTTTTCACTTTGGACATGACAAAATATTGATTAAATGATTTATTCGGAGACCAGTTTCTGTTTGACCAGACAACGCTGCGTATGAGCAATGTGCGGATTACCAAACAAAACTCGCGCCAACGCGGTCAATCAATTATCATAAATCTCCAATCAGCAATCCACAGAAAAAAAGAGCACTAAACCAGATACCAGAGATGGCAAAAATCTATGCGCACTTTTTACGAAGTGTTTAAAACGCCTTACAAAACTTTACAGTTTTAAAAGCACAATGTTCATGATTAAAAAGTGAAGTTTAACATGATATTACAGCTACAAATAAGCAGCTTAATTTAATATTTTTGTATTCAACTTATGTTTTAAATTATATTCAACTTATTTAATGCTTAAAAGTACATATGCCGATTAGGAAGAGCATTGCGTACTGAAAGTAACGCTCGATTAAAAACATATTAGTTTTGGTTACTTTTGTATGCGAAATCAAACGGCAATTAAGCATTGTAGGCAAGAGCGATAACAATCTAGCGACCGTTGAGTGAATGACTGACAGACTTGTTGACTGACTGAAAGATTGAGTGAGTGAGTGAGTGAACGACGACTCTGCAATGACAAGATTTATGTGTAAGTTGACATTTGAAATGTCAAAATGCAAGTTGGCCAACGGCAGCAGCTATTTCAGTTATTGACTGCAGGCCTAATGTGTTTTTATAGCAGTTGTTACTTTTGTCTCGTTAGCCGCCCACCGCTGACCTATATAACAGCAGAGACAAATACTCAGAGAAAGGTAGAGCGAGAGAGAGTGAGAGACAGTTGGGAGAGCTATAGGTGTATCGACCACCCGGCACGGCAGTATTTCAACTTTTTTGGTTTTTAATAGTTTCACGTAGCGTAACGCTCGAAATATTTTTTTTTTTAGTTAATTAACCCGTTTGCATACATTTTCGATTTTGGCCAGGCATGGCGACTGGTCCTGCCAGCTCCAGCCTCAACCAGTTGCCCCAGTCTCAAGTGCTGCAGTTCCCACTCCCGTAGCATTATTTATGCTTTCTTTGATCGAACTCGGCGCTGCAGCGTCATAATAGTAGTAGTCACAGTTCTTGAGTCGCGAGTCGGGCAAAGAGTGTCTTGATTGTTTTCGTGCGCTCCATAAATTAATCGAATGTTAACTCAGCTTAGAAAATTGCCTTGTCTCGTCTCGGTGATACCCAGTTAGCAGCTTTTGAGTTGGTCTATGATCGACTAGTCGTTATTGATACTTGTCAAAGGCTATGACCCAAGGAATGGATTTTTTTTTAAGCCTCAACAAATCAAAGTTTATGAAACACAAAGTTAAATTTCCTTTTATACGTGGTATTCGTTAATTATAGCATTTTGTTTGCTATAATGAATGGTTGGCGGTGTTGAATTTTGCGGCGCCCCCAAAGTGGCGGCAACTGAGGAAGTGGCTGTATTAAAAGATCACAATTTATGCAATTTATTATAATCTCTAACGCAAAGTTGACTCAATTAAAGTCGCTTGAAAATTGACGTTTCATTAAAACTAATTGCATATCTGAGGTGGGAGTTTGGTAAATGAAAAAGATCAAAAGTGATGAAATGCTAGAAGCTGAAGCATAACCAACTAAGTCAAGAGTCATAATCAAACTTCCCAATCAAAGAATGTAGTCTTAAATATATTTTTAAACAATCTTATTTGTATGCCTCTAAATTTGTTGATTCGTTTCCCCACTGCTGTCGCAGTTCATTTACTATAAACACTTAATCCGTATGTCTGCATTATGAAGCATGCGAAAATCGCTAAAATGATGGAGTTTATGTGACCATATCCATACTAGTATAGAGACAACTAGCAGACACCGTTAAGACGTCTCGACATCTGAATTATGAACAGCATTATTTTTGTTTGCATACACCTCACACTCACTGTCGCCTCCCGCCCTGTGTCGTACAATCTCCCCCAAATAGTTTCAAATTTCGTGGTTTTATTTTTAGAGCCTGGCATTTGGAAGATTGGAGTCACGAGTTTTGACGTCAGCGTTGGAGTTGGTCGCAAGACAAGTGGCAAGCAACACCCGTGCCAAAAAAAAAAATTGAATAACAAAATCATATGCAAATTTGTTTATGCCACGTAATGCGAGCGCGCATTAACCAACATAAACTTTGGTATTAAACAACGAGTTTTTATCATTTCATTATATTATATTTGGTTGCACAGAATTTCGAAAGCCATACTTGGGACATACTTGTTCGTGATAACTGGCTAACAATTTGAAGCGCTTTGACCTTTCGCAGTGCTTGTCAAACTGTGCCGAATGATAGATTGCCGCAGTGCTAATGAATGGCACATTAATTTGCATTTAAATGCACCCAAAAACATTTTTACAGTTTTCATTTTGCTTTTTTCTTTACTTATTTTGAGTTTGTCATTGAATAATGAGACAAGCAGCTAGTTTTTCGATGAAATAAACACAATTTTCAGCGCTCGCAGATAAATGGTAAATGTTGTTGTGGCCAGGAAACATAAATTATAAGCGGCAAAATAGATTGGATTCAAGCTGCAGCAGCTCTTGAAATATGAGAAAAACATTTTGTAAATGTCACATTCACATGCTGAAAACTATGTGCCAAAATTTTTCAGTCGCGCCCCCAATAAAAAAATTATTATTAATATTTGTACATACAGCGTTGGCGGCATTTTCAAATTTTTTCTGTTGACAGTTTGGCTAGTTTTTTTTTTTTTTTTAATATGCGTGCAGGTTTATGCACATTTATCCGAATTTTTAATTGAAAGCATTTTTTCGTCACATCATTTGAAGAGTTGTCGTCTGTGGGCAAATTGTTTTGCAAGTGTTTCGGTAGTTTTTTAATGGCGGCTTTTTATAGCGCTACATGGATCGTTTAGATCGTTTATATTTATGCTGATAGTTGGCACTGCCTTCTATCTATGGCTGGAAATCAAATAATCATGAAGTTACAGCTTTCAAAATACACATAAAGCTGAGGTAATTTAACTTCGTGTTGAAATCTTTGGAGGGAATTATTTGTGTCTTTGGTTGTGAAGAAAGATTTATGTCGAAATTTTGTCTTAAAGTCTTTTAAGTTGGGAATATATTGTTTCATTTAAGTTCTTCTGTTGTCTAGTTGGTTTTTTGTTGTTTTAACAATATTCCTTATCGTCGTTTAATTAGTTTCTTATTTTCTGTCCTATTTTTTCTTATTTCCCAATCATGTATCTCAAATGCAGCACTCAATTTGTGATTCTGTGCGCAATTAAGATTGTTAAATGCGCTTAATTAAGCAATTGCTATAAAGCTTGCAAGATTTTTTTTTTTCTGGGATACACCCACTGGGCAACACCCACCAGGAGCACCAATCTCGAGCTCTCTACATGCTCTATATGGTTTGGCTGTGCTTGGGCCGACTTTCGCCCATCAAAAAATGAACGCAGTCAAATGTTTGGCGGCTCTCAAATTGCATTTCCTGTCACTTTGCCGATCGTTCGACCAGCCCAGCCATGAATCTAGCACCCAGCTACAATTTTTTTTTTTTTTTGTATCCAGTTACAGGCTAGGTGTGTGCATATGTGACTTTTGGGATCCCGGGATCTTATAGTAAACTCTTTGCCCGGCTCTGTCTAGGTTGGTTCGTCTGGCTGTCTGCTGCCTGATTGTCTGCTAGTACCAAAAAAAAAAGCAAAACCCAAAACAACACACGACATGCAAACTTACATGTGTGTCAGCCGCCGCGAATTGTTGTGGGTGTGTCTTTGGGTGTACATAATGTGTGTGTCTGTCTGTCTATTGCACACAGTCCCGGCCAAACAACATCAGCATCAACATCAACACCAACACTAACAATTACATGGCATATTGATGTTTGAATGTAAAATGATACTGAGAACGAGAAGAATTTTGTAAATATAAAAACTAAAAAATACTCTTAAAAATTGAAAATTAAGTGAAATTCTACAATATAACATTTTGCTTTTCATCGTTAATTCTACAAGTAATAAGAAAATTTAGATATACAATCGAACTTCCATACAACGAAGTCAAAAATCAGAACCCTGCAATTTGATTCAGTCAAAAACACATTCTATACAACTAAGTTTTTTCTTGTTTCCTTGAGATTCGTTACATGGAAGTTTGACTGGATTTTCTAATTATAGCTATTATCTTTAACTTATTTCTATTTAAGCTTTATTATACAATATAAAAATTGAAAATTGTTTACCTCATTGCCAAAAACTTATCAAATATTGCGGCTAGTAATTTGAGTTTTAATTACAACTGAACTTTTAGTTAATGTAAGAGGAGTTTGAGCTTTGATCGTAGCTCGTAACATTTGTGCACGAGCAACTGTGGCTGGCAATTTCTTATCTTTATTTGCGACATGTATTTTTAATTTAAGCGCGACTATCAAATATTTAAACTGCATCGCTAGCAACTCCCTCGACAATGCCCCAAAGTGTTTTGTTAAATGGATTTCGGTTAGGTTTTTTTTTTCTCATTTTGTTTGTTGTTGCTTGGGAAGTTGTTGTTTTTGCGCTATTGATGACTTGAATTTGCCGCCGGCTGCAGACTTTGTCTCCCCTCTTTTCTTAGATAGCGTGCATAATTTTCAGAGTGTTTCTGGTTTTGGTTGCATTTGTTGTTTTTCGTTCGTTTTGTTTTTGGGCAAATAGTTTCGTTAATTGAAATAAAATTCAATTTGACGTTTTTATGGCATGTGGAGATAGTTTGGTTAAATACGTGAGAAGTTGCAGTTGCAGGGGCAGGCTCTAGACAACATCAATGAGAGCTCCTTATTGGTGTGAGTGTGTTTTGTGAAGTGTGAAAGTTGTTTTTTGGCTCTTAAAAGATGAAACACGTTTTATTTTTTATGGCCAATTTCAATAGTCTCGATGGCTTTTGATAACGTTTGCGTGCGAGTGCAAATATAAATTCTTTCAATGTGTCCAAAAAGTGCATTCAAATATTTGCAGCTTTTCAGCTTGTTTCGTATCTTTTAGTGTCAATTTTGATGATGATGAAATGGTCATAACAAAAGTTTCTTATCTATTTAGTATTTAGCGCATTAAATCAAATTAGTACCAAATAATAGTACAAATCAATATCTACGTTAATCTTGACTTTTGCATAATAAGCTTCTGTGTATAGAAACGTTAATCCACTTTTGTGTGTTGTGCTGCCGGCACACAGTTGGCAGTTGTTGTAATTTTGAGCAATTTTGCGCCCGATAATATTTATTATTCAATTTTTCAATATTCATTAAATCTGATTATCTGGGGGGGAAGAAAAAAACCCGTTTTCCCGTGCTCACAAATAAAAATGCAAGCAAATTATTTTTCTGACGCTTAAATTAAGCATTAATTTTTCATTTTTCGCAATGGTCAAGAGGCGGCGTCATAAATATCATGGCGCGAGCGCCGTCGAAAATTTTGTGCGATCATGTCGAGAAATAAGCGAAACATTTTTTAAGGTGTTGCTGCGCTTGTTGTGACAAGCGAACGGCGATATCGAAAAATCGTATGCTGCCAGATAAGGAAAAAATAATGTTGGGTGCTTAACAGTTTACACATATACACACACACACACACACACAATATCCCGCCGACTGAAACGTATAAAATTACAAATAAATGTCATATTAGTGGCTAAGAAGCGGGAATAGGGAACGAGATAAACGTTAAGATATGAAAGATATGCCAGACATGCATAATAAATCAATTTTCAATTAATGTAGAAAATGCGTGATAGAAAAATTGATGTTTTGCTGCTCCGATGATTAAATACTCTTGCTAAGAAATTATGTCTTAATGATGTATGATGATGTAACTATAATAAAGTCGATAAAGCCGTTAAATCTGGATAAATTTTCAATTATAGCTAGCGTTAACTTGAAACAGATTGCAAGTTCGATAAAGATAGTTTCATTTCTTATTGTTTATGTAAAAGCTTGAATACCCCATGCAAGTGTATCAAAACCAAACTTATCCAGCACACCGGAAATACGAAACTTGTGTGTGTTAAAGACCACGTGTGGAGCTGCCGTTGAGGAGTTTCATTCATTGTGGTTAGATTGGAAACGAATTGAGGTTAATCAGCGCAATAGAGAAATTCAAATAACATAAAGAAGAATTTCACTTTTCTGTTTTTTGTTTTAACAAGCTCAAACTTTGCTTTTGTTGGCATTATAATACTATATAGTTTATGCACCTTAAATAACTGGACAAGTACATGTACTACTTTTGGCCAAGTCACGTTTCTCATATTTATTTTGTAATTTTGACTTGAATTCAACGCGAATCGATGACTGTGGCCCCCACAACGTGTGCCGGGTTGTCGGAGGTCAGAGACAGAAGATGACGCTAACGCCTGCCCCGTGGCCCAAAATCAACAACGCAAAGCAGACATAAGTTGCAACAACAACAACGAACTCAACTGGCGCCTCGGTCACTTTGATCTATGCACTTCAAATGATTTGTTTTCTTTTGCGCCGTCTTTAATCTTGGCGTGTTTTGGGCTGTGTTTTTTTTTACTTGACTTGGCTGTTGTTGTTGTTTTTGTTTGTGCCGATGCGTAAACAACGAAGCAGCAGTTTAAATGAAACGGCAACTTCGTGGCCTGCCAGTTGAAGCGGCAAAGAAGTTGGCATAACATGTGTGCAAGTGTAGAGGTGGCGGGGGGCAACTTGGTGGAACTTGCAACCGTAAATGTGTTCGCATAAGTGGACCGACCTGTGGTAATGTTGATCTTCTGAAATGGAAACACCAAACAACATGGCCCGCCCATAGCTTTATGATCTTTCTCTTAAACAAAAACGAAACAGAATTGGGTCACAGCCTGGGTCAGAAGTTTTTGTTTTTATATAGTTAAAGTCAGCTAACCTTGTTTATTTAATGCAATATCTTTTTACAAAGCTTAAAATAATAAGATTAATAAACCTTTGCTATTTTGAGCATTCAAAGTCTTTTCAAATATTTACCAATTTTTGATAATCCATGAAACTCAAATCGTTTTGTACAGTTTGTGAGCCACTGGAGCTTAATGTCAACTCAACGACTGTCGTGTCTACAAGTTTGACACTTGCATTTGTCATTCGGCTCATTTGTTTGGTTTTGGTTTGTTTTGTCTTGTCGCTGGTTTTGTTTGCCTGTCCATTTGCTCCGCTTACATTTTCAAGTTTGTTACTCTTACAGAATCCCTCCTCCACTCTGCTCTCCTCATCTTAAAACGGCTTGTGTTTTGTTTTCTCGTTGGGTTTTGTAAAATATTTTATTATTTTTTTTGTCTTCTGTCTTTGGTTAAAGCTTTATGCGCAATTAGTAAGCACATTGTTTGTTTTTGTGGCACGTTTCGTTGTAATTAAAAAAAATCAACGCTGCCCGAAACATGTTGCTCAATACGGTCCATGGAACTCTAGATTAGTGCGCTGCCCCATGTAGGCGTTGCTCTAGCGTCTACTGTGATTGTGAGTGTTTCTTGGCTTGTCAGGCATCGTTTCGTTTAAGACTCTCAGACGCTCAAACTGTCAATATTTGCGGTTGTTGCTGTTGTTGGTTGTTGCTAGCCGGTTTGTTTTCTCCCATGTGGCATGCTTAATCTAAATGACTGGGATTTGTTTTGACTTACAGCCACTAGAAAGCGTGCCACAACCCATTGCACCTTCGCCGCCTAGTACTAGAAAAGTCAAGTCATCTAACTATATTCTCTAACTGAGAATGTCATTTGCGTCATCCACGTTAGGCGGCTAACCGCAAAGTTGTGAGTTGAAATGCGCCCACAGCCATCGAACAACAACTGGCACTCTAATGTCAGCATCGTGCTCGTTTGCGGCCATGTAAGTTGTTCGTTGTTGCTTGTCTCTTGTCTGTGCTCCCCAAAATGCTAATTGACCAGGCGCAACAGGCGCCAAAACTTGCAACAACGAGACAATCTATCAATAGAGACCCCCACCAAACACAACACAGCTTCTCTTGTTGGTAGCCCAATCAAATTTGCAACACAATTTTTTTCTTTTGATTTTAGATTTTTTTTTTTTTGCATTTTAATGTGTGTGTAATTTGATTTGGTTGCAAATTCGTTGAGTGATTCGATTACATAAGCCAAAAGTCGAGTGGCAAAAAAATATTAATAAAAAATCAATAAATAACGAGAGCCTTAATTTATAAACATATTTTTAATTCATATGCCGAGTAATTATCATGATTATTTATCGAATATTTTAAGTTTATTTCGAATTTTGTGTTATTAGTTTTGGCTTGTTTTTAAATAATTTCAAAAATGCTTAAATGTTTATTTTTAGAGCAAATGCTCTGAGTTTTTTTGATGTGTAAAATCAATAGGCTCGGGGGGAAAAAATCTTGTTTCAAATTCATACAAAGAATCTTACGTAAGAAGAAAGATCAAATCAAATATCTTTTTAAATATCGATAGTATAATAAATGAAAATGCGTTGTACTCGATATAAGATCAGTTCTCATTAGGTTGAAGTTAATTCTTAGAATTAAAGAACCGGTGTTGAAAGTTAGTTACGCGTGCGTTCGGTCTCGGTATTAAATGAGAACCAATCTTATTTCGAATACAAAGCATTTATATTAATTGTACTATCGATCTTTTCTACTATATAATATCAAAGATTTAAAAAAAAAACCAAGCCAATTTTAACATGCATGCCAAAAAATCGAATTTGTTTGTTGTTTTCTGGAAGTCAAACCATGACTTTTAAGACATTGCTTTTGAAAATCGGTTCAGTTTTGCCGAAGTTATGGAAGTCGAAAGATTTTACCAATTTGCTTGTGGATTTTTTTGGCATAAAATTTTGACATGAATCTGACCAAAAATCGAAGGTCATTTAAATGTATTTCTATAAATGCAGTTTTATTCTAGATGCCAAACCATGACTTTTAAGGTATTGCATTTGAAAATCGGGTCAGTTTTGCCGAAGTTATGGAAGTCGAAAGATTTTACCAATTTGCTTGTGGATTTTTTGGCATAAAATTTTGACATGAATCTGACCAAAAATCGAAGGTCATTTAAATGTATTTCTATAAATGCAGTTTTATTCTAGATGCCAAACCATGACTTTTAAGGTATTGCATTTGAAAATCGGGTCAGTTTTGCCGAAGTTATGGAAGTCGAAAGATCTTATCAATTCGCTAGTGGATTTTTTTGGCATAAAATTTTGACATGAATCTGTCCAAAAATCGAAGTTCATTTAAATGTATTTCTATAAATGCAGTTTTATTCTAGATGCCAAACCATGACTTTTAAGGTATTGCTTTTGAAAATCGGGTCAGTTTTGCCGAAGTTATGGAAGTCGAAAGATTTTAACCATTTGCTTGTGGATTTTTTGGCATAAAATTTTGACATGAATCTGACCAAAAATCGAAGTTCATTTAAATGTATTTCTATAAATGCAGTTTTATTCTAGATGCCAAACCATGACTTTTAAGGTATTGCATTTGAAAATCGGGTCAGTTTTGCCGAAGTTATGGAAGTCGAAAGATCTTATCAATTCGCTAGTGGATTTTTTGGCATAAAATTTTGACATGAATTTGACCAAAAATCGAAGTTCATGTAAATGTATTTCTATAAATGCAGTTTTATTCTAGATGCCAAACCATGACTTTTAAGGTATTGCATTTGAAAATCGGGTCAGTTTTGCCGAAGTTATGGAAGTCGAAAGATTTTAGCAATTTGCTTGTGGATTTTTTGGCATAAAATTTTGACATGAATCTGACCAAAAATCGAAATTCTTTTAAGTGCATTTCTATAAATGCAGTTTTATTCTAGATGCCAAACCATGACTTTTAAGACATTGCTTTTGAAAATCGGTTCAGTTTTGCCGAAGTTATGGAAGTCGAAAGATTTTACCAATTTGCTTGTGGATTTTTTGGCATAAAATTTTGACATGAATCTGACCAAAAATCGAAGGTCATTTAAGTGTATTTCTATAAATGCAGTTTTATTCTAGATGCCAAACCATGACTTTTAAGGTATTGCATTTGAAAATCGGGTCAGTTTTGCCGAAGTTATGGAAGTCGAAAGATCTTATCAATTCGCTAGTGGATTTTTTGGCATAAAATTTTGACATGAATCTGACCAAAAATCGAAGTTCATTTAAATGTATTTCTATAAATGCAGTTTTATTCTAGATGCCAAACCATGACTTTTAAGGTATTGCTTTTGAAAATCGGGTCAGTTTTGCCGAAGTTATGGAAGTCGAAAGATTTTAACCATTTGCTTGTGGATTTTTTGGCATAAAATTTTGACATGAATCTGACCAAAAATCGAATTTCATTTAAATGTATTTCTATAAATGCAGTTTTATTGTAGATGCCAAACCATGACTTTTAAGGTATTGCTTTTGAAAATCGGGTCAGTTTTGCCGAAGTTATGGAAGTCGAAAGATTTTACCAATTCGCTTGTGGATTTTTTGGCATAAAATTTTGACATGAATTTGACCAAAAATCGAAGTTCATTTAAATGTATTTCTATAAATGCAGTTTTATTCTAGATGCCAAACCATGACTTTTAAGGTATTGCATTTGAAAATCGGGTCAGTTTTGCCGAAGTTATGGAAGTCGAAAGATTTTAGCAATTTGCTTGTGGATTTTTTGGCATAAAATTTTGACATGAATCTGACCAAAAATCGAAATTCTTTTAAGTGCATTTCTATAAATGCAGTTTTATTCTAGATGCCAAACCATGACTTTTAAGGTATTGCATTTGAAAATCGGGTCAGTTTTGCCGAAGTTATGGAAGTCGAAAGATTTTACCAATTTGCTTGTGGATTTTTTTGGCATAAAATTTTGACATGAATCTGACCAAAAATCGAAATTCTTTTAAGTGCATTTCTATAAATGCAGTTTGTATTCTAGATCGGGTCAGTTTTGCCGAAGTTATGGAAGTCGAAAGATTTTAGCAATTTGCTTGTGGATTTTTTGGCATAAAATTTTGACATGAATCTGACCAAAAATCGAATTTCATTTAAGTGCATTTCTATAAATGCAGTTTTATTCTAGATGCCAAACCATGACTTTTAAGGTATTGCTTTTGAAAATCGGGTCAGTTTTGCCGAAGTTATGGAAGTCGAAAGATTTTAGCAATTTGCTTGTGGATTTTTTGGCATAAAATTTTGACATGAATCTGACCAAAAATCGAATTTCATTTAAGTGTATTTCTATAAATGCAGTTTTATTGTAGATGCCAAACCATGACTTTTAAGGTATTGCATTTGAAAATCGGGTCAGTTTTGCCGAAGTTATGGAAGTCGAAAGATTTTAGCAATTTGCTTGTGGATTTTTTGGCATAAAATTTTGACATGAATGTGACCAAAATCGAATTTCTTTTAAGTGCATTTCTATAAATGCAGTTTTATTCTAGATGCCAAACCATGACTTTTAAGGTATTGCATTTGAAAATCGGGTCAGTTTTGCCGAAGTTATGGAAGTCGAAAGATTTTAGCAATTTGCTTGTGGATTTTTTGGCATAAAATTTTGACATGAATCTGACCAAAAATCGAAGGTCATTTAAATGTATTTCTATAAATGCAGTTTTATTCTAGATGCCAAACCATGACTTTTAAGGTATTGCATTTGAAAATCGGGTCAGTTTTGCCGAAGTTATGGAAGTCGAAAGATTTTAGCAATTTGCTTGTGGATTTTTTGGCATAAAATTTTGACATGAATCTGACCAAAAATCGAATTTCATTTAAGTGTATTTCTATAAATGCAGTTTTATTCTAGATGCCAAACCATGACTTTTAAGGTATTGCATTTGAAAATCGGGTCAGTTTTGCCGAAGTTATGGAAGTCGAAAGATTTTAGCAATTTGCTTGTGGATTTTTTGGCATAAAATTTTGACATGAATCTGACCAAAAATCGAATTTCATTTAAGTGTATTTCTATAAATGCAGTTTTATTCTAGATGCCAAACCATGACTTTTAAGGTATTGCATTTGAAAATCGGGTCAGTTTTGCCGAAGTTATGGAAGTCGAAAGATTTTAGCAATTTGCTTGTGGATTTTTTGGCATAAAATTTTGACATGAATCTGACCAAAATCGAATTTCATTTAAGTGTATTTCTATAAATGCAGTTTTATTCTAGATGCCAAACCATGACTTTTAAGGTATTGCATTTGAAAATCGGGTCAGTTTTGCCGAAGTTATGGAAGTCGAAAGATTTTAGCAATTTGCTTGTGGATTTTTTGGCATAAAATTTTGACATGAATCTGACCAAAAATCGAAGGTCACTTAAATGTATTTCTATAAATGCAGTTTTATTCTAGATGCCAAACCATGACTTTTAAGGTATTGCATTTGAAAATCGGGTCAGTTTTGCCGAAGTTATGGAAGTCGAAAGATTTTAGCAATTTGCTTGTGGATTTTTTGGCATAAAATTTTGACATGAATGTGACCAAAAATCGAATTTCATTTAAATGTATTTCTATAAATGCAGTTTTATTCTAGATGCCAAACCATGACTTTTAAGGTATTGCATTTGAAAATCGGGTCAGTTCTGCCGAAGTTATGGAAGTCGAAAGATTTTAGCAATTTGCTTGTGGATTTTTTGGCATAAAATTTTGACATGAATCTGACCAAAAATCGAATTTAATTTAAATGTATTTCTATAAATGCAGTTTTATTCTAGATGCCAAACCATGACTTTTAAGGTATTGCATTTGAAAATCGGGTCAGTTTTGCCGAAGTTATGGAAGTCGAAAGATTTTACCAATTTGCTTGTGGATTTTTTGGCATAAAATTTTGACATGAATGTGACCAAAAGTCGAATTTCATTTAAGTGTATTTCTATAAATGCAGTTTTATTCTAGATGCCAAACCATGACTTTTAAGGTATTGCATTTGAAAATCGGGTCAGTTTTGCCGAAGTTATGGAAGTCGAAAGATTTTAGCAATTTGCTTGTGGATTTTTTGGCATAAAATTTTGACATGAATCTGACCAAAAATCGAAGGTCATTTAAATGTATTTCTATAAATGCAGTTTTATTCTAGATGCCAAACCATGACTTTTAAGGTATTGCATTTGAAAATCGGGTCAGTTTTGCCGAAGTTATGGAAGTCGAAAGATTTTAGCAATTTGCTTGTGGATTTTTTGGCATAAAATTTTGACATGAATCTGACCAAAAATCGAAGGTCACTTAAATGTATTTCTATAAATGCAGTTTTATTCTAGATGCCAAACCATGACTTTTAAGGTATTGCATTTGAAAATCGGGTCAGTTTTGCCGAAGTTATGGAAGTCGAAAGATTTTAGCAATTTGCTTGTGGATTTTTTGGCATAAAATTTTGACATGAATGTGACCAAAAATCGAATGTCATTTAAATGTATTTCTATAAATGCAGTTTTATTCTAGATGCCAAACCATGACTTTTAAGGTATTGCATTTGAAAATCGGGTCAGTTCTGCCGAAGTTATGGAAGTCGAAAGATTTTAGCAATTTGCTTGTGGATTTTTGGCATAAAATTTTGACATGAATCTGACCAAAAATCGAATTTAATTTAAATGTATTTCTATAAATGCAGTTTTATTCTAGATGCCAAACCATGACTTTTAAGGTATTGCATTTGAAAATCGGGTCAGTTTTGCCGAAGTTATGGAAGTCGAAAGATTTTAGCAATTAGCTTGTGGATTTTTTGGCATAAAATTTTGACATGAATCTGACCAAAAATCGAAGGTCATTTAAATGTATTTCTATAAATGCAGTTTTATTCTAGATGCCAAACCATGACTTTTAAGGTATTGCATTTGAAAATCGGGTCAGTTCTGCCGAAGTTATGGAAGTCGAAAGATTTTAGCGATTAGCTTGTGGATTTTTTGGCATAAAATTTTGACATGAATCTGACCAAAAATCGAAGATCACTTAAATGTATTTCTATAAATGCAGTTTTATTCTAGATGCCAAACCATGACTTTTAGGTATTGCATTTGAAAATCGGGTCAGTTTTGCCGAAGTTATGGAAGTCGAAAGATTTTAGCAATTTGCTTGTCGATTTTTTGGCATAAAATTTTGACATGAATCTGACCAAAAATCGAAGATCACTTAAATGTATTTCTATAAATGCAGTTTTATTCTAGATGCCAAACCATGACTTTTAAGGTATTGCATTTGAAAATCGGGTCAGTTTTGCCGAAGTTATGGAAGTCGAAAGATTTTAGCGATTAGCTTGTGGATTTTTTGGCATAAAATTTTGACATGAATCTGACCAAAAATCGAAGGTCACTTAAATGTATTTCTATAAATGCAGTTTTATTCTAGATGCCAAACCATGACTTTTAAGGTATTGCATTTGAAAATCGGGTCAGTTTTGCCGAAGTTATGGAAGTCGAAAGATTTTAGCAATTTGCTTGTGGATTTTTTGGCATAAAATTTTGACATGAATCTGACCAAAATCGAAGTTCATTTAAATGAATTTCTATAAATGCAGTTTTATTCTAGATGCCAAACCATGACTTTTAAGGTATTGCATTTGAAAATCGGGTCAGTTTTGCCGAAGTTATGGAAGTCGAAAGATTTTAGCAATTAGCTTGTGGATTTTTTGGCATAAAATTTTGACATGAATCTGACCAAAAATCGAAGGTCATTTAAATGTATTTCTATAAATGCAGTTTTATTCTAGATGCCAAACCATGACTTTTAAGGTATTGCATTTGAAAATCGGGTCAGTTCTGCCGAAGTTATGGAAGTCGAAAGATTTTAGCAATTTGCTTGTGGATTTTTTGGCATAAAATTTTGACATGAATGTGACCAAAAATCGAAGTTCATTTAAATGTATTTCTATAAATGCAGTTTTATTCTAGATGCCAAACCATGACTTTTAAGGTATTGCATTTGAAAATCGGGTCAGTTCTGCCGAAGTTATGGAAGTCGAAAGATTTGAGCAATTTGCTTGTGGATTTTTTGGCATAAAATTTTGACATGAATGTGACCAAAAATCGAAGGTCACTTAAATGTATTTCTATAAATGCAGTTTTATTCTAGATGCCAAACCATGACTTTTAAGGTATTGCATTTGAAAATCGGGTCAGTTTTGCCGAAGTTATGGAAGTCGAAAGATTTTAGCAATTTGTTTGTGGATTTTTTGGCATAAAATTTTGACATGAATCTGACCAAAAATCGAATTTCATTTAAGTGTATTTCTATAAATGCAGTTTTATTCTAGATGCCAAACCATGACTTTTAAGGTATTGCATTTGAAAATCGGGTCAGTTTTGCCGAAGTTATGGAAGTCGAAAGATTTTACCAATTTGCTTGTGGATTTTTTGGCATAAAATTTTGACATGAATCTGACCAAAAATCGAAGGTCATTTAAATGTATTTCTATAAATGCAGTTTTATTCTAGATGCCAAACCATGACTTTTAAGGTATTGCATTTGAAAATCGGGTCAGTTTTGCCGAAGTTATGGAAGTCGAAAGATTTTAGCAATTTGCTTGTGGATTTTTTGGCATAAAATTTTGACATGAATCTGACCAAAAATCGAAGTTCATTAAATGTATTTCTATAAATGCAGTTTTATTCTAGATGCCAAACCATGACTTTTAAGGTATTGCATTTGAAAATCGGGTCAGTTTTGCCGAAGTTATGGAAGTCGAAAGATTTTACCAATTTGCTTGTGGATTTTTTGGCATAAAATTTTGACATGAATCTGACCAAAAATCGAATTTCATTTAAGTGTATTTCTATAAATGCAGTTTTATTCTAGATGCCAAACCATGACTTTTAAGGTATTGCATTTGAAAATCGGGTCAGTTCTGCCGAAGTTATGGAAGTCGAAAGATTTTAGCAATTTGCTTGTGGATTTTTTGGCATAAAATTTTGACATGAATCTGACCAAAAATCGAAGGTCACTTAAATGTATTTCTATAAATGCAGTTTTATTCTAGATGCCAAACCATGACTTTTAAGGTATTGCATTTGAAAATCGGGTCAGTTTTGCCGAAGTTATGGAAGTCGAAAGATTTTAGCAATTTGCTTGTGGATTTTTTGGCATAAAATTTTGACATGAATCTGACCAAAAATCGAATGTCATTTAAATGTATTTCTATAAATGCAGTTTTATTCTAGATGCCAAACCATGACTTTTAAGGTATTGCATTTGAAAATCGGGTCAGTTTTGCCGAAGTTATGGAAGTCGAAAGATTTTAGCAATTTGCTTGTGGATTTTTTGGCATAAAATTTTGACATGAATCTGACCAAAAATCGAATTTCATTTAAGTGTATTTCTATAAATGCAGTTTTATTCTAGATGCCAAACCATGACTTTTAAGGTATTGCATTTGAAAATCGGGTCAGTTTTGCCGAAGTTATGGAAGTCGAAAGATTTTAGCAATTTGCTTGTGGATTTTTTGGCATAAAATTTTGACATGAATGTGACCAAAAATCGAATTTCATTTAAGTGTATTTCTATAAATGCAGTTTTATTCTAGATGCCAAACCATGACTTTTAAGGTATTGCATTTGAAAATCGGGTCAGTTTTGCCGAAGTTATGGAAGTCGAAAGATTTTAGCAATTTGCTTGTGGATTTTTTGGCATAAAATTTTGACATGAATCTGACCAAAAATCGAAGGTCATTTAAATGTATTTCTATAAATGCAGTTTTATTCTAGATGCCAAACCATGACTTTTAAGGTATTGCATTTGAAAATCGGGTCAGTTTTGCCGAAGTTATGGAAGTCGAAAGATTTTAGCAATTTGCTTGTGGATTTTTTGGCATAAAATTTTGACATGAATGTGACCAAAAATCGAATGTCATTTAAATGTATTTCTATAAATGCAGTTTTATTCTAGATGCCAAACCATGACTTTTAAGGTATTGCATTTGAAAATCGGGTCAGTTCTGCCGAAGTTATGGAAGTCGAAAGATTTTAGCAATTTGCTTGTGGATTTTTTGGCATAAAATTTTGACATGAATCTGACCAAAAATCGAATTTCATTTAAATGTATTTCTATAAATGCAGTTTTATTCTAGATGCCAAACCATGACTTTTAAGGTATTGCATTTGAAAATCGGGTCAGTTTTGCCGAAGTTATGGAAGTCGAAAGATTTTAGCAATTTGCTTGTGGATTTTTTGGCATAAAATTTTGACATGAATCTGACCAAAAATCGAAGGTCACTTAAATGTATTTCTATAAATGCAGTTTTATTCTAGATGCCAAACCATGACTTTTAAGGTATTGCATTTGAAAATCGGGTCAGTTTTGCCGAAGTTATGGAAGTCGAAAGATTTTAGCAATTTGCTTGTGGATTTTTTGGCATAAAATTTTGACATGAATCTGACCAAAAATCGAATTTTATTTAAATGTATTTCTATAAATGCAGTTTTATTCTAGATGCCAAACCATGACTTTTAAGGTATTGCATTTGAAAATCGGGTCAGTTTTGCCGAAGTTATGGAAGTCGAAAGATTTTAGCAATTTGCTTGTGGATTTTTTGGCATAAAATTTTGACATGAATCTGACCAAAAATCGAAGGTCATTTAAATGTATTTCTATAAATGCAGTTTTATTCTAGATGCCAAACCATGACTTTTAAGGTATTGCATTTGAAAATCGGGTCAGTTCTGCCGAAGTTATGGAAGTCGAAAGATTTTAGCAATTTGCTTGTGGATTTTTTGGCATAAAATTTTGACATGAATCTGACCAAAAATCGAAGGTCACTTAAATGTATTTCTATAAATGCAGTTTTATTCTAGATGCCAAACCATGACTTTTAAGGTATTGCATTTGAAAATCGGGTCAGTTCTGCCGAAGTTATGGAAGTCGAAAGATTTTAGCAATTAGCTTGTGGATTTTTTGGCATAAAATTTTGACATGAATCTGACCAAAAATCGAATTTATTTAAATGTATTTCTATAAATGCAGTTTTATTCTAGATGCCAAACCATGACTTTTAAGGTATTGCATTTGAAAATCGGGTCAGTTTTGCCGAAGTTATGGAAGTCGAAAGATTTTAGCAATTTGCTTGTGGATTTTTTGGCATAAAATTTTGACATGAATCTGACCAAAAATCGAAGTTCATTTAAATGTATTTCTATAAATGCAGTTTTATTCTAGATGCCAAACCATGACTTTTAAGGTATTGCATTTGAAAATCGGGTCAGTTTTGCCGAAGTTATGGAAGTCGAAAGATTTTAGCAATTGCTTGTGGATTTTTTGGCATAAAATTTTGACATGAATCTGACCAAAAATCGAAGGTCACTTAAATGTATTTCTATAAATGCAGTTTTATTCTAGATGCCAAACCATGACTTTTAAGGTATTGCATTTGAAAATCGGGTCAGTTTTGCCGAAGTTATGGAAGTCGAAAGATTTTAGCAATTTGCATAAAATTTTGACATGAATCTGACCAAAAATCGAATTTAATTTAAATGTATTTCTATAAATGCAGTTTTATTCTAGATGCCAAACCATGACTTTTAAGGTATTGCATTTGAAAATCGGGTCAGTTTTGCCGAAGTTATGGAAGTCGAAAGATTTTAGCAATTGCTTGTGGATTTTTTGGCATAAAATTTTGACATGAATCTGACCAAAAATCGAAGGTCATTTAAATGTATTTCTATAAATGCAGTTTTATTCTAGATGCCAAACCATGACTTTTAAGGTATTGCATTTGAAAATCGGGTCAGTTCTGCCGAAGTTATGGAAGTCGAAAGATTTTAGCAATTGCTTGTGGATTTTTTGGCATAAAATTTTGACATGAATGTGACCAAAAATCGAATTTCATTTAAATGTATTTCTATAAATGCAGTTTTATTCTAGATGCCAAACCATGACTTTTAAGGTATTGCATTTGAAAATCGGGTCAGTTTTGCCGAAGTTATGGAAGTCGAAAGATTTGAGCAATTTGCTTGTGGATTTTTTGGCATAAAATTTTGACATGAATGTGACCAAAAATCGAAGGTCACTTAAATGTATTTCTATAAATGCAGTTTTATTCTAGATGCCAAACCATGACTTTTAAGGTATTGCATTTGAAAATCGGGTCAGTTTTGCCGAAGTTATGGAAGTCGAAAGATTTTAGCAATTTGTTTGTGGATTTTTTGGCATAAAATTTTGACATGAATCTGACCAAAAATCGAAGTTCATTTAATGTATTTCTATAAATGCAGTTTTATTCTAGATGCCAAACCATGACTTTTAAGGTATTGCATTTGAAAATCGGGTCAGTTTTGCCGAAGTTATGGAAGTCGAAAGATTTTACCAATTGCTTGTGGATTTTTTGGCATAAAATTTTGACATGAATCTGACCAAAAATCGAAGGTCATTTAAATGTATTTCTATAAATGCAGTTTTATTCTAGATGCCAAACCATGACTTTTAAGGTATTGCATTTGAAAATCGGGTCAGTTTTGCCGAAGTTATGGAAGTCGAAAGATTTTAGCAATTTGCTTGTGGATTTTTGGCATAAAATTTTGACATGAATCTGACCAAAAATCGAAGTTCATTTAAATGTATTTCTATAAATGCAGTTTTATTCTAGATGCCAAACCATGACTTTTAAGGTATTGCATTTGAAAATCGGGTCAGTTTTGCCGAAGTTATGGAAGTCGAAAGATTTTAGCAATTTGCTTGTGGATTTTTTGGCATAAAATTTTGACATGAATCTGACCAAAAATCGAATTTCATTTAAGTGTATTTCTATAAATGCAGTTTTATTCTAGATGCCAAACCATGACTTTTAAGGTATTGCATTTGAAAATCGGGTCAGTTTTGCCGAAGTTATGGAAGTCGAAAGATTTTAGCAATTTGCTTGTGGATTTTTTGGCATAAAATTTTGACATGAATCTGACCAAAAATCGAATTTAATTTAAATGTATTTCTATAAATGCAGTTTTATTCTAGATGCCAAACCATGACTTTTAAGGTATTGCATTTGAAAATCGGGTCAGTTTTGCCGAAGTTATGGAAGTCGAAAGATTTTAGCAATTTGCTTGTGGATTTTTTGGCATAAAATTTTGACATGAATCTGACCAAAAATCGAATTTCATTTAAATGTATTTCTATAAATGCAGTTTTATTCTAGATGCCAAACCATGACTTTTAAGGTATTGCATTTGAAAATCGGGTCAGTTTTGCCGAAGTTATGGAAGTCGAAAGATTTTAGCAATTTGCTTGTGGATTTTTTGGCATAAAATTTTGACATGAATCTGACCAAAAATCGAAGGTCATTTAAATGTATTTCTATAAATGCAGTTTTATTCTAGATGCCAAACCATGACTTTTAAGGTATTGCATTTGAAAATCGGGTCAGTTTTGCCGAAGTTATGGAAGTCGAAAGATTTTAGCAATTGCTTGTGGATTTTTTGGCATAAAATTTTGACATGAATCTGACCAAAAATCGAATTTAATTTAAATGTATTTCTATAAATGCAGTTTTATTCTAGATGCCAAACCATGACTTTTAAGGTATTGCATTTGAAAATCGGGTCAGTTTTGCCGAAGTTATGGAAGTCGAAAGATTTTAGCAATTTGCTTGTGGATTTTTTGGCATAAAATTTTGACATGAATCTGACCAAAAATCGAATTTAATTTAAATGTATTTCTATAAATGCAGTTTTATTCTAGATGCCAAACCATGACTTTTAAGGTATTGCATTTGAAAATCGGGTCAGTTCTGCCGAAGTTATGGAAGTCGAAAGATTTTAGCAATTAGCTTGTGGATTTTTTGGCATAAAATTTTGACATGAATCTGACCAAAAATCGAAGGTCACTTAAATGTATTTCTATAAATGCAGTTTTATTCTAGATGCCAAACCATGACTTTTAAGGTATTGCATTTGAAAATCGGGTCAGTTCTGCCGAAGTTATGGAAGTCGAAAGATTTTAGCAATTTGCTTGTGGATTTTTTGGCATAAAATTTTGACATGAATGTGACCAAAAATCGAATTTCATTTAAATGTATTTCTATAAATGCAGTTTTATTCTAGATGCCAAACCATGACTTTTAAGGTATTGCATTTGAAAATCGGGTCAGTTCTGCCGAAGTTATGGAAGTCGAAAGATTTTAGCAATTTGCTTGTGGATTTTTTGGCATAAAATTTTGACATGAATGTGACCAAAAATCGAAGGTCACTTAAATGTATTTCTATAAATGCAGTTTTATTCTAGATGCCAAACCATGACTTTTAAGGTATTGCATTTGAAAATCGGGTCAGTTTTGCCGAAGTTATGGAAGTCGAAAGATTTTAGCAATTTGTTTGTGGATTTTTTGGCATAAAATTTTGACATGAATCTGACCAAAAATCGAATTTCATTTAAGTGTATTTCTATAAATGCAGTTTTATTCTAGATGCCAAACCATGACTTTTAAGGTATTGCATTTAAAAATCGGGTCAGTTTTGCCGAAGTTATGGAAGTTGAAAGATTTTACCAATTAGCTTGTGGATTTTTTGGCATAAAATTTTGACATGAATCTGACCAAAACTCGAATTTAATTTAAATGTATTTCTATAAATGCAGTTTTATTCTAGATGCCAAACCATGACTTTTAAGGTATTGCATTTGAAAATCGGGTCAGTTTTGCCGAAGTTATGGAAGTCGAAAGATTTTAGCAATTTGCTTGTGGATTTTTTGGCATAAAATTTTGACATGAATCTGACCAAAAATCGAATTTCATTAAAATGTATTTCTATAAATGCAGTTTTATTCTAGATGCCAAACCATGACTTTTAAGGTATTGCATTTGAAAATCGGGTCAGTTTTGCCGAAGTTATGGAAGTCGAAAGATTTTACCAATTTGCTTGTGGATTTTTTGGCATAAAATTTTGACATGAATGTGACCAAAAATCGAATTTCATTTAAATGTATTTCTATAAATGCAGTTTTATTCTAGATGCCAAACCATGACTTTTAAGGTATTGCTTTTGAAAATCGGGTCAGTTTTGCCGAAGTTATGGAAGTTGAAAGATTTTATCAATGCCCAAGTCAATTTTTTGGAATAAAATTTTGACAAGAATTTCACCAAAAATCGAATTTCATTTAAGTGTATTTCTATAAATGCAGTTTTATTCTAGATGCCAAACCATGACTTTTAAGGTATTGCATTTGAAAATCGGGTCAGTTTTGCCGAAGTTATGGAAGTCGAAAGATTTTACCAATTTGCTTGTGGATTTTTTGGCATAACATTTTGACATGAATCTGACCAAAAATCGAATTTCATTTAAATGTATTTCTATAAATGCAGTTTTATTCTAGATTCCAAACGATGACTTTTAAGGTATTGCTTTTGAAAATCGGGTCAGTTTTGCCGAGGTTATGGAAGTCGAAAGATTTTACCAATTCGCATTTGGATTTTTTGGCATACACGCTTTTTGTATGAATAAAATTGTTCAGCGTAAAATAAGCTACATCCATACAATTGTTTTAATTTTAATAAGTTGAAAACATAAATTTGCTGAGTTACAAAATAACAGTTCGACAGTTTGTATAGTAAATGCATATTTCAAATAAAGCTATGCCTTTCCTGAGTCTGCAGGTAAAAAAGTTTAAAATGCATCTTTCACTTTTGATTAAATTTCAAGTAACACGAATGTGTTTTTGATGTGTCGCTTGTTATACAGACTTAGCTTAGACTTGGTCAATTTGGCGCCTGTTAGATGCCGCTAGCGGCCAAAATGCCAATTGCTCTTGGCCAATTAGGCAGGCTTTCTAACGCGGCTCTGGCAGCATTCGCATCGAGGATAATTATGCCTAGTGGTAGAGCAGTAGACAGGCAGGCAATCGAGGCGCCAGATAGCATGACGCGGTGACTGTGTTTTGCTTTGCCTTGGCTGGTGCCATTTAAGTGGGAAAACACATTAACTGCCATAAACGAAGCGAATGCAATTTTTATTAGCGTAATTAACACCTTATTTTCTTCTTTCTTTGCCATCTTCTTCATCGTCGTGCGCTGCATTGCATCGCGACAATTAAATGAATCGTGAGTGCGCGAAATTTGCTTACCGCGTTGCCGAGAGCGTTGTGTTGTTGTCGGTCGCAGCGGTATGAAGTGTTGTGGCATCAGACGTACGCCAGCTGCGGGTAAAATGCCGGGCGGACAGGGCGGTATTGAGTCGAGATTGCTGTACAGCACAATATTGTTGTTGCCGGGGTGAATGAGAATGTGTTGCTGTTGTTGTTGCTGTTGCTGCTGGCTCAGATTGCCAAAGTGTTGTTGCTGCTGTTGGTGTTGCTGTTGCTGATAGTAGGTGGCAGGCAGCAAGGCAAAGCCATGTTTCTGTTGTTTTTGTGGTCGCGGCGTTATGGCAACAAAGTTTTGTTGCTGTTGTTGCTGCTGCTGCTGCTGAACGACAGCAACATGCTGCGTCTGTTGTTGCTGTTGCTGAAAGCTACTAGATTGCAAGCGAGTGCGATAGCTAAAATGTTGCTGCTGTTGCTGTTGGATCTTTGGTATCAGTGTAGTTGCTGTTGTTGCACTAGCGCTGGCAGCAATTGTTGCTATTGCTGTTGTTGTGCGGGTCGCATGCGTCACATTGCGTTGATAATGATGCGGCCGCAACAATTTGCGTCGTTTGTTGTTGTTGTTACTGCTTGCATTGCGATTGGCGGCGAAGGGAAACTTGCGACGCCATTTGCGACGAATTGGTGTTGTTGTTTTAGATGTTGTTGTTGTTGTGGTTGATGTCGCTGTTGCTGCTGTTGCCGTTGCTGCCGCCGTGGCTGTGACAATTTCATTGAAATTGCTGCTTATATTGATATTTACACTGCTATTTACACTAGTTTGATGTTGCTGTGGCAACATGTTGCCCTCGGGCGCTGCATGTTGTTGCTGTCGTAGTTGCTGTTGATGTGCTGCATTCTGCAACGTTTGTGTTATGCAGACTAGATAGATGCATAAATACAGCAATTTTGTTGCTGCACTTAATCTTGTTGTTCTTGTTGTTGCTGCTGTCACATTTCGTTGTCGGTTTTGGTTTTGTTTTTGTTGTTTCATTGACGCGCCTGTCATTTTGACAGTTCGTTTGTCAGACGCTGACATATTATTTCGATTTGAAATATGTTTTCCAATTAGTATTTGTCGCTTCTCACTGAGCTTTCACACATTTTTACGCCGCGGTTTGTTTGGTTCTTTACACGGAATTTTTTCTAATAATAAATTTTGAGGGGAAACTTATCTATTTTATTTTTGTTTTGTTAGGGACATTTTTCTTTTGTTTTCATTACAATTGACAGTTGCAGTGTTTATTTTGTATGTCTTTTAGAACAACTATTTAATGATAAAGTATTAACTTATGGAAAGCTTTTGAATGTAACATTAACCTCTCGTTAACCTTAATGGACATTATGAATACATTCATGGCTATAGAATATTTTGACAAAATACTTTTCAAACTCATTCCCAATAGCTGCAATTTCTCATCATGCTTAGATGATAAAAAGATTGCACCACATTTATTGCTTCATTGCATTTATAGCCATCAGCAAAACAAGTTTTCAACAAAACTTTTGACGGTTTGTAAATAAACAATGAATATTTTACAATTTCAAAAAATGGGGCAAAGACAAACAGCACGAAAATGCCGACAGATGTGTTTATGTGTGGGCTCTGTTGGTTAACTAATTAGTAAAATTCTTGCAAGAGTTAAAAAAGTAAATACTATCAAAAAATGTGTTACAATTTGTGTATTTGTTTTGGTTTAAAAGGCAGGAAACTGTAAGCCAAAAATTATGTTTTGACATGGGCAAAATTATATGCAGACTGTGGCAGTCCCTTGGGTAAAACGAAATACCAATAAAAAACCTATAGCTATAGCAATCGCATAAATTTGTACCGCAAAACTCATAAACTTATGTCGAAAAGTATATTAAGAAATTGTCTATAGAAGAGCTTAGCCGCAAATACTTTTGTATCTATTCGATAAAATTAAAGGGGTTCTATCGTCATCTGCTAGATGAAATTAAGTATTTTCCAGGAAGCCCAGCTGCAAACAACATATTCGCATAGCACACAAACAACAACAAAATGCCCATAAACTACAAAGTAGATCTGAAGCATCCAAAAAGCGAACAAAACAAGAGATCGTGATGTAATAAATTTTCGAATGGAATTGCGGACACTAAATGAAACTCAACTAAAGCCCAAGCCAAATACTACATAAAAAGCTCTCTGCAAGCTATAAAAAAAACATTCTACATATTTTCAAGCCTTACTATGATGAACATCAAATATATATTTCAGCAATCGATGAACTGAACAAAAGATCGTAAATAATCAAACAAGAACTGACAAATCAGCACGAACAAATAAAATGGGGGGCTATATACAAATGGGGTTTAAGCCCCCAGGGTCAATGGATTTCATCTCTCTCTCTCTCTCTTTTCTGCTACCTCTGCTCGTCACTTTTTGTACACAAGTGGAAAATTAGTTGTCTTACGAGAGAAGAGCAACAAATTTCAAATAAGTGAGCTTTTGTTTTCCATTGAAATTTGGCGGCTTTTTGTTATTTGATCTTTTTTTAACAAACCAAACAACAAACGCTACAAAAAAAAGTAAATGAAACATTTTAAGTTTTTTGTTGTTCATAATTTTGTTGCTGTTGTTGTTGCAGGCATTCAGGCATCTTCCGCTTGAGGTTTCTTAGTCATTGTTCAGGCATCAGAGCCGCATTTTGCGGCTACCTAATTTAAATTTCTCACATTACAATTAAATTGGACATTTGACCGTCTCGTTAATTGACTCAACTTTAGATCGCCTTTTTCTTCGTACCGGGGCAAAATTTATTTACCTGTTGTGTAACTGCAAAGCAAAGTGCTTGAGATGTGTCTCTCCCTCTCTCTGTCTAACCATTTTGTTCTGACAAGTTTAGTGCCAAAAGAATGTAAAAAAAATAACAAACTGAAATATGTCCGAACTGAAAGCGTTTATAATTAATTCTGATATTGCGGCCTAATTGAATATGGCATACACCTTTTTTGAAAGTGACATGGCCATCAAAAATCTTGAAATGGGTTGACTTAACAGGTGGTAAAAAAGTTCACATGTTTGTGTATATAAGAAGTACTCTTTTATCTGCCGGAATTGTAGTTTGCAACAAATATTTATATTCCAACTCACATCCTATTCAGTTAACATACATCTTCAATTGGCTTTGTGGTGCAACCTAATTACAAAACTGTTGAACATTTCGCACATTTCCACCTAACACTTAACATGCACAGCAAAAACCAATATATTAACGCCTCAAACACAAAAAAATCTTTGAAAAGGAAATGCTGAGAATAGTGCCAGGTGCCGGTCATAAAGTCTTTTAATATCTTGCAGTGCATTTTGACGGCATCCAAAAAACTACGAGGCGAAATCTCCCGCTGACCCGTTTGATCAGTCGCAACTGGACATGGCCACATGTAGAGCAATGATTTCATATTTGGTTTGTGTTTTTGTTTTTGCTTTTCCAATCTTTTATTACATAATTGCAATTGAATTGTTTGGCACGTTTTCGATTTCGGCTTTAGTTATTGAACGTCGTTGTTAATGGGAAAATATGTTAATGATTAGATTTTGTTTCTGATTGGCTACCAACTTCGAGTAAACATCAGCGTCATATGAACAATCATAAATTATTGTTTATAAAGACATTTTTTGTTATTGTAAATTTCATGGAGCTACAATATATGTGTCTGCTGATGAGCCCCATTAGTATTGAGCAATTTCCTTAATGGTATAAATGTTATACTAGAGTAGGAGATGTTCGTACATAAGTGGCATGACACAGCGGGTGTCAAAGTGAAAGGTTTTCCTGGGTTAAGAAAACGAGAATTGGGTCATGGAAATAACATTTTTGTTAGCTGCATTTTTTAAACTGATTGGTCATCGTTATTATTAATTATATTCCGTGTAAATCAGTGTTGCTCTTAATTTTGGGAAAGAATTGATGTTCAAAAACTTAGAATAGTTTCAAGTAAAGATATAACATACAAATCTAATTTTCCTTACTCTCTGCTGTGATTTTAAGTCCAATTTTTTTTTTATATTTTCTTAAAACTTGCTTAAACAGAAGCGAAACTGTCAACACTTATTAGGCGGCAAGGCTAAACAACCAAATCAATATTTGGTAGAAATTTGATATCTCATTAAAAATAAGCAAAGAAATTTGTCCTTTTTTATGCGGCTAACTAAAATCAGTGGAGCGTTAAAAATAGCCGCCAGTTAATTACGTAGAATTGTCACTTTTAATTAGAACAAATACGGAAAAAAAGTCCAGAGACAAACCAAACAAACACACTTCAGTCGAGAAGTGACAACGCATTGTCAAGATAAAAGCAAAAAAAAAAAATTAAATATTTTACTAACAAAGTTGCGGGCAATTTACAGGTCCAAGTAGCAACTGTTGTTGTACGAGGTAACCAAACGAGTTTGCCAGACATTAAGTTTTCGGCTTAGACAAATGAAAAATTGCAATGCCTGCAAGGAGATTGCAAGAGAGAGAAAGAGGGGGCGACCGGGGCACAAGCCCAGTAGCGCTGGCTACGCATAGCGTCAACTACATGGGGCACAAGCAAAATAAAGAAATAGAAATAATGAGCACACATAAGAAATGACTTAATCGCTAGCGGCTTGTTAACCCCAGCAGAAGCAAAAAAAAAAAAAAAATGTTTGTAGCCAAAGTCTTTAAGTAGCTGCACAAATAAAGATTTACAGCAATTTACTTGAAGGCCTAAACTCTGACTGCCAGTCAATAATTTCTGATGCTTAGATTATATGTCTGTGCAGAGTCTAGAACGACTTTGGCGGTTGAAGGAGAACAGAGATGAGGGCGAATGGAAAAGGCGACCACCGTCAGCGCCTTTGAGGAATTGCATAATTATAGCATTTTCCGTCCGAGCGCCAAGCCCAGGCTCCGGATAGGCAAATAGTCTCCAGAAATCAACTACAGCTGGAGGCATTGGCCTGGGCTCCGGCTAATTTGCTTAACATATCCGAACCCCATATTCCAGTTGGCTGTTTGTACATATAATCTCACTGTGCCACAACACATGTCATGTATAATCAGTAAAAATTATTTGCTAATGAGTTAAGTTGTTAAAACGAAGACTCGAAGTTAGTTATTAGCAGAGTTATTATCTAAGTGAACTTTGCATACAGTAAAGCTAAATTAAGTTAATATAATAAGAAGTAAAGATGGATATAAATATTTTGCATCAAATTTAGACTCATGGAAAGGGTGTTTAGCCTGCCCAAATAAAGCTTTCTGTAAAGTATTTGTTGCCTTTTGTCTCGAGGCCCCTAGGCTGACTGTGTGTGTTGGAAAGTTAGTCGCTCCCTCGATACCCGAGTTGTTGATAGGAAGAGTAAAGACAAAAGCGTCTTGTACAAATATTGTAATGGCATGATATTGATCTTGATTGTCAAGATCGCACACAGCATGATCGTAGACTTCGTTTAAGTTGTTGTTGTTGCTTTTGCTGTTGTCTAGTCTAGAGAGAGTCGTTGCAGAGTTCAAGCAAGTTGCATTGTTTAACTTTGACTTTGTGTCAGTTTATGCCTTACCGGATAACGATCATTGATCGTGGCTGGCGACTGTGTCATGTGATTAATCGTGTGTGTCGGTGCATGGGAAAGGGTCGTAGAAAGTAGCACTCATATGCATATGAATCAAATACTCGCAAGCACTCAAACACAAACCCAACTGACCAACTGCCTTAATCACTTGGCTCAAGACATGCACTTGTCTCACATTTTCTTCAGCAGCTGCAAACTTTCAATCTGATGTCCGTTGATTTGAGTGACAGTCAAAAGTACTGTGTTTGTTTTTGTTTATTTATATTTGTGACCAGGCGCCAGCAATTGAGGAAGCAATTAAAGCTCAAAATTATAATGCTTCTCAATGGATCGCCATCGATCTTCATGATGTAGACCATGTGTGTTATTGGACAATAATCGCGCATTATTGACTCAGCCAAAAGACAATTTAGATTTATGTGATTGTTTTTAAAAAAAGAATGCAATTTTCTACATTTGTTGGAGCTGGTGCAAAAAATTGCGATCCCCTTAAACGAGTTTTAATGTTGTTTGTTGGATAGTCTTATTAACTTCTGAAGAATTGTCATAAAACATAAACTTATTACCAAATTTTAACAACCTCTCAACAAATAAAATTGTGTACAATTCAAATAAAACTGCAAAACGTTCTCCTCTTTTTATAACCAATGATCAGAGGCACTAAAAAAAAAAATACAACTAAAATCATAGGGTAACCAAGTTTCGTTGTACCTTAAGGCTCTGCCTAGCTTGAAGGTTTTTTTTTTGTGGCTTTGGTATGCCAATTTAAGTATTTTTTGCTTGATCTTTGATCTACAATTTGAAACGCAGAGCAATGCGAAGGAGCAGAGTGAGGTTGAAAGATCTGAGACCGAACAGGGCGGCCGTTAGATCAACTCGATGCGATCTTTTACATTTTTTTTTGTTTTTGTTATGTAGGGAGTTAACTGCGCATAGTTAGAACTTGTTTTTATGGCAGACCGGAGGGGAGGGGGGAAAGCGATGAAAATCTAAAAAGAACAATGGAGAGGCGCCGCTTTCAAGTTCAAATTGCTGTTGCTGCTGCTGCTGCTGCTGAGATCGATCGAAGATCGACAAGGAGCGAGCCTAATTGGGTCAGCTGGTCTGGTTTGGTCTGTGGAGTCTGCTCTGTTTTTTTTTTCTTTTCGATTTTTTGTGGCTTGAGCCATTTAATTGGATTACCGCCTTTTCATTATATTCATATTTTATTTCATTTATTTTGGCAAACACGCGCCGCAATTCTTCAAGTTGAGTCATCAATTTCGGGGCGTGCGTTTCGCAACCATAGCGCCTAGACTCTTTAGTCTTGCCTTGCCACCTTTATTTACAAAGTCACAAAACAACAAAAGACGAGAATGATGAACTCGAAGTCTTATCAGTTTGGTTGAAAACAAACATTTTGTCATTGTTGCATTTGTCATCTGGGAAAATGTAATTTAGCTAATGGAATGTCTGTTTAAATAGTTAGTTGTTTTTTTGTCGTGACTTCTATTATTATCTTTCTCTCAAGTTGGGCAAACAGCGTTACCGAAATAATGTTTAAGACAATGAAAACTACTGTAGTAAAAGTGGAGTAAGGTTGAGACGTAGCCAACTTGCAGCTCTATTAGCATTCACAGAACAACAACAACAACAACAAAAAACAAGTTGCAACTGGCAGTCAAGTCTAGTCTCTTACTTAACTATGGCTGCTGCTGCTCATCCATAAATCTGTGCCCCATCTCTAGCGCCCATTAATCATCATGGACGTCCGAGCCAATCATCACTTGCAGCCGCATTTCAACAGCAACTAGACTCCACACTCTAGAGACAATCAGCCGAATAAGTAGAGCTCTAGGGCGGTTAAACTAATGACTTATGGCCTGTGTATGGCATTGTGTAATCTTTTGTGGGTTATTAGCCGTTGATTTGAACACTGAAATCGTACTTTGAATTAAGCTGCATTTCGTCTTTGCCTGTAGCATGTAGGTTTGTTTTTTTCTCAAAAATAAACACCTATTGGCCAAAGCCTTTTAAACTTGAGCTTGAATGAGCTTTTATTAATAGCTCTGCGTAATTACATATGTAAATGCGATTTGTAACCTAGGAAACATGATTCAGCGTTACATAATCAGCGAAAGAAGTTTGAAGACGGTCTGGGAAAAATCTTGAAATAAGTATTTGATTTCATAAATTGATTTATTGACAGACATTTGGCAAAAGATATTTTATTTCTATGGTAAAAAAAATAAATATGATTGGGAAGGAAAAATTCGTTACAAAATGGCAGAATATTGAATACCCTTCGAGATTATTTGAATTTTTAATATAACAATCTGGTTAACATATCTAAAAAAACATATCCAACATATAATAAATATGCAATATGTTGCCTTTTTTCCAATATTGTGCTTTAAGCTTATCTTTTTATACTAATTTTTATCCTGAACATCTATAAAACCCTACAAAAAACTTAAAATTTCAACATGGATAAGTTTTGTTCTATATCCATATAGAAGTTGTAAACTATAATACCCATCGGTAGGGTATGCACATTATAAAAACTTAAGCAACTTGATTTAAACGAACCCCTAGGGTATTTTTTTTGTCCATTTGTAAATCCAATAACAAATGTATCTTTAACTTCTTAACTTCTTAACTAACTTGAACATTAGTTAACACATTAAATGTTAATTTTTCATATGAATTTTAAATCTTTTCACACAACTGCAACTATCAATTATATATTATTATTATTTTTCGCCCATTCTTCGCACCTTGATTACATGAATTGCTCTAGGTAAATATTTCGATAGCCACACATTATTATTATTATTATTATTATTTGAACACACTCTTGAGGAATTCTTGTAAAATGTACGCCCAGCTAATGAACACCTTGTGGCCGTACATTCAAGTTTAATCCAATTTGTGGGCGTGTCGCGATCACAAACAAAACAAAAGACAAAAGATAATAATCTGCACAGGATCAGATCAACTGCACACAGTGTGTGTGTGTTTTTCTTTTTTGTATCGATCGAACGATCATCAAATCAATTATCTTTCTTTGCATTGCAAATTTTCGTTATCAACATGGTAAAATCAACGGCGACGATCGATACGATCCGATCCGTTTCGTTTCGTTCCATTCCGATCCGGTTCCGTCAAACGATCGATGAAGTCGCACGGTGCACAAATCAACATAATTGCCCCCGACGCGTTGTGCGGCGCAAAGAGAAGTAGCGAAGAGCTTCTACTTCTTCTTCTTCTTCTTGCAACTTCAACTGGATGCGCGGAGCGCCAGTCACGTTGCGATCGACGCGGCGCGTGCGTCGCAAATCAAGTGCAAAAATAGATCAATCAAGCAATCAATCGAATCGCTTCAATCGCCGTGGCAAATGAAAAGGTTTTTCTTTTTTTTTTGCTTCTTCTTCGACTTCTTTTTTCGTACGTGTCGCGTCGCGCCGTGTGAAATAAAAACGACTATCAAATGTTTACCGTTACCGTTGGCCGGGCGCGAGAGGTTAAATCAATAGGAATTGCAATTGCAATTGGCCAAAATCAACAAGTTGAACAATGCTGATATGATTATTTTGGTTGTTTTTGTTGTATTTTTGCCATTTCCGCAGAATTGCATACGATGTTAAAGATGATTTGCTGTGTCTTCATTTGCCGTTTATTTTCGCATTCTGCATAAACAAATTTCATACACACACACAGAACATAACACACACGAGCACGAGTCTCAATTGACAGCCGAACGATTTTTCATTTAACCAAACGCGCGCGTCGTCTCGATGCAACTACCGATCAAGTACTGTTTGGCCAATAAAAAGTTATGTTCATAGAGTCGTCAGTTCGCATCGAACATGTTGCGGCCATGTTGCGTTTGATTGTGAGCTGCCAGCTGATGTTGCCAAGCCTGTTGGGCAGCATGTTGCTAGCGATAAGTGAGTTAGCAACATTGCTCTAAGAAGATTTTGATCCATGTTATGCTACTACAGTCGAAGTAAGTAAAGTATAAGTACGTTCAGATACTCTTCACTTTTCAATTCAAATACATTTGCATTGCACAACACTTAACCTTGTTTTGCTTCAGAACACTCCCCCAGCTATTGCTCTTTATTACATATATAAATATAGTATTATATCAATGCTTATAAGCATTTGAAGTTATTTTACGTCTGCTATTTTTGGACAGCACTTAAAGCGTGCAGTTATGTAGACCAGACCCAGACCCAGACCCAAATCCAGCTCCCAATAGCCACCCTATGCCAGACTAGACCAGAACTGGATGAGGCTAAATGCACCCCACCCCCTTCCCTGCCCACCTCTCGCACCCGTTGCGTTTCATTTTGCATACGTAATTTGTATAGAGAGAAAAGCAGGGGCCCCTATAGCTTATAGCTAATTAAGTATTTTTGTTGTCTCTGCCTAATTCAATGGAAATGAAAACTTGGCTGCTTGTAACGATTGTTATGCGTGGCTGGTCGATTATGGGCCATAATTTCAAGAGCATTTTGTTGTTTTTGACATTTTTATCGTTCACTTAGCTGCTGCCGAAAAACGAGAAATCAAAAGGTTACGAAAATCCAAAAACATGTTGCACCCAAAACACAAAACACAAAAAAAAAAACACCAATCGAAAACACTTGCATAAAAATGCAGCACAGACATCGCGAAGCGTTTACTATATTGGAAAAATAAGAAGAGGAGGTGAAAAACGGAGTCTTTTCCCGCAGAATGCGGACACACGCAGTGGACGATGATGGCGACAACAACATTGCTGATAATGTCGATGCAGAAGTGGTGTGTGTGTGGGGGGTGTGGGGAGGGGGAAAGCAACGAACCGGCTGCGTTTTCATGCTTGGCAATTAAAATATTGACAGTTTTTCCATAGTGCAGAATAATAAGTTTTAGGTTTTTTTTTTTTTTTTACTTTTCTCTTGCTTACTTTTCTATTTATTTATAAGATCTCCTGCTGCTGTTTGTTTTTATATATTTAGCTTTTTTGTGCTTTTTTTTGGCGCGAAAGGTTATGGTGACATGTTCATGTGACAATGTCATATAGAACTGCCGGCAGTTGCTTGCTTGCTTGCTCTGAAGCGCATAAATAACTGCGTTTGTGACATGGAATGTTTGTTTTCTTGTCGCCAGCCAACTTCTACGAATGCACAGCAAACAATTTAAAGTTACAAAATAATTGTTGCTGATATTTGTATAAAACAAAACTCATGAATGAAAAATAAACTTGTTAACTTGTATGAAAGTTTGGTTTTTGTAAGCTTAAAATCGATAAAAATATTATTCATTAATCTATTATTTTTAGCAACATTATATTATTTGGTATTTTTTAGTGATTTTCGTATTAAAGTGAAATAAATTATTAACTGTGTAAAACTGCGACTTAAGGCCGGGGCTGTGGCACGTCTAGGCCTAGTCCCCGGTAGTATGGCCTAGACGGGCTCTCACTGCCCGTCTGTCTGTGCTGTTGGCCATGTCTGGCGCGGATTGAACTGCTGCTAGCTTTATTCTGCCGCTGCCGCTGCTGCTGCTTCTGCTGGTAGCAAGGTGCGGTGACCATATGCAGCACTCAAAGCTATTTGTAGCTCACATTGTTGTTTGGTGTTGCTGTTTATGGAAAATTGCAAGATGTTTTCCTAGTGCCGAGTTTGTTGCTGTTTGCTGCTACTACGTTCCCAACCATTTCTTTCTAATTTTTTTCCATTGCATCATCACAGCAGATGCGTTGATGCTGATGTGATAAAAATATTAAGTGGCAGCAGCAATGCTGGATAATACATCAGTGGGGCATAAGTAGGTTCAAGTGGAACGTCGAATAGATAAGCCAAGGCATTAAGTCTAGAGCTTTATGTTAATTAGTTGGCTTAAGTGCTGAAGTTTTAAAGAAATTGGCCTGAAGAATGTTATTTTACAAAGGGAGGTTTGAGAGAGAAATATAAATATCTAAGTAAAAGATTTGCCAAAAACCAATCAAAAATAAAACAAACATATCTTTCTAGCTTTCTCTCTCTCTCTCTTGTCTGTGTCTGACATGCTTAGCACACCTCACCTGCCATCAAGTGCAACGTTCGTTGTCAAAGTCAAGCCCACGAAATACCAAAACGCTTAAAACACACAACCAACAACGAATATCTCTTAAACTTCTAACTGGAAACTAACAATAAGTAAATGCAAAGATTTAAATCAGCTACAGATTTGTTGCGGCCACAGCAGAAGAAGCAAAAGAAATATACACATGGAATAAGTAGAATATGCAGCTTAGGCAAAAAATGAATCGTTGGCTAGAGAACAGGAAATCCTACACACACATTGACTTTCAGTGCTGTGCAGCAAATTATCAAAACGCCAACATCTTTTTGACAAACTGCGAACAGGCCCCTGTATATCCTCCTCCCTTTCTTCCCTTCATCGAACCAAACCGCAGCTGTCTCCGGTGGACCGCACACTTTTCTTAGAGCGAAGAGCGCAAGAGATGAATTTCATTTTAGGATTACGATTATTTATAGCCAACTGTTGACCTAACAAGGTATATAGACTGTTAATCACAGCCTAAACAAATCGGATATTTTGCTGTACTTTATTGAAATAACAAACTATTGTTCGTCAATATATATTGGTACCTTAAAGCAATGAGAATCTTCAGAAGTCCCTGAGAGTGGTAGCCTGGTGACTACCGGGTTCCAACTATAAGTTAGACTATAGCTAGTTGGATTCTTATTGCTTATAGACTTATTTATCAAACTCAAAAGTTATTATTCTATATTTTATATTTGGGCTAAATTATTTGTATAATCATGTTGGACCGCACTTAAGAAGAGTATGTAATTCTTAGCCATTCTTCTTATTTATTTCTCTTAAAGTTTTGAATACTTTTCTTGATTTGTTGCGATCGCAATCATGTTACGGTCTTTGG
The DNA here is from genome assembly GCA_030179655.1 of Scaptomyza flava. Lineage (NCBI taxonomy): Eukaryota > Metazoa > Arthropoda > Insecta > Diptera > Drosophilidae > Scaptomyza > Scaptomyza flava. The sequence continues at coordinate 4,281,480 of JARNME010000029.1, read as the reverse complement.
GCTTACAAACAGATATACATACATTTGAAGAGAACGGTGCGAGCTGAAGTTTTGGGTCGTTGCATTATTTACGGAGCGTCGGGCCATTACATGGCTCGTTGCGAGAGATCGGTTCGACGATTGACGTGTCTTACTGTAATTTTTCATGCAATGTTCTCTTCTTATGGCATCCGCATATTCTTCGCCGTCGTCGTCGTCTTCGTTGTTGTCATCGTTCAACGCATCGTTGACCTATTGAACCATAATGTATGCGCCTCGAGAAGAGTCTCGTGTGCCGAAAGGATATGGGGAAACTCAATAAAGAGACTCTTCGAGTGCTTCTTCTACTACCAACTACTACCAGTCACGTTTTATGTTCGGTTTTATATTGATTTTTTTGGTTGTATCTTTTTCTTTTTTTGTAGAACCTGTTCTTGACGCTACTTTTCTCGCATGAATCATTATTTGTTGTTGTGCTTAGGCAAAAGCTGTGTGGCACATCCGATTTGGTTGTCCAAGAGGGAGCTGGGGAGCAGAGGGGGTAGGGAAACACTTTGGGACAGCTGCAAGTTTGGCCAGTTGCTTGAACCCTCTGGGCGCAGTCGCCTGCCTCGTTTGCGATCATTTGTGATTGATACTATTTATTGGTTGTTTGGTCTAAGCCTCGGCCAAAGATGCTGCAAAACGTAAACGTTTTACGCATTTAACATAGGGTTGTCGAGTCGCTTAAAAAAGGTAACCCAAGAGGATGAATGAAAGCGGCAGAGATTAAAGATTATAAGTTTGTTCTCTGCTGGAAATATGGGGAGTTGTTATAAACTTGTTTTTTAAGCTTATCAAAGTGTTTTGAAAGGATCTGTGCGAGAAAGTTAACTTGAAAAGGTGTCGAAAACGACGAAAGAATGTATAAAGAATGCATTTGATTGACTTTTTGTTGCTACATCATAAGCTGAAAAGATTCTTTCTTTGTATTTGAACAGAAAAAAGTAAAACAGAGTATTGAATAATCTAGACAACTTTTCTTTGCAAACATCAAGAGACTCGGCAACCCCTTTATAGCTTAGAGGATGTTTTCCCCTGCTCATACGGCTATCCCCATTCAGTGTGGCCTAGACGCTTTAAGCGTCTATTGATGAAAGAATTTCACCATCGGCTGTCGTTGCCACTTTTTTCAATTTCAAACATTTTGCGTCGCTTGCCATTGTTGCCAGCCAGTTGGGCAGCAGCTGCATGGGCATTATTATAGATTAGACTTGTAAAGTTTGAGTTTTGAGTGTGTTTATCTGTGTACATGCATCCGCGCATCCGCGTATCCGGCGAGCGAGGGAGCGAGAGCTAGCCAACAAACAAGAAAAGCGTGCGAAAAAGTGGGCGTCCTCGGGTTAGCGCAATCTTCGACCTTTTGATCTGTTTTTTTCTAAGCGTTGCGCTTGCCAGCGGCAGCGCCGTCGACTGCAGCAGCGACAGCAACAAACACTTTCAGACTTTTTTGTTTTGAAGTGTTTGTTGCTGCAGCATTTACGGCAGTTGCAACAACTTCCTTTGCGTGCCAAGTGCAAATGCATTACACTTTAACGTTACCTTTAATGTTTGCTGTTACCCCTGCTCCATCTGCGTCTTTCCCTCTCTCTCTATTTCTCTTTTAATCCGTTGCTGCTGTCGTCTTGATTTTAATTGATTTTTGTTTTTTTTTTCGGCTTGTTGCTGCACTCTGTCGGCAAAGCTTTGTGTTTGTGCCTGATATGAGAACATACTGTTGTTGTTGCCATGGGCGAAAGTTGGTCAGGCAAAAGTTGGGCCAGTTTTGTGAAAGAGGAGGTGTTGGCTAATGGATTTTGAGTTGAGTAAGCTATCGGTTTAACTTGAGAATTTGTCAAATATTTGAAAAATAAACACATTTAAGCCAAAAAAATAACATAAATTAAGTTGAACATTTATTTCCTTCAACAAGCTCAAGTCAAATGTCGAAGCAAACATCTCTAGCTGCAACTGCAACACAAGTGGCGACTCTATTTAATAATCAGGGAGAAAACCTTGCTTATGGACTCCCGCCATCTGGCAGGCAGCTAATTTATGGCGAGCTGTCATCAATTGAAATTAGCAATTTTGTTTGATTGCAATTTACTTTTATTGAGCCAACAACAATTTCCGCTAGCAGCCACAAAACGAGCTATTTGGCCAAAATGCATGGTGCCTGATGAACGTTTTAGTCGCAGTTCAAGTTGTTGTCGGAGGAGTTGTTAATTGCACTTGTGATTTACGTTGTCGAGTGTCAATGCTGCACGCAATGCGACCATATATATCGTTGATGGGTTTCCAAATGTTTATATTGCTTTAAGAGACTGCACTTTGATTAAATGCATCTGTGGCGTTGCTTGCGTGATGAAAGATGAGTGCACAGAGCGAGAGAGTGAGACAGAGAAATGGTCGTGTGTCTAGGAGATTAGAAAGTGCATCAGGTAACCCGCCCACAATGGCTATCATATGAATTTCTATAGCCCTGAGGCTGATACTCAACAGCTATCTAAATGCATTTGACATGTTTTGCGGTCACATTCTGAGTAGGCATAAAACTAATGGCACCGCCAAACTACAAATAGTTACTTTCATGCATCGACCCAGTCAACTACTTCAGAATTTAACGATTTTTTAATGTTGAAAGCTTCTCATAACCGTAAAAAATGCAAGTTGAGCCCCAAAACTGTTAACTGGGCTGGCAACGTGTTGGTGAGTCAAAAAGTTGTTAGTTTTATGGCCCTAAGCACAACACCAAATAAAACAGCTAATAGTAACGGCGTGTGCGGAATTTTGCAATGGTATTTGTGAGCTTTCAAAGTTGTAGAAACTGCGTGCATGATTTGCGTGTCGTGTGAAAGCAACAAACAGAAAACAAAACTGTCACCTCAGCTGACATAAAATGCTTTATATGAATTATATGCAGAGAGAGAGAGAGAGAGCGGACCACACGGACGGATCGAATATGACAGTTGAAAATAAAGTTCGTGTAGCGCTTTTGAAGTTGCAACAAAGTGACCAACTGTTAGGTTCTTCATCCCCTCAAAGATGCATGACAAATGTTGGTAACTTTATCAAGAGCACAATTTAAATGTCAAGCTGATGACGTGGCGTGTCTGTTTGCCTGCAGGCTGAGGATGTTGGCGTTGTCGCATTTGTTGTTGTTGTTGTTGGTGCTGTCGTAGACAACATTCAAGACAGATGACTTTAGCAGCTGGCAAAACGCAAGCCACGTAACGGAAGTGCAGCAGTCTAAACAAATTCATACTGCAGAGCTGAGAGTGCATGGGAAGTGCTAATCGGGCACAACACGAAACATGACCAAAAGGCGTTCATAATGCTGTTGCTGATGGAGTGTAAGTGCGGCGGCGGGGAAATACCACCCATCATATGTGTATAAGAATAAAATAGTAGACTAGTTGTTATGCAAATAATCATGTACAACATAAGTTTAGAGCGAGTTCATAAAATATGAGTGCGTGTGTGGGATTTAATGATATGTATTTGACTGAGATTTATAAGGCCTTACTAGCTTAATTCGTTCAAAAGAAAACAGTTCATAGAAACATAGAAATGATGAAACGAAAAGTCTTCTGACTTAACAAAACGAGCAGCAGAAAAGCTTAATGTTCCAATGACTGTTTGCTTTTACTATAAAGTTTATGGCAAGTTTTCTAAATGTTTATTGAGGAAACAGTGATTTCTCGCAAACCGTAACCAATTCTAACCGTGTTGAAAACACTGCCAATAAATAAAATCCATTAACAATCGCTTAGCTATTTCATTGAAGACTAAGTTCATGTTTTGCCAGACTCTTTCAAGTTGTTCGTTCTTGTTGCCTTCTATTCGTAATATCTCAATTCCTTTCTAGCTATGAATGATTTGGGTGATTCATCAACACTTGGAGCAGCATACAATGAAATCATGTGTGAATTATCGCGAAAGGGGGCATTGCTCGTTAGTCTAAGTTTATAGAAATGGTTTTTTTTGCTTTGCATGCATGCAAAAAGGGCCGAGAGAATAACAAGATCATTAACGTGCCGCATGCTGGACGCCGCAACGGCTGCATAACCCAAATAATACACAAGCACACACAGTAGCATATTCACTACCAGAACAACAACAACAACGTTGCCCACTGGATGATGTGCCCATAAATAAGGTAGAAATCTCTTGGTCTGTCGTCTGGCAGCTAAAATTATGACTGAAGCGCAAGCTTGAGGGAAAAGCATTAGCAGGTTGGACAGTATGTTGATCAGAGAGAGGGTAGGAAGAGGAGGAGTTGAGGGTTGGAACACGGGAAGCAGTCAAAAAAAAATCGCAAGACTTTGTCGTTGTCGTCGTTCAACGTTTTGGTTATCTTTTTGTTGTGCACCGCCTCGGGAGGTTAGTCACACATGCGCGGTGATAATTCAACACGGCAGCAACGGCAACATTAAATGGTAGCAATAGCAGCAACAGCAACAGCAGCGGTTGCTCGAGCCACAGCAACATGTTGCCAGTGTCTTGTTAGTTGGCCCCGCTTCGTTGCAATGTTAGTGCTGTTGCTGTGGCGGCGCGAAATCGTGACAAAGTGCTGCCATTGTTAGGCGCAAATGAAGAAAATGCCATTGTGGAGAAAATCTGTGCGCGGAAAAACAATTGCCTCGCTTGTTGTTGTTGCTGTTGCTGTTGTTGCTGTTGCTAGTGTTACTGTTGCAGTTGGAAATGTTGTTTGTTGCGCTTGCTACGCTTGTTGCATGTTGCTGCCGTGAAAACGTTTGGCGCACGTTTTGTAATCAATCAATGCGCTTCTGGAAAAGCGGCTCGAAAATTGTTTTGTGGCTAGTATGCTTTTTTTTCGTCCAAAACTAAAATCCTTACGAGCTGCCATTTAAAAAAGCAGCACATGTGATTAAGCTAGAAAGTTGAGAGACTATTTGTGATGATGTTTGAGTTATAGACAACAAAGAAAAGTTACAATTGAATATATTTATCAATAACAATCAAAGAACTAAAAAGTAGCAGAAACATTTTCATCGCTCAGGCAAAAGACAACCAATTACTTTCAATCTTATATTCTCACACTTTCTAAGAACAATTTCAATAATTTTCTCACACAGCACAGTTTTATGAACAGCTTCAAATCCCAAACAACTGACTCCACCTGTCCCATTTCAATTTTGTGACGTTCTACAATTCACACTTGCCGCTCATTTTAAACGAATATTTATTTTCATAGAGAATGCCATTCAAAATATCATTTGGTAGTCAATGAAATCAACGCCAATTACAGACCATAAACTATGGTTTGATATTCATTGAGAGAAAATGTTCAAAAAATCAGAGAGGAAACTTTTACAATGTCTCGACAAACAATATTGAAAAGAGGCGGGCAAGCAAATGCTTTTATGAATGAACTGCAACTCAATTTATGTTTATTTTTCACGAGAATGTCGACTTGGCTAATTTTATGGCTAGCTAATTTTTATGAACCGCTAAAGCGCTACGGAAACGAAGAAAAACCAAAAATCCTAAACAACCCACAGTCTCGGCTACAGTTGCCGTCAGACGTTTGACCCTAATGAACTGACATGAAGCAGCTACATGCTTGCCGCTGGGTTGCATGGTGTGCTGTGGTGTGCGGTGCGCTGCGGTGCGGTGTGGTGCGGCGCTTGCGCATCCGTCGGGCGCCCACAAACCAACAAAACACAAATCCCCCGCACGTCGTCACACTTGGTACATGTTGCAACACAGAGACCCCTACACAGAGTCTTAGTTTATTGACTGGAAATAATTTATTAATTACTTTGTGCCTTTTTTGTTTTTATTGCATTTTTGTGTTTTTTGTGATTATTCTGGTTTCATATAATTTTTCTAATTAATTTTGTTTTCTTTGTAAGTTTTTTTTTCGCTGTTAATTGGGTGGCATTTTTGATTGAATATTTGTTTTTTATGTCTTTTCAAGTGTTTTGTAAGTGTCAATTCTGTTTGCTTAATTGTACAAACACATTAGTTTGAGCATTATGATTGTGATGCCTGATGCATCGATGCGTGATAATAGTTTGTCAGGGGAATGCAAATGAGGCGTTCTCTAATGTGACAAAGATGCCTTCAAATTATTTGGCTTCCGGTAAGATAGTACAAATGGAGTTTGCTGCTGATAAAACTAGAATATTTAAAGTAATAAAAAGCTCTTTAGATTAATGAAAATACTTATTAAAGACGTTATATAATTTGTCTTGAATGAAAGTTTTTCAAAAAATATAAAAAGTCGCTTTATGGTGTTGAAGATATATTAGGAAATTTGTTAAACGTTTGATTGATTGATTTTTCAACCTATATAGACCTATCTCAATTTTGTTTTCGACTTTTAACTAAACTGGAAACTTTTAAACATGATTTTTACTATTTCAATAATATGTTCTCAATAGCAACACATATCTATGTATGTAGTTCAATTATGTCGCCTTATCAACACGGTTTTGTTGAGCGTAGATCGACAATCTCTTGATTTCACCGCGCTTCTTATCAAAGGTTTCCAGGGCAAAATTCAAACGGACGTTGTTACTAACGAATTTAGTCATGCATTCGATTCCGTTGTCTTCTTGGAGGCAGCATCTCAAGTACTAACAAGATCGATCCTTTAACTAACTTCTAATCTCACGCTGGTCTGATTGAATACTTCTAGGTTTTTCCACGCAAAAAATGTTGGACCATTAATTTTCTCGTTGAATTTCCCAGAGCGTAAACGTTACTTAATAAAAATTGAAGAGTATTTAAAGAATAGTAAATCAAAGTAATTTCACACCAATTGATCAACTTGTTCCCACACAACCTAGTTAGTAAAGCCAAGTATCCTTTCATTAGAGTGTTTGCCCCAATTGTGGCTATAAATCTTGGCACCTTCGTTCCGAATGCTGCCAAAAATCATCAAAGAGCCTCCAGTCAGTAGAAGCTTTGCTTTGCGATTCATACGCGACGGTAAAGAACATTTGTAAGAGCAATTAAAATCACACCACACGAACAGCTCGAAAATTGAAGACGTGTTTTTTTCGTTCTTTGAGGCGATAGAGAAACATGGCCAAACGTGCAGCAGATACAGATATCGAAAAGGAAGAGAAGGAGGGTTACAAGTGGCATATTCAGCTCATAAATTAGATAATCAAAAATGACAAAAAAACAAAAAACGCCGAAGTGTGTGTGGATTAATGTTGAGCACAGATCGAAAGCGATTGGATCGAGCGACCAGTGGCAGTTAGTTGGCTTTAATAACAAGCAATAAATTTCGGCTTAAATTGTAAGCAAATTGTTGTTGGACGGACAATTACATTCGCCTTGTTAGTCACATTCATTAGTGTCATGTGCTTTGCATTTGGTCGGGATGCGAAACTCTCTATTTTTCTATAATTTCGAAGCCATTTCTTCTATTAACTGTTTGCCAGCTGTTGGCATTTTGCAAAATTGTACCGTTACAACGAGCGCGTTTATGTCACAAGTCGCTTGAGAATTATTTGAAATTTATTGCCGCATGAGTCCGAGTCGGAGTCTGGGTCTGGGTCTGAGGATCCTCTTGCTCCATTTCCAGTCATCATTCGAGTCCGAGATGCGTTGACAGGCCAAGAACCACTTGTCACAGTTGTTGTTGTTGTTGCTGTTGTTGCTCCATTTTGTCCATTTAGACGCTTCTTGATTACCTTGCTGCGACATTGCTTGACTTCAACGTTCAACTCAAGCCGTCAACATATAAAGTTGCTTTTTGTATTTGCAATTTTCTGTCTTGTCTTTGGCAATTGTGAAAAAGATACTTGCTACACACACACACACACACACACATAGAGCAAGAAAATGTTTTCGGTTTGTTATTTTTTCTCACTTCTTTTTTTTGTATAATTTTGTAATTGTTTTGGCCTGGTTAGCAGCTGAAGCATCTCAAATCGTTTGCACATGTGCAAGCAAAACTTCATTTATTGCAATTTATGGCAGTTATAGATTATGTGCATAAAAATTATCTTTAAGAGGCTGCGTTACCATATCAAGTTGTTAGATATAAAAATTTCTAAATATTATTCTTGACATTCATTGATTCCAATTATAATCGCAATGTGAATGAGATTTCTTTATTGATGGAAAGCTGTTTAATATGAAATTCTGAGTAAAGTTAAAGTAATTGAAGTAAAAAATGGATAACTTCGCTTGAAATCTATAGTCTTAGAATATTTGTTTGCCCTACCCACTTATTTCGTCATGTCAATGTTTTCAAATGCTCTCGAACAAGAGTTGCTGTTAAGTTACAAGTAAAGCACTTAAGGAGCTCATTTGCATTAGCAATTTGGCAGTTGGCTTAGTCATTAGCGTATACAACAAACAGCAACAACAACAACGAAACAGTAGCACGTGTGTTTGTGGCTAACCAAAGTCTCAAAATGTATATGGCCCACGCATAAAATTTAAAAATACATAGATCTTAAGTTAAACATATGTATGTTTGTTTGTGTCTTTGCTATCTAAGAAATTAAGCAGCAAACGGCGCATACATTTAGCCGCTGGTCATATTTTGTAATCAGTTCCATTTGCCGCTCACCAAAGACATGCCACAGCCACTGCCGCAGCAACAGCAGCAACCACAGCAAAGTCTCAGACAGCATGGAGCCAACGAGATGTGGTAGTGTCCAGTTTTAAGGCCCCAACAAACCACTTTGGCAATCCAAGTCAAGCGGCACATATTTTCTTCAGTGCTGTTGTTTTTGCTGTTGATGTTGCTGTTGTTGCTGCTTTGTGGTTGACATTTTTATGGACATTGGTATGCCCAGAGTCTGGGTAGACTCAACTCAGTGCAACAATAAACAACAACCGAAAACAACGTAAAACCGAAATGCGAAAATTGTCACTGCCTACCAAATTGATATTGCTCCTAGACCGAAAAACTGATTAGTGAAACAATTTCAAATATTTGTGTTAAATACCTTGAAATTAATTGCAATTGTGCTCACTCTTGCGGTTTTGCGCTCTTGCCGCGCCGCCTTTAAATAAAGTTATAACTTTTTTGGAAAAGTAATTTTTTGTTGCGTTTGGCGGTGCCTTTTCAAAAGACTTCAAATGAACCAGAGTCTGATAAGGTCAACAGAATTTGGCAAATGCCTTGCAATTAGAATGGCAAACTGGAAGACAAAAATTGCTTCAGTTAAGTGATTCATATACACATCAATCATTAACGCTTTCAGCCAAAAAAGTTTTCTGCTTTACAATTTTCAAGTTCATGTATAATGTTTATATCAGGGTTTAATGAATTACGTTCTCTCTAACTAAATGTATTATATAATTAATTTATTTTAGACATGCCAGTTGTGACTGAGGGATCTGCTAGAATATGTAAACAGTTTCTTCTTAGGTGCTTCAATGACTGTTCGTTGACGTGGCATAACGCTTATTATTTTAGGTTTAGGATTCGTTGCACGAACTTCAGGAGTCGAATCCTCAGTTGCAGATTGCGTCATCGTGGTTGGTTCAGTGCAATCCTTATTGAGTTCTTCTTTGGTTAATTCAATGGTTGGTAATTCATTTGTAAGCTTCTGTAAGTTTGAAATGTTTGCAAAAGTTAATCCCTTCCCTTATATAGCATATAAGAACTTACTTTCGGTGTAGTCTTTTTAAAAAAACGTAAGGTTATGTCAACCAACTTTACCCACAGATAGTCCATAACATCGCTCCGCTTTAAACACCGGTAGACGAGGCAAAGCGCAATGTTAAGCATCAAAAGAGCGAAGGTCACCCCAAAAATTCGAGCCACGCCAATAAATTTAAATACTTCATAAACTCTAAGCAGAGGTCGGCAAAGAGTTGGCCAGTTCTGACAGTATTTAGCTGCAATTCTTTCACCCATTTCAAACATTATGCCCAAGTTTAACAGGTTAAAAGATGATTGTTCGAAAAGTTTCTTCTGTTTGATAGTCAATAACGTCGTAAATGTGCAAAATTTTTAAAATTTTTAATAACACAAAAAATTTTAAAAACTATAATAGTCGAGCGTCTTAAAAGTTGTGAATAGTTTTTATGAATTTAGAAATCATTTTGACAGCTTTTTATTTATCAGAGTTCTTTGTTTATTTGTAAATTTTATTGGAACTATTTACTTAGATTTCCCAAGTAATGCCAAATATATATATTGTATTAGTGAATGTATATTAAATTGTAATGGAACCAACAAACATGCTCGTAAATTCAAAAAATTAAATTTGTCATAAATAATTTTATTTCCATCGACAGACTTTTAGCTATAACTAATAAATTTCAACTGAAATACAACAAATACTCTAAAAAAAAAGTTATTTGCTCTAACTAAACCAGAATTGACTTCAAGACCATCAAAAAGTCCATAAGAATTTTTAACTTTGTGCTTAATCACTTTTTATGCGATTTATCTTAAATCTTAAGCTGCTGCTGACTGGACAGTTATATTTTTTGTGGCGTGGCGTGGGTGTTGGTTATGAAAGTCGTTGGCATTGCTACTGCGGCAACTGGCTACTTTATGTGCCACAAAAATACTCGCACCATTCTTGCTACCGTTGTGTGTGGCAGTCGAAGTCGACTCAAGTCCAGGCCAATTGTCATTGCGGCCTTTCATTGTCATGACTCTGAGAGATAGTAAGATGTATTGATAAAAGAAAGAGAGAGATTAGGGAAAGAGAGAAAGAGATGGAAAGAAATATAAACAGGCTTTTATTGACTGTGTGAGTGTACAGAAGTCAAAACAGCAGATACTTTTAGGCGCTGACAGATTAGAGTGTCAGATTTTTATGGTCAAAAAGTGGTAAACGAGTTGGCACCCAGTGCTTGTCAAACTGCGACTTCAATCTTACACCACACAAATTGTTAATTAAGTATAATGGCTAGTTTTGTCTAAGCGGCTAGTGATGCTTCGACCCCAAAAGGCGGCAAATGCACACATTGTTGAATAACAACAATAACCACTTGCAGCACATTGCAGGCACAAAACACCTCTAAGCTTGAAGTCTCTCTTCAATCAAGCTAAGATTACGACTCTTGACCCTAATGTATTTTTGTTTGTGTTTTTTTTACGTTTGCCGTAATACCGCCTTGTTATTTATTTATTATTATTTTTAGCATTTTATTTGAACAAGTTTCGCACCAGGTTTTGCATAGAATTTTGAACTTTTATGCCGTCATAACTTAAATCCACCCATTGGCCATAAATCACATTTTTTTTTCTGTTGTTGTCGTTCTTTGAATGCAATTGTTCCTCGACTGCAGTTTGTTTGCGTTCTCAATTTTATTTTATTTATTTTTATTGGTCTTTTTTCAAAGTAAGCTTAAAATATGTAGCTTACGCAATTCAAAGCTGTCAAATTTTATGAGCAAAAGCAGGTGATCCAATTTACATATTGAGATCGCATAAGACCGATCAAGATTAATAAATTAAATTGCGTTAAGTAATAAACTGTAATCATATTGATTGATATAGACTTTATAAGTTAGTGTTTCTTTCTTTTAATTAAAAGGATAATGGAATATTATATAAATAAATTCTGAATATAAACCTCAATTTATTCACTTGATGCATTTGAATACTCGTCATTCTTAACACGCATTTTAAGTTTCTTTTTTCCAGTACACTTTACACACTTAACTCACATTCATACAATATAAATTGCTCATTACAGCGTCCCATTGTAACTTGATATGGCATTTCTTATACATTGTAGGCAGTTTTCCTTGAAGTCTGACCAAGTCTTTTTGTGCCATTTTTAACACCATAGACAATAGGGGGAAAAAAGCAAAATAGAAGCAACTGTATTACAAAGTGTACTCAAATAACAATTTATTGTTTTGTAACAAGGCTGGGCAACAAACCCAAAGTGCAGTTAAAAGACACAACCTCCACTAGGTCTTCATCAGTTTTGTATGTCTTTCTATCTATTCTTCTTCCTTTGCTGGCAAAGGTGTTGTACTTGAACAAGAACTCAGATTGCATAAGCCAAAATATATCTAAGTGTTGGTGGCTTTTGCTTTGAGATTTGTCTTTTTTACTTTTTTTTTTCAATTGTTACGTAGTTTTTTTTTTAGAAAAACTTCCATCTCAAGAAGTAAAGATCTTTGGCTTTGCTTGTCATTATTTTAAAGTTATTTTCGTATTTTATTGTTGGCTACCTCATTTGTTAGCTGGCAGCTAATTAGCTAATAAGTTATGCTTGGGCCGTGTAATTGATTTTTCTAAGAACTTGAAGCAAAAAATTTTATGTTTTTGTTCGAAAGTCTGCTTCTTTTCGAAGCACTTCAAATTCAATTACGTGTGCCACATAAAACAAACGCATTTTAATGCTCATGCAGAGGGTATAATGGTTTTTTTTTTTTTTTTTTTTTTTTGATTTCAAGGCAAGTATTAGGAGAAACTATAAATATTATGTTTTATAAATTCGGGTTTTCTAGAATTAGATACTTTTTGGTTTCTATAATTATTGGTGGCTTAACGGTCATTTGCAAGCACAGCAAAGTTCACAACCATCTATCAGTGAGGTGAATTAATAAGTCAAAAGGAAAATTCTGCTCTTAGGCGCTTTTAAGAATTTTTGCTGTACACAAAGGTGTGAAATACTTTCACAAACTAAAATTTCTTGAGATATAATTATTAAGAATATTTCGCATAAGGTCGTCAATATGAGTATATTTGAAAGTACTTACCCTCGCAGGCTACGGCATCAACTTGATCATCATTATCGTTAATTAGCTCCCAGTCAGCGTCGTTCTCGGCCAGACGCAGCGCAGCCAAATCTTCCAACTGTTCCGCATTGACATTCATGCCAAAGTAACCATCTTGGCACTCTTGGCACTTGACTCCCATGACGCCCAGTTTGCATTCGCATTGTCCGGTACTGGCATTGCAGCTATCCAGATTGACAGACCCGAGTGCATCACAATTGCAGGGCAGGCATTGAAGCTCTACATGGGCATAGCCAATATCGCATTCATTGCACTTCTGTCCAGCGAACCTGGGTCGACATAAGCACTGTCCATCTGCGCTGTCGCAAAGGCCACTTTCGGATCCATCTCCAAAGCAGTTACAGGGCTCACAGCCCACAGCGGGATCACCCCAGTAACCGAGCTTACAGCGCTCGCAGCGCCAGCCCTCCGTATTGCCATAGCAAGTTATGCATTCACCGGTGGTAATGTTGCATGGGCCACCTTCGCAATCACAACGCTGGCAGCTGCTGCCCAACAGCAGTGGGTTGCCAAAGTAGCCATCGTCGCACACCTGACAATGATCGCCCGTATATCCCTCCGGGCACTGTGTGCATATGTATTCTGCATGCTCAATCAGCTCAAATTGTGGATTCAAATCCATATAGTTGTAGCTCTTAAGCTGGCAGCTTGGTGAGAAATTATTTGAATCCTCGGACAGTGGGCAGGCGCAACGTTTGCAATCGTGGGGAGTTCCCTGCAGCGGGTTGCCATAAAAACCAAGCTGGCAACGCTCGCAACTGAAATTGCAAAAAAATAAAATTTTATTAGGTATGTGTCTTGACTAAGTGACCCAGCTGTGTAGTGTGGTGAGTTTACTGCGTGCATAAGCAGTTAGTGAACTGTGTACAGGCTTAAAGTGGATTTTGTTTGTTTGATTTGGTGCATAGCTTGGGTAAAGTCAATTTTAACTTCCACAAATGGAAAATTTAACGACTTTGAATTAATAAAAGGACCTTAAATGTTTGTTAACTTTACCGACAATGAATATCGTGCTTTAGAAAACTTAAAAACTGCTTACCGTTCGCCATAAGTGTTGTGCATGCAATCACCACAGTTCCCGCTCTGCAGATCACATGAATTCGAGTGTCCATTGCATGGGCAGGGTATACATTTGCCCAGCAACTGATGATCAGTGGAGTTTTCGAATATGCGTTTATAGCCAAAGGAGCAGCCTTCGCATGACAGGCCCGAGTAGCCTGGAGGACAAATGCATTGTTCGACCTGTGTTGTAGCTTGGGCACCCAATTCTACGCCGCCCGAATAGATGACAGCATGTTCAAGTGAGGTTTCCACCTGATCTGTGTGAAAAGCAGCTCGAATGAGCAGTGCATCTAGTGAAACAAGCACCGAAAGAAACTGCGTCCTGGTCACCTCTTCGCCATGATAATCGCCACCCTCAGTGCGTCTCAATCGAGTTTTGATATCCTTGACTGCAGGTGGCACATGATACCAGCCCTTTTCCGATAGAGTAACATTCAACGAAAGTTCCATGCTCTCAAATGACTCATCTGCGTAGGCGATCTTGAATCCATTCTTGCCAAACAGTATAACATTCGGTCCAGTTGTGGGTTTGCCTGAAGTATCACCCCGCATTACCACCCAGGACAACTGCAGTTGCAGCCTAGCCCCATAGCTGGTCAAACGATTACCCAAATAACCCATTGGGGCTTGCCAATAAATCGCTTCTACTTCATCCAACTCATTGCCAAAAATCAAACGTTTCTGCTCAGTATCCAAAGCAACAGGTATCGATTGCGATCGCTGTATATCGGTTAGTTTCCAATCATTCAATGTCTCAAAGGCCAAGGTCTGCAGCTTGGCGCTGTGACAATTCTCCGAGACATGAGAGCACCAGCAGCGACTGCATCCATCACGATTTGCCTCATTCAAATCAAAGTAGCCCGCGGCACACTCTGAGCAAGTATCACCCTCCACATGTGCCTTGCACTGACAACTTCCTGCACAGGCGCTATCCTCCAGAGTACCGCGTGAATCGCATTCGCAGCGTCGGCAATCGTCGCCATAATGATTTGGAGCACACTCTTCGCAATGAAGGCCCTGGAAGATACATAAAAGATTATTATATTAAATAATGATAGCTGAAATACTCTGATTACCTGAAAACCTTCTAAACAATGACAGGCGCCACCTATCGGCGCACAGCTGCCTGTGGAACGTTGTGGATTGCAAGCACAGGGCAAACATGGTTCAGTGAGTGCAGCATTTTCAACTCTATAGAAACCAGCCACACAGAATTCACACTCATTGCCGCCAGTATTGTTGCCACAATTCTGACAAATGCCACGCTCCAAAAACGCATCGTAGCTACAGCTCTGCGCATGTCCATTACACTGGCAAATCTCACATTCGCCGCCAAGAGCATAGGCACGATCCTGGAACAATGGACAACACTCCTCGCACTGCATGCCACACGTATTATGCTGGCAGATGCACTGCAGCAGCGTGTTGCCCACCAAATCCTGTGTGCGATTCGCATGTCCATGACAATCAAGACGCGCACTGACCCTTAACTGCTTGAGGCTATAGAAACTGCGTTTCTCCAGCGATTGGGAGTCGACGCTGTTCTCCAAATTCGCCGTTGAGTGCATACCCTGCAAACGTATGCGCATAAAGCGAGCTGTGATAAATTGCATCAGCTCTGGCGTTTGCTCCTGTGCACCGGGTCGATTCTTTAGCAGGGACACATGAAGTTCACCATTCTCAGGCAGTGGTTTGGAATACTGCGTCGAACAAATCACTTCTGTGTCGTTTTTAAAGTAATATTTGCCATTCCGACCGGATAGATTATACCGTCTCTTGCAGTCTGCATCGCTGACACCGAAATATTGCCAAGGCTCATAGTTAATGCCATCGATTGATTTCTCTAGGATCCATGCGGCGGGACGCGGTGAATTGGCCGATTTGAGCATGACGAAAAAGATTTGATAAGTCTTTAAAGAGAGAAAAAAAAAGAGGGAACAGACATAAAACCAAGGTCAATGATTATTTGTTTAAGTTAGTTTGTATTCATTTTCGTGACCGCAAAATTAAGTGTACAGTTTAACAAGCACTGGCAGCGCTATAAATAAACTTGCGCCGCAATACAACTTGTTGTTTCTGTCACTTTGGGGCAAGGCACTGATGTTTCTATTTGGCTTTATATACATCCTTGTATCTGGCACTAGAACAACAACAACAACAACCGCAACTTTTTAAACGTTGTGTCTGTTGTGGCTGCTGTTGTCTGCCGCTGGCAGTGGAAAAACTTTAACCCAACACCATCGTCGTGTCATAAATTCTGCAAACTGTCAACAAAAACTGCGACTAAAAAAATAATACAAAAATAAAGAAGGCAACTCCCAATCGCCAGAAACACGCCCGGCAGCTGACAAGCGATATTTATATGTATTTTTTTTATTTGTATTTTGCTTAGCTATTTGGGAAAATTGTATGGCCGAAAACAAAAAATTGGTTATTGCCAAAAACGTCGCGTGTTTTGAACGGGCTATCGTTGTCCAAAGATCGGCAAATGGAAAACTGAAACCAATAAAAGGCATGTGCAAGGTGTGGCCTTTTGGCCTGGTAATTGATTCAAAGACGTGGCTTTGCCGTCTGGCGCCATCTGACGAGATTTTCCAGCAAACAGCAAACACAACCCGCTCCGCTAAGCCATGGCCAAAATGTCAACAAGCGTGGTAGATAGATAACAAGCGGCAATCGGCAAACGGCAAGCGACAAGCAACATTGAACAACAACGAGTCTATCAAATTTCAAAGGCACTTGTTAAGCCAAATAAATGTCTCTCTCTTTTACTCACAAACACACACATTTTCTCCACAAGTTTTTCTGATTCGCAAGCGCTGATAAAATGCCACTGGAGAAAAAGCCACTGGGAAAACTCTGTGCCACAGCATTGCGCATGCGTGCGTCTTCACAGCAGCGGCAACATCAATTTGCTTTGCCCGTTTTCGATTACAGCCGCAACTGCCAAAATACGGCATGACGACATGTGTGCTGATAAGATTAGAGCGAGATCGAGATAGCCAATCGGACAGGAACAGCGAGCGCTGTGTACACAACAACAAGAAAATTGAAAAATTGCCGAATAAGAGAATGTCTTGGGAAAATTTATTGCGTGCTCCGAAAGGATTTGTGAACTAGAAAAAAAAGTGTCTGAATATATTAAACTAAAGATAAGTCAATTGAAAAAGAAAATGAGATTAACAGTGGGTTACGAAAGAAACTAAGGGAAGTTTGGAACTAGAGGGTATTAAATACGATATTTGAATGATTTTCAGATTATCAAAGACTTAAGAGAGTTAACAGAAAAATAGAAATAAATAATCATTCATAAATTGTTTAAGTACTTTAAGTTACGCATGCATGCAGGTTTTTGAAATTGGAAAAACAGCAAATCCCCAACTATAACTGTTTGCATTGAGTGTTTTTGTTTTTGTTGTTCCATGCCTACCTCAATTGTTCTATCCATCAAGTTATCGATATGTTATCTTATGAAATTATGTTGTCTACGTCAATTGCACTAACCTCGATCGGAGATAAAGTCAGTCTAAAAGCAAGTGCACGCGTCTGTGACTGAAGCTTCCTGCTGCTGATGTTGCTGTTGCAGGTGAAGCTGTTGCTCATGCCTGGCCAGAAACAAGTTGTCGATAAGAGAATCGTGGCTCAATAGGGCAGTAGACGATCTCTTTGTAGATTGCAATCAGCAGGCGTAGCAGCAACAACAAGTTGAAGCTGTTAGCTGTTGTTGGGGCAGGCAATATAGACTGTGACAATTTTATCAGCTATTTTGACATGCACAGCAACAACAACAGAACACATTTGGGGCGTGACAATGAAATATGTGTTTATACAGCTTTTTGTTCGACTTATTGTTAAACGCATTCTTAAATTCATATCTTGTTATAATGAAGAGAAACCCGTTTCCATTTGTCTGCTAGCTGATGATAAGCCGCAGGTCAAAATAGACAACCAAAATGTTTAAAATATGCAAGTGAGACAACTTAATTGAATTGAATGAGGCTGCAATTGACTTATGGCTTAAAGTTAGATAAACTAAAAGCTCACAAAATTGGCTGTCATTTATGCAGTTATTTAGCATTTGATGTTCATTAAATATTTATCGCTCAATGACCGAAATTAATCGGGTGCATCAGCAACACATTTTACCCCTCGCTAATTGTTGAGACCAGAGACGAAAACTATGACCATAAAATAACCAAAATGCAATGCAATCACCAACAGTAAAACTCGCTGAAACGTCGCATCGTAAACTTTAAAAATAAACAAGCGCGAAATTGTGTGAGACAGACAGATGTGAATTAAACAACAAGTGCAGACAGTCAAAAAGTAAAAGAAAAAAAATAGTTTAAGGCATTTAATTTTGTTTTTGGACGTTGGGCGTTGTCTGTCATATGCATATTATTCACATGTCTATTATCTGCAACATATTTTTATTATTTTGTATTTTTGGCAAAAGTTATAAAGTTTGGTGCGGCCCAAGAAAATAGAACTTTTGGCTGGTTCGGTTTTTTAGATAAGGCGGCGCGAAGTGTATAATTTTGCTGGCTTATGTGGTGAATGAACCCACATATGGCAGACAGGAGGTGCAGAATATACCCTGTGAAAGTTACTTAATGGGCATGTTGTGTTTAATGTTTCTTCATGTGCATGTGCATATTCTTAAGTCGCATTGAAATTTCCATTTAGTTGTTTCATTTAATTTGCTTATTTTGCGCGTGGGTAAGAAAAAAGTTCAATGCTTCGTAGCTAAAAAGTTTTTTGGGCCAGCAACTTTTCTTATCTTAGAACTGCAACTGCAGTAAATACCAAACTCAAACTTAACCTGACTGAACTTGGCTCAAAAAGCTGTAGAAAAACAGAGCAGACAGAGCTTTAGCAAACCGGGAAAGAGCTACATTAAAGGATTTCAGGCAGAGCTTCAATCACGTTTACAACTCAACCTTCCAAGTGATTTATGCAAATGCCACGACAACAAACAAACGATTTAAACAACCCAGAAGCATTCTGAAAAAGGCGAAACGTGAAAACAAATAATATAAAAACATTGCGATTGTCGAAACAAATAAATAAATTGACCATTAAAATAATTGCAACGCCCAAATGCGTCGAGTACGTGGCTTGTAACACGCTTTGCTCGCTGCTGCTGCTGCTGCGTTTGTTGTTGTTGCTATTTTAGTTGGCCCGCTGTTGCCGAATGTTGCAACAACTTGTCAAACATTTGAATTACAGTTACGTAAAGCTTGCCCCAAAGCCAACAAGCCTCGGGCGCCGCCGCCAACAACAACATCAGCAACTTTGGCCAAATTTGGCTAAATTTAATGAAGCAATTAAATGGCTATAAAAATAAATAACAAAAAAAAAAAACACACGCACACATTTTTTCTAAGCTTGTTGATGTTGCCGCTTGGCAACATTTGCCAAAGTGTGGCATTTGAAGCTTTAAAATCAATGAAATAAATCGGAAACTATTTTTATATTTTTTTTAATTTTTTATTAAAACTAGAATTTTGTTTCGCTTTTCATAGTAAATTTAAGCGCAATTATATTAATTGATTATTTAAAATACCATAAATGTAAGTCTGCTTACAGTTTGAGAGTAACTGGTTTGGCTCACATTATCGCAATTCGGAGAATTCTCGCTAGACTTTCAATTAGTCATGCGCGCCCCAAAGCCATTGAGGCATAAATCTAGACATTGTTGTGGCCAGAGTGTGCGGCAAGCCAAGCTGACAGACAGAAAAACTTACTGACTGACTGACTGACTATCTGGCTGACAGTTGCAGTCGCTTTCTGACTGCCGCTGTTCTGGCCACTCTTGACGGCTGTTGCCTTTTGCTGACTGTCGGACATGCCAAACAAGCGAGAAAAATATTTTAAGCTGTCAAATCGTTGACACATGCCTGTCGCACTGTTGTTGGTGTTTGCTGTTGTTGTAAATCACTCGATTAGTCTAATTGTTAAAATCAACTCGGCAACTTCGACATTTTTGTCGCCCATGAAAAAGAGATGAAAAGTAAAACGCCAACATTGAATGTCAAGTTTTCGTCAGAGGTCATAAATTTGGTTCTACTATTTCTCTGTAGGGGATTTTGTCGTCTGCCGTTTATAGTTTGTTTTCAGATCGGCAGCGAGCACAGATTTACTCTAATGTCTTTTTAAACAGTTGTGACAAATGCTTCAAATATTCTCAACAGAAACACATATTCGAAGCTAAGCATTTGCCATTGGGGAATGTAGCATAAGAACAGGGGAATTGTGCTAAGTGCTAATTGCCTGTGACAATAGGCAGCTGAAGATTCTGAAGAGGGGAGTTATACAGAGATTTGTTGTATCACATTGAAAATGTTTAGTTCGTAATTAAAATTGCTTAAAATAATCACACTAAAATAAACCATAACACATCGATAGACATCTATTCTGGTTTCGTTTGAAAACTTTAAATAATTGAGAATAATTGTTAGCTACAAATAATAAAATATTAAAGCCATTTGTTACTTCATTTGCATTTTTAAAAACGAATTTATATATAAAATTTTAACATGCATTATGACAAAAAATCGAATTCTATTTAAATGTAATTTCTTAAATGCAGTTTTATTTTAGATGCCAAACCATGACTTTCAAGACATTGCTTTTTAAAATCGGTTCAGTTTTGACGAAGTTATCGAAGTCGAAAGATTTGCCAAATGATGATGTCGATTTTTTGGCATAAAATTTTAACATGAAATTTGACCAAAAATCGAATTCTATGTAAATGTAATTTCTTAAATGCAGTTTTATTCTAGATGCCAAACCATGACTTTTAAGATATTGCTTTTGAAAATCGGTTCAGTTTTGCCGAAGTTATGGAAGTCGAAAGATTTGCCAAATGATGATGTCGATTTTTTGGCATAAAATTTTAACATGAAATTTGACCAAAAATCGAATTCTATTTAAATGTAATTTCTTAAATGCGGTTTTATTTTAGATGCCAAACCATGACAATTAAGATATTGCTTTTTAAAATCGGTTCAGTTTTGACGAAGTTATCGAAGTCGAAAGATTTGCCAAATGATGATGTCGATTTTTTGGCATAAAATTTTAACATGAAATTTGACCAAAAATCGAATTCTATTTAAATGTAATTTCTTAAATGCAGTTTTATTTTAGGGGTCAAACCATGACTTTTAAGACATTGCTTTTGAAAATCGGTTCAGTTTTGACGAAGTTATCGCAGTCGAAAGATTTGCCAAATGATGATGTCGATTTTTTGGCATAAAATTTTAACATGAAATCTGACCAAAAATCGAATTCTATTTAAATGTAATTTCTTAAATGCAGTTTTATTTTAGAGGTCAAACCATGACTTTTAAGATATTGCTTTTGAAAATCGGTTCAGTTTTGCCGAAGTTATGGAAGGCGAAAGATTTGCCAAATGATGATGTCGATTTTTTGGCATAAAATTTTAGCATGAAATTTGACCAAAATCGAATTCTATTTAAATATAATTTCTTAAATGCAGTTTTATTTAGATACCAAACCATGACTTTTAAGATATTGCTTTTGAAAATCGGTTCAGTTTTGCCGAAGTTATGGAAGTCGAAAGATTTGCCAAATGATGATGTCGATTTTTTGGCATAAAATTTTAACATGAAATTTGACCAAAAATCGAATTCTATTTAAATGTAATTTCTTAAATGCGGTTTTATTTAAGATGCCAAACCATGACTTTTAAGATATTGCTTTTAAAAATCGGTTCAGTTTTGCCGAAGTTATGGAAGTCGAAAGATTTGCCAAATGATGATGTCGATTTTTTGGCATAAAATTTTAACATGAAATTTGACCAAAAATCGAATTCTATTTAAATGTAATTTCTTAAATGCAGTTTTATTTAAGATGCCATACCATGACTTTTAAGATATTGCTTTTGAAAATCGGTTCAGTTTTGCCGAAGTTATGGAAGTCGAAAGATTTGCCAAATGATGATGTCGATTTTTTGGCATAAAATTTTAACATGAAATTTGACCAAAAATCGAATTCTATTTAAATGTAATTTCTTAAATGCAGTTTTATTTTAGATGCCAAACCATGACTTTCAAGATATTGATTTTGAAAATCGGTTCAGTTTTGACGAAGTTATGGAAGTCGAAAGATTTGCCAAATGATGATGTCGATTTTTTGGCATAAAATTTTAACATGAAATCTGACCAAAAATCGAATTCTATTTAAATGTAATTTCTTAAATGCAGTTTTATTCTAGATGCCAAACCATGACTTTTAAGATATTGCTTTTGAAAATCGGTTCAGTTTTGACGAAGTTATCGAAGTCGAAAGATTTGCCAAATGATGATGTCGATTTTTTGGCATAAATATTTAACATGAAATTTGACCAAAAATCGAATTCTATTTAAATGTAATTTCTTAAATGCAGTTTTATTTAGGATGCCAAACCATGACTTTTAAGATATTGCTTTTGAAAATCGGTTCAGTTTTGACGAAGTTATGGAAGTCGAAACATTTGCCAAATGATGTTGTCGATTTTTTGGCATAAAATTTTAACATGAAATTTGACCAAAAATCGAATTCTATATAAATGTAATTTCTTAAATGCAGTTTTATTTTAGATGCCAAACCATGACTTTTAAGATATTGCTTTTGAAAATCGGTTCAGTTTTGACGAAGTTATGGAAGTCGAAAGATTTGCCAAATGATGATGTCGATTTTTTGGCATAAAATTTTAACATGAAATTTGACCAAAAATCGAATTCTATTTAAATGTAATTTCTTAAATGCAGTTTTATTTTAGGGGCCAAACCATGACTTTTAAGACATTGCTTTTGAAAATCGGTTCAGTTTTGACGAAGTTATGGAAGTCGAAAGATTTGCCAAATGATGATGTCGATTTTTTGGCATAAAATTTTAACATGAAATTTGACCAAAAATCGAATTCTATTTAAATGTAATTTCTTAAATGCAGTTTTATTTTAGATGCCAATCCATGACTTTTAAGATATTGCTTTTGAAAATCGGTTCAGTTTTGACGAAGTTATCGAAGTCGAAAGATTTGCCAAATGATGATGTCGATTTTTTGGCATAAAATTTTAACATGATTTCTGACCAAAAATCGAATTCTATTTAAATGTAATTTCTTAAATGCAGTTTTGTTTTAGATGCCAAACCATGACTTTTAAGATATTGCTTTTGAAAATCGGTTCAGTTTTGACGAAGTTATCGAAGTCGAAAGATTTGCCAAATGATGATGTTGATTTTTTGGCATAAAATTTTAACATGAAATCTGACCAAAAATCGAATTCGATATAAATGTAATTTCTTAAATGCAGTTTTGTTTTAGAGGCCAAACCATGACTTTTAAGATATTGCTTTTGAAAATCGGTTCAGTTTTGACGAAGTTATCGAAGTCGAAAGATTTGCCATATGATGATGTCGATTTTTTGGCATAAAATTTTAACATGAAATTTGACCAAAAATCTAATTCTATATAAATGTAATTTCTTGAATGCAGTTTTTTTCTAGAAGCCAAACCATGACTTTCAAGATATTGCTTTTGAAAATCGGTTAAGTTTTGACGAAGTTATCGAAGTCGAAAGATTTGCCAAATGATGATGTCGATTTTTTGGCATACAATTTTAACATGAAATTTGACCAAAAATCGAATTCTATATAAATGTAATTTCTTAAATGCAGTTTTGTTTTAGATGCCAAGCCATGACTTTTAAGATATTGCTTTTGAAAATCGGTTCAGTTTTGCCGAAGTTATGGAAGTCGAAATATTTGCCATATGATGATGTCGATTTTTTGGCATAAAATTTCAACATGAAATCTGACCAAAAATCGAATTCGATATAAATGTAATTTCTTAAATGCAGTTTTGTTTTAGATGCCAAACCATGACTTTGAAGATATTGCTTTTGAAAATCGGTTCAGTTTTGACGAAGTTATCGAAGTCGAAAGATTTGCCAAATGATGATGTCGATTTTTTGGCATAAAATTTTAACATGAAATTTGACCAAAAATCTAATTCTATATAAATGTAATTTCTTGAATGCAGTTTTGTTTTTAGATGCCAAACCATGACTTTTAAGGTATTGCTTTTGAAAATCGGTTAAGTTTTGACGAAGTTATCGAAGTCGAAAGATTTGCCAAATGATGATGTCGATTTTTTGGCATACAATTTTAACATGAAATTTGACCAAAAATCGAATTCTATATAAATGTAATTTCTTAAATGCAGTTTTGTTTTAGATGCCAAGCCATGACTTTTAAGATATTGCTTTTGAAAATCGGTTCAGTTTTGCCGAAGTTATGGAAGTCGAAATATTTGCCATATGATGATGTCGATTTTTTGGCATAAAATTTTAACATGATTTCTGACCAAAAATCGAATTCTATATAAATGTAATTTCTTAAATGCAGTTTTGTTTTAGATGCCAAACCATGACTTTTAAGATATTGCTTTTGAAAATCGGTTCAGTTTTGCCGAAGTTATGGAAGTCGAAAGATTTGCCAAATGATGATGTCGATTTTTTGGCATAAAATTTTAACATGATTTCTGACCAAAAATCGAATTCTATATAAATGTAATTTCTTAAATGCAGTTTTGTTTTAGATGCCAAACCATGACTTTTAAGATATTGCTTTTGAAAATCGGTTCAGTTTTGACGAAGTTATCGAAGTCGAAAGATTTGCCAAATGATGATGTCGATTTTTTGGCATAAAATTTTAACATGATTTCTGACCAAAAATCTAATTCTATATAAATGTAATTTCTTAAATGCAGTTTTGTTTTAGATGCCAAACCATGACTTTTAAGATATTGCTTTTGAAAATCGGTTCAGTTTTGCCGAAGTTATGGAAGTCGAAAGATTTGCCAAATGATGATGTCGATTTTTTGGCATAAAATTTTAACATGAAATTTGACCAAAAATCTAATTCTATATAAATGTAATTTCTTAAATGCAGTTTTGTTTTAGATGCCAAACCATGACTTTTAAGATATTGCTTTTGAAAATCGGTTCAGTTTTGACGAAGTTATCGAAGTCGAAAGATTTGCCAAATGATGATGTCGATTTTTTGGCATAAAATTTTAACATGAAATTTGACCAAAAATCGAATTCTATTTAAATGTAATTTCTTAAATGCAGTTTTATTTTAGATGTCAAACCATGACTTTTAAGACATTGCTTTTGAAAATCGGTTCAGTTTTGCCGAAGTTATGGAAGTCGAAAGATTGGCCAAATGATGATGTCGATTTTTTGGCATAAAATTTTAACATGAAATTTGACCAAAAATCGAATTCTATTTAAATGTAATTTCTTAAATGCAGTTTTATTTAAGATGCCAAACCATGACTTTTAAGACATTGCTTTTGAAAATCGGTTCAGTTTTGACGAAGTTATCGAAGTCGAAAGATTTGCCAAATGATGATGTCGATTTTTTGGCATAAAATTTTAACATGAAATTTGACCAAAAATCGAATTCCATTTAAATGTAATATCTTAAATGCAGTTTTATTTTAGATGCCAAACCATGACTTTTAAGACATTGCTTTTGAAAATCGGTTCAGTTTTGACGAAGTTATGGAAGTCGAAAGATTTGCCAAATGATGATGTCGATTTTTTGGCATAAAATTTTAACATGAAATTTGACCAAAAATCGAATTCTATTTAAATGTAATTTCTTAAATGCAGATTTATTCTAGGGGTCCTACCATGACTTTCAAGATATTGCTTTTGAAAATCGGTTCAGTTTTGACGAAGTTATCGAAGTCGAAAAATTTGCCATATGATTATGTCGATTTTTTGGCATAAAATTTTAACATGAAATTTGACCAAAAATCTAATTCTATTTAAATGTAATTTCTTAAATGCAGTTTTATTTTAGATGCCAAACCATGACTTTTAAGATATTGCTTTTGAAAATCGGTTCAGTTTTGACGAAGTTATGGAAGTCGAAAGATTTGCCAAATGATGATGTCGATTTTTTGGCATAAAATTTTAACATGAAATTTGACCAAAAATCGAATTCTATTTAAATGTAATTTCTTAAATGCAGTTTTATTTTAGATGCCAAACCATGACAATTAAGATATTGCTTTTGAAAATCGGTTCAGTTTTGACGAAGTTATCGAAGTCGAAAGATTTGCCATATGATGATGTCGATTTTTGGCATACAATTTTAACATGAAATTGGACCAAAAATCGAATTCTATTTAAATGTAATATCTTAAATGCAGTTTTATTCTAGATGTCAAACCATGACTTTTAAGACATTGCTTTTGAAAATCGGTTCAGTTTTGACGAAGTTATGGAAGTCGAAAGATTTGCCAAATGATGATGTCGATTTTTTGGCATACAATTTTAACATGAAATTTGACCAAAAATCGAATTCTATATAAATGTAATTTCTTAAATGCAGTTTTGTTTTAGATGCCAAGCCATGACTTTTAAGATATTGCTTTTGAAAATCGGTTCAGTTTTGCCGAAGTTATGGAAGTCGAAGTATTTGCCATATGATGATGTCGATTTTTTGGCATAAAATTTTAACATGATTTCTGACCAAAAATCTAATTCTATATAAATGTAATTTCTTAAATGCAGTTTTGTTTTAGATGCCAAACCATGACTTTTAAGATATTGCTTTTGAAAATCGGTTCAGTTTTGCCGAAGTTATGGAAGTCGAAAGATTTGCCATTTGATGATGTCGATTTTTTGGCATAAAATTTTAACATGATTTCTGACCAAAAATCGAATTCTATATAAATGTAATTTCTTAAATGCAATTTTATTTTAGATGCCAAACCATGACTTTTAAGATATTGCTTTTGAAAATCGGTTCAGTTTTGCCGAAGTTATGGAAGTCGAAAGATTTGCCAAATGATGATGTCGATTTTTTGGCATAAAATTTTAACATGATTTCTGACCAAAAATCTAATTCTTTATAAATGTAATTTCTTAAATGCAGTTTTGTTTTAGATGCCAAACCATGACTTTTAAGATATTGCTTTTGAAAATCGGTTCAGTTTTGCCGAAGTTATGGAAGTCGAAAGATTTGCCAAATGATGATGTCGATTTTTTGGCATAAAATTTTAACATGAAATTTGACCAAAAATCGAATTCTCTATAAATGTAATTTCTTAAATGCAGTTTTGTTTTAGATGCCAAACCATGACTTTTAAGATATTGCTTTTGAAAATCGGTTCAGTTTTGACGAAGTTATCGAAGTCGAAAGATTTGCCAAATGATGATGTCGATTTTTTGGCATAAAATTTTAACATGAAATTTGACCAAAAATCGAATTCTATTTAAATGTAATTTCTTAAATGCAGTTTTATTCTAGATGTCAAACCATGACTTTTAAGACATTGCTTTTGAAAATCGGTTCAGTTTTGCCGAAGTTATGGAAGTCGAAAGATTGGCCAAATGATGATGTCGATTTTTTGGCATAAAATTTTAACATGAAATTTGACCAAAAATCGAATTCTATTTAAATGTAATTTCTTAAATGCAGTTTTATTTAAGATGCCAAACCATGACTTTTAAGATATTGCTTTTGAAAATCGGTTCAGTTTTGACGAAGTTATCGAAGTCGAAAGATTTGCCAAATGATGATGTCGATTTTTTGGCATAAAATTTTAACATGAAATTTGACCAAAAATCGAATTCCATTTAAATGTAATATCTTAAATGCAGTTTTATTTTAGATGCCAAACCATGACTTTTAAGACATTGCTTTTGAAAATCGGTTCAGTTTTGACGAAGTTATGGAAGTCGAAAGATTTGCCAAATGATGATGTCGATTTTTTGGCATAAAATTTTAACATGAAATTTGACCAAAAATCGAATTCTATTTAAATGTAATTTCTTAAATGCAGTTTTATTTTAGGGGTCAAACCATGACTTTTAAGATATTGCTTTTGAAAATCGGTTCAGTTTTGACGAAGTTATGGAAGTCGAAAGATTTGCCATATGATGATGTCGATTTTTTGGCATAAAATTTTAACATGAAATTTGACCAAAAATCTAATTCTATTTAAATGTAATATCTTAAATGCAGTTTTATTTTAGATGCCAAACCATGACTTTTAAGATATTGCTTTTGAAAATCGGTTCAGTTTTGACGAAGTTATGGAAGTCGAAAGATTTGCCAAATGATGATGTCGATTTTTTGGCATAAAATTTTAACATGAAATTTGACCAAAAATCGAATTCTATTTAAATGTAATTTCTTAAATGCAGTTTTATTTTAGATGCCAAACCATGACAATTAAGATATTGCTTTTGAAAATCGGTTCAGTTTTGACGAAGTTATCGAAGTCGAAAGATTTGCCATATGATGATGTCGATTTTTTGGCATACAATTTTAACATGAAATTGGACCAAAAATCGAATTCTATTTAAATGTAATATCTTAAATGCAGTTTTATTCTAGATGTCAAACCATGACTTTTAAGACATTGCTTTTGAAAATCGGTTCAGTTTTGACGAAGTTATGGAAGTCGAAAGATTTGCCAAATGATGATGTCGATTTTTTGGCATAAAATTTTAACATGAAATCTGACCAAAAATCGAATTTTATTTAAATGTAATTTCTTAAATGCAGTTTTATTTTAGGGGTCAAACCATGACTTTTAAGACATTGCTTTTGAAAATCGGTTCAGTTTTGACGAAGTTATCGAAGTCGAAAGATTTGCCAAATGATGATGTCGATTTTTTGGCATACAATTTTAACATGAAATTGGACCAAAAATCGAATTCTATTTAACTGTAATTTCTTAAATGCAGTTTTATTTTAGGGGTCAAACCATGACTTTTAAGACATTGCTTTTGAAAATCGGTTCAGTTTTGCCGAAGTTATGGAAGTCGAAAGATTGGCCAAATGATGATGTCGATTTTTTGGCATAAAATTTTAACATGAAATTTGACCAAAAATCTAATTCTATATAAATGTAATTTCTTAAATGCAGTTTTGTTTTAGATGCCAAACCATGACTTTTAAGATATTGCTTTTGAAAATCGGTTCAGTTTTGACGAAGTTATCGAAGTCGAAAGATTTGCCATATGATGATGTCGATTTTTTGGCATAAAATTTTAACATGAAATTTGACCAAAAATCGAATTCAATTTAAATGTAATTTCTTAAATGCAGTTTTGTTTTAGATGCCAAACCATGACTTTCAAGATATTGCTTTTGAAAATCGGGTCAGTTTTGCCGAAGTTATGGAAGTCGAAAGATTTGCCAAATGATGATGTCGATTTTCTGGCATACAATTTTAACATGAATTTGGATATTTGGTAGTTTAAGTTCAAGTTGAAACAGCTGATTTTAAAATGGATGAATATAAGCTAATTTGTTTGGTTCAAGGAAAATATAATTCAAACCATAATGCTAGCAAACATTTTAAAGAATCTGCAAAATCAGGCGGCTTGGGTATTTATTATATTAAATTTTAATAGTGCTCTCTTCCATTTGAAGGCAACAGCTTCACACTTTGCGTAGTCGCTTGAATTTCAAGTTAACGTTCACGTTCAAATTAAGTTCACGTTAAGTTAAGTTCGAGAAATTGAGCTTAGAGACGGTCGAGCCACGCAGTTGTGCTGTTAATATGAAATTGTAAAGACAATTTTGAAAGCATAAGTACTTGCAACTATACAAAATAATTAATTTCAGGATGTTTATATATCTTTAGTGTGATCTGGTCATTTATAAATCCTAAGTTCTTGAGAGAAAAGTTTACTTTTTTTTCATGAATTTCAAAAATTCAATACACAAATCAATTTATCCCACCCAACAACCAATTCACAATTTCTTTTTGTTTCTCCTACTTAATGGCTCTTTAAAAATCTATTGAGTGTTAATAGTGCTTGATGGTGTTAATGAAAATTGGATTTTCGTACAAAGCAATGAACACACACACACACTCAAAAACCCACAAGTAGCGATACATTTCCGCTCTTGCAGCTGTTTAGCTAATAATCATCATCGTCTTGAGCATTACGTTTCGTATGATTATCTTGAACTTTCTCTGAATGACAATTAAGTGCTGAAATATCATCTGCTTAGCATCAGCCGACACAAAGTTGACATTTCAAGTGCAGTTTTGCAGTCGAGAGTCATCGTTGTTTGCCTCGTTGCCAATTCCCCCGATATAAGCAATGTTTTGATATAATTCTTTCATTGCCATATGCCGCTGGAAGGAGCAGACATCGCAGACAACACAAAGAATGCAGTCAAGACCAAACGAAGACGAAGACTGTTTCCAAGATTATGGGAAGTGTACACTTAATTAAAACGTGCAGAGATGAACCGGGGAACAGATCTGCCTACAGCGAATCCGACTCCGACTGCAGGCACTGATTTAATATTAAAAACAATGTTTTCGCATATGCCTCTAGCATGTATGAAAGATTTATGACAGCCATGCGTTTCAAGAGTTATTAATAAATAACGAACGGGAGCTGAGAGCTTCAGACAGAGCCAGCAAAAAAGTTCAATATAAATATTTAAATTGGAACCTACATTAATTAACATTGTCAGCGTTGAGCGTTCTTTCG
The DNA here is from genome assembly GCA_030179655.1 of Scaptomyza flava. NCBI lineage: Eukaryota > Metazoa > Arthropoda > Insecta > Diptera > Drosophilidae > Scaptomyza > Scaptomyza flava. Next base: position 4,251,157 of record JARNME010000029.1, on the reverse strand, counting down.
GGAGTGCAAAACTTTGCCAAAAAAAAGTAAATTAAATTACCTTTTATGGATGCGTTGTCGACGAATCTACTATGTATGTAGATGTCAGTCTCTGGCTCTGCTGACAATTTTCAATTTTAACTACAATTGACACATGTTGAACTGAATTTTTGGTCATACGACGACAGGCCGAAAAAAACTGCATTAAAATGTCACAAGAAACATAAAACCAAAAAAAATAGTATGCGACTTTTAAATGTTCCCATGACTTTTGTTTATGGTGTTGGCAGAGGGCAGCGCCAGTCAATGCTATTCTCATGGTGAAGGAGAAGGGTGTGTAAGCTTCAACACATCAACGGCATGTGTCAAAATTTACACGCTCTCTTTACGTTGATTTTGCATCAGCGAGAGATATTTCCAGTCTGTCAGAGTCATTTTTTGATTTATTTTTTCAGTTGTTTTTTAGTTTCATATTTTCTCATAGCTTTTTTTTAGTTAATGGAAACGTCTTAAGTTTGGTAATACTTATGTGAGATGGGAAGTTGTTTCCGTCTCCCGATTGCGAAAATGTTTAAGTAGAAAGTAGTTTGTATTACTTGGGCCAAACATTTATATCAATCAAAAGTCATCATCAATGTTCCCATATATACTTTTGCAACATATTAAAAGCTCCTCTGCTAAATAAATATCTAAAACATTTCGATTTTCGATCCCGGAAATCATTTTACATCATTTACGACTGAAGAAAGCCGCTTGCTGCTTTCCTGTAAGATGATATGACTTAATCAAAGCTCCATCAAAGCATATTTATGTTTGTCATTGTGAGCATTAGAATGTAAAAGCTGCAGTGACCGGTTCCAAACTAGATACAAACCCACACTGATCATATTTCATGCGCACAGCATCTAATGATCGGCGACAAGCCCAAGGCGCAAATGTATCATGGAACTGGCGTTAAATCGCTTGTAAATGAGTGACAAGTCAGCGGCTTGATTACAAACTGGATCACAGCCTCGCTGTCACATAAGCTTAGCCGGGCAAGGGAGTTATCTATGACCTAAACTTACTCTACGACTCACCTGTTTCAGATCCAATGTGATCGTAACATACTCAAACTGACGTCCACCCTGCAGCGTTGGCGACTGCCACCAGCTGCCCTCATAGCTGGGCGATATAAGCGATTCTATGGGTCGATGCTTGGAACGATCGGAGCTGTGGGCATTACACGTGCCGCAGTGCTTGTCCCAGTTGCGATGCGAATGCGAATCCACCACTTTGCAGTACTCCTCAGCTCCATTTTGGCCACAGGTCGCGTTCACTGTAATCGTAGCGCGTGGGGCAACATTGAAAAGTGGCGGAAAAAGACCACCAAAGTTAAATGCTTCGTCCGCCTGTTGAGTGTAACGTAGCCTCAAATCTGTAAAGCAAATATTTGAATATAAGTAGAACTTTTTATAATCGAAACAAATAATATTAAGTTGTTTAACTTCACATATTCAGTGTTATTTCTCAACAGCTTAATCTTGAATTGCTTTTACTCATTAGAAAAAGTTTTCTAAGCGCCTTACTCTGTGCAATTGACAGTTTTTCCCATGTCAATCAATTTAATTGGTGAAACAAGCCAAGAACAAGCTCTCGTTCAATATGGCCCATAAATCACCAAACAAACAGCTGCTACGGTCTTTTGGTCATATTGATTGACCAGCATGAAAAATGTATCTCACGGCTGCTATGCAGATAGATAGCCATAAACAAGGCAGCTTTCGAGATAAAGTTTATCGCAGTTGGTAGCAGCTCAGCTAAGCTACCAGAGTTAGCAATGTTGACCTGGTATGCGATTTGCATGTTAGCCAGCTCAAAATTTGCAATTGCTGCTGTTTCTATCTACACACATATTGTATGTTATTTGTTGGTGTTGGTGTCAGCCATGTGTGCAGTTTTGGCAAATGTCAACAAAAACTTTTCGCATTTGTTTGGGCTAAGAAAAATGTTGACGTAATTGCTGTGAAATTGCATATAAGTATTTTTTCTTCTTCTTTATTTTTCAATTTAGGCAAACTCAAAAAGTTTTGCAAGAGCTGAACATTTTTGTGTCAAGTGCTGTGAGGGGGTTACGACAACAAACTAATACGAATAGATTAGTTTTCAAATGTGAGAACTTAAACAAACTTGAAATAAGAATTTGTGAATTGGAATGTTTTTTTGTTGAAGTTGATTAAAGTGATATTAAGTTGTTTACGAATGAATGATTTCAGAAGTTCTTAAATGCTTTATTTCTTTTTGTAAGAAACTAACGCAAGACTATATTTAACTTTCTACAATATTTATTTTTTTTACAGCTTAGCTTTTAGGTTTGAAGTTGCCTTAAAATCTTAACATCGATTTCATGCCAACTATATATTAGCGTCATCAATAAGCTATAGAAAAATAAACTCTGATCACTTTCACTCAACACTAAATTGTTTCGTTGAGACTGTAATTATTTAAATGAGCCAAGACAAATGATTGGAGATCCAGTGAAAAAAGTCTTTAAGAAATTCATTCGCTTTGGGCTACGCCAGGGCAAGGTGTGAAAAGTGGCAAACAAGAAAAAATTATCGGCAGCTGTCAAAATGCTGTGGTACACGCAAATGGCATTTAAATGTTTTGACAAATAACAAATTTGCGGTAGCCAAAATGTTGGCTCCACTCAACACCCAAACACACAGTTCCCCTCTGCCGCCGCCCACCCCGCTATTCATCAGAGATAGGTTGCCCACGTTTTGTGTGTGCAAGTTTTCCTTGCGCTGACAGCTTAAGTGAGAAAAGTTTTGCTGATTAAATGTTTTGACAAATTGAACGCAACTGAATAATAAATGCAATTTAAAAAATATTTACAAAGCAATCGAACACGAAAACTTTTGTGTGAGAAAAGCGAGAAATGAATATTAAAAGCAATATTTACAATCTAAAAGCTTAATAGTTATTTAGAAGATAAGGTGAATAACTCATAATATCCACGGCGAAATCACGAGGAAGAAACTATCAAAGAATCGAGCAATCTAGAAACATCTGTTTCTATCCCATTTTATCCATTATAATGGGTATGTTGGGTTTATTTTAAGGGTTTGTTTTGATGTGAACTAGTTTTAATAAGTGAAAAGCTTATAAAAATCACAGACTTTAACAAACAATTATTGTTTTTACTATGCTTACAAGTCATCTTGAGTATCCACAACTATTTTCAACTATAATTATTAACATTTTTTACAATTGGATTTCCTATTCAATAAAGAGTATTCAAGCTGAAGTGTTGGAAATTTGTGTGATTGCTTCTGGGCTTGATTAATTGGCAACCGTTATGGGCACACGCATCGAGTCCGGACTCAGATAGTGCAGTTCAGCAGCAGGCATTGGAGGCAGCTGTTGTTGTTATTATTGCTGCTACCTCGTCGACTCGCATAGTTGAAAGCTTTTTACTGTTTTCTGCATTTTATTCATATCGACCCGGCCAAAGAAACAAACATATTTTCACTATTTTTGGTCGTTGTCTTCTCGGCACAGCTGTGCATTTAGTTTGGACTCGTCCAGCTGGCTGCCTGGTTTATTGGTTTCCTCTCCTTTTCTTCGGCAGTGAGGGGCAATTATGCATATAAACAGACAGCGGAGCTGGCATAAATTACTTATATCTCCTAGTTGCCGCAGCAAGCTGCTTATTAAGTTGTTGAAGTTGCAGTTGAACTTCAAAGAATGCTGCAGCAAAATTGCCAACTGTCTAGTTGCAACCTGGACTTCCTGCCAACATTTAAACATCAGTTCGAGTTGTTGTTTTTGCCAATTGTTGCCAGTTGTTGCTGTTTTGCATAACTAAATTGCCACCGATGCATCAATGTTGACCCGGCCAAAAATGCAATATAAAAAATAATATTCAGTAGCCAAAGTAGCTGCCAAAATGGCTGATGACGACACTCACTCAACCAACAGCCAAAATTTATTAATAATAAAAAATTACTGCTGCCCAAAAAAGAAGCAGACTAACAAAGTCACAACAACTGGATGACTGGTGAATGACGGTGCTGATGACGTCTGGATGTGAAGCGGCAGCGTGACGAAAACAAACTTTATGCATTTTGACAGGCTGCACAGCTACCGTAAAGCAAATGAATGGATGGCTGGCTGGTTGCCTGCCTGATGATGATGGAGCCAACGAAACAGCAATCAAAATATGGCCATAAATAGTCGGCCAAATGCTGTGAGCAGACTTGCGACTCGAGATATTGCTTTTGGAAGACTGCTCAAACGGCTCAATCACAAATGGCGACAATGGTTAGCATATGACTTGATGATGCAGCCAGTCTTTCAACTTAATGGGCTACACGTTGAAGGAGTGTTTTTTTCGGGGAATTTGTATCTTGGCGCTGCGCTTAATGAAAAGCAATCAAAATTAATGCGTTCAACATGAAAATGTTAAGGGAAAGCAAAGAACAATACTGCAAAAATGGTTAAAGTAATTTAAAATTTAAAGAAACCGGCCTTGAAATAAATATAAATATTCTGAAAGTTTGATTTAATAATCATGTAAAATTCTTATAACAGATTTAAAATCTGAAACATTCCAGGCAATAACCAGGCATTCCATATGCAAATATTCAATGCGATTGCTGTGGCACCTTTGCACAGATTTACTCATTCACTTAAGGCAACTTTGTGAAATATGCAGAGACACTTGGCGTGGCATTTGAAATGGCTTTTGAAGTGAACTGAAGCGGCTCATTCAACAACACCTCGTTCGGGCATGTCACACAATTTTCTACGAACGATTTTTCGCAACCAAATAAGAAGAAAAGTTCAATTCAAACATCCGCATTGCAAGACGTTGGTGCGCGCGGTGGGGGGAAGGTAGAGGATTTAAAAATGCATCAACAGAAAAGAGCTTAGAACTTTGTGGCAGCTGACAGTCAAAGCAAAAGCAGAGTTGAAAATATACTTGAAAAATTAATGTACCCGCTCCGTGTTGGCAGCATCCAAATGGTTGACTGACAATGTTCTTTGCCTGGAGCTGAGCTGAGCTCGGGAAAATGCCTAGACAAATGTCAAATATTTATTGAAAATAAACAAAACGGACAAACAAATAAACAAACTGACAAACAAGACGGCAAACTGTGTGTGAGAGAGAGAGAGAGAGAGAGGTGGGCAGGCGGTGGGTGGGGAGGGCGACAAACGCACATTTCCAAGAAAAGAAATAAAATGAAGAAACGTAGAACAACACCAGGCATCAAACTGACCAGAACTGAGGATGTTTGGACATGCATCAGCGCACCACTGCAGCCGATCCAACCATGGTGGTGCAGCAGCAGCAGCAACCAGTCAACTTCAAAGCCCGTACTGGGAACTTGCCACAGCTTCAAGTGGATGGGATGCTGCAGTTAACGTTTCGTTTGGTGGGTGCTTCAAAAGCGGACGGACGGACGAGTCAACGAATCGAACAACCAGTGCACGAAAGAGACAGAGAGAGAGAGAGAGAGAGACAGTTGGGGCTACCGGCATTCTGACGTGCTCAAGTGGAGCTCCAAGTAACACAGCTCCATGTGCAGAAGGAAAATATTTATGCATGCCTGTGCACCTTGATGAGAATGATCATAATATTGATTATAATGATGATGATGATGATGATGATCAACGTTGGTCGATGACTTTGCTGTGGGTTATGCAAGTAATGCTTGATTTGGTATTGAAGACTGGTAGCTGCCACTTGGCGTTGTTTTGATGACTCACACACAAACACACACACACAATCAAGCGCTTCCAGCCTGTTAGTTTGTTGTTGCGGGAGTTGACTAAAGACAGCGAGACTAATTCGAGTGCTGCACATTGGGTGGCTATTGAAGAGAGGTGTCAATACATGAATCTAAAAAGGTTCCTAATGTGTTCTCTGAGTGGCAGTGAGAATCAGATGAATAAGCAGAATGCACAGTAATTGAGTGATGCTGTAAGTTCTTATCTTTCTAATAGGGTTTTGTAAGATAGTTGCCAATCCTTAGCATTGCTTATCGACAGCTTTTACACCTAGCTGTCTACTTTACAGCTCCCCACTTAATTGCACTAACTTAATTAACTCATTTTGTCAATATGCCCACGCTGACATCAGTGAAAAGTATCGCAGAACCGGCAGCTGCTCACTGTTTTAGCTGTAGTCGGTAATCTTTAGTCTGCAGTCTTTGGAGTCGCAAAAGTCGTCACCTCTGTTAATTAAGCGACTTGTTTCGCTTGAGCGCCGAAAGCACTCGGCTTTTATCTAATCGGCAATCGAAATTGTGTAAGCTACTGGCGCAAAAAAAAGGTGTATGTAAGTATGGAAGTAAGCGATGTATAAGAGAGTTTAACGAGCAATCTGCCGAAAAAGATCTCAACGTGTAGCGGTTCATTTAATAATTTAATAAGTGCCACAGCATCACGAGAAATACTTTTCGTTCGATGATTCGATTTTTGGGTTACAACATACTAGCTGCACTTGCAAACGATAATTATCACGATTTATGAGCTCAAAAGCTCTTATCGATCACTGGCAATCGCACCAGCCGTTCATTCATTAAGTGGCACGCAGAGCCTTAGAAATGTGCATTATCCAAAGGGGCTTTCTATGAATTTGGCTTGTCGTGTTTGCCAATACTTGAAATGCATTTGCGTCAAGTCGTTTTGGAGCACTAGCCAATATTTGCTAGCCATGCGTTAGTCAACACTGAAAAAGCAAGCTGCTTAGTTTTGTGGCCCCTCGGCAAGCTTTAGTCGTGCATTTGATATATTTTTCGGGCTCAAATCACTGCACTGCCACGAGTCAAAAGTCACAGCAATCGCCCACAAACTCCATTGGATTGTTTCAATGTTTTTAGCTGTTAATTTGTCATAAGCTGTCAGGGTTTATTAAAAAATGCGCTGTCATAATTAAATTTATAAACTCTGAGTCAGCCCATCAGCAAAACGAAACAGAAGCGCCAGAAACGTGCTGTTGCACTCTGGCGGAAAGCATTGGAGGGACATGACAGGCATGTCGCCAACGTTGTCTAGACAGGCCGGGATCAAAGCTTTAGAAAATATTATGAAAGTAGTATATAAGTACATGGCTGGAATTTCGTCTTGGAGATTGGTTATGTTTTTTAAGATTTATGGTATTTATTTTTAGGGATTTACTCTGGTGCCTGGACAAGGAATTGGAAAAACATTGAGTCAAGACAATTCTCACATTCAAATTGGGAACTCTGAAAATGGAATACCCCGAGACCGGTAAGTCTTTACCTATAATTTGAGTCACATTGCACCTGGGTCACCTGTGTGTTGAGGTTTCAATCTTCTGATCGTTGTGTTTGATCTTTAGTGGTTAGCAAAAGGATTGATATGATTGTTAGGTCGGTCATTGTATCGACTAGAATGTCAATTAATTTGCTCCAAATATACTGTGGAGCACAAGAGATGTCGTGGATTTTTGTTTTGTTTGGAAGCATTTGCACCGCTTTTATCCAAGTTGTAGCAGTAGTTCCCCAAACTTGTATCCCATATATTAAGCATCTAGTTTAGTGTTTTCCTACATATAAACTTTGCAGTCATAATCTGGATGGTATATTATCAGTTCAAGCTTTAATACTCCAATCTTACAGACACATGAATTGCAATGTCCCATAAAATGCATTACATTAATGAGCATATTTCTCATCGCGCACCGCGCTTTAAGTGGGTCGCACGGTCACGGCTCTAAAATCAGCTGCTAATCCAAGTGACAGCCATTAATGGCACACGCTGCATGCGATCAGCAGTAAACAAATTCATTCCACCCGACACATAAAACTCACTAATGTTCCAGCCTGAAACTAGTTTATAAAATAAAATGTAAAAACACATCGTTTCGATCCATTCAATAAATCTTCAAGCTGCTGGTAAAAAACATTAAAAATTGGCAATCTTGGCTGACTTGTAAACTATTTAATTAGTATATGCGCGCCGGCGTGTTAGTTTTGGCTGTAAAAAGGCGCCGCCAGATCAGGCAGACAGGCTGGCTGGCAGGCAGGCGAAATACTAGTCAATCGGTGTCAGCCCACGATAGCTCCAGGCGCCGTGTTTGGCCATTTGATGGCGCCGCCATTTGGCCAGATGGCCAAAAGTCCAACATCTCTTGTTATTTTTGGCTATTTTGTCGCCGCTTTTTGTCTTTTATTGTAGTATATTATGGCAAATGCAAAATAACTACCGACAAAACGGGTGGGCGTGGCTCCAAAATTTTTGATGCAGTTTTTTGAATGACGTCAGTAGCTATTCTTACCAAATTTGGTAGCTCTAGCTGTAAGGATGTGTGAAATATGTGGATTTATCGATGTTCAGTTATCGCATTTATCGATTTCGCAGCCCCCAGTTATCGTAGAACTCCAAGTTTGACACATTATCTATCCCAACCATAGAAAACGCTATTTGCAAAGTTTCAAGTCTCTAGCCTTACACTGCACAAAACCAATATACTCTTTACCTTCGTTATAGAGTATAGTAAAAATGAACATTTATTTATTTTTTAACTAAACGCTGCTTTATTTACATCTAATATTTATTTAATGGTTTTTTGAAATTAAATTTCCACACAAAATTGTTAATGTGCAGTTTTTTCAGCTGTGCTCAGTTGACTACTAATTGTGTTGTGAGTATCTGTAAGATACCTTAATATATGTCTTAGTTACATTACAGAAATGGCGTTAATTTGCTTGTTAACGTTGTTGCCCCGCAGTTGATGTTGCTTGTTGTTATCTTGCTGCCTGTTAGCTTTTGGGCTGTGTATGGTATTTATTTTCTACCAAATTTTTATCGACTGATCAAACTAAGTAAACTAACCAGTTATTTGATAAGCGCTTATCCTGTCGCGTCACAAAAATGCTGCTTTTGATTAGCAATTAGAGTTTTTATTGAACAAGCTGACTTCAAGCTGAGCTCAACTTGAAGTTTGTCTTGATTTGCCAGCAGATTTTCATAAGATTATTTGAGTGGCGTAACTGTTAAGCTATTGGTGGCTTGTGGTTAAGTTTTTAAGACTTCATGTCGTAAATGAGTTGTAAAACAAATGCGACAGGTGCATTGGAAACGTAATCAAAACATAAAACACAAGTTCTGCGCCATTAAAATGTTTGTTTAATGCTATTTGGGTAATACCTTTTTGATGTGACAAATAGTTTTCATAAAGCAGTTTCATTTAGTTAATTTGTAAGCTTTCAAAAGATTATTCTATGATATTTGTTGAAGTTCATACACAATTAGGATTGAAGCAAAGCGCACATCTTTATATCCTAATTGTTTTCATATTCCATTGTCGGCATAATATATTTGCGGTTGTTCGATGATGACTTCCCACTCATTAATTCACATTACGAATATTGAAACATAATAATGGCAAACAACATTATGTTTCAAGGATGCCGCAAATAATTATGACGAAAACAGCACAAAGATTAATTTTGGTAATGAAATCAAACTGAAATCTTTGCAAGTTTCAAGCGAAAAATGTACTTTAGTATTGAGATCGGCGGTTTTTATTTTTATTTTTTGAAATTAAAGAAATGCCAATATCTCTGAGCGGGTTTTTGGCTTTTGAAGTCAGCTGGCAACAGGTTTTCGTATTAATTAAGCAATTTGTCAAGCGACGCGTTGATGCAGTCAGCGTCATCCCGATTCCGATCACAAAATGGTTAGCAGGAACCCGAACCAAATCTTTTAGCATGTCACACGTCAATTTCTCTCTGCTATTGATTCGTGTTTGGCCTGAAGCAACGCGACAGTTGCGTTATTTAGAACACTAATCATAGCATGGCTCCAAATCTTTCAATCCTTTTAAAGTTCAATCTTGCCTGTCACAGATGCCTGCCCGAAGAAATAAAAAAAGCCGACAATGGCAGTCGACAGCTGTTGTAGTTCCCGCTGTGTGCATTTGTATCTCTGCAAGCTGCTGGCTGCAGCACAGATTGCATCTGTATCTTTTGGTTGAACCTGATCTCGCATACTACTTCTAGCTGTTTGGCAGCTTCTTCTTCAGCTTTCAACGTGTCTGCAGACAATTTGTTTGTTGTCGTGCAATTTCACAGTGATTTAACAGCAGGTTATTTTTTTCGGTTCTAGCTTGGCATTTTAATAGCGTTTATGTGTTTGGCAACATAATTTCTCCACATGAACTTTTCTTTACTCTTACAAGTGTTGTCAACGCCCACGCAAAATGGGCGTGTCTCAACGTGTGCAAATTTCATTTATTTTCACTGCAACACAATGCGTGAGTCATGCGTTAAGGCACGTTTCGGCAGCTGTCCATCAGTTCATACATTTATCTATCTGTCTCTTGCTGCAGTTGTTGTTGTTGCTTCCAGTTTGTAAATAGTCTGCACATTTTCAGCATGTTGATGGATATGCCCCATCACCCAACCCTGCATTGACCCCTTTCCATTGCCTTCGAGTCATTGCCATATTCAAAATAGACTGGGCGAAAAGTTTGTCGTCGACTGTCGGCTCATCTGTTGAATTGTCAGACACTCAGACAATCAACCTGATGTAAAAAAGTTGCAGACTTTAGTTACAATATGTTGTCAGAGAGGTCGAATATCTCTGATTGATGACTCACTTAGAAGAAAACTAGATTGAGAAAAGTTATTTTAAGAGTACTGAATATATTTTATACTCTTGCTGAGTTTTAAATGCTTTTCATGGTTGCCATCCATTGTGTATTTAATATTCGTTAGATATTATCGATTTGGATAAAATGTTTCCCATATTTGACTTTACTAAATAACACGAAAAAATTTTAAGATGTGAATACTTGGAACTCAAACGGTAATCTCAAACCTAGATGCTATACAGCGAATTCATCAAAGAGTAAAAACTCTGACAAACACATAAATCACATCCTGCGCACTTACGCCAAATAAAATCAACACCTTTCCTATAAAATTCACTCAGCTCATTTTATGCAGCTTGCAGCGGTTGGTCAAAGGGAAAACCAAAGCCAACGAAAGCAAATAAACAATTTGTGTGGTAGAAATATTGTTTTAACGTAAACGTAAAGCATAATTAGTGCAGTTCTCAACTCTGTTTGATTATGAATATTTATACAACACTTTCAAGTGCTGCTCAAAACACAAGATTTTTCCGGGCAAAAGTAAGCACGCGTTTCCCTTCTAAGAAATCAAGATTCGTGTTCTCTTCCCAACCTGTTGACATGATACTGAAATATTTGCTACGATTTAGGATCGTTACCAGCCACAGTCAGTGCAACAGGTAGAAAGTGTAATCAGATATCGGTTAAGTTATGGGGTTCGATATAAAGTTATTGGTTCTTCGTTTTTTCTTTTTTTCGATAATGGATTGCGTGTGTGTTTAGCTTATCATTTCGATCTTACGAAAGTCGATACTTTTCGGCACCTCGGCAGATGCAGTATTTACTTTGAGCGCCAGTTTTGTGCTGGAAAACCTGAAAACCTGTCGCCAAGACATTTATCAATGAAGTTCAATGACAGTTGTTGCAGCTTTCGATCAACGATCGTTTATCAACTTAAATATTGACAAATGTTTCGATAAAGACGCCGCAAGAAGTTCGAATGCGTCGCAACGACATTGAATGTGTTCACTTTAGATAGTGTTAAACATGCAGTTGCGACATGGCAACGATGACATTGATGAGTGTTTGACGCTGATAACTGAGGTGTAAGAAGGTAGAAAGATGAGCACAACTTAAATATGATTGAATGACAGCCAGCTATAATGGTGGTACGGAACATGAGAGTAGAGTTGAGTGAAGTTTATGAAACAAGGCTTTTCTAGATGAAATAATATCCTATATGATAATCTTATATGGATTTGCTGACATATTTAAGGCAATATTTAACATCCAAACAAAATGTTTCACACTTTAACTATAAAATTTCGTCTCAAAACATCCACTAATTCATTTCGTGAGTAATTTTCATAGTTCATAACGATCTACCACAAACTGATTAAACGATCTGTGCACAAACATTGCTCACTATATATCTTTCATTCACATGCAATGAGTTTATCCTTGTCACCGACACCGATGGCAGTTCTTAAGTACTATTCCTTGATCTCATTATCAGAATCATTAAGGTAGTTAACAAAACCATGTGGCACTGATGCGCATTTTTTTTTTCTCATTTTGTTTGACCCAATTTCTGGTATTTTAACCAAATTTATTGGAACTGCTGCTGCAACCTCAATCATTGCATTTTCATCTCTCTCTCTCGCTCACTCCCTCCCTCTCGTCTCGCTTATCGCTCAAGTGTCTGTGCTAACGAGCTACGTATTTGTATTTCCACGGGCTGTACATCAACAGTTGCTGCTGCCCGCTGACCCGTTAAATGTTCCGGTGGCCCGCTCAGACAGACCAGATAGGTAAAAAAAAGTGGGTAGGAGAAGAGATGGAAGAGGCGTCTGCCGTCTGCTTGGCGGCGGCGTCAATGTCTTATCAAAAACTTGGTCTATAACATTAATTTATAGCCAATGCGCCAGTAGGGCCACTTCAAAGCTATGTTAAACTGAACTGTTGCCTGCAACCATCAGATATCTGCCAGCAATTAAGCATAAGTTTATACCCAACCTAACCAAAATGCTGTTCTTTTTCCTACTTATGCAGTATGTGTAAATAGCGCCACAAAACCTTCCTCTTCCAGGGAGTTGGGAGTTGGCTAGCCAAGGAATTTCTATAGATTATTTTCTCCAGCATCTATTGGTCAGCTCGAAGTTGTGCAGCTTTGTTTAAAACACCCTGTAGGCCTTTTACATTCTAGTAAATGTTTACGAATACAATTATTTTTAAGCTTTTGCCCTACCTACAGGGTATCTATTAGCTCTTTACTCCCCATTGCAGTATTTCAACTTCTTTTGAGCTCAATTTGGTTACAAATGTTTGTTTGTTTATAGAAGTTATGTACAGCTACAAATTGCGTCGTGTTTTGTTGTATTAATGAATCCCAAACCAAAAATGTTTACATGTTATCGGTGTTTTGGGATTTCTGTTGGTTTCTTGGTTGATCTATAAAAATTTAAATGCCTGTTTGCTCCTGAGTTTTATGTTCTTAAGTGGTTTATTTATTGGGAACTACACTTCAAAAGCGCGCTCGCAATTTCTATAGATATATGTATGCATAAGTTTTCCATATCAAGTTACCAAATCCTAAAAATACCCTAACAGAACTCTTCTGCAATCCATTGTGTTTGAAATCTTTTGTTTATTTATGATGAGTTCAACAATTGCCATTGCGTCTGATGCTGCTTCTTCTTATACATCTTCATCTTCTACTTATTGTTTTTCTTTTTTTGGTAGAGTTTTGACATGTGTTTCCTCATTTCGTAAGACATATCAAGTAACTTGTCGGGCTATGACAAAAATTGCATTACAACTCGCCCCCTCAACAGTATGTCCTTGATGAGTTTCTTCTCAGCATTCTCATCTACTTTTTTGTTTATTACTGCTCTTGGCCTACTCATTTTGGCAACTGTAAATATATAATCCTAGGTGAGACTGCAGCTGTCTGTTGTAATTATGCTTGTCCGTTAACCCAGGGCAAAGATAATTGCACAAACAACACAACATGCTAGCCAGGTGTTGCAGCCATTAAACGTGTTTCCCACAATGATCCATAAAGTGCATTTAAATAAATTATCACAACAAAGGGCAATGAGCAACGAATTGCAGGTAAGATATTGAGAAATAGAGAATGGGAAGAGACTATTTAAAGGTACTGTAACGGTGTTGCAACATGAAACTAAGGACAACTGAACAAAGTTTTCGATATTCATTTCCAAGAACTTTCATATTTAGATCAATCAAAAACCTATTCTTTACCACGAATTTATTCTATAGCAAAGTCTTTCCCTTTACTCTTGGGATTTGCATGATGGAAGTTCGACTGTAAGATTATTATATAATCAAAATGAATACACTTTATTTCTAAGTAGACTTCAACACTGATTCTTAAATAACCCTAACTCATCAACAGCTTTTCTGCGGAAAAGCCCTTGGCAAATGCACTTTACACAAGAATTTTTCCATATAATAAAGCCAAAAAGCAAGTTCAATACTTTTGCTTTTCACGCTTTGGTCGGCCAAAGAAGAAGGAGAAGAAGATTATGTGTAAAAAAGGCAATACTAGAGAATTCAACAGTAGAGTTCACTAAACTTGTACAACTTCACATGTCAATAAAAAATTAAAAACAAATAAAAGTCAATGACAGGCAGCAGCAACACAGGCGGGAAAAACGAGCTTCGAGCACTCTGTGGCATTTTCCCACAAATCTAAATTTCTAGCTCTTCGCATTGTGTAATGCAGTTAACAAGAAGCAAACAACAAACAAGAAAACAACAAACGAAACATACACACAAACACACACAAAAAAAGAGCCGCGTTAAAAATCAATGAAGAATTGAATGCATGAAAAATGCATTCTTCAAACAACATTTGTTTCAATCGGCAAACACACAGCAGCCGTTGCAGCTTTCCCGCTTGCCGTGCGTAAATACTATGAGATTAACGAAGGTGGTCCACGACTTAGAGAATCAAAGGCACATTAAACTCGCACATAGTACATACTATATATACATACATATCGACACGTAGCAGCTAATGAGCTGATAAAGTGTGAGAGCGTGTGTTGATTAGCCACGGCTCAAAGCGCAGCCAATAACAACGGAAATGCATGCAACGTAGGCTCAATCATGCAGTAGCACATTATTGTATCTGTATCAGTAACATGCATCTGTATATCGCCCCTCTTGTTGACCCATTTCGAAGAGACGAACTTTCATTTTCTCGCTGTGTGTGTGTGTGAAATCTAAACAAGCCATCAATCAATTAATGCCAATAGCTGTTGAAATTTTGCTGCAACGTCAGCAGCTTTATAAATAGTCAACACGCCATTTAATCGCCAATAATAATAATTTGCTCTATCAATTTGCTGTCTCTCACAACAGAGCTCAGAGCTCTGCCCACTTGACTGCACGACTAAACACCTATCCATATATTTACAATTGAATGATTTAGAAAACTACCCAAACGCATTTAATTTGCAATCATTACTTGATTTTTAAGATGACTTGCTTGAAAGTTGATTTAAGACTTTGAGACTATTAAGTATTTATGAGTAGATATTGAAAGTGCTTGAGTATAGGCTTATGCATTTATAAAACTAAAGTTGCACTTAACTTTCAATGATTTAATAACTAACCATTAGGAGGCTGTTATAATGCATGGATAAATTCAATTCTTGCCCTTATCTGAGTAGGTCAATTTTGTTTAGAAGCGCAACGCAATTCTATAAGCAAACGTCAACATTAACAAATGATTATCATAAACTTTTCATTCGTTCTCTGTAAGTTCTCAACTATAAACATAAACACGCAACATTTTAAGCCCGACAATCTATTAGCAAGTCATAAGCTTAAAAATAAGACCACAGGAATGAATTCTTTAAGCGTTGTAATCGGCTTAGGCCATAACAAATTCTAACGACGCGACTCGATAACCAGTCAGGATAGCGTCAAAGTAAAAGCTGGTATTCGCATATTAACCCTCAGACTTGCCATGTGTGCGAGTTTTGGTCAACACCCATACAAACTCTTTGAGAGCTGAAAAAACACATGTTCCTATTAGCGCGTGTTGCGGTTCCTGTCTGACATATTCTCAACAGATACGCTGCACGCAACTAGCCCATCCATTATATACGAGTACTATCCACTGGAGAAGGGGCAACATCAATGCTCATGTGTCTTCTTACACAATTGGCCATTGTGTACATTGTTGTTGTTGTTCTTCTTCTTGTTCTTTAGGTTCGACCACAATTACTAGACTAGAAAAGTTGAAGGCGTACATTCTCAGTAGAGCCTGGCGCTATTGTCCTCACTAAATTGTAGTGCCTTCGTAGACAATCTATGAAAATGTGCCTTGAAGTGCACAAACCCGAAACACAAACATAAACACACATGTTTAGCTTACCCGAGCATTCTATAGGGCATTTCCCTTCTTTCGTTTTGTTTTATTATTTTTGGTTTTTCCTTTTCGATTGGTTTTGTTCTTTGAAATGGGTTTAATTACTGTTCAATTGTTCTTACTTTATTTTTACTACAAATAACTGTTGTTGTCTTGTGTTATATGTTATTCAAATGTGACAATTGAAATAAGATTGAATTGTTCAAAAACATCCTGTGTAAAATGTGCGATATTCGTCGTTTATACGTATGCAACATGTTAGCATGCAGTGTTGAAAGATGTGCTAGAACCTTAAACTGAATCCTTAAAAAAGAATCGATCTTACGGTTTCAATAACAAGCAATATTCTTAGTTTGTCAAGCTGACTATGCAGATCGTACGACTAATAGGCAAAGTTCACATCACAAAAAGAGCAGTTAAGCAGAAGAAGTAGAAAAAAATGTTGTTGCATGCAGCGGGCGACAAACGAGAAGGCCAAGACAAAACAGCAAAGGCAACGACAACATTGTTGGCCCATAACTGGACCTCTCACGTAATAACGTATAGAATTACTTGTAAAGCAGCAGAAAAAAATTACAAAAAATCTCTTCCTCCTGTCACAACTTTCACATGAAAGTTCTTTCAACTTGAGCGGCCAAATATGGTTGCAAGAGACACGTTGGACACGACAGCGAGCCACAGCCACAGCCACAACACAAGGAAGCCGCAATAACGAGGCGACTTCTACTTCTACTTCAGCTTCTTCATCGACTGGCCGCAACAATCGATCAAAGCCATATTTAGAATGTTGAATACCAAGCTCCAGCGTTAGACTCATAGTTACTATGGCTGTTGCAACAAAATCAGAAACAAACAGCTTACCATTGGCATTCGACTTGCCATCCGTTCTTTGGAGGCGTCCATTGCGTCCTCCACGCTGCTTGGATTTCTTGCCAGTTCTGGAGCTGGAGCTTGTCTCTGCGGAAGCAGCTGCCAGCTCATCGCTGATGTTACTTTCAATCAGGAGTCCACTTTTGGTTTTACGACGACGCGGATTTTGGGATTTCCTTTCGTTCTGCTTGCGCTGCTGCTGTGTGATGCGAGTTCCTGTCCAGGATACAATGCTCTCATCCAGCTGTTCGGCAGAGATGTTTCCCATTGTTAGTGGATTGTATTCCTTAAGCATTTGCGCGGGTGATAAGATTTGTAAGCGTTTTGATTGCTTGGAGCGCTTGCATTGTGCCTCATGGCTCAAGAGCAGTAGCATCAGCAACTGCCACAACAAGAGGCAACTTATGGCCGAATTGTATAAATCTCTGGTTTTCATTTTCACACCAATGAAATATTAACTCATCTCACGTTGACTTTGAACTTTATTATTCTTTTTATTGACTTTTTTTCCTGCCGCTTTAAGCCAATCGCGCACTTAACATTTCTGAGAATTTTTCATTCATAATTTTATTTATTTTGTAATTCTTTTCTTGGTTTTTTTGCTTTCACAATTTCCGCTTGTCAGCTGTCGACGCGACGTTTTGGCTGACTTTTATTTGTATTTTTTTGTACACATTTCCTTTTTGCACTCTATTTGATTTGGTATGCAAAGACGCTTTTCTATATGTTATTTCTTCTCATTTCTATCTCGATTCTCATTTATTTTCTACGCACATTTTTGCGCTATTTAAATTTATTTTCGTTTCTCGCACATTTTCACACGTTTTTTTTTCCCCGACAGCGACAAATTTTCGTTTTGGCTATTTTCGTATATCCTCGAAGCAAGTGCAAAAAAAAAAGAAGAAACACACACGCACAATTTATATCAATCTACATAAATATATATGCAGGCATATATAGATAGACACGATCTGTGCAGTTGCATAAAGCGCTTTCGCTTTTTTATTTATTGGCACTGCATTATCATTTAATTGCCAGCAATTTTTATGACACACTCATTTATCAGGCAGAATACAGAACTATCGTGTGTGCAAAACTAAGAGCAACTTGCACTATCTACAATAGAAGGAGGAGACGTTGAGTATTTAACCGATCGACGCACCGACAAATGACGATCTCAAATCTCAACGCATCGGCATTCGAGCGAGAACTGCGTCCTACACAAACGACCGTCAAATTCAAACTGAGGCGAACGCTCGTGCCGGCTTGGTGATCGTGCCTCGCCTGTTCGTTGCACTCAGTGATGCCAACGTTTTGAACGGAACTACATAAGAAAAAAAAGCTAAATGCTAAAAATGAAGAAATTAACCTCGTTTATTTAACAAAAACTGCAGGCTTTTAGGTTGTATGATTTTTTGGTTGCTTTAAACGTTTAAAGGTTGTAAATTTTAGTTATTTTTTAATTTGTATGAAGACAAGAGATTGAGTATTATAAAAAATATTCTTTAGCCTCATATGAAATCGGCTAGATCAGACGTCAGAGCAGCACTGGTTGCAACTGACATTGTGGATCGTATGCTCTCTTATTTGCAGTTGCATTTGAAGACTTTCCAGAATATGTTTGAGTTTCATATAAAGATATTTTGAAAGGATGTGAGTAAAGGACGAGTCATTCTGTTCACCAAATCAATATAATAAAACTTCCCACTTGTGAAAACTTATTCCAGATTTTCTCAAAAATCGGGCACAAGCTTTGTTTACTTGCTTTGTTTACAATATTGAAAACTTAAGTTCCACACTAGGCGAACTATTTTTTGGCTCTCTTGCTATCCATTCACTCTTAACTTCCGCTCTCCCACACAATCTTTTTTTTTCTCTCTTCCTCTCTCTCTCTCTTTAGCCGGCTTTAGTTTGTCACGCAGTGTTTACCTGTTGATTTTTCAGTGTTATTCTTCAGCTGTGACTTTACAGGTAGTAGTACTTGAAGAAGAATCGAAATGCGTATTAGGTTCAATGGGATTTTCCGGTGCGCGCAAGAAAAACATTTGTTTTGTGCCTTTTGTTGAGCCCATGTGTCGCTGCATTTTACACTTTATTGTTAGCTCCTAAATTAGTTTTGACAGTTGCCAAGTTACGGAAAAAAAAAACACTGTCAATATAGAAGTGCCCAAAGGTCATTCCTGATTGTCCTTGCGGTGCTTTTGATGTGCTCGTATATTTAAGCGGCAAGAGCAGCAGGTGATGATGCATCTGCAACGAATGGCGGCACTTAACGCCACGTAACGAACAATGTATCTGTTTTCGTAAAGTATCTGAAAGATACTTGAGGCACTTTTTAGTAACGGTGGCGCACGTTTCAAGTTGCCCGATGGCTATTTGCAACTCAATTCGTGGCACTCACATAAATACCTGATCCGCCGCATCCTCAACTCAGAAACTCAGAATGTTGTGCCTAATAAGTTCAACACGCTGAAAGTATCTGCAAGTACGTTTCTGTATCTGATGCAATTTGTTGCCAGCGAGCACAAAGGGCATTTGTCGAAGCGTGAAACAGCAGTTTCACGAGCCATTCTGAGCCTGCCAATGCAATTGCATCGTTGCCTTACTTACAGCTCCCCTGTTGCCGTTCGAATCTCGAAACTCGAACTCTGTGCACCATCATCATGACAAGGATTAAGTCGGTCGCCCTTTGTCTGTGCCGTTTAAATTGGTTCGTTTACCAAAAATGAAAACGAAGCTAAAGCGGCAACGAGTTAATGCAAAAGGTTCGTTCTAGTACTTCTCTTTGTGCTTGCTGCTTGCGTAGGCTGTGCGCCTGCGCAGTGCTCTCTCTTTATCTGGGTAAGTACTTGAGGAGGATCATCATCATCATCATCGGCATGATCATCATTGGTACTGCTGCTGATTTCCTTGTGATTTATGCGTCTTAATTGAAATGATGGCTTACAAATTGTTTGGCGCAGCGACACGTTTGGCCTTGGCATGCCAACTACAAGAAGTTGTTTCTCGGAATAGTTCGGGTAAGGGTTTGGGTACGGGTTGGGTTCGGTTCGTTTCGACGTGTATTGAGTTAGGAATAGGATCTTGATGAAGTGTGACAACTTCCTGCTGGCAATTGAAAACTATTAGAGGTTGTGCTTGCAAGAAAGAAGGTTCGAAATTGAAGAAGAAGCCTTGAAGAATGTTGAATACCCTGTTATCTAATATATAAATGAGGATGTTAGGATAGCTTTAAAGTAGTCAATTTAATTACTTAGCTTAAGATATAAGGTTAAGGATAAAGTTTCCCTAAAATATTAATGCTCTTGAGCGCAACACGAAAAGTTGTCTTTTAATGCTTGCTAGAATCTACTTAGGTTCTGAGGATTTTCGTGTTTAAGATTAAGTTCAAGCACTTGTCGGGTGGAGAATTCTCAAGTGTTTTTTTTAGCAACTTTATGACCTAGTAAACGCTGCACGATTCTGTTTGTATTTAACAGGCAGTGATGCAATTTTTCCTGACCAGATAGAAATCTTGGCTAAGTTTCGTCTTCGACTTTCACACAGCCATCTAAAAGGAACTCGTGTATTCAATTTTCTAATAGCCGCCTTCTAATCAAATCTAAGGCATCTCTCTCTCTCTCTCTCTCTCTCTCTCTCTCTCTCTCCTTCTCTCTCTCTGCCTAGGCGCAAAACCAATTAAGCCCGAAGAGGATGCGGGGGATTGTTTGGTAGCAAGAAAACTAAACTCATACAAATAAGGAAGTTTTCCAAGCTCAACTGCTATCTGCAGCAGCCAGAAATCGCCTCGACAAAAATAAAAACAAAACAAAAATTGAAACCAAATAAAATCAAATGAAATTTACCGCCAATGCCACATCGAGTCGCATGTGGTATCGATGCATTGGCTCCAACTTTGGAAGCGCCAAAACGTTAAATACAATTCATGGCGCTCACGAGCGGAATTTAAATTATGCCCAATTAGAGTTAGGTGCCAGCTGAGGCGCAATCTCCTCGCAGACTGAAGTTGGCGAGGCGACTTGCAATTCCTGTAAGGCGGGCATTGCTGCAACTGTCCAGTTACTGGCGTGGTGGGCGTGTCATGTTTGGGGCACGTTCGTGTGCTAAAGCGCCAAATTGATTTCGATCGCCCATGGGGTCTCTCTCTCCTTCTACCCAGTTTGCCACTTCTGAGCGTGTTTGTTTCTAGTATTCAGCACTCTCTCATGCAACAACATATGTATGTTTGTTGACTCGTTGCAGTGGCAAGCTACTTTAACAACTGCTAGTTTTTTTTTGCCTCACATATTGTTGTTGCTGTTGTTTGATGGATTACGCGTTGACAGGCTTTGGGTTTCCGTAGCGCCACTGATTGTCTGCCTGTCTCCCTCCCGCCTTGGGAGCTGGTCTTGTTATGTAAATTGCCACAAGTTTCTTGTATTTCTTGTGGTGGGTGCACAGACTCCTTACCCAAGTGCTAACAAGGTTGCCTTTTAAGTGTGTTTCTTTTGTTTGTTGTCGGTTGTCTGTTTTTGGGCTTCCAGGAAACATTGCCTAAGGAATTTGGAAGATTAATGATGAAAATGAATTTTGGTCGCCTGGTTAGCGGTAAAACAAACGGTTCTTTGAGGGGGTTTCAACTTGATTGCTTCATTAACAAATAAACTGTTGACTAAGGTCTGCAAAATGTGGTAAAGAAAATAAAATAAATAAAAGTTTTATCTTAATTCTAATAAATATATCAATCTTTCTTAGAAAGAAAACTCAAGAAAACTTAACTTACATAAGCAAACATTTTTTTTGGAATTTGAAACCTTGAACATCAGCTAGAATTCATTCTCTTCTCTCTTCTTTTTCCTTTTTCAAAAGGTGCGTGATGTAAGACAAATATACAAATTTAAATAGTACAAGTGAACGAATGTATATCTTCCACTTGTGATCTCGCTGCATGACAACGCATACTGAATACCCTCTCTCTATTTAGAGTCATTCTTTAATTTATGCGCAGCCGCAACCTGCCTCAAAAATTTCCCTGTAATGTGAATATTATGCACATTGAATATATAATTAAGTGGTGTTGGGAAATCTTCTTGAGCAGTAGAACCACAATCACGACCACCCTATTGAAATAGATTTTTGGTGTTCCGTGTCCAGCAACAAATAACCATTTGATGTAGAAAGGGTTTCAGACAAGTTTATAGTCAAGTTTAAGTGTCATGCGGCGCATTTTCCGATTGACACTCGTTGGAAATACCTTGAACTTGGTTCCTTTTTATAGCCACCAGCTGTGTGTTGCACGGAGCCTCCAATTAGAGATTTTATGGGAAATTAATATGATGACGCCCCAAAGCGTTTCAAATGCCATTGAAAATTAAGTCATAATTGTGGGTTCGCTAACGTTTAGATCGTAATAGTACGTGTAGATTAGTTTGTAGTTCAAAGACAAGAAAGTAATCAGAATGCCATTAACAGTTTAAGAGGCGTTACATCGGTTAATTTAATTAGACAGTACGATAAACTCCTCGAAACATATGTTAAAGGGTTCGGTTCGACATATTATGTTATTGGTATGAAACAAAGGTTTGAAGGGAATCGAAAAATTCGGATACATAATATTTAATGTGTAATATTACACGAAATAACAACAGTAAGTGAATAATGCTTTGAATAACTTATGAACTAATGAAATTCACCAAATTCTACACTAAATCTGATGCCAAGCATTTAAGAATTTCAATTGATTCTAACTTAATAATGAAGACGCAAACTTGCCTGTCCAATTAGTTAACAAATTCGATTGCCGTTTTGTGTGGTCGCTTTTGGGCCGAAATGTTTCCCATTATTAGGCCAGCTTATAATAATGTCTAATCACTGAAATTAGCACAACTTAGAGCTATATTTTCTTGCTTTATCTACTCTCTCGAAGTGACTTTGTGCTGAATGAAAGGGAAATGCCAAAGCACGCCCAGAAACAGTCTGCAATGTTGCGTGACGAGGCGGCAGAGTCTGGATCCGTGGGGAAAGAGATGGAGGTCAGAGACAGCAGCGTCAAATAAATGCGTTTAGTAGGTCAACCAAAGACCGACAGGGAAAAGCGAGGAAGAGAGAGGAGACGTATCCAATCAATGCAATGCGCGTAAAAAGCATTATTTATATTTTATGTATATGATACTTTATATACTATATGGAGTATAAAGAGACCGCCTTTGCTGAAGCATGTCGCGCATGCGCAATTACAATGCTACCCGCCTGTGGCACTTGCCCCTGCCACAGTCCCCTTAACCATGGCCAAGTGGAATGATTAAGCAGATTGCTTAAGTCGCCGCTTAATGCAATATTATGAAAAGGGCTAAAGAGAGCAAAGTAGTAAGTCCGAAAGGGGGAAATTCATAATTTATGTAGCCAGCGCACGCCAAATTCGAGATTGAAGAGTGGGGAGTGTACAGTGGAGTGCACTAGGTGGAGTCTCTTTTTGATTCGAAGCACCACATCCTTTCCCAAGCTATATTTAGCTCGAGCGCTGCTTACGAGCGGCGTCTACAGCCTGCGGGCAACTATTTTAAATATTTTGATTAGCAATCGCGCAACGAAGTCAATGCCAGTGCCAATGCCAATGCCAGACGCCACTTGAAGGCTTTCTGTGCCTTTTGCCTTTGAGGTCCCCTGGAGAGACTCAACTCCTACACCAAATGAGAATGGTTCTCGATTTTGCTGGCTGTCTTTTTCTGTGCTACCGAAAGCCCATTAATTTAAACTCCATTTAGGTCCGTGACTTGATTATGCGTACAAGTTGTCTAAAGGCTTTTATTTCCATTTCTTTTTTTTTGCCGTTTGCCAACATTTGTAGCTTGCGTGTTGAGCTGCATTTGTGGATCTGGCTTATCGCATTCCTGGCATAAAATGTTCAATTTAATTAATTTTAGACAAATCACTTAACATGCATATTTTCCATGTTGTGCATTAGTTAAAAGTTAAGTAGAGTATCAAAAGTTAAGGCTGGCAAATAGTTAAGCAATAGAATTTATGAATAATTGGTTTATATACCATATGCAGTTGCTTGAAAGTTATAAACCTCTATAATGCTTGCAACATGTGGCACAACACGAAAGCGCACACAATAAGTGAAAGTTGATTTCGTTTCTTACACCTGAGGACAATTGCCTTCCTCGATTGACAGACAATAAATGAAATTTTGTATTTATAAAAATGTAAATTGAGCGAAAATCACTTCATTTCGCCCGGCAAGTTGGGCAACTGGACAGCAATTGACATTTAAGGGCAAACTCTGCAGTTATGCAGAAGAAAGCGAAAGAGCGCTTCTGCTCTCTTTTCCTCTTCGAAGACAATGAAACAGCTTTTGCACAGCTGATTGCGATTGATCGTTGTGACTTCTTCGATCTTCGATGATGATGATGATCTTTCGTCTCGTAATCTGCAGAAATGGTCAAACAACTGATGAGATTTTGATGCCATTTTTGGATGTCCCTTTTTGAGCCTCTGCGTCTTGTGCGCAACTAATGAACACCTTAAATGGTGTTTTTTGTTGCCACAGTCGATCTGCTTGGATTATTTACCTTCAGTCCGAAGTAGTTGTTGTTGTTTGTACCTTTCTCCATGACTGTTTTGTAGCTGCTGCTTCTTCTTCTTCTACACGCATTTTGTCACATTTTGACATATTTTTGCTGCATACCATAAAGCCTTGGCCATAGTGCAAGTTGCCAGTTTGCCATATTTGGTGCCAATTAGAGAGAAGGCAAACGCGACCCTTTTACTTGCCCCGCGCACTGCGCCACGCTTCGAATGCAACTCATTATGTGGCTCGACTAGCCACCAGTTATGGAGGCGCAAATGTTAACCTGGCATTTCTTCCTGGGAAGTCACGTCGCGTAGACGCTTCAAGATAAATTGCTGACAGTTTCGTTTAATTGTCGTTTCGACGGCTGTTAATTGCCACAAAAATGTCCAATGCCATAAAAGATCTCACGATTTTATTGGCAAATCTCTCTCTCTTCTCTCAAAAAAAAAAAGACTTGTAAGTTGACAGCTTTAAATCACAGTTTTATGACTCTATTAGATAAATTTGTGGTTTGCCACCGCACATTCATGTTTGCCATTGAATATTAATATCAAACATGACCACATTATGTGTAATTGATATTGACAAGGCGTGGAACGAGTTTTCCTCTTGCTTTAATAGAACAGCCTGAACAAGTTTGACTAAACGCTAAAAATGCCCATCAACTAACTTGTTAGGAAGTCGTCTAATTGGCATATTATATTTACAACTCTATAGAAATCTTATGTCCGAATAATCAACATGCCAGCAGGCAATTTTCCCATTGTTTTGACCTCTCGCTCAACCTTTGCGTCTTTGCAATTGGTGAAATGTTTCAATTCAGAGTAAGAGTTGCTATTGGAGTCTAGAGTCTGAGTCAGCATCTGTGGCTTGGGCAAATCAAACACAAGTCATCATCAGCGACGTCATTGATGACTTTGTCGTGGGGCAACCGAATAACTATTCAGGTCAATAGTTCAGCACTGTTAAGCAGGCTAAAAAAAGTCATGAAAATTCGATTTTCTCATTGCCCTACGTTGTGCATGATTTCGCGGTATTATGGACTTATTATAGCATTTGTTTCACAACTTATTTAGGCAAATTATACATAGTTTCCAAACTAAACGCAATATATTTAAAAGTCACAGCACACTTTGAGAATGGTTTTACTTTACTGTAATGCCAAAGTAAATCTTCGAAACGATCTGGAATTCTGTTTTGGGTAAGCTTCGTCGCCACACATTAAAGTGCCATAGAAAATGCCACACACTTGAGAATGTTGGATTGTAGTTAAACGAAGAGTTCGCTTAGGCCCCAAAGCCTTTCAACACGTTTTTCACATTTTACAACTTAATTTTTTATTATGTGCCCCGAAAAGAAAACGCTGTCAGCAGCGGATGGAGGGACAAACAATCAAAAGTTGTTTTTGTGGCTTCAATTGGATTCGAGTTGCAACAAAAAAAACCCCGATTTAGTGGAGGGAAGGGCATTGTAGCTAGAAAAGTTGAATTTGCATTCGGTCAGAAAAAAAAAAAAACAACAAAATTAACTGCAATCAAGTGAAACGTCATTCAACTGGGACTTGGACACGAAATGTGAAATAGAGACAGCATGCAACATGAAAGACCTCAACGACCACAACTGGCATCTAGCAAGAGTAGAAGGTGAGGGATGCAGAGGGAGGGCCATAGGTTTCTATAATAATGCGGCTCTAAGGTCTGCCATAGAGCTGTAAACTTGCTAAATTGCCAACATTCAACGCATTTTTCTTTTATTTCTTTGTTGTTTTTTTTGCAAAGATTTTGTTATGTTGAGTGCCCCACGGTCAAAAAAAGAAGCGCAACCAATCGACTCAGGCTCGATTCCCCGATCCCTCGCACTCGCTTTGATGAACCTTTTCAAAGAGTTTTAATTAAGCTAATAAAATTGTCGCTCTTCGTTTTGTCCGTGGGGGCTTTAACTGTGCTGTGGCGAAATTGTTGCATGTCCATTAATTGCATTGTTAGACACACCAATAAAGAAACGAGGTCATTAATGGGTTAATGTTTCTTTTGCCTACATTTTATACTATTTTTAAAATGACATTGCGTTTCCGGCTATTATAAACTAGAATGCGTTTTTGCTTTAGATGCTTTAAAAAGTTACATTGTTATTTTAGAAGGATTTTTTGACAAGAAAACTTCTTAAACAAAATGCTTCTTCTTTAAGACGATTGTCCAACCTAAGCGTAGCTAAAACTTACAATGCCAAAATAAAACTCATAGTTTTGGCATTTAATAATGTGATTTGCATACAGCTCACGTTTTGTTTCCCCCAACAAAAATATTACACCTCAAACGGAGGCGCCATTTAACGAAATCGTAAAAAGAAATAATACTTTTCGACAAACTTGGCCGTTGAGCATTATAAGTGTTTACGAGGCGTTCGTTCGGTAGTCGCGTGTGGGTAGCGGCTGTGAAATGCAAACTGTAAATTATCATAAGCGGTGTAGCTGGCAAAACATATTAGCGCCTATTAACTGGCCAATTTGCATAGGCGCAGAGACGAAGGGGAAGTTAACAGAAGTTCAAGGTAAGCTGAGACAGTGCGAGATCTGTTTGCTTTTTGTGAGAGAGAGAGAGAGAGAAACAAAATGAGGGGGCATACTGAACTGAACGGCAGCTTATGTGGCATGTAATTGCTTTTCCCACTGGTGCAGTGTTGCAGTAGTGTGTGGCGCATGCACCGATTGAGTGCCACTGATAACATTCCAGTCTGCTGCTGCTGCAACTACTTGTTGCCAGGCACTTTGCTTCTCTTTACTTTGCTGATTAAACGCAAGATTGTATCTTGGTGTATCGGTTTTGCTGCTACAACAAATTTTTGGGGCGTAATTAAAGGTATTAAGTGTGGCCAAGTGTTGGCCACAAAGCAGCGACTTAGTTTGATGTAAGCCAAGGTGAAAATAAATGGGAGGTGTTTTGTGTCTGAGAATATTGGTGTAACTTATAAAGAAGGTGGAGAAATTAAAGCAAAATTTCGCAAAGTCAAAGAAAGTTTTAAAGCAGAATAAATTTCATTTCTGGTGCAATTATATGAAAGTAATTTATGATTGCTTTTTTAATGCCAAGAATATTAAATTAATATATAAAAGCTCAACAAAAATCGATGTTTGCTGAAGCATTAAGATTCGTTTCTTCCTTGCCTTTAATCCCTGCCTTTTTTTTTTGGTCCTTCAGCAACTAATCAATCATGGCCAAGAGCTGACACCTTCACAAGCCAAACACAATACACAAATAACGTAAGAGTAGCTTCCGCATAACTGGAAATTGGATGAAAGAGCGACAAACTTGCACAAGTCTGAGCTTAACCAAAAGGTTCATCCTTGTTCCATTTATTTTTTTGGTTCATGCCCAGAAGCGTGGTAAACATGTCAAACAGTTGCCAACTGGGCCAATGAGCTTGCGATTCTTACGATTCTGTTGTTATTGTTGCTTTTGCCCAAAAGAAGACATGATCGGCAACAACAACAACAACAACAACTGTGGTTGGGCTCAGGTTAACTGAGCTCAGAGCGTGAACTTGATATTATGCAAAATAAAAAGTCGGCCCAATATGCAAAGTGGCAGGCAGACGAGCTTCTGCCGCTCGATCTGCAGTTAGTTGCTTGGCCTCAGACTCAAGCCAATTTGGTGGCGTTGTTGTTGTGGTTGTCACCCCGATAAGCATCTTGCGTTGTTGCAGCAGCCACCAACTGAATGCAAAAAATATTGAGTGCGCTCCTGTTTTGGGTCGTCTGGAAATGGATCTGAGTTTGTCTGTTTTTTTTTTTTGGTCTTGTGGTGCCGACACAACAAATTACATGCAAATTAGATGGACTGTGTGCAAGAGAAGGGCAAGAAATGAATAAAATTGCACAAGTCACAGTTATAAGTGCAGTGTGATGGCAAAGGTGTAAGCTTCAGAAGGGTTATCGCATCGTATAGATACAAATTGAGAAGTAATTTAAAAAGATACTTCAGTTCATAATATTATATAACATTCGAATTGATTACATAAATATTTGTTAGATGGAATTCTTTACTAGCAATAAATACACACATTTATTTGTATAGAAGTGAACTAAAAGAATAAATCAATTCACTTATTTAACAAATCCTTCCTGTTTCAGTAACGACAATTGGCTAAAGCGGAGCATTACAATTTTATTGGCATCAAGCAAGCCACTTTTATTACCCATTATTTAATTTTTGCACATAGGCTGACAGTTTGACAGCCACTGTCATCAACAACTTAAAACACTGCCTAAAACTATGCAATGCGTTTATTTTTAAATTTGCAATTTATTCAATTGTGTCGTTGGGCAAACGCATTCAAAATTCAAACATATATATAAATATTTTGAAATAATTATTTTCCTCAACTCCAACGGTCAGCAAAATTGTCGCCAACAATTTAACAACATTTATTTAATGGCCGCTATGAAACTTTTTGTAATACAAAATGAATAAAAGTTGTTGTTTAGCTGTCATCAGCAAAACTTTTTAAAGCCTCACTCAAAATTAATCAAATCAAATCTGGCATCGCACTCATCGTAAATTTTCTTTAGCTGCCTAAAAGTATGCAACACGCATGTGGTTTAAGCATGGTGTGGTGAACACTGTGCAACAAAATACATGTTGTGACTGCAAACCGTCAACTGAATAAATAGTAGTGCAAAAGAATAAACGTGAACCGATTTTTACTAACTAAATCTTTTGTGCTATATAGATATTGGCAGCTTCTTCTTAATAAACTGAACTTGGCACTAACATTTGTTGCTTGCAATGAGATATTGATTAGGGCAGGCTAATAAGATTATAATAGAAAAAGAAATACTGGAATGCATGGCAATTGATGCGAAATGCATTTATTTAGTATTAAGTTGTGGCGTTTATTGAATCATATCAGCATTCACAGAGGCAGTTGACCCGTCTCTCAATTGCAGTTGGGAATGTGGCAAGCATTTGACATAAGTCGCGTGCGATTCTTTTCATACTATATGCACACTAGTTGTTGTTGTTGTTGTCGTTATCTTTTATAGTGCAGCATGACACTCACTGGTGCACAAATTAATAACAATTGACGCAATGCCTCAACTGTGTAAATTGCTGAACGGACTTGACTTGACCAGAAGATGCAACAATGTTTTGCTTCTATCTGCACATGCAACATGCGACACATAAATAGAGAAATGACATAGGACAGAAAGGCATCTACTAGAATTTCAAAAGAAAGGCGAGTGAAAATTAGTCGAACAATGAATACAACTGTGGGTGTTTGTTTGTATGTGTGTGTGTGTGTGTGTGTGTGACCAGGAAGAAATGAGAAAAAGTCTGTAGCTAACACGAGTCTTTTGTTTTGAACAGGAGCGGAATAAGCCAACTGAAAATCGAGCTAGGGGCGCTCTAAAGGAAAAAGTAATTTAAGTTTTAAACATTTTTTTGCTAGAAATAACATAAAATTATACTTAAAATTAATAATAAATTGGAAACTTATCTTTACTTTTATCTTATTAATCTTTAAGATCGCCCAAACCGCGCCTGCTTCTCATTTAACGTCTCATAATTACAAAAGTCTATTCGCATGTTGAAAGGCACTTGTAATAATAAGACTTGACAATTGCATATGACTCTTCAGTTTATTTTTCCTTTTTGAAAGCGTGATGCGCAAATTTCTTAAATTTTCCAGATATTGCTGCAGTCGTACAATTTACTTGCTTACCTAATATAAATTAAAAACTATGATATTAATTTTCTTTCTTGTTTTAACGTTTAAATTTGCATTGGCATCCAACCCCGTTGACCTTTCTCGCAGCAAGTTGTTTGCCGTTAATTGAATTATGTTAGACAAAACAAACTGATACACAAATAATTGTAAATTATTATTCAATTCGTTTTATTGTGTTGTCAAATGCTTTATTAAGTTGTTGCTGTTGCTGCTGCTGCTGCTCGGTTGCAATTCTTGACGTTTGGCGCGTGATTTCAAACGTCAAACTGTCAGCTTTGGCAATTGTCACAGTTGCTGTTATTGATGTTGAAGTTCATTTTGTTTTTTTTCTCTCTCCTCCACTTGTTTTGCTCGTGCGTGTTTTTCCATTTCGCGCAACATATTTCCCGATTTTTGTTTGCTTTTGCTGCTGTTGCAAATTGCTTTTCCGCAGTGACGCATCTTGCAGTGCTCGAGTCAAGTGACGTTTTGCACGTTTCGCATTTTGTTTGCGTTTCTGTTTTGTCACTCGATTTGCAGTTCGCCGCTTTGCACGTTTTCCCCTTCGAATGTCACGAGCGCGCATGTTCAAGTGGGTCTATCGCTGGGGCCTGAAGACAAACACAAACAGCTTGGCTTTAGCTTTGGCCATTGGCTTTTGATTAGCCGGCATGGGAGCTGGAGATGGTCGACTTATACACTTAGGCTGCAAAACCCTTTTGGCACTGCCAGGCGCTTTCAGGTGCTCTCAAAATTAGCAGCAACATTGTTAAAAATAACTATTTAACCCCATTGTCAGCTGGTTTGTCACGTGTCCGCCAGCCCCATCTTGAGTCTGCCTTTTTGGCATTGCATTCGAAAATCGATACCATGGCCCAGCAGCTTAGTGCAACTAGGGGGCCCAGACAGCAACAATACGGCTGAATGTTGTCACTGTCTGGTCGGAAAATCGAGGCTCTTAAGCGGCTTAGTTTGATTTGCAATGTGAGACGACCCAAGTGCCAAGTCTCAATTCCAAACTATTTATCTATGCTGTCCCTCTCTCTCTCTCTCTGGTGTAAAAATCAATAGGCTAATGCACTTGAGCGAACCGGTTTAATGCTTAAAAAGAAAATAAACTGACTAATTGCTGGAAAGGTGACAAACAATATTTTTCCTTTTGAAAACTTTTTACAAAACCGATAAAAGTCAATTGCGTTTTAAATGCAAAAAGCGAACTTAAGCTGAGTCCAAAGTTTTAAGAATTTTCAAAGTTAAGTACAGCTAAAAATGAGTTTGGAGCACGTTATTTATTCTAATCGATTATATTAGCTATATGATCTTTTGTTATCAAATAAGAATTGTAAATTTTTGTTTTAGAAATATGAAATTTGTATGCAAATGAGTTCGAACATGTGACTTGGTTATCAAATTGTTGACTAAATATTCGTTAAAAAATAATAAGAATTTAAGAATTACACTAAAAGTTCTTCTTTTCTCCAACGAACATGTAATATGTAACTGCTTTGTCTCCAATGACGATTGTCTATATAAGAACGTGACCTTTCGATTAAATATTTATGTTAAGCTTAGTTAAAAAAACACGTTCAATATTTCATTATCTTTTTTCACATAAGAAAAGACTCGCAATCGATCCAAAATAATTGATTCTTTAAATAAATATTCCTGAAATTAAATAATTATTAACTTGGTTAAATATGTGCCAAAAGTGTCATAATATTATTATGTGTTTCTGTTAACTTTGAGATTTAAGTTGCCTGGTTAAATATTATTAATGTTTACTTGATAATTACTTTGGTAAATGTAAAGTAATAACTTTAATGGGAATTCAAGGTTCTTGAATGCACAAATCGTTTATTATTGTGTTTAATGATCGCTCGTCATTGCATTATTGCAAGATCAGCAAACATTTTGCATGCTCATTGCCCGCCCGTCCACAAATTGATAACAATTCACACCTTTCTGTAAATGTGGCACAGGCCTCTGCAGGCAGAGACAGGGCGACAGTTTGACAGCAGCAGCAGCAGCAGCAATGTAATTAACCCAGTTTTGAGGTTGTCGCTGTTGCCTGATTCCAGGGCAATCTGATGACTCGACAGATGTGTGTGTGCTTGGTGCAAGCAATTTGTGCAAATTATTGGCCATCGTGCGAGGCATTTTATTGTGTTATTATAACATAAACACAATCAGCGAGGGTGGCGAAGCTTCAAAAAGACTTTCAAGTTTATTTTTTGCATTTTGGTTTCGCTTTGCTTGTTACTTTTCTTATTTATTAACTCATTGCTCTGCTCTACTTACTTAAACTCTTTGTTTTTTGGTTGTGGTTTTGGTATTCTACGCACACGCACTTTCCCATTGCGTCAAAACATGTTATGAGAAGACACTCTCACTCCCACTCTCTTTTTCTTGCTTTCTTTAGTTTTAATGTGCTGTAATTTCGCAAAATTTTGTAATTTTACGCATGCGTCAATCGTTTTTTGTACCGGTTTTTACCGTTGCCCGCCGTTCGATACTTCAATTGCTAAATTCAAAAATAAACAAATAAACAAACGAGATTTTTGCGTAAAACATTTGCACGACATACATTTTTTTTTGTCTTTTTTCTCTTTGAATGAGTAATGGAAATGTGATTCACGGCACAAGGTTGCCTGTCCGTCTGTCAATTGTGACAGCTCTCTTTGAATTTGATTCGCGCACACATTTGTGGAGCAAGGACGTAAACCTATTTGCCCAGACCTTGTATTTCCTGCTTTCACCGATTTAAGATCCACCCACGGACATGCAACGCACAATGACGTCTGCCTGTTCGCCCGTATTTGGCAAAACGCTGCAAGCCATCATTGAAAGGAAGTCTAATTATAATAATTTAACTCTTTGTATGCTAAGTTTCATATAAGGCAAGTGAGTTAAGTGAAATGCTTTGAATTGCACAATTCGAGTGATAATGAGAACCCAAAGCAACCATTACTCATTATGCAATATGTGAATTCAAGCAGTATACTTTTGCATAATATAAATAATAAGAAACTGTCACACTTAGTATTTTACTAAGGCTTAAAAGAGCTCATATTCATTACTAAGTATTCACTTCTTCACATTGACAAATCTTTAATTTCGTTGCTTAAACTATTTATTCTTAGAGCTCATAAACTTTAACAGTCCAACACGGTTAATTTCACAAGTTCTAAAACAGTTTCATGATCAAATCACCAATTATTTAAATTTAAAATAATATTTTGTTAGAAAAAGAAAATCATTTCAATTCCAGTCTGTATTTTATTTATGTATTTCCAAGTATCTACAATATTTCGACTCCAACCAAAAACATTTCAGCGTTGTTGTCCAAACACATTTATCAAATTCGGTCACGCTAACCACATTGGTCTTTCATTGCTGGCTTTTTTTTCTCAAAAAACATTTCCCAACTAAAATGTCAATTAAAGTTGCATTTGCCGCCCACAAACTTAAAAAGAAACAAAACTAAAATCAAAAAGAAACCAACAAAAATTAACAGCAATTTTTCACACATTTCACTTTGGAGTGAAAAAGTGCATAGGAAAATGTATTTCAATATTTTTGTGTGTGTGTGTGTTTTTCTAAATTTAAATCAATGTATTTTTCAAATCATTTCGACGCTGCAATTTGTTAACAATTTTCACACGCAGGCGCCTGACAGCTTTCCCCGCACCCCCCCCTCATCTAAGCGAAAGCCTACATAAATCGAATGCGTAGGCCATTAGTCAGCTTTTGACAGACACTTTAATGCAGTCCCTCAGAGATACAGCTACAGAATATAGTACGTGCATCTAGCAGATACTTTGTTGCGCTGCACATGCAAAAATATAATCTATACAAGTTGAATGAAGAAGGCAAGTTCATAAAGCAACCTTTTAAAGCAAAATCAAACAAGACTTTAGCTAACTAGCAATGCAATTTTGAATTCACTGCGCTGACAGTTCAATGAGGTTGCATCTGATGTAAGCAGATGGGGAACAAGGTAGCGCCATGTGGCGCACAGATGCCTTCACAATATCCTCCACATATAGTATACGTGTAGCTTCTGTTTCCCTTGATTCAATAAGTAGTACTACATTTGCCTTCCATTTTTCCCCGTTTGCTAATGATGCACAATACTGTCAGTGGTGTATTTATTGTTGTTGCATTACCGCAATAAACAAAATAACAGCGGAACCATATTCAACTAGAAAAAAATTTATGAGTTGTTGTTCCTAACCATGCACCTTGGGCATGACCTGCAACTATCAAAAATAGTCCAGCTGCCAGATGATTTGAGAGCAGTTATTTCTGCCCAAGAATGGAAGAACGAAATTATTTTCATTTTCTTACACAAAGCTCAGTTGAAATTTGATAATGTTATAAATGTCTTGAAGTTCAATAAAAAGATTTACGAAGCTTTGGCAAAGTTTTGTGATGAAAAAACGTCAAACATGTCAAATTGATTTCAGTCAGTTTTCTGTAATTGCATAATCAATTTAAGACGCCAACTAATGAGCTCAAATTAGTGGCGTTGTCATTGATATCACAACCTGATAATGCAGATAAAAACGAAATGCGTAGAAATTATGCAACTGAAACTGATGAAGATGAGATTAAATAAGATGCGATGACTTACACATATCAAAGTCGCCCACACAGCTATCAATGTTTATAGAGCTCGATGGTATAACGAACCTTGGACACTACACAATATTTTTGTTAGTCTTCGACTACTCAACCAGCTGCAACCATATCGACAAAAGGTAAATTTTTGAGTTTCTTTCCCTCGCCATGTCTGTGACACGTTCGCAAGCCCAAAAATTCAGTTTTTCTTGAGTACTGCTCATCCAATCGAAGCAAGTAGATGAAAATTAATTTTTAAAGAAAGTTAATTGCGCTTAATTTAACAAAAAACTAAAATTTGCTTTAGCACCTGAGAAAGTTATAGTTTGACTCAAAAGTGTGTTGCTTTCGCAATCCTAAATTCGACATATTGTCCTTATATTTAATCGATAATTACACATGAATTCCTTATTATTATAATCATTGTGAAATATCGAAATATTGAAGTATTATGTTTTGTTTTTCTAAAAAAAATCGATGCAAAATTCCTGCTTTTGATAATCGGTTGAATTTATAAAGATAGAATTTCAGCATGAATTTCGAATAAAAATCGCGTTTCCATCTATAAATGCAGTATTAATATAGATGCCAAATCGTGAGTTTTAAGCCCTTGCTTTTGAAAATCGGGTCTGTTTTGACTAAGTTATCGAGGTCAAAAGATTTGCCAAATGATGATGTCGAATTCTTGGCCCAAAATTTTGACATGCATTGACCAAAAATCGAAGTTCATTTAAATGTATTTCTATAAATGCAGTTTTATTCTAGATGCCAAACCATGACTTTTAAGGTATTGCTTTTGAAAATCGGGTCAGTTTTGCCGAAGTTATGGAAGTTGAAAGATTTTAGCCATTTGCTTGTGGATTTTTTGGCATAAAATTTTGACATGAATCTGACCAAAAATCGAATTTCATTTAAATGTATTTCTATAAATGCCAAACATTTTACCAATTGCTTGTGGATTTTTTGGCATAAATTTTGACATGAATCTGACCAAAATCGAATTTCATTTAAATGTATTTCTATAAATGCCAAACCATTTTACCAATTTGCTTGTGGATTTTTTTGGCATAAAATTTTGACATGAATCTAACAAAAAATCGAAGGTCATTTAAGTGTATTTCTATAAATGCAGTTTTATTCTAGATGCCAAACCATGACTTTTAAGGTATTGCATTTGAAAATCGGGTCAGTTTTGCCGAAGTTATGGAAGTCGAAAGATTTTAGCAATTTGCTTGTGGATTTTTTGGCATAAAATTTTGACATGAATCTGACCAAAAATCGAATTTCATTTAAGTGTATTTCTATAAATGCAGTTTTATTCTAGATGCCAAACCATGACTTTTAAGGTATTGCATTTGAAAATCGGGTCAGTTTTGCCGAAGTTATGGAAGTCGAAAGATTTTAGCAATTTGCTTGTGGATTTTTTGGCATAAAATTTTGACATGAATCTGACCAAAAATCGAATTTCATTTAAATGTATTTCTATAAATGCCAAACCATTTTACCAATTGCTTGTGGATTTTTTGGCATAAAATTTTGACATGAATCTGACCAAAATCGAATTTCATTTAAATGTATTTCTATAAATGCCAAACCATTTTACCAATTTGCTTGTGGATTTTTTTGGCATAAAATTTTGACATGAATCTGACCAAAAATCGAAGGTCATTTAAGTGTATTTCTATAAATGCAGTTTTATTCTAGATGCCAAACCATGACTTTTAAGGTATTGCATTTGAAAATCGGTTCAGTTTTGCCGAAGTTATGGAAGTCGAAAGATTTTAGCAATTGCTTGTGGATTTTTTGGCATAAAATTTTGACATGAATCTGACCAAAAATCGAATTTCTTTTAAATGTATTTCTATAAATGCAGTTTTATTCTAGATGCCAAACCATGACTTTTAAGGTATTGCATTTGAAAATCGGGTCAGTTTTGCCGAAGTTATGGAAGTCGAAAGATTTTAGCAATTTGTTTGTGGATTTTTTGGCATAAAATTTTGACATGAATCTGACCAAAAATCGAAGTTCATTTAAATGTATTTCTATAAATGCAGTTTTATTCTAGATGCCAAACCATGACTTTTAAGGTATTGCATTTGAAAATCGGGTCAGTTCTGCCGAAGTTATGGAAGTCGAAAGATTTTAGCAATTTGCTTGTGGATTTTTTGGCATAAAATTTTGACATGAATCTGACCAAAAATCTAATTTCATTAAAATGTATTTCTATAAATGCAGTTTTATTCTAGATGCCAAACCATGACTTTTAAGGTATTGCATTTGAAAATCGGGTCAGTTTTGCCGAAGTTATGGAAGTCGAAAGATCTTAGCAATTGTTTGTGGATTTTTTGGCATAAAATTTTGACATGAATCTGACCAAAAATCGAATTTCATTTAAATGTATTTCTATAAATGCAGTTTTATTCTAGATGCCAAACCATGACTTTTAAGGTATTGCATTTGAAAATCGGGTCAGTTCTGCCGAAGTTATGGAAGTCGAAAGATCTTAGCAATTCGTTTGTGGATTTTTTGGCATAAAATTTTGACATGAATCTGACCAAAAATCGAATTTCATTTAAATGTATTTCTATAAATGCAGTTTTATTCTAGATGCCAAACCATGACTTTTAAGGTATTGCTTTTGAAAATCGGGTCAGTTTTGCAGAAGTTATGGAAGTCGAAAGATTTTACCAATTCGCTTATGGATTTTTTGTCATAAAATTTTGGCATGAATATGACCAAAAATCGAAGTTCATTTAAATGCATTTCTATAAATGCAGTTTTATTCTAGATGCCAAACCATGACTTTTAAGGTATTGCTTTTGAAAATCGGGTCAGTTTTGCCGAAGTTATGGAAGTCGAAAGATCTTACCAATTCGCTAGTGGATTTTTTTGGCATAAAATTTTGGCATGAATATGACCAAAAATCGAAGTTCATTTAAATGCATTTCTATAAATGCAGTTTTATTCTAGATGCCAAACCATGACTTTTAAGGTATTGCTTTTGAAAATCGGGTCAGTTTTGCCGAAGTTATGGAAGTCGAAAGATCTTACCAATTCGCTTGTGGATTTTTTTGGCATAAAATTTTGGCATGAATATGACCAAAAATCGAAGTTCATTTAAATGCATTTCTATAAATGCAGTTTTATTCTAGATGCCAAACCATGACTTTTAAGGTATTGCTTTTGAAAATCGGGTCAGTTTTGCCGAAGTTATGGAAGTCGAAAGATCTTACCAATTCGCTAGTGGATTTTTTTGGCATAAAATTTTGGCATGAATATGACCAAAAATCGAAGTTCATTTAAATGCATTTCTATAAATGCAGTTTTATTCTAGATGCCAAACCATGACTTTTAAGGTATTGCTTTTGAAAATCGGGTCCGTTTTGACGAAGTTATGGAAGTCGAAAGATCTTACCAATTCGCTAGTGGATTTTTTTGGCATAAAATTTTGGCATGAATATGACCAAAAATCGAAGTTCATTTAAATGCATTTCTATAAATGCAGTTTTATTCTAGATGCCAAACCATGACTTTTAAGGTATTGCTTTTGAAAATCGGGTCAGTTTTGCCGAAGTTATGGAAGTCGAAAGATCTTACCAATTCGCTAGTGGATTTTTTTGGCATAAAATTTTGGCATGAATATGACCAAAAA
Organism: Scaptomyza flava; assembly: GCA_030179655.1. NCBI lineage: Eukaryota > Metazoa > Arthropoda > Insecta > Diptera > Drosophilidae > Scaptomyza > Scaptomyza flava. Next base: position 4,212,783 of record JARNME010000029.1, on the reverse strand, counting down.
TCGAAGTTCATTTAAATGCATTTCTATAAATGCAGTTTTATTCTAGATGCCAAACCATGACTTTTAAGGTATTGCTTTTGAAAATCGGGTCAGTTTTGCCGAAGTTATGGAAGTCGAAAGATCTTACCAATCGCTTGTGGATTTTTTTGGCATAAAATTTTGGCATGAATATGACCAAAAATCGAAGTTCATTTAAATGCATTTCTATAAATGCAGTTTTATTCTAGATGCCAAACCATGACTTTTAAGGTATTGCTTTTGAAAATCGGGTCAGTTTTGCCGAAGTTATGGAAGTCGAAAGATCTTACCAATTCGCTAGTGGATTTTTTTGGCATGAATATGACCAAAAATCGAAGTTCATTTAAATGCATTTCTATAAATGCAGTTTTATTCTAGATGCCAAACCATGACTTTTAAGGTATTGCTTTTGAAAATCTGGTCAGTTTTGCCGAAGTTATGGAAGTCGAAAGATCTTACCAATTCGCTTGGGGTTTTTTTTGGCATAAAATTTTGACATGAATATGACCAAAAATCGAAGTTCATTTAAATGCATTTCTATAAATGCAGTTTTATTCTAGATGCCAAACCATGACTTTTAAGGTATTGCTTTTGAAAATCGGGTCAGTTTTGCCGAAGTTATGGAAGTCGAAAGATCTTACCAATTCGCTAGTGGATTTTTTTGGCATAAAATTTTGGCATGAATATGACCAAAAATCGAAGTTCATTTAAATGCATTTCTATAAATGCAGTTTTATTCTAGATGCCAAACCATGACTTTTAAGGTATTGCTTTTGAAAATCGGGTCAGTTTTGACGAAGTTATGGAAGTCGAAAGATCTTACCAATTCGCTTATGGATTTTTTTGGCATAAAATTTTGGCATGAATATGACCAAAAATCGAAGTTCATTTAAATGTATTTCTATAAATGCAGTTTTATTCTAGATGCCAAACCATGACTTTTAAGGTATTGCTTTTGAAAATCGGGTCAGTTTTGCCGAAGTTATGGAAGTCGAAAGATCTTACCAATTCGCTAGTGGATTTTTTTGGCATAAAATTTTGGCATGAATATGACCAAAAATCGAAGTTCATTTAAATGTATTTCTATAAATGCAGTTTTATTCTAGATGCCAAACCATGACTTTTAAGGTATTGCTTTTGAAAATCGGGTCAGTTTTGACGAAGTTATGGAAGTCGAAAGATCTTACCAATTCGCTTATGGATTTTTTTGGCATAAAATTTTGGCATGAATATGACCAAAAATCGAAGTTCATTTAAATGCATTTCTATAAATGCAGTTTTATTCTAGATGCCAAACCATGACTTTTAAGGTATTGCTTTTGAAAATCGGGTCAGTTTTGCCGAAGTTATGGAAGTCGAAAGATCTTACCAATTCGCTTGTGGATTTTTTTGGCATAAAATTTTGGCATGAATATGACCAAAAATCGAAGTTCATTTAAATGCATTTCTATAAATGCAGTTTTATTCTAGATGCCAAACCATGACTTTTAAGGTATTGCTTTTGAAAATCGGGTCAGTTTTGCCGAAGTTATGGAAGTCGAAAGATCTTACCAATTCGCTAGTGGATTTTTTGGCATAAATTTGGCATGAATATGACCAAAAATCGAAGTTCATTTAAATGCATTTCTATAAATGCAGTTTTATTCTAGATGCCAAACCATGACTTTTAAGGTATTGCTTTTGAAAATCGGGTCAGTTTTGCCGAAGTTATGGAAGTCGAAAGATCTTACCAATTCGCTTGGGGTTTTTTTTGGCATAAAATTTTGACATGAATATGACCAAAAATCGAAGTTCATTTAAATGCATTTCTATAAATGCAGTTTTATTCTAGATGCCAAACCATGACTTTTAAGGTATTGCTTTTGAAAATCGGGTCAGTTTTGCCGAAGTTATGGAAGTCGAAAGATCTTACCAATTCGCTATGGATTTTTTTGGCATAAAATTTTGGCATGAATATGACCAAAAATCGAAGTTCATTTAAATGCATTTCTATAAATGCAGTTTTATTCTAGATGCCAAACCATGACTTTTAAGGTATTGCTTTTGAAAATCGGGTCAGTTTTGCCGAAGTTATGGAAGTCGAAAGATCTTACCAATTCGCTTGGGGTTTTTTTTGGCATAAAATTTTGACATGAATATGACCAAAAATCGAAGTTCATTTAAATGCATTTCTATAAATGCAGTTTTATTCTAGATGCCAAACCATGACTTTTAAGGTATTGCTTTTGAAAATCGGGTCAGTTTTGCCGAAGTTATGGAAGTCGAAAGATCTTACCAATTCGCTAGTGGATTTTTTTGGCATAAAATTTTGGCATGAATATGACCAAAAATCGAAGTTCATTTAAATGTATTTCTATAAATGCAGTTTTATTCTAGATGCCAAACCATGACTTTTAAGGTATTGCTTTTGAAAATCGGGTCAGTTTTGACGAAGTTATGGAAGTCGAAAGATCTTACCAATTCGCTATGGATTTTTTTGGCATAAAATTTTGGCATGAATATGACCAAAAATCGAAGTTCATTTAAATGCATTTCTATAAATGCAGTTTTATTCTAGATGCCAAACCATGACTTTTAAGGTATTGCTTTTGAAAATCGGGTCAGTTTTGCCGAAGTTATGGAAGTCGAAAGATCTTACCAATTCGCTTGGGGTTTTTTTTGGCATAAAATTTTGACATGAATATGACCAAAAATCTAAGTTCATTTAAATGCATTTCTATAAATGCAGTTTTATTCTAGATGCCAAACCATGACTTTTAAGGTATTGCTTTTGAAAATCGGGTCAGTTTTGCCGAAGTTATGGAAGTCGAAAGATCTTACCAATTCGCTAGTGGATTTTTTTGGCATAAAATTTTGGCATGAATATGACCAAAAATCGAAGTTCATTTAAATGCATTTCTATAAATGCAGTTTTATTCTAGATGCCAAACCATGACTTTTAAGGTATTGCTTTTGAAAATCGGGTCAGTTTTGCCGAAGTTATGGAAGTCGAAAGATCTTACCAATTCGCTAGTGTATTTCTCGGCATAAAAGTTTGTCATGAATTTGACCAAAAATCTAAGTTCATTTAAATGTATTTCTATAAATGCAGTTTTATTCTAGATGCCAAACCATGACTTTTAAGGTATTGCTTTTGAAAATCGGGTCAGTTTTGCCGAAGAATGGAAGTCGCAAGATCTTACCAATTCGCTAGTGGATTTTTTTGACATAAAAGTTTGACATGAATTTGACCAAAAATCGAAGTTCATTTAAATGTATTTCTATAAATGCAGTTTTATTCTAGATGCCAAACCATGACTTTTAAGGTATTGCTTTTGAAAATCGGGTCAGTTTTGCCGAAGTTATGGAAGTCGCAAGATCTTACCAATTCGCTAGTGGATTTTTTGACATAAAAGTTTGACATGAATTGACCAAATATCGAAGTTCATTTAAATGTATTTCTATAAATGCAGTTTTATTCTAGATGCCAAACCATGACTTTTAAGGTATTGCTTTTGAAAATCGGGTCAGTTTTGCCGAAGTTATGGAAGTCGCAAGATCTTACCAATTCGCTAGTGGATTTTTTGACATAAAAGTTTGACATGAATTTGACCAAAAATCGAAGTTAATTTAAATGTATTTCTATAAATGCAGTTTTATTCTAGATGCCAAACCATGACTTTTAAGGTATTGCTTTTGAAAATTGGGTCAGTTTTGCCGAAGTTATGGAAGTCGAAAGATCTCACCAATTCGCTTATGGATTTTTTGACATAAAAGTTTGACATGAATTTGACCAAAAATCGAAGTTCATTTAAATGTATTTCTATAAATGCAGTTTTATTCTAGATGCCAAACCATGACTTTTAAGGTATTGCTTTTGAAAATCGGGTCAGTTTTGCCGAAGTTATGGAAGTCGAAAGATCTTACCAATTCGCTTGGGGTTTTTTTGGCATAAAATTTTGACATGAATATGACCAAAAATCTAAGTTCATTTAAATGCATTTCTATAAATGCAGTTTTATTCTAGATGCCAAACCATGACTTTTAAGGTATTGCATTTGAAAATCGGGTCAGTTTTGCCGAAGTTATGGAATTCGAAAGATCTTACCAATTCGCTTGTGGATTTTTTTGGCATAAAATTTTGGCATAAATATGACCAAAAATCGAAGTTCATTTAAATGCATTTCTATAAATGCAGTTTTATTCTAGATGCCAAACCATGACTTTTAAGGTATTGCTTTTGAAAATCGGGTCAGTTTTGCCGAAGTTATGGAAGTCGAAAGATCTTACCAATTCGCTAGTGGATTTTTTTGGCATAAAATTTTGGCATGAATATGACCAAAAATCGAAGTTCATTTAAATGCATTTCTATAAATGCAGTTTTATTCTAGATGCCAAACCATGACTTTTAAGGTATTGCTTTTGAAAATCGGGTCCGTTTTGACGAAGTTATGGAAGTCGAAAGATCTTACCAATTCGCTATTGGATTTTTTTGACATAAAATTTTGGCATGAATATGACCAAAAATCGAAGTTCATTTAAATGCATTTCTATAAATGCAGTTTTATTCTAGATGCCAAACCATGACTTTTAAGGTATTGCTTTTGAAAATCGGGTCAGTTTTGCCGAAGTTATGGAAGTCGAAAGATCTTACCAATTCGCTAGTGGATTTTTTTGGCATAAAATTTTGGCATGAATATGACCAAAAATCGAAGTTCATTTAAATGCATTTCTATAAATGCAGTTTTATTCTAGATGCCAAACCATGACTTTTAAGGTATTGCTTTTGAAAATCGGGTCAGTTTTGCCGAAGTTATGGAATTCGAAAGATTTTACCAATTCGCTTGTGGATTTTTTTGGCATAAAATTTTGGCATAAATATGACCAAAAATCGAAGTTCATTTAAATGCATTTCTATAAATGCAGTTTTATTCTAGATGCCAAACCATGACTTTTAAGGTATTGCTTTTGAAAATCGGGTCAGTTTTGCCGAAGTTATGGAAGTCGAAAGATCTTACCAATTCGCTAGTGGATTTTTTTGGCATGAATATGACCAAAAATCGAAGTTCATTTAAATGCATTTCTATAAATGCAGTTTTATTCTAGATGCCAAACCATGACTTTTAAGGTATTGCTTTTGAAAATCTGGTCAGTTTTGCCGAAGTTATGGAAGTCGAAAGATCTTACCAATTCGCTTGGGGTTTTTTTTGGCATAAAATTTTGACATGAATATGACCAAAAATCGAAGTTCATTTAAATGCATTTCTATAAATGCAGTTTTATTCTAGATGCCAAACCATGACTTTTAAGGTATTGCTTTTGAAAATCGGGTCAGTTTTGCCGAAGTTATGGAAGTCGAAAGATCTTACCAATTCGCTAGTGGATTTTTTTGGCATAAAATTTTGGCATGAATATGACCAAAAATCGAAGTTCATTTAAATGCATTTCTATAAATGCAGTTTTATTCTAGATGCCAAACCATGACTTTTAAGGTATTGCTTTTGAAAATCGGGTCAGTTTTGACGAAGTTATGGAAGTCGATAGATCTTACCAATTCGCTTATGGATTTTTTTGGCATAAAATTTTGGCATGAATATGACCAAAAATCGAAGTTCATTTAAATGTATTTCTATAAATGCAGTTTTATTCTAGATGCCAAACCATGACTTTTAAGGTATTGCTTTTGAAAATCGGGTCAGTTTTGACGAAGTTATGGAAGTCGAAAGATCTTACCAATTCGCTTATGGATTTTTTTGGCATAAAATTTTGGCATGAATATGACCAAAAATCGAAGTTCATTTAAATGCATTTCTATAAATGCAGTTTTATTCTAGATGCCAAACCATGACTTTTAAGGTATTGCTTTTGAAAATCGGGTCAGTTTTGCCGAAGTTATGGAAGTCGAAAGATCTTACCAATTCGCTTGGGGTTTTTTTTGGCATAAAATTTTGACATGAATATGACCAAAAATCTAAGTTCATTTAAATGCATTTCTATAAATGCAGTTTTATTCTAGATGCCAAACCATGACTTTTAAGGTATTGCTTTTGAAAATCGGGTCAGTTTTGACGAAGTTATGGAAGTCGAAAGATCTTACCAATTCGCTAGTGGATTTTTTTGGCATAAAATTTTGGCATGAATATGACCAAAAATCGAAGTTCATTTAAATGCATTTCTATAAATGCAGTATTATTCTAGATGCCAAACCATGACTTTTAAGGTATTGCTTTTGAAAATCGGGTCAGTTTTGCCGAAGTTATGGAAGTCGAAAGATCTTACCAATTCGCTAGTGGATTTTTTTGGCATAAAATTTTGGCATGAATATGACCAAAAATCGAAGTTAATTTAAATGCATTTCTATAAATGCAGTTTTATTCTAGATGCCAAACCATGACTTTTAAGGTATTGCTTTTGAAAATTGGGTCAGTTTTGACGAAGTTATGGAAGTCGAAAGATCTTACCAATTCGCTTATGGATTTTTTGGCATAAAATTTTGGCATGAATATGACCAAAAATCGAAGTTCATTTAAATGCATTTCTATAAATGCAGTTTTATTCTAGATGCCAAACCATGACTTTTAAGGTATTGCTTTTGAAAATCGGGTCAGTTTTGCCGAAGTTATGGAAGTCGCAAGATCTTACCAATTCGCTAGTGGATTTTTTGACATAAAAGTTTGACATGAATTTGACCAAAAATCGAAGTTCATTTAAATGTATTTCTATAAATGCAGTTTTATTCTAGATGCCAAACCATGACTTTTAAGGTATTGCTTTTGAAAATCGGGTCAGTTTTGCCGAAGTTATGGAAGTCGAAAGATCTTACCAATTCGCTTGGGGTTTTTTTGGCATAAAATTTTGGCATGAATATGACCAAAAATCGAAGTTCATTTAAATGCATTTCTATAAATGCAGTTTTATTCTAGATGCCAAACCATGACTTTTAAGGTATTGCTTTTGAAAATCGGGTCAGTTTTGCCAAAGTTATGGCATTGCAAAGTTCGACCCATTTCTTGTTGATCTTTCAGGAATAGAACTTTTAACATGAATGTATTCATACATATATATGAATCAACGACTCTGATTGGCTTTTTTTTTCATGTGTGTATGTTTGTTTTTTTAGTACAATAACAACAATAACAAAACGAAATGAAAATCGCTTCAAAACTTCCAAATGACATTAACAAATGCCGCTTATCGCTCCCAAAGCATCCAAAAACATAATGCAATATTTAAACTGAGCCAAACGGAACGAACAAACGAACGACGCCAGCTGACGATGAGAGTGAAAGTGCCAAAACAAAAAACAAAAAAACGAGAAGAGAAAAAATGTAAGAAATGAAATAAAAACAACATTAAACACAAAACGCATTGTAGCTGATTCCCCCATATTGGCTCTATCCATAAAAACGCCTGATTACCGCACTCGACAGAAAGGCCTCCCCCCCAACCTTCGATTCTCCCCCGTTCACCTACCCTCCGCCACTTGCCACTATGACTGCACTTTTTCTCAAGCGTGCAAATGAAATTTCCCATATGAGGCTGACGATGTGTTGCTGTGTTGCACAGTGAAATTCACGTCTCATCTTGTCTCGGGGCTTCATCCAAAAAACAAAAACTGTACCCTCCCCCCCTTTAACCTCTTTCTCTCCCCACTGTGCTGCTTCAATCGCAGCGCGTGCGTTTTGTTTACAGTTGCAAGTTTTTGTTATTATTATACACTAGCAAAGAGTACATTGACTTTACAGTGCATTTCTAGAAGTATTTTATCGATATTTTCTACTTTAGATACAGTTTTGGGGTTTATATTATTTTTGCAATATTATCAGGGAATGTATTATTTATCATATCGTGGCAAGCTCAAGAAATTCCTCCTTAGTCAGATTCAACTTCGTTTTTTCTTTGTTGAGTAACCAGTATTTGGTGTGCTGGAGACTTCGATTCGTTTCGAATTTTTAGCTGGTTTTATTTTTGTTGCTGTTTATTTTTGTTGCGACTGCTGCAGTCAGTCAATGACTGCATTTGTTGTTATTATTTTCGTTGTTGCTGTTGTTATCTCAACTCAAAAAACAAAAATCTGTTGTTTGACTCACTCTCCCTAGACAACTCTCAGTATGCCTTCGACCATGATTTCATGATTGGCTTTCGATTGAGCTGCTTTTGAAATCTCGTTTAATCATATCCTCACCGAACCGGGAGCAACCATAAATTAATTGAACAGCCAGCTAATTCCGGAAATCTTGACTCTAAACAAGTTTAATTTTATGTATTACGCACTAAATTTTTAATGTTTGTTTTCATTTTGATTTTGATTGGAAATGTCATTAAGTTTTGTAGTATTGCTGACAATTTGTGCGTACTGTAAATTCACGATTCGCAATTATCGTTAAGTTTACACGTAATTGCCAGTTTTGTATGATTTTTCATGACTTCCTTTTTGATTGGCAAATCAAGTTTGATTTAAATTGAAATGTTGTTAACTAAACAGTTACCAAATATGGCAAAAAATAACGTTTTATTATACAAAGTTTCGATAATTTCCTAGCTACTTACGTTAATTAACTGTTTTTCAAGGTTTTATTTGTTGAACGTGAGATAAACATAGTAAAATCTAAAATGGAGAGAGCCTAGTCTATTTTCTACTAAGTTAAGAACAGTTTGTTTTTATTTTTTGCCCCAAGAATCCTCTTTTACTATCCATCTTTAAGAAAGTAACTTTAAATAAAGCTCAATGCTGTGAAATGTGCTCAGAACGGATTTAGAATTGTTATTTCAATGCTTTGGATGCAAGTTTTATAAAAGTTTTGCAATTGATGCTCTGGCGCCTGACTTTTGTGTCCCACCCCCATTACGACGCCCCAAGTTGACGTCATTGCGTGCTGGGACATTTGACGTCATTATAAAAGAAAGAGATGGCAAATAGAGTGACGAAGTGGGGAAGCACATGTTAATGTGAGATAAAAGTATGCTCATAACATTTTAAATGTAACATTGCATAACTGTTGAGTGTTGAGTGAGATGCAGCGTTGCCAGATCAATGCGCACGCTCACTGAGAACGAAAGAGAGTGGGAGAGTAATATCGAAACATTCTGTAGAGTTTCTCAGAGTGTCCTTCACTGAAGGAAAAACAGCTGTGGGGAAGCTGCAGCCACGAGAAATTCATCGGTGACGTCTCCTTGAACTCAACATTTGTCGAGGCCAAATAGCATATATCCTTATATACCCAAATAAATATGTACATAAATCTATATACACATTTGATGTTACATGAATTTTGGGTGTTTTGGCCATGCCATATGTGTTGTGTCGGCCATTACGGCGTGTGTGTCTGTGTAATAAAATTAAATTTTATTACTGCCGTATGTTGTTTTGCTATTTGGCAAGTAGGCAACAGTTCTGATACTAAATGCCACACCACCAAGCATCTCCATCTCCGCTATTTAGTACCTGTCCTTGTTTAAATATTTATGTCATCAAAAGGTCAAACTCAAAAGTGGCTTTCACGTAGCAGCTCAATTATTTAGCTTGCCGTTAAATTTGTTTATTCAAAGTATTCTAGTTCCCTATTATATGCTAATCCCGAACCCTTGAATGCCCTTAAATATGTATTGAAGTTCATTGACTTGTTTAGACTTTGGTAACAATTCAACAACCACAACAAAACCTCTTCAAATCTCAAAAGAAAAGCGGTCAAATTGCATGCAAATTAAAGAAAAGGGTTTCGGATAAATGAGATGAATTAAATATTCGGCAGAAACATAAGAGAAAGTTTGGATGTTTATTATAATATTATAAATATCAATTCAAGTTCCTTACTTTTATACTATTATTTGGCGCAATGTTCGTCATGCTGTCTGTCTGTATGAACGCCAACTTTAATCGACACCCGTAAAGCTAAGAACTTGAAACTTTCCAAATATTTTTTTGAACGGGCGGCACAGACAAAGTGTCAACATTTGGTGGCTGCGCCTACTGCAGGGTTCAAAATCGATTGAATCAACTCTCATACTTCCCACAAACTTACAAAAACTGCATACATTACTCAAGATCAACGAAGTTTGATTCTTCATTTTGAAATCTTTTTGACTTCTCTTATATACAGCACATATTCCTTTTTCTCATCTAGCACATATTTCTAACAAGAATCCTCATCAAATCTCTTATCACAATCGCATTTATGACAACTCTCACTCTTTTTTAAACACTTCATAAAAATCAGAAAGGAAAAAAGGACAAAAATAAGATGTTCTTTTAGCTTCAGTCAAGGCAAACATTTTCCATGTCCATGACCAATAAAAAGCACATTGTATGGTCCAGCAGAAGCTACACTAACAACAAAAACAAGAGCAGGGACAACCCCCAGTTGGCAGCCAAAAAACCCCCAACAGAATCCAAATCAGACGCTGACACAAATCGATAAAATGAAAGGCAGAGCTGCAATAGGAACAAACGAATTCAGATAGAGACAGAGAGAGCGAGAGAGAAGGAGATATATATGGTTGCGGAGTGGTTAGGAGTGTGGAGTCATGTAATGACAGCATCCAAAAACGAACGGATACAAAGCGATTGAAGGCAGGATGAGGTGTGTTGTGTTTGTGGGGAGGTAATGAAAGTGGAATCGCATTATGTGTCTGGCCAACAACTTTTTTGGTACTTTGGAAACGCATCGGTCGAAAGTGTTGCCAAGTTTACGCTTAATTAGGCTAAAATGCCAAGAGAAATTGAAATTTTTCAAAAGCGGCATTAAACTTGAAAGAACTGTTCACAGTGGGACTTTAAAAGGATCCTAGCAGAGCGCAGATTTGAAAAATATGTTCCGAAATTTTTTAAGAAACTAAAATTCATAACTTAACTTTTTTTTCGGCTCTTCGATGATAAGCAAAATAAAATACTGTATTACAGTTTATTCCATCCATCGAAAAATTGTATGATTCGATGCTTTCATGTAAAAAAAAAATGAATATCAACAAAACTCAAACTCAAATTGTTTGAATAAACATACTTGAACTCGAAATCCATCTTGTATCCTTTCAAGTTTATCTTGTATCCTGAATGCGACTTACTGACGTTGCCGCCAATGAGTCATCGGTGTCTCTCTCTCTCTCTCTCTGTATGTTGTCATAGGCTGGTCTGAGGCTGAGCTACAGAATCGTGTCTGGGCCTGTGTACAAGTACATAGGAAATGCGCACAGGCGAAAGTGATACATAGCATTAAGCCCCCGAGCAATATATTATATGCTTCTCTGACAGGAATACATGCCTGAGCATTAAGAGAGCTCTTCTGAAAATGAGTTGGGGTCTTGCCCTTTTTGCCCGATAGACAAGCTGTTGATTGTTGTGTGCGGTATTTTGTTGTAACGCTTGTTGCCTGCCACCATCAAATTCACAATTGCCTAGATGGATTCTAAGGGATTTTGTGTACTTTCTGAGCTGTGCTGAAGGAAATGTTTCGATTGCCTTGGGCTCAAGTGCATGAAAATTTGATGTGCGACCAAATGAGTCTTGGAATTATTAAACGAACTCAAGTGGAACTGATTATATTGTACTACAGGACTGCAAATATTTGTAAAGCTACGATTGGGTAGACACAATGAACATACATACAATTCCTAAATCTCTACTTTAATGTAGCCTGAAGAAAACTTTAAGCAGGTCTACTGTTTCTACCTGTTTCGCATTTCCACTAGGAATTCCTCAAGTTTTTACACAAATTTTAACAACTTATCGCTACATTAATTGCGGCATCCCCCTAATTGCTTTTGATTCGCTTTAGCTTATGAGTAAAATCACAAACGAAACCAAATAAAAATTAATCAAAACATCAACGTTTCTGTAATGAAACTAAGCAATCGCATAGATACAATTACCTCAAGGCGTTATAACGAAAGTCGACGTTTATCAATTTATTTCAATCCAAACACACATATCGCACGCATCGCACAAACAAGCAGCGCGTCACTCATACGCCCCATGCTCTCGCATCTCCGTTTCCGCCATTGTATCAAAGCAAAAGTTTATTCACATTTGCAATGATTTGATTTATAATTACATTTTGCATGTTCGTATTTGAGAGAGAGAGAGAGAGAGAGAGAGAGAGAGGTGAAGAGACGGCCTAGGTTACAAATTAAAAACTTGTATCTGTATCTGTAATGAAAATTGTAAATAAAAATGTATCTAACCACAAAAGTTTATCTCATAAATGCAAATCGTTATTTTGGCCAACAAATGTTCGCGTGTTCCTCATTGTTTCTATATATTGCCGGCCTGGCGCTTCGCTGCCCATTTGATTGAGTAGATAACACTCAGACAGTGCCCGCCGCCCCTGCCCCTGCCCCTTCTGTCCAACTGCTTGCCACCCACTCAATGCTGGCGCACGAATTTGGAAAGCGACGGCACATTTGCGTCAGGCGTGACGGTCAATGATCAGTTTTGGGTCGACAAACAACAACAAATGTTTATATTAGGCATACAGCCGGCAACAGTTTTGTGTTGTTTTAGTCGATGTTATTGTTGTTGGTTTTGTTGTTGCTGGTTGACGCACTCTAATAACTTTTTTAAACGATGCCAGGCAATTTTGGCTATTAAATATATTTCGGCTTTTGGGCAAATACAATTGAAGCTACTAGTTGAGGCAAGCTGCTTTGTTTAGCAGGGCGTATTAGCTATTTATTATTAAATAAAAAATATATTTTGATTAAAATAATTAATATTGTAATTTTGGCAATTTATAAAAATGTTAATATATATATATTAATATAATATTTAATATACAAAGCATTAAAATAAAAACATTTAACTTAACAAATTGTTAGAATTCCATCTTCTGTCTAAGTAAGTGTATTTAATGTGCGGTGTGTCAAAGCGTTGCATTATAATTGAAGCTTTTTATGAACTGTTTTTATTTTGTTTTATGTCTTTTTTTGTTTTTTGTTTACTGTGCAGCCTCTTTAATAATTTAATTTAGCAGAGAAATTCAACACGCAAAGTTTCAACAGTAGCTTTGTTTATGTCTGTGTGTGTGTGTGTGTGTGTGTGTAGCATGCGATCTAACAGTTAGATACTTTTACTAGCAAATCCTTTCTCTAATCCAACTTCCGTTTGGTTTTCAACAATTTCCGTCCGACGTTCAATGACTTTGGACTTGGACATTTGCGTGACTTGTTGCTGGACTTGAGAAATCTGATGTTCAATAAAAAATATGCTTTTAACACAGCGATTCGATTGATTCATTTGCTGCAGTTGTTGCATTGAGAGCCGCGCCTGTCTGGACGTCAAGTAGCCACTTGTTGATAAATGGGCGAGCAGCAACACCCCATTATCCCCGCCCACACCAGGTGCCTGACCTTGCACTCGCCGCACCATTTCCTTGTGCTTTGTTAGGACCAAAAAAAATCGTTATTTAATTACTTTGCTCATGCGAAATTCTCTCTCGATTTTCACATGAAAATTGGTTCGTTAGCTACTTCCGTGAAATGATCAACAAAAACAACCAAAACATAGTATATGAACTGTCTCAACAAAATTCTGCTGAATTCTCCCTTGAGCTGTTTGACAGGTGTAAAATACGAGATCTCTTTGTATTAACTTAAAAATGACTCAAAATTCAGATGAGAACAAATTTGTTAACAGGAAAAATGATTTTGCTGAAAATTGGCGGCAATTTTGTTCTTAATTCAAGTGAAAATATATATTAATTACTGCTGATGGGCTTTAATTTATGAGCCATAACGATAATTTCTTGAGCAACATTCGAGGAAAATGCAACTAATGAAAAGTGACACAAGTTGGTCTTAAATAAGAATTTTAATTTTGGTTTTTAGTCATGGAAAATTATATAAAAATTTACCGAATTTATATTTTCATACTTAATATATTTATTCGTTTAACTTCAACTTTGGAATTGAAATTCGCGAAACAAATATATACTTAATTAGATGTTTTTATTTGGGAATTAATTTCCATCTTTGAACTTCCCCACACCACACAGGCTCCGCAGGCAATCTTTTTCTGATACGCATTTGATTGAGTGCCTGACATTTGCACTGGCTAACATGACACAAAATGTTGCAGCATCAACGGCAGCAGCTCATTAATTTAATATGAGCTGCCCTCAACTTCCTCCTTCTATTGTCCCACCTCATTCTGGCAATGCTACAAATGCCTGAGTATTAAAATTAATGTGCTTCATTAACAGCTGCCAGAGTTTTGTTTTGCAGTAAGTGCGAGGCAATGTTCAGTTAGCCATAGAAATTTATCTTCAGCTTGCGTCGCGTCGGCACGTGCAAGTTCAAGGTTGTTTGCTCAGTTGCAGTTGGCCAAATCAAAAGTCGCACAAACTATACAAATTTGACTTTGTATCTTTTTTTGCATTAAGCTGTTTTGTGGATGAAAACCCGCTCGTTTTGCATTGCATACAAACTCACAATTGACATACAAAGAGCGTAAAATGCGCAAAAATTCACAAAATTTCGCGTTCCATTTTTGATACCTTTGCATCCATTTTATGACCAGTCTTCTTTTGAGGTGGTTAAAGAAAAGAATGGGTAGAACTCACGAAATATGTTAAAGGTAAATCCATTTTTAGTTAAACATTTCAAAGATTTTGTATTAAATTTATGGTAAAATTTGATTTTCAAAAGTGTATTTTTTTTCTTATTCCCTATTTTATTTTAAGCTTTAACTCCAATATCTAGCAATTTAAAGCATTTATTTAGTTTTGGCTTAATATGTTTTTCGGATATTGATCTCTATATTTTACTTATTACTAACCTAATACATTAATCACTAAAATCTTTCACTCACAACTTTATCAACGTTTTCTTAAAAGTTTTTCACAGGGCATCCGCCCGTCGAGTACATCATTCTTATTGAATAATTCTTGCTTAGTTTTGGGCATTATACAATGTTTGGTTTATTTATTTACTGCCGCCAGCTCTATACGCTGCATAGAATACTACTTTTGCAGATGCTTCCTCCATCTTTAGCTTATTCATCTCTTTAGTCGCCTTTGTGAAAACTATGCCGCATATATATCACTTTCAGGCTGCGCAATTGCATATGCTTTATACTTAAGAAGCTGCATAGCTCAGCTCAACTGCAATCAGAATCTTTCGAATTTGTTCTCTTTCTGTTCTATACAAGATAACAAAAGACTCGCTTTGTATTTACTTATAATGGTTAGAGCTGCTTGCTAGCTTGCATTTTGCTTTGCTTTTAGTCAGTCTGGCCTTAGCTATTATTATTATTATTCATATTTATCATTTCATTGCATTTCAACTAAAGCACAAATGAAATGTCAGAGAGTAATGTAGATAATAAATTATATACTTGATATTAACTTAGTTTTGTAGCTAGAAGTTTTTAGTAGTGAAATTTGTTTCATGTGAAATCAGTTCAAGAATGCAAGAGAATGTAGAAACGTTTGATCGACCCAAATAATTATTGATTTATATATTTTTACCCTTAGGATAAGCCATCTTCGACTGCCGCATTTTCTTTTACATATTTGCTTTGACCCTAACTCAAGATGAAAAAATTCCCTCATAAGCACAAGAAAATATTTTTAACATTTCTTTTCTATCGTAAGCGAAAGAGAAAACTTTATTAAGCACAACAATGTATAGCATAATTAAATTTAAGTTGTTCTTAGCCAAAAATGACTTATTCTCGCATTTTTGCCAAAGTTCTGGACCATCTGGCATGCCTTTAAATAACCCCAGTGCGTGCCTACAAACTACTTTTATTCTTTGCGTTTCGTTTCATCTCTCACCCCGCTCCTCACAGACTTTTGTTTGTTTTGTATGCGCTTTCTTGCGCTTGCAACGCGTGCATTTTATAGTTTTATTCCTCACACTTTTAGGGCAAACTGAGCATTTTTATGGGCTTGCATGCGTTTTGTTTATGCGATGATGCAAATATTTAAAACTGTGTTGGATTAAACATTTTGTCTTGCATTCCATTAACAATGGTTTAGCAATGGGTTTTTTTTAGGTATTATTTCACACACCTACTCCATATGTATGCCAATGGCCTAACTGTGTTTGGGGTTAACTTCGACACCAAAGGTGTTCATAAACTTATAATTAATCCATTAGTGTGTGCAGAAAGCGACCTAATGTAATCTAGCCGGGTAATTTGAATTTTTTGTTAACCCTTAAAACAAAACAAACAAAAACTTTAGTTGAGCAAATTTCACTTAACCCAACAAACACTTGAAAATTACATGAAAATTTGGCAATTTTCATTTGTGTTGCGAGCATTTAATGAACACTTTTCGGCCTTTATGGTATGTGGGTTATTTACATATAGTTGGGTCGGAGCTTTAAGGTTTGGATCGGTTCGCTGATCTTTTGGTTGTGTAAGATTTTTACTTAGTACTATATTTCGGTTTGATGGCTCTATTCGTGCTTTCTGGACTGTAAACTATTTGTCTTAGTACATGTTTGTACTCGAGACCTATTTGAAGGTTTAATTTATGAAAATTGTGATTGCGCGGAGGTCAAGTGTATCAATGAATTCAGCGAGGATTTTATATCAAATTGCAATATTCGACGCAACAAAACAAGATCAGGGCCAAAGCTAAAGGTCAACTTATGCAATTTTATATGTGTGTTAAAAATTAAACTAAAAAATAAATCAAATAACCTTAGTTGACGTATTATATAAATTGTAATGCTTATTAAAAGTAAGCAACTCACGAATTTAATGAATTCTCTCTTCCAATAAACATAACTTAATTGCGTTCTGTTTAAAAAATTTGGTTTTTTTCTATGGCTTTTGTTATAAAAATGTGTGAATCCAAAAAATTATTAAGAACTTGTATGTTTCTACAAAATAATTAATACCCATTGTTCCCTTATTAAAACCCAAAACCTGAAGAGAAATAATTCTTTTTAAGACAATAATTCAACATGATTAAGACTGCCAAGAGAACTCGGTTTATTTGCAGAAACCCTTCATAAATGTGTATATATCGTGTGCAGAAAGCTAAGCCACAGGGCGACAGTAAATCTTCATTAACATAAGTTAACACCCCCACAAGAAGCAGAGAAAGAACTCGGCTCCATCGATACTTCATGGGGAATAGTTGGAAAAGACTTGGCAATTAATCACAAAGAAAGACAGAGACCAGAGTCCAGATCCACAATAACAAGAGTCACAAGAGACCCCCCCGCTTGCACTTAGTTTGCATACGGGGGCTCTTTGCCCCCTTTTGCATCCACACCTTGCATAGTTGTTCTGTACTTAATCGGCTTGGCAGTAGACTCAGAGATAAGAACGAGTTGCATTCAGATCGGCTTGGTTTATTATCACCAAGTAACGGTTAATGTACGCATAAATTAATTATTTCTCAAGACAGATCCAAAGCTCAGACGCAGACACAGTTGAGGGGAACAATAAAAAGAAGGCTTACATCAAATGTCAATTAAAAAAATATATAAGAAATATAATGTAATGTAAACAAAAGATCATATTGTTGACGATAAGGTTCGCCCACCAACAAACTCTTAAGCACTAGAGCTACACAGTGAAAAAAAAAAAAAAAACATTCAAATAAGGTTCATTATACATTCATATTGTAGAATACAAGACATTTTTTTCTATATTATTATTTTAGTTCATAAAATTGATCAAATTTCCACTTTTATTCTTTTGATAATAATATTATTATAGCAACTTGTTGGCAAGAAAACTATTGAAAATATATTGTATAGCTTTTTAAATATTCTTTTTATTAATAATAAAATATCTTTCATAATATTTTTCTCAATAAACGAGCATTCTAGAGAGCTTTTCAAGTGCTTTGCAAACCGGTTGCCCAAATGACAGCTGTGCATCAAACAAACAAGCACAGAATAAAAGAAAACAAATCGAGGTTCAAATCGAGGTTCAAAGTCGAATGCAAGAATTCAAATTGTTGAAATAAATCAAATGTGAGTGCTGTGGGAAATGTTTGAATCATGCCATCAAGAAAAAGATGAGCTCGAAAATCTGGTCAGAGTTCATCATTGTGAGCAAGTCACACTTGATTAGCTTGTCTGCAATCGAAAAGAACCTCTCTGTGTAAGAAGAAGAAGCTTCAACTCTTTTCTTTTTGTATTTCAAGTGGCTTTAGTTTCATATTTGTACAATGTGCCACAAAATGGTATTCGATATGAGAGCAGAGCTAAAGTCGCCACACACAAAATGTGCCAAGCAATCATGTGGGCGTGTCTCGTTGAGATTGTGAGGTGGGGTGTTAGAAGGGTTACTCAAGTCAAGAGTTGTTTTCAAATTGTTGCTCCAGTCCATCTCCCCATCTCCTTGCCCACACACTAAGCTAAACTAAATTGTGCTTCGTCTAGGCGTTGATATCATTTTTTACGACTCGTTGCAATTGCAAATTGAGCGAAAATACGAAATTTGCTTCTGCTTCTACATATAGTATTGTTGTAGGGTCTTCTGTTGGTTCTTAAGTGAAGCCTTTTGAAAGTTGAGTTTGCTGTGCAGTAATTCAAATTCTAAGTAGAGATAATGTTATCTTTTTATTAGCTGTTAAGGCTTCAGTATTACTTACCGAGGAACTACACACCATTATAGTTTCAACGTTCTCCAGCTATCAGCCGCACTAAGGATCCTGAGCGGTCAGTGCCGGCTAATTAAACTGGTATACAGAGCACTTGGCATAGGAAAATTGCCTAAAATGATTCGATAAAAGTTTGACTGTATATATTTTTCTTATCCAATGTAAATAACGTTCTGTTTTCTATCTTTGTACTATGATATTATGGATAATATATTTTTTTTAAATCAGTAATCCTATCCAAAAATCGATGCAATAATCTTTCCCCAATTCTAATTATTTATCTATTAATTCATGGAAATTCAAGTTTTCTTTTTTACTAAAGTATACATAAGTAAATAATGATCTCTCGCATGGTATATACTTAGCCCTTAATGGCACTTCATTAATTGGTTGCATCTTGAAGATTTACAATCGGTAGCCGAATGACTAGTCACAAATCTTGGTAGACTGATTAAATGGTCAGCAGAGACACACAAACAGCGATGGAAAATAAATATCATGAAGTTGTTTTTTTTTTTCCAAGAAATCATCAGCATAGGTCAGCAGACAAGAAGACAAGAAGTCAACGCCAATAATCATGTGTGAAAGAGACAGTAAAATAATAAAGGGGTGGGGGGGAGTGAAAGAGGAAGAGACGAAATTGGCGGCGATTGAATGAAGACCCCGTCGACGACCCCAGACAAGCAGCTAAATATATATATGTACATACTTTATAATAATAAAAATGAGAAACTTGCGTAGGACCAGAAGACAATCAAGAAGAAGCTACAGAAGACTCCAGACTAGACCTCTGACAATATTTTTTTCTTCATCCTCAGGTTTTTCTTTTTGCCTTTTGTCTTAGCTGCAGTGTATTTTGATTATTTTACTTTAGATTTTGTTGTTGTCTTATGTTTTTTTTTTTGATAAATCATGCTCATCATGTAAATTTAAACGCAGCGCGCATGTTAAACAAACAATTTCCCGTGACAGTGTAAAATGTTTTAGCCCCGCGGGTGGTTGAAAGGGGGCGGTTGTTTGGGGGAGTGGGGGCAGCAACAGCTAACCTAATGTAATGCTCGGACAGCGGGGCCCTTGGCTGAGGAAAGACGAAGAAATCGAGTGTTAAATGCAGCTTTTATATTTCATGTTATTCCAATCTCTCTCGCTCTCTCTCTCTTTCTCGCTCTCTTTGTCTTTCTTCTTTGTGTTGATGGATTTCTTCCTGTCATACTCGTCCGTATTATAAACATAAAACAACAAAACTGTTGTTGCTCAAAAGAAGTGCCAACAGTTTTCTTCAGCCTATACTTACTTACTGTGTATGCACATTTCATCCATCCATGCATTGTATGTATGTGGGCTGCTGTCGTGATAGAACTTGTTACTCTTTTGCTTTTACTCGTCGCACACTCACTCATTGTACTTATCATTCAAAATGCGTATGTCAGACACACACATGCAGAAGTTGTTGTTGTTGCCGATGTTAAGGTGGGACTTGAGGTGAGTTATGCAGGCATGCGTTTGAGGTAAATATGAGGGAAGCTTTCTAAGAGGAAATGGATAATATGTTGAGATAAAAACAAAATCATGCATAAGTAACGGTTTTTGCAAGGTATTTGGATTGCACAACTTTTTAATAATAAATAAATAGCACCGAAAATAAAGTTCTTATTAATATACACAAATCTCGGAAGTTTGATTAGATATTTCTATCTAATCGCTTATTTTCAATATTAATAGTTTTACATTTTATAAGCTAAATTAGTTTTTGTGAATTGTTTTTGTGTATGTTGGCGGCAACGACACAATTCCTTATCAAATATTTGATCTTTGATGTGTCAAACGTTTGTTAACAGCAAATTCTTGTGATAATTATTCAAAACACATCCGCACCATTTCCCATTTGAGTTGTGGCCCCTATTGAAGTATTGTCTTGTTTTTTTTTTTTTGGGCTTGTTTTGATTTATTGTTTGTTGTGTTTTCTGTCTTTTTCTCCTTTTCTTTATGGGGGGGAATCGTTGCCCACAGCTGTTCCGTATGGCGTAATTGCAGCAAACCATTTTATTGGTTGTCCCCATTTTTCTTTGAGATTGATGGGAAGATTAACGGCTTGCTTCCTCTTAGTATTTGCTTAAATGTAATTATTGTGAAATAAATTAATAAATTTCTTTGGTTAATTTTAATAGGCTTGAAAATCTCATTTTATCTCGTCTCTAGGCTAAAATGTTAAGCGGCACTGTTAAACTGCGAGCGCCACATGCAGAGCTGTTAACAGCTGGAGAGCATCAGTAGTAGAAGAGAGAGCCAACGCTTGACTTTGCAACTTTTGTGTTTGCTGGCTGCGTTTGCTTTGCATGCGCTCCAGCAAAGACAGAGACAGAACAATAACTAGAGAGGTAGGCATATGCATTGGCATTGTGACTTTTGTTTGAAGTGGCGCTCAGAGCGTTGCCAGACCGTCAATTGGTTTTGATTTCCTCTGATTCGTGATCTTTTTTTTTTATAAGATTGTGTCATTGTGTAAGTTATCAGCACTTGAGGGGGGGTTGAAATTTAAGTGTTCGCATGAAGGCCAATAAAAACCTAACAACTACATACTCGTAACAATGCAATTTCGATAGCCATCGGTCATATGCGGGCATGATTATTTGAAGTGTCTCTCGTTTCAACGCAAGTTTTTTAATGTGCTGTCATTACTTCAAATGGGGGTTGATTCAACCTTAAATAATTGCTGCTGCATGCAACATGATCGATCTGTATGCAGCTACGAAAGTGAAATTGGTAATGCATATTTAATGTGGGCTTTTTGTTATGGTTTGTTTTACAAACATTGAAGTTACATGTGTGAACTTGAGGGTGGAAGTTGCGATGAATGTTTAATCTAAAGCTTGTTTGACTTAAATATTAGTATCTATCTGTACCAAGATTCAAAATTCTCACATTATGAAATGCTGTTTGTTCTACCTGTGTCGTCACAAAAACCCATAACAAAAAGCTAGCTCAAAACACACACACACACGCAACGACGCTAGCTCACCCACACGCACATCTTTGCTTTTACATAGCGCTCTACTAAACTTGCTCTCTCTCTCCTATTCACTCTCCCTGTACATAGCCTCTCTCAGTCAATTATGTTGTGGCTGCTGTTCATGGTGTTTACTTTTTGATTTGCCGTGCGTATTTGTTGCTGCGTTGCTTTGTTTACTCTTGCGTGCTCTCTCTCTCTCTCTTTTCTAATGCGCTCTGGCTCCCTCGTTGGTTTTGCAGTGGCATTGTTTTTTTTTGTTGCTGCTCTTGAGAGCTGTATTTTTGTTGAGCCTTCTACTTATATGTAATATTTATTATTTTAATAATTATTTGCACGTAACATAATATGATATATATATATTATTTTATAATATGACTTACCTTTACTGTCTGCCAGTATTCAATATACCCTCACGCATATCAACTACAGGGTAAACTGAGAGTCGCGCACATTCATGGTACTTCGTATTTACTCGTTTTCTTTGCCTTTGTCCGTCGCTTGCAGCTGCTGTCGCTGCTGCGCTAACTGCTGCTAGCAGACTCTTATTGGATTTCAGTTCAGAAAATATTTTCGCGCTGTGCGGTTGTGTGGAGCGGAAAGTTGCATTCGCTTTCAAATTGTCCAAAGATTTTTATTATTTGTTTTGTACTCGTTCGTTGGCGCATTGTTGATTTCAATTGTGAGAGAAGCGGCAGCAGCAGCAGCATCAGCTTCAAAAGAACTGCAAGCGCTGGTGTTTGGGTTCTATTCGAAGGCGAAGTCGGTGCAATAAAACGCGGCAATAAATGAAATTTAATAAATAATATAAAATCTGTAAGAAAATTGAAAGTGAAATTTTGTTGACGAAATTACAACGGTAAAACAAATGCATCGCGACAACACGCAAATATTTTTTGAATGAAACGCTAAATAGAAGCAGTAAATAAAAAAATTGCAATTCTAACGGCAAAATATTTAAAAATAAAGCAAATATTTAACTAATACAAATACTACAAGTGCTTAACAGTTTAACAACATCAATTAAAAGTGTTTCTTGAGCGATTTCAACTGGAATTGAATTGAACAACAAATGCAATAAGGTACGCGACATAATGAATATGAAACAGAAACTCTCAATTATTTGCATGTATGTCCGCCCTACGAAAGGTGTACATAAACAGTAACACTCACACACACACACAGACAGACAAACAGACAGATGAGAATTGAAACCTTTTGTATGCGTGCAGCCACCACAAAAACTAAATGCGAATAACTTTTTTTTTTGTGTGTGCTGCCCGAAATGAAGTTGAGAGCAAACGGATATAGAGAGCAACATCTAGCAAGGGAGAGTTTGGTAGAGTTTTTAAAAAAGAGTGCATTTAATTGGGAGAGTTGTGCAGCATCTAAAAAAAGAAGAAAAAAACAAGCGTATATTTATTTGCGTATTTTTGAGTGTGTTTGTGCGTGGGTGCATAAGAAAGGGGCTTGCATTATTTTTCAGTGTCCTTTTGAAATGATGTTTTGAAATGTTAATTCAAAGCAATGCATTTTGTTTCAATAAAAAATGTAAATGTGTATGTCGAATTCAGAAAATGTAATTAAATTAAATGTGTAGAATGAGTGAACGAATATAAATTCCAATTAAAAAAACATCTTACCTGACATATGAAACATATTAAAATCTACATTAAAACACTTATTGAAATTTAGAAGAGAAGGAAATCTCAACTTCACAGTTAGATAGAATTTTTTCGCAAGGCAACACATTCTAAAATCGAACTAAACATTTTCATTTTTATCTAAAAAACGTCATGAAAATTAATAAAAATTTAAATCCGAAAGCAAGAAAAATATTTTGATCGACCTTGCTTCTATTTATATTAGAAAATATTATTTAAAGCCAACACTTCTTTCAAAAATGTACGATTTTCACCAATTTATTAAACCTCATATGAATTCCCCTTGCCCAATTATGGCACGTTTCAGTCATAAATCTTATCAGGCATCTCAGCTGATTTTAAGTACAATATCAATTAGTCTTAATGTGTGGGGGACGATGACATTTATTAAAAAAAAATAATATATTTATATAATACTGTTAGTAATTACTTATGACTTGAATATTGAAATTGCAAAACCATCTGTTCAGTGCTCTCATTCATTCTAATCCCCAAAAGATCTCAACTAAGTACATAAATATTTGTTTATAAACAATATCGTAGCGCCACTTCGAGAATAAATATGTATACAATATATATAACAAAATTACATTCTTAATATTTACAAATAAGAGCTAATGGCAGCTAAGCTTTGAGTTTAGTTTTTAATATCACAATGTTTAGATATTGTTTAGAACTTTTTGTTTAGTTTTAAAGCGGATTACTACTAAAATGTTATGTTCTTTCTTATATTTTTTTATGTTAACACATTTATGGAACAATCAATAAAACGGCATAAGATGAACGAAAATAAAACTGAAGACAACAAAAGAACTAAAAATCAATTTATAAAAGCATCTAGAATGTTGTCAATGTCGATCGCTAATGAGCTTTCAAAGATGAGGGGATCAAAAGGGGTATTCTAAAGATTTTAATCAGCCAGAGATTATCGCAACAAATATCTTAGACAATGCTCAGTCTGTTGACGTTTGAAGGCCAGTGAAATTTTACGATACGCCTTTTGTTTTTTGTTATGTTTGTCATTTCGATTGTTTTGCATTTTTTGTTGTTTGCTTTTGGTAGCAACAAACCCCCTCTCTCTTTGGGCTATTCAACGCATGGATTGAAAGAAATGTTCATAATCTTTTCTCGTTTTATTACTTTGCTCATTTATTGTAATCAATTTGCAGCACGTGTTTGCATTTCGATTTCGTTAAGCTTTCCATTTCATTTGTACTATTTTGCATGCTTTCAAAATCAATTTTCTATGCAACTTCAGCTGGTGGTTGGCAAAAGGTTAAGATCTATAAAACATGAGAAAATATATATTTAATATTTTTTCTCAGCTCTATAAAGTATCATACTTAATTCTACTTTGCTCTTAAAAATGCTCTGAATTTTGAAGTGAATATTTAAAACAAACAAAAAATATGCATAACAAAGCTGCCGGTCTGTGTGAATAAAACTCACAAACTTATGCAAATGCATGAAATGAATTTTTGTCTGCTCTGTTTAGATATTCTAATGAAGTTCGTTTTTTTTTTCATTTTGTATTTTAATTAAATTTCGCAAAGCACTCACAGTGACACAATTCGTTAAGCCCTCCGGTGTTATTCGGTTTTATATACATATTTTCATATTTGTTTCACTCGCTGAAGTGTCATATACGTATTAAAAAAAGGGTAACCTACTTGCTGGCGGTCCCTCAACTGCTCCATTTCCTAACGGACTTACTTAAAATGTTATTACCATGCCATATTTATTTTGTAGTTTTGTGTAGTTGTTGCTGGCTTGCGCAATTTTATGATGTGCACAAAAGTTTCGGGTGCTTGAGGTGGAGATTTTTTGTTTCTCTCGAGTGCCGTTAGACTCGCAAGTGAACCCTCGAGAATTAATGAATTTGTGGCATAAATGGAGTACATAAACAAAAGCTTCTCGAGCTCGAGGCTGCACAATAACAAAAACAAGCTAAGATTGCTCCATTTAGCTTTTGCAAATCGATAAGAAATTAGCCGGAACATAGGCTAGGTCAATGCGAGTGTTGCTATAATTGAATTTGAAATCTAAACTCGCTGAGTAAATCAATTAATAAGAATTATTATCAGTAGCAAACGCATCAGAGTACTAATATAATCAAAGCTCTAGGCTTTTGGACTTTGGACTTTATGAAACGCAACAAAAACAAAAGAAAGGAAACCGCAACACAAATTATTGTTATAGATAGACTCGGTGCCATTGTTAGTCTTATCAATCTAAGCCGAAGTCATTGCCATTAAACGAAACGACACAGAAATCGTTGTGTGTTCATCAAGGGAGAGCCCCCCAAACCTTGGAATGTGAGGCGTAATGGCCTTAGCTTCCGCAAAATATCTGATGACAAATATATGATTCCGATGAAGCGCTCGATGAATCTTGCACAAACAGGTGTAAATAGGCGAGAGCGTTAGAGTGGATAAATATTAGTAGCAAAAGATAATGAAATCAAACACGAAATTCATTGATACGCAAATTGCGGGGTGTAAACAACAACAGCAACAATCACACGAGAGTCTGAATAGATAGAGCTTGCTAAATATATATAATATTTATGATTAAAGTATTAAGCGTGTTGTTAATCGTTTGCGTCACTAAAACAAAATTTTGCGACAACTGTCTAAGTATATTTATTGCTATAGGGTTTCTTGATCTGTCAATCAGCTGATTTCGATTCTCTAGTATATGATGTGTAATTTTGCATTAATTTGCCATTCACGCAATCATTTGATACCTTGCCAGGCGGCATTTGTTTTCTATACGATACTTTAGACGAGGTCGTTTTATGCTTATCTATTTTTCGTAGTTGCGCTTATCTTTTTAGCTTGCAAGTTAATGTGATAAACTTGTCGTAATTAGTTAAATGTTCATGTTTATAGGCAAGACATTAATTTTCTAAGTTCCAATCAAGCAAACAAAACGTTTGATTAAGTATCTAAAACAAGTTTCTAGAGTTAATTATGTTTAATTGCATCAAAGGGGAGCTTTTAAGTGTTTATTCTGACATTTTTATTTTGAAAGTTATTTAAATATTTATTTATTAAATATTTTGTTTATTCTTCTTAATACTTGTTTAAGTTTCTTGCTTTATCGCTATACTTTTATGAGTTGCACACATTTAATGGCATTTCCTTTTGCACCTGAGTTTGTTTATTGATAATTTAATCACATGGCTGTGAGCAATTTAGTGCTTACTTAATGACTAAATAATAATTAAGTTTTTCACTATCCTTTTGCATTTTTGGGAAGTCAAAAATATACATAAAAATAAAGAGACTCTCGTTCATACTAGTTCATAGTTAGCTTATTCAATTCATTTTACAGATGTGAAAAATTAATTTTTGTTGATTATTTAGCTTTGTTGCCAGTTGCCAAGCGTCTTTCACATAACCTTCTCTTGAGTGTTTCAATACAATTATTGCGCCTACGTCAGTTGTTATTTTTTTTTTATTTTTACTTTGACGCATGCTATTCTCATAGGCTTTGCTAGGCCTTCAAGATGCGACACCTTTAATTGAATCTGATTAGGCGTGCAACATCCACACACAAAAAAAGTAGTATAATTATTTAATTAAGCAAAAACCATGTTGGCATCTCCTTTATTATTTAAATGTAAAACAAAAGCACAGAAGTCACAAGAGATTTCACTTGTCTTCAAGCCAAATGACAAACGCACAGTTTTGTTAACGCCTACGAGGCAAAAACACAAATAAACCCCCAATGGCGAGAGCCCCATGAAAGACAAAAAAAATGCAGTGGGTAACATGTGATATATATATGATATTATGTGATATTAAGACATTAGCTTATAGTAATTGAGAAGCATTATAACACGTCCCGCTTAAAAAATGAAGGAAAATTGTAGGAATAACTTTTTTCGTATCGCAAAAACATAATTATTAAAAAATTAAAATCTTCTGGTTTTGGGCTTGCCACTGGCAGCAAATTTGCCAGACCTTCGAAAGTTTTCCAGTTACGTGGGTGTCTTTTTTGGAACTTGTCAAGTGCACAACAAACAGTTAAAAGCGGGTGGGTCGAGGTGGGTGGGCGGTGTCTTTGTTGCGGAGTGTTCAAAGTTTTGTTGCGTGTGCTTTAAGGTCGTTTTCACTGATGTGAAGGAACTACATACACTTAGTCATAAATATTTTTGTTTAATTGTTGCCAAGACCATTGTACTACGAGTAATTGGAAACGACAACGGCAACAACTGTAAAAGCGACACTCAATATGACCGTTCAAGTTGATAAAAAAATTTCCTTTTTTTTTGCCATTGAAAATTGGGTCTTGGTCGGCTGCTTGTATCCGTCAGAAGATAGAAAACACACACGCATGAAGGCGTACGCTGATGAATAACTAGACGGACAGAAAAAAACCATTATTTATTTATTTTCTAATTATATGAGTTCTTAGTTCTTTTGCCACTTGTCGTTAACTGGGTCAAGTCTAACAAAATCTAAAGGCGAATCATAATGAAAAAGTGAAATCGCAGCGTTTTAAATGCTGCAATTATTCTCTTGTCATTGACTCATTCTCTCCCGCTCTTCCTCTCCCTCCTTCTCAACCTCTCTAATTGTTTATTTGTCTAATTATCACTTACACTTTTGCTTAGTAATAGTACTTGAGTGTCGCTGTTATTGCAAATTAACCAACTTATTTCTAAGTTTGACACCTTGACAGCATTTGATGATGGCATTGCTAGACGAGTCTACGAGTCTAGACTCGAGACAGAGGAGCAGCGTATTGATTACTTGAGACAAGTGTAGAATGAATAAGGGGTAAGCTATGAATATTAGAAGAAAATTACAATAATAATGTTCCACACATTTAAGTGCTCACTCTACTAACTTCCTCGACTGTAAAATGACTCCTTCTTCTTTTGCTGCTGTCTGACAGCTTAATTAATTTTAATTACATCCAATTTCTCTGGCTGTGTAATCAGCTTACAAAAATCAAGAAATTATAATGAATTATTGTGCATAATGAACTGCATTTTTGTAGCTGCTCTGTCTCTGTCTCTGTCTGTCGCTCAATAAGCCGCCCACTCTCTTATTTTTCTTTCAGTGTGTAGCTAATTGCACAATCGCTTCATCAGACACAAAAGTAATCAATGGACCAGTTGTTGCAGCTGCCGCTTTGCAGCTAAGCTCAGCTGCAATCCTTTCGTACATACAGTTTTTTCGAGTGGGTTTCTGTATTACTCGAATCATTTACAAAAGCTTCTTCATCAGCCCATAAATTCAAAGCTATAAATTCGATGTGCCCACAATAATCGGACACTTAATATTCATTTAACAATCGATCATTGTGGCAATCTATCATTGCACCTATGGTAAAGTTGAGTCATTTCTCAATGCAGCAACTTTTGGGCAACAAAATTCTGACTACATTCTGATGACGTTCATTGGCCACAAACTTAATTAGGCGTCGCGAATAGTTATTTGTGGGCAGCATGCGGGCCACCTTTATCGTTTTTTCTTATTTATACATATTTGCTTGCTTCCCCCTCTCTCTCTCTATCTGATTCTCTTTGTGTTTCTGCTTAGTTACTTATTTCCCTATTGGCATTGCACTTTGCGGGTTTGATTTTTGCCAATGACAGTTTTTTGTTTTCGGTCGTTGAATAAACTTGAAAACTTGTGTAGCTTAAAAAGCTAATAAAAATATATTGAAAAAACAAAAACAACTTGAATATCATGTCTTTTCTTATGCCTTTAAGTTGACAAGCCGTTTCAATCAATTAGTGAAATAAATAAGCTAAAATGCTAAAAATATTCACGTTTAACTTGCAAAAAGCATAGAAAAATGGCATGAAGAAAGCACAGAAACCGAAACTCAAACACTTTAAAAGTGTCAATTAGACAGAAGCAAGCAACAATAGCAATAATTCGTGTTAACTGTAATCAGTCGCGTTGCAGACAATGCTTAAACAATATATATGGTATATTGCGCATACGCAGCGTTGCACATGCAAAACTTTTCTGTGGCACTGCACTCGTCGTATCCTGCAAAAAACCATTTTGAAAGCAACTTGCATGCAGCTGTTAATTTACAGCAAACAAAAACAAAAAACAACAGAAATATGATTAACCGCAGCAGCAGCAGCAACATCAACAACCACCCAAAAAATACAAAACGAATGTTGCAATCTGCATGCAGCTCGACAACAACAACAGCCACTGCAACTGCAATTTCATGATATTTTTGTTCGGGTTGTGTTTCCAAGTCATAATGAAACTGAAAGCAGACAACGTGCAATGGCCAAAACAGTTGGCGTAAATTAAAGTCAAGAAAAACAGTTGAGTTGAGTGAGAGACCATTTACACAATATTTTATACATATAGTAGTTTTTTGCATCTGTTTTTTCTTATTATTATTTTTATTTTTGTGTGTGTTGAGCACACCCCGATTTTTCGCACAGTAGTCGGCAAATCGGCACTGATCTCTCAGTTCGTTATAAACTGGACAGCAAAGTTTGTTGGCCAGGCCAAAGGCATTCGCTGCTGCTGCTGTTGCTGTTTATAATAACTACATTTGCAGTTGCAGTTGTTTATCGTAAATTTGTCGCTGACTTATAGCCATCTACATTGGTAAATGGTATTAATACTCGGTTAAACGCCCTGCTGTGAAAGTACAGCGGCCCGATTGGTCAATTGGTTGATAATGGATAGTTGAACTAAATATTGCTTCATTTTATTTATAGCCTAATTATGCGATATAAAACTAAGAAAGGAAATAAATGGTCTTAGAATTGAAATAGAATCTGTTTATTGATGCATAATCAAATTGCATTGAAAACTAGTCAAAAATCAAGATGAGACAATACATATAAAGGTTCCTTGTTAGGACAACTGTTTCTAATGTAAATTCAGATCTTTTTATGCACTATTAAAAACGTTTGTTCGTTTGTGTCATCTTTTAAAAAGAAAAAATCATCTGCAAAAGCAATTGCAAAAGTGATATTTTCTCATTATAAAGAAATAATTAAAAATTGTATAGTCAGGTATTACAGGTGTAACAAAAGTAGATTTTGAGTATATTTTTAAACGAATAAAAATCGTAAATAAATATGAAATATTATTGTACGCTTCACAACATTTTCGTGCTATAATTTAGTCTACCATTCGGCACGCTTCCCCTCTGTGTTGCACACTCTTTACATCATTTATTATGTGGGCAATCGGGTAATGATTGCGTTTTTGAGTTTAAATTACTTTTAACTTTAGTAGAGGGAGTTTTGTTGGCTCCATTGCATGTTGTAGTTTTGTGGCACGCTTCGTTGACTGCCTACTGCGTTTATCGGATCGCTCGGTTCGCAACTGCAACGGCAACGGCAACAGCGATTGCGATTGCATTGACTGACTGATTGAAGTTAGGCTACGCAGTCAGCCACTTAAAAATGATTTCTGATTTAGATTTCTGTTTTTTTTTTTTTTTCAAAGAGAAGTAACTATCGCACTTGTAGATGCAATTTAAGCAGTAGGCGTTTGTGTGTTGTCTGCTCGTTGGGCTTTTGAGTGTCAAGAACTTGTCTTGGCCATAAAAGAGAAACCGGCAACAATGTGCACCAAATGCACCAAACAAGCCAAACAATTTGATTGCTCTTGCTGTTATTGTTGTTTTTGCTGTTTGTTAAGTTCAACCAGTTTCATGGCTGAGCCACTCGTCGACTTTTATGGCAACTTGCAGACATCAGCAAATAACAAGAATTGGCTGTCAATGCGCAGGTTGAAGTCATGGCTAATACCTAGGCCAAAACATTCGGTCTGACAACCACAAAAAGGGCGAGTTCAAAGCGAAGTTTTGTAGTCAACAAATATGCAAATATTAAATGTTCATGAAGGCTATGCATATCCTAGTATATATTTTTGTGCCAAAGGGTTTTTTTTTTGCCAAGAACTGCTTAAGAACTGTTGTCCAAGCTAGAGTTAAAGCAATAAAGTATTATAGTATGTTGTTGGTTTTCCTTGTTTAAGTTAATAATCATAGTTTTGTCCTATTTTGTTATGCTGCCTTTGAATGAACTTCAAATATTTTGACCTGCATAGCCAAGCATAACAAAGTCAATAAACCCTTTATCACCATCAAACAGGCATAATCAAAACAGAAAAGCAAACGAACCAAAACAAGTTTTAATATCGCAAATACTATATATAGTATTTTTTATAAGCCAGTTTCGGTTTCGGCCACTAGAACCTACGTGTGCAC
This sequence comes from Scaptomyza flava, assembly GCA_030179655.1. NCBI lineage: Eukaryota > Metazoa > Arthropoda > Insecta > Diptera > Drosophilidae > Scaptomyza > Scaptomyza flava. Next base: position 4,181,335 of record JARNME010000029.1, on the reverse strand, counting down.
TCGAGCATTGCGAGGCGAGAAATATTGTTGAAAATGGCGTATTCTTAAAACTAAAACAGAAACAGAAAAAAACTATAATACTAGGCATAACTCAAAGGGGATGAGGAGCGGTAGAGGGGCAGCTTATACATACATAAGTAAGTAAGTAAGTAAGTACGAGTAAGTACCTACGACAAGGCGAGACGGCCGACGTCAACTTTCAAACAGACAAAGCGCCTATGAACCTGGCAACCGGTTTGCTGCTTTTCAGCTTTTTAGCTTTAAAGTAAAACTACACAACAAATAGCAAAACTTGAGCTCTCTCGAGTATCCATAAACCAAACAAGCGACAGCAGCAACCAGCAGCAGCAGCAGCAAAGGGCAGTTGATGTGTAAAGAGAGATATGTACTTGTACGAAATCAGGTTTTAAGTTAAGAAGCTGCTGCTGCTGCTGCTGCTGTCCAATAGAGCGCAGGTAGATGCACCCCAACTTGGCCAGGAGCAGGAAATTGTTGGCCCAGACCAAAGCCACAAGCCAAAGCAAGCGACACACACAATAAGCTGCGTACACTAAGCAAAATTATTTATTATTTAATGTAAATGTAAGAAGTTTTTGTATGCAATTTGTTCCAAACAACTAAAAGCAATTATTGACTTATTTCAAGCTAATCTTTAGAGCTTCTAACCACTGAATTATTTAACTTAATGTTTGAGTTCTCTCAGTGGAGGACCACTAACAATAAGTGTTTTGTGTGAAGCCTTTTTGGTCAATGGCTTTTGCCTCGCAAAAGATCAGCAACAGCAGCAACAGCAGCAGCGGCAGCACTACCAGAAGAGACACCAAGTTGGGGCGAAGTCGTCGTCGTCGTCGTCGTCGTCATCATAATCATCATTCATTTTTCATTTTTCATGGTTGAGTGCCTGCCATGCAGTTAGCTCTGATTGTTTACAGCTGCCGTCGAGTCAAGTCGAGTCTAAGCCAAAGTCTGAGCTCGAAAACTGGTTTCTTCGTTGTCTCAAGTCTCGACCCAAAGGCGTCGCACAGCTGTTGGCCAGGTTCAGAAATTTAATATGCTCTCTACGCAGGATGCAGACAGACAGACAGACAGACAGACTGACACCGACAGGCATACTGACAAACCAACAGGGACAGACCCGACACAAGTACTCAAGTGGATGGCTGGGATGACTGCAACTGATGTTGGGAGCAAGAGAAGGAGCAGTAACAGCAGAAGAAGCGGGAGCTGAAGCTGTTAGCCAGGAGCAGCGGTTGCGGTTTGACCTAAAACTTTTCAAAAGACGTCGCGTCACGTCGCCTCGCTTGATATCCGTCTGTCGCCCCCCGCCCCTCTATCCCTCCGTTGAACAGCGCATATGAAAATGTTGAAATTTTGCTTTTGGGCCAAAGCTTTGTTGGTCCGATTCTTGTCTCGTCGCTTTGTTTTTTTTTTTGCAGTTCCTCCACTTTTTTTTTATATTTTATTTCAATTTTGTTGCAACTCATTATTTTGCGGTTGAAGAAGTTCGTTCTGGGTGCTGCGGGGCCCAACTTCAGCTCTGGCGTTGAAGTGCATAAATAACTTTTTTTTCTTTTCTGTTCTGTAAAACGGTAAACGATATACGCTGATGTTTTTGTTGTTGTTGCTGTTGTTGCTTGTCTTTGGCTTAATCTCTGGGGCATTAATATACTATGTATGAGCGTTGGCTTAGTCAGATTTCAACGTGTTTTGCTCGTGGGTGAAGTTTGCAATGCGATGAGATGAGTTAAGATGAGTGGCAAACTGATTGCGTTGGTCAGCAGCAGTGTAGGTTTAAACAGAATAAGTTTTACTAACGGGTTCTTTTTTGTTTTTGTTTCTTTTTGTCTTTTCGTGTTCAAGGCAGGGCAGGAAATGCTTTAGTAAGTATATATAATAGTTATGTTTTGCTGGCTTTATTTATTTACCTGCCTTTACCATAGAAGGTCTTTTAATATTAACCTCAATTAATCTTAATTAGCTAACATTTATTTCACAGCCTACGCTCTAAACTCTAATGATTGTTTATTTATAGTTAATTGCTTTATATTTTGAATGTTGCAGATATACTTTATCATTAAAACTGTTTTGTATAGTACATGAATATGACAAATAATTGATTAATTAGCCTAAAATACTCCAAAATGTTTTAGTTTATAAGGCTATAACTAATGAAGATTATTAATCTTATCTAATCTAAACGAAATTTGTAAACATCTACATTTATCTCATACAAATATTTGATTTCCTATCGTTTACAACAACAATAAACACCCGAAATGCACTTATATTTTTATGAACTACATCTCTTCAAAGTTAATTGCTTGTCTTTTTGTTTATTGACTCTTTCGATTCCATTAAAGTATAGCGTATATAGCGTATACGAGTAGTTTCAAAGTGCTTTTTTCAACTGATTTTTGTATTTATATTAATTTGCTTTGCTCTGAAAGAAACAACAAAATAAATGCCAGTCCATACATAAAATACTTATTGATGTCATATAAATCAGCGCAACAGCTGCTTGTACTACAATTTCTATTGGCGCTTTCACTTGCAGATGTGTTTTCTATCAGTTTTTTGCGCGCTTTTTATGGTTTGCTTATTTTTGTATTAAAAGAGGCAAAGAAAACATTAATATATTTTTCTTAAAATATATTTTTTGTCACATGTTGTGCATTAAATTTATTAACAAAATCATATTCGTTGTTTGTTTTTGTAAATCCAACAATAAATTCATTGATTTAACCCAAAAGAGTCTCAATGCATAAATCAGTGCAGCAATAATAAATTAAATGTGCGTATAAGTATTTACAGTCCTTCCTTTGGTGGGAAGGCTTGCCTCAAGCGCATCTGAATATGAAATAAACAAAACAAGGAAGTTTATTATATTTGCTTTTCCTTTGTTGAATTTCAGTGAATATAAATACAAAAAAAAAAAATATTGCACATGCATGCAAATTGCATGTTTTAATGAAATATCAGCGACGTGATCCAAAGTTAAGCACCACCCCACACCCAATCCGACACGATCCTCGAAGCGTCGACACTTTCGTTTTTTTTTTGTTCGCCCCCGAGGGGAGCGGCAGTAAGCGCATTGCAGTTAAATCTTTGATATATTGCCCGTCTTTAGCGTTGGCAAATGCGAAATTTATGCCGTTTAATAACATTTTGATTTGTTGTTCGGGCTCATCGCAACTTCATTATTTATTTGCTCAGCTGAATTATGTGCGAAGTGAACCCTGAGCTCAATTTGTTTAGTTTCCAAGAAATAAAAAGTATTAAAAAACAATGAAATATGTTTAAATTAAAAGTAAAAATATAATAATGACAAATCTTCACTCATGTTTCATCATTTATTTGACATTATTGCCGCCTGGCAATGTTCCCGACAAGTGACTCAGGCGCCCCCAAATTACTGATTGTGATAAGGCAGCGAAAGTCCCTAGATTTAAATGGCATTTATGTGTGTTATCATTTAGTTTAGATAAACAAACGTTCCAAATTTATTTATTGTAGGCTGTGATAAGAATTCCGTTTTGAAATGCGTTTGTTAAATTGGTGGCGATGAATTCGGGTCAACTGCATTTTGGAGTTATGTTTATTTTCAATGTGGGTTGATGAGAGTTTGATAAGTTGGGATTTGTTGATAGCAATATGATTAATAGGTATCAATTGACATACTTTTAGAGTAATATTTTAATATTTCCCTTTCTTTTCTTGCAGAAAACCTTATGTAAACAACTTTCATAAACTGAGAAACTTCAGCGGTTTTTAAGAAGCAATTTAAGGTAAGTTTTAATTCCTTAATTTCATTAAAGAAAACCTTTCAAACATTCAATTTCCAGCAAAAATAGCTTAGCATAATTGGAGCACACATTCAATTTAATTTTCAGTTTTGTTTTTTTATGGAAAAATTCCTTTGCACACACATTGAACTGCCTTTGAAGCGTGGGCGCCATTGTGCGATAATCAAATTCAAATTGTAAAAACAGCTGTGCAAATGGCACAGAAACTTAATCTGAATTTTAAACCAGAACCACAACTCGAACCAGATATATCGTTTAACCCAGTAAATATTATTTAAATATGCAGCAATTTAATTAGAATTTATGGCCGCACAATTCAAATGTTTTATAATTATCGCTTAAATGTCGTTAATATCTCAACTTTTATTTAATTTAATGCGCATTTCTATGATTTGCATGCAACGCAATTTATGCAACAATCAACTTGCCATTGGATAATGTCGCAAATTGCGGCGCATGCAGGGCTCTTTAATGTGTTTTTGTTTTAAATTGAAATATTATTTGTTTATGTTTATATTGGTCACACGATATGTTTGTTCAGCGCAATGTAAGTTACTTTGAAAAGCTGTTTTGATAAGAAGTGGATATAAGAAATTTGCTTAGGTGTTAGCAGAATATCTTTAGCTGCGATACATGGAAATCAGTAAAAATAGCTTATTGAATTAACACATTCACAACTTAAACGTTAATCTTTAGTAAACAATATAATATATTTAGCTAACATTTGAAACCGCAAAATGCGATAAACAAAAATCTTTTTAAACGAAGACCTCATACTCTATCCACACATTGCAATATGAAATCAATGTCGCATTAAAGTGAAAATTGAACGATTTGCAATGGTTTTTCTCTGTGTGTAATTGAAAAAATGTAAACACACAAAACGAGCAATCAATGAAGCTACTTTTCATGCATGCCGCGATAGTCCAGAGAGAAACGCAATTTCAGCTTATCTAAGATTTTATGCTTTGCACTTTGTTTTTTTGTTGATTTATTTATTTTTGTAAAGCTGCCATGACAAGTCAAGTTTGTTGTGTTTTTTCTATTTTGGCAAGGTTATTGCACACGAGAACTACTCGAAAAAACAAACAAAAACAAACTCAAGAATAAATTTTAAGAAACGGCAACAAACAAACAAAGCGATAATTAAATATTTGATATGTCAGCTGTTTGCTTGCTGTTGCGGAGTCGGAGTTAGTCGGAGCTACAAAGGAAAAGCTGCAGGCTAATAAAAATACAAAAAACAGTTCAGATTTATTTACAGTAAAGATTATTGTCAAGTACTCAGAAAAAGTATATTGAGTGTCAGAAAATCTTTTTGTTTTTAATTCAGATTATTGTCAGAGTTTTGTTTCTTAGGTTGTTTAGGTTTAGGAAAAGAAATATATTTATGTACTCGCATAAATATTTATTGATACATCTTTGGATCGGACATGCAGTGTTCAATTGTTGTTCATGTTGTGTTTTTGTTTTTATCACAATCTCAATCAGCAGCTATTGGCTTGCAAGCCTTATCAGGCAACTGGTTGGGCAGCAACAACTTCCGCAAATGTCCAAGATTTATCACAGCTTGTTACTGCACAAACACCGCATAAACACACACACACACACACACACTCTCTCTTATACAAGTACAATTCATAACTCATTTCTTTTGTTGTTTCGTCGCATGAGCAATCACGCAAAATGACAGCACAACTTGTCGTGGCCACAGCAACAACAACAATGCAAACATACTTTGCATATTAAGCACATGCCAAACACATAACAACAACAATTGAAAAGCACTTGCAAGGCGCTGTCTTGGTATTTGCATTTGCATTTGCATTAACCAAAGTGTGACCAACATTGAAAAAAAAAAAAATGAATGCATCTCGTAATGCAAATGCCAGCGAGTGCGAGACGCGTCTTTATGGAGCATTTTATTAGTGCCTTATTTGCTAATGAGCTTATCCATATTTATTATATGCATTATGCGAAGGTCTTTGTGTTATCCAAGTACGGAAATTAAAATGTAAGTGAAAATCAACATCAGCTTAGCCTTTTTAATAATATAACTAACAGGAAAAGGAAACAACTTTCAGGAGTTTTAAAAACCATCATATCTCTTATTTATTTCCTGTTGCATTGCATTCACAGAATAACTAAACTTTAAAATTTAGTGGGTTATATATCTCAGATTATAAGTCAGAACAAATACATTTTTATTGTTGTTATGTTTTGACAATGCTAAGAGACTGGATATATTTATAACTTTCTTTGATATATCACTTTCAATCTAGCTTCAAATCTTTAACAAAGTTATACAAAAACAGCTCTGCTCTATTATTAAATTGTTCGCTTTTGTTACTAGTTGCCCAACACTTTGCAAAGCTTCTGCTTCTTACAATTTGACGCTTTTGTAAGAATCCATCAAGACACAATGGCAACATCTTCTTGCGTCGCTTGCGCAACTCAACTCGTTTACAACACACACACATTTACACGCACAACAAGCAAAGCTCACATGACACACATACCTGTAAAGCGGGTAGACACGCCCCCTTTAGAAAACCAACCAAAAAATATATATTTATTATCATGTAAAACTTTTGTGCAACAATGCGACAACAACAACAAAAGCTGAACACAATCTACAGCCGCTACTGTGCAGCTGGCAAAGCAACAACAGCTAGACTGTCCCTTGCCCCCTGGTCGCCATCTGGTGGTGGCAGCAAACAACGTTCAGCAATTTGTTCTAGTTGATAATTTATTTGAATATTTTGCTTAATTATAACAACAAAAGAAACAGCAGCAAACAAAGTTTTGCAACTAAACTTAACACAATTGTGCAGCAGCGCAGCTTGTGGAATGTATCTGTGAGATACACAAAACTGGTCAAGTTATAAAAGTACTGGGCGTTTAAGTCTGTCAAGTGGCTGGCATTGAGCTAATCACACAAACAATACGCTAAGTGCAGCGACAAGCTATGGAAGTGTTTGTAGATTATATAAACTATTTTTAACAAGCTTAATAATCATATTTTTCATAAGAAACAACTTTTGCAAAGACAGCTCAACTTTTGTTTGATCGATTGTTCCAAAAAGTATGAAATTATTATGCAAAGATTTTATTTAGTGGCTCAAAGTTTCACAAAACTAAAATACCCTATGCAAGAGTATAATAATTGTCATGATCGCTAATTAGTTACCCTCCTTCTCTTTTAACTAGACGAGGGGGGGAAACACAAAATTCAAACTCAGAGCGCCCCACTGTGCCATTATTCGAACTAAGCAATCTAGTCGAGAAGACAAATGATACTATGCCTTAGCATTGGAATTGACTCGAACCGATTCGATGGCTTTCAGCATCCGATACAGCTGTGACGGGGCATTCTGGCTCCAGCTGACAACCACTTAAAGACGATTAACTGAACGTCCAGTTCAGGCGTTGTCTGTGCTTCTTTTCAACTTATAATTTGTGGTTCTATAATTCTTTTTTTTTCCTGCTTCTTTCTTCATATGGCGTCTGATGCGAACTGACACAAGATTCACGCCGCAAGCGACTCAAATCAAAACGTGCATAAATTTATATGCTTTATTATGCGTTTGTGTGTGTGCCACTCCCCTCTCATCTAGCCGCCCTTTTCTGTTATGCTGTTGTATCAAACAGTAGCGGCATTCATTAATCAAAGAGCAGGCAATCGGTTTTGTGTGTCTACTCCCATCAAAAACCATTATCCATTACGTTCAGGGCAGATTCGTAGCTTGCGTATTAGTTACACTTTAGCAGGGATTGATTGTGAGTGCCCCACGGGTTATTTACCAGCGCTACATATGCATGAGCTTGGAACTGATCTTTGGGTTGGGTTGAAGTTTGACTTTGGGTTGGGTCAAGGTAAGAGCCAAGTTGAGCTCATCAGAACATCAGCATCTAAGTGCTTTGCATTTTTGGGTGTGGCTTTATCTGCAAGTGACAGACAAGGCCAAGGAATTAGCTCAGAACTCAGCCTCTCACAAACATACAAATCTAATTGAAGTATCATGCATGAATCTGTTGTCTTGCCTTAGCACAAGTTTACATCCTTAACTTACTCAGCTTGAAATAAATAGTTAAAGAAATGTTGTTTGGACTGCGCAACGCATCGTTGACTAAGTTTATTTATTTGTCTTCTTATTGATTTTTGCCGTTCCTTGTGCATATTGGCAAATTTATGCAAATTTGTATTTATTTAATAAACACGCAAAGAGCTGTGCCTGGGTGGCTCAAGGGGCCAATGTACATTGACAAAGTCACAGTTAGGAGAGTCAGTGGGAAATGTTTATTGGCAATTTGTTGTAACAACTGCAGATGACTATGCATAACTCAGAATACCAAATAGGATTATTCAAAGAGCCTACCATGTCTTTATTTACAGTTTGACATTGTCAGCAAACAGTCGAGTTAGTGACAATGTCACTGCCTATGGCAACTGAGTGAGAATTGTAGAAAATTCCGATTAAATAATAATAACATATCATCATAATGTCAGAAAGAAGAGATTGGACGATAAGTAAGGTACACATAACAAAAATCAATCCCACTTAAACCTAGTTTTTCTTTAAAAACTATAGAAAAAGTTCATAGAACAGTTATATATGCATATAAATGTAATGAAAAAAGCGCAGCAATATCATTAATTATTGTCAACTGTTGCAAAACTTAATTACTTCAATAGTCAATGTTTTGAGCACATTTTTTGTTGCTTTATATGCTTTAAGTTGAGAAGTTCTAATGTTTCAAATAAACTTTGTCTGCAGTGCGTACTTTGCGTATTACTTATTTCTCTTGATGTGGCATAATTGTCATAATCCTTTGTCGTCAGTACGTCAACTTAGTTACGCAGCACGGCAACCGTTTTACTCTATAGACTATCAATTATAAAAGATACGACGCAACTGAGCATGAAATTGGCTGCGTGCTGTCGCCCTTCAACTACAGTACACACCCCCCCTATAGAATATAACAATATAAACCCTGACTTTCACACACATTCGTATTCGTACTCATTACACGGTCATCGTCATTTTCATCGTCATCGTTTGGTAGTCACAGTCGATAACATTTCATGTTTAAACGTACAATAAATATATCTCGTTCTTTATTAATTTATGCATTTTGCATGTTGATTGTCAGCGTTACAGTTGACAAGTTTTCCACAACCCCGCAGATCTCAGAGGGTGGTGGGTTGGGTTAGTGTGCAGTTCGAATATTTATAGTTTGATAGTTAGTTAATCTGGTTTATGAGATAGTAAATGAGTTGTAATGGTTCTTGTTTGTACTTGCTGTTGTCCTTGATTGATTAATTTTTAGAGCCTTGTTAATGTAAGTTTTATACTACCAATAATAAACTAACATTTTGCAAACTGATAATAGTTATGAACAAATGTATTTTGTTGTTGGTTCGATGCCTTGTCTGACATTTATTTAACGCTTGTTCACCATTTATTATTTTTCTCTCTTTGCAGGCATCGCGGCAATTGCGCAACAAATAACATTTCTGCCTAAAGGTGAGTTCAACATTCAGCCATTTTTTTTTTGGCAACAGCAAAAAAGAGAAATATATACGTTTAAAAATTAATTAAATACGTTTGTAGGCGTATCAAATGGCAAAGTTCTTGTGCAAGAGTTGGGCTCAGCGCGGTCAGCAGTTGAAGTCACGGGTTAAAAGTTCATTGACTTGACAAATTTCGTTGCCGTAATCTCGCAGCTAATTGAGTCTTTAAAAGTTTTTAAAGCTATTTATTTTTTTTTGTTAAGAAACAGAAAATTCTATGCTAGCTGTTAATTCACAAAAGTATCCTAGGTATTTAAGACATTGTCAAACATACTCTAATTAGTTTACAACTTTTTGTTATCTTCATTAGACACACAAAATTCCTTTCAGATCTTATCTAACAATAATAATCAAGTTGACTGCTCCACTGACCCACTGATTGTCCGGCTGCAAACCACACAACTGATAGCGTCAAGTGTTGTAAGTGTAAAAACTACAATGTAAACGTAAATTATTTCATAAATACCACCACACCACTAACTTCTGCAAATAAATAGTAAAAGATAAACAGCATTATACAACTTCAATGCACAATGCCCAAAGACTCTCTCTCTCTCTCTATGTGGCATTTTATCAGTGTGCATTGTTGTTTATTGTTGACTTTGGCTAAATTGTCGACTCAGAGAGTCAACATACTCAGTTTGCTGACCCAGTTGCCAGTTCCGCTGGCATTTTCAACTCCCTAATCAGTCAGAAGCAGTGATTTTGTGTGGTTCATTCAACTCCCTTCTGGGACATACAGAAAGAAATTGCTTTCTCAACGAATGCTTCCTGTATGATAAATACTTTTCAAGCCCCGTCCCGCCACTTCACACCATCCCGCCCCAATATGTATATTTGTGTCAAGTTATTGTTTGCAACTTTATAGATACTCTGGCAGCCGCGAGATACTTTTCTATGGCTGCTGTTGCTGCTGCTTCTGCTGACGCTGCTGTCATTGAGCTGGTCTTTTGTTTGGCTTAGCTGCACGCCCTTTCAAGGCAGTGGCACATTGTTAGGTTTTCTGGCGAGCTAAGAATAAACTTTGTGATATGCATAAATTCAGATACTTACTTATATATATCTTTTCTAATTAAAACTTTTATGCTGACAACTCAACGCATTAGTTTTAATGCACGGCCACAGTGCGTCTAGCGGGAAATTAGATTTAGCGAATTTTATCCATTTCGCACAGCCTGATTAGACGCATGAATGATAAGCCGATGAATGCCTCGAAAACTCTAAGCGACAAGTCGGAAAAATACGTTACGTCGATATTTCATTCAACCACAACGCTTTCTTTACTTTTTTTCTACTATTATTTGTGAAGAATTTCAATGAGTTCGTTTCCCTTTCGGTAGTCAGCTGTCGGTTCGAGCTTTAAAGCCAAAGCAACGGACAGCAATATTATAGAAGAACCTTTTAAATTATTACCGAGTGTAAAAAAAAATGAACAATGGGCGTGGAAGGCGAGCTTTGTTGTTAAACATGCTAGAAGCAAAGTGATTGCTTTTAAGAGATGCAAAAAAGATACATCGCAGACACAGACCAAAACTCAAAGTATACAAATATTGCTTGACTTTTTCGATTGTATAAAAACCAAGCATTACTTTAACTTCGAGTTACATATTTTGTTTATTTTGATACATTAATAATCATGTTCTTAATCTTCTTTCACTTCAACCAATATCAATATTCAAATGCGCTGTCTTAGAACAACATTTGGCATTCCCCCAAAAAAGTGGCTATGGCCTTATGTTTCGCATGCCAAACCTAAAAAAGATGATTAGAAAAAGCCAATTTTCCACATATGGCTAATTGGTATTTAGTGTGATGGAATAGCCGGCAACACCTGTGCTGCTTGTCCCATGAATAACCAAAAACACTTTTAAAACTTAACTTTAAGTTTGCTCTTTTAGTTTTTTGTAGATGTTTGTAACGCATTGCGTCACACCTCAAAGTTTAACGATCTTTGCCTATGTGGGGTACTGCATAAGTTGTTTGTTGGTGGAAAGTTGTTGACATTTTATGGGCCCTGTTTGTGCGGCCCTTTGCATGTGCGCCAGCTGAATACATAGTGCGATGAAGTCCATCAAATGCGTGCATGAGTGCAAGGCACAAGGCACTTGGCAAAACTTTTTATGAGCCAATTACATGCAAGACTGAGCCGCAAAAGAACGTTTAGGCCAAATTTCGCATCCATCACATGCTTAACTAGCATCAATGTAAATTGTTCACAGCAGCAGCAGCGTGCAGTAGTTGCTTGTCTTCTTCTAGTTCGTACAGGTCCGATTCAGAGTCGGCCTGCGTCTATCATTAAACTGTCGTAAATCACAAGTAATTGACATTATACAATAGCCATGGACGGTCAGCGACAGGGGCAGCGGCAGTCAAATGAGCAACAATTACTGTAAGATAGCAAACATTTTTTTCTTCAAATAGTACACGTAGCAATAATTAAGCTAAAGATATCACATGAGAAAGCATACACGTAAATGTTGACTGTGCAAGCAAAACATTTATATAGTTTTATTTAAAGAGTTGTTCAAATATAGGCAAGTGGAGCTAAAGCGCAAAGGAAGTAAGGAATTTATTGCACATTTCAAAGCTCCACTCAACTCTTCATTTTTAGCCAATGACAGAAGAAATTCATCATACAAATACAATGTATTGCAGTTAAGACTAAAACTTACTCAAATTGTTCGACATTTTGTTGGTGCTGTTCGACAATTTGGCATCTATGTAGATGCATACAACTTGTGAGTATCTTGAGTTAGCGATGCTCAGCGAACTGCAATGCACAATTAAAATGCAACTGCAACAACAACAACGAGATAAACAGCGAGCAGTAAAACAATGGACGTACGACAAGTATTTTTAGACTGACACACTAAACAAAAGGCTGCGGCAGAAGACAGCACCTCACCCTCACACTCGAACTGCGCCCTCGCCTATGTTCTCACCCTTTTAAACAGAATGATAGAATAGTCAACATTATTGCTGTCTTTGTCCGAAAGATTACGAAATCCCAAACAAACGATGCGAACGAGAGACGACGGATCCACGTAATTCTATCTAGAATTCGCACACGACACTTTATTAAGATACGAAGAGGTCTGTATGAGGTTGAAGGGGGTTGGATTGATGGGGTAATCGTGCCACAGATATATATAAATAAACTGCAGCAGATAGTGGACGTAATTGCAAGATGTTAGCTAATAGCTACAGATGACGCTGCAAAAGTCGGCCGAAGGTCTGCCAAGGTGGTCAAGGTTTCATAATATCGCATATATTCGATTACTTATTCAAGCTTATCAGGCCTAGAAATAAATATAAAGAAAATAAAAATACATATTTGTAATTGAATCATATAACTTGACATTTCACACGTTGCCATATTGCTATCGGCTAATGTGTGTATATTTTTTTTTTTTTAACAGGAAATCAAATATTGAAACGCGAAATCAAAGTTAACGCCACATGCGCCGGGGGTATGCATATAAACCAAGCAAACAAAAATACAACACGATTGTTTGAACAATCATCAAAAGCATTGACGAGTTCTTTTGGTCTCGGGGTGTTGACTCTCAATGAGCCATTGACTGATATGCATTTTTACTAATAAATCGTCGATTCAGGGTTATATTTATGTGGTAAATTATTTATAAGTTTATCGTTAGGAAATTATATGGTTATTCTAAGTAACCATTGCGATAATAATAAGTTGTTGTGTTAAAAGGTTTTTGTATTTAGTAAACTATCTTGTCAGTTTTGACGAAGTTATGGAAGTCGAAAGATTTTACCAATGCCCAAGTCGATTTTTGACATAAAATTTTGACATGAGATTTGACCAAAAATCGAATTTCATTTAAATGTATTTCTATAAATGCAGTTTTATTCTAGATGCCAAACCATGACTTTTAAGGTATTGCTTTTGAAAATCGGGTCAGTTTTGCCGAAGTTATGGAAGTCGAAAGATCTTACCAATTCGCTTGTGGATTTTTTTGGCATAAAATTTTGACATGAATTTGACCAAAAATCGAAGTTCATTTAAATGTATTTCTATAAATGCAGTTTTATTCTAGATGCCAAACCATGACTTTTAAGGTATTGCTTTTGAAAATCGGGTCAGTTTTGCCGAAGTTATGGAAGTCGAAAGATCTAACCAATTCGCTAGTGGATTTTTTTGGCATAAAATTTTGACATGAATATGACCAAAAATCGAAGTTCATTTAAATGTATTTCTATAAATGCAGTTTTATTCTAGATGCCAAACCATGACTTTTAAGGTATTGCTTTTGAAAATCGGGTCAGTTTTGCCGAAGTTATGGAAGTCGAAAGATTTTACCAATTCGCTAGTGGATTTTTTGGCATAACATTTTGACATGAATCTGACCAAAAATCGAAGTTCATTTAAATGTATTTCTATAAATGCAGTTTTATTCTTGGGGTCAAACCATGACTTTTAAGGTATTGCTTTTGAAAATCGGGTCAGTTTTGCCGAAGTTATGGAAGTCGAAAGATCTTACCAATTCGCTTGTGGATTTTTTGGCATAAAATTTTGACATGAGTTTGACCAAAAATCGAAGTTCAGTTAAATGTATTTCTATAAATGCAGTTTTATTCTAGATGCCAAACCATGACTTTTAAGGTATAGCTTTTGAAAATCGGGTCAGTTTTGCCGAAGTTATGGAAGTCGAAAGATCTTACCAATTCGCTAGTGGATTTTTTGGCATAAAATTTTGACATGAATTGACCAAAAATCGAAGTTCATTTAAATGTATTTCTATAAATGCAGTTTTATTCTTGGGGTCAAACCATGACTTTTAAGGTATTGCTTTTGAAAATCGGGTCAGTTTTGCCGAAGTTATGGAAGTCGAAAGATTTTACCAATTCGCTAGTGGATTTTTTGGCATAAAATTTTGACATGAATTTGACCAAAAATCGATGTTCATTTAAATGTATTTCTATAAATGCAGTTTTATTCTTGGGGTCAAACCATGACTTTTAAGGTATTGCATTTGAAAATCGGGTCAGTTTTGCCGAAGTTATGGAAGTCGAAAGATTTTACCAATTTGCTTGTGGATTTTTTGGCATAACATTTTGACATGAATCTGACCAAAAATCGAAGGTCATTTAAATGTATTCCTATTAATGCAGTTTTATTCTTGATGCCAAACCACGACTTTTAAGGTATTGCTTTTGAAAATCGGGTCAGTTTTGCAGAAGTTGTGGAAGTCGAAAGATCTTACAAATTCGCTTGCGGTTTTTTTTGGCATACAATTTTGGCATGAATATGACCAAAAATCGAAGTTCATTTAAATTCATTTCTATAAATGCAGTTTTATTCTGGATGCCAAACCATGACTTTTAAGGTATTGCTTTTGAAAATCGGGTCAGTTTTGCCGAAGTTATGGAAGCGAAAGATTTTACCAATTCGCTAGTGGATTTTTTGGCATAAAATTTTGACATGAATTTGACCAAAAATCGAAGTTCATTTAAATGTATTTCTATAAATGCAGTTTTATTCTTGGGGTCAAACCATGACTTTTAAGGTATTGCTTTTGAAAATCGGGTCAGTTTTGCCGAAGTTATGGAAGTCGAAAGATCTTACCAATTCGCTTGTGGATTTTTTTGGCATAAAATTTTGACATGAATTTGACCAAAAATCTAAGTTCATTTAAATGTATTTCTATAAATGCAGTTTTATTCTAGATGCCAAACCATGACTTTTAAGGTATTGCTTATGAAAATCGGGTCAGTTTTGCCGAAGTTATGGAAGTCGAAAGATCTTACCAATTCGCTTGTGGATTTTTTGACATAAAATTTTAACATGAATATGACCAAAAATCGAAGTTCATTTAAATGCATTTCTATAAATGCAGTTTTATTCTAGATGCCAAACCATGACTTTTAAGGTATTGCATTTGAAAATCGGGTCAGTTTTGCCGAAGTTATGGAAGTCGAAAGATTTTACCAATTCGCTAGTGGATTTTTTGACATAAAAATTTGACATGAATTTGACCAAAAATCTAAGTTCATTTAAATGTATTTCTACAAATGCAGTTTTATTCTAGATGCCAAACCATGACTTTTAAGGTATTGCTTTTGAAAATCGGGTCAGTTTTGCAGAAGTTGTGGAAGTCGAAAGATCTTACCAACTCGCTTGTGGATTTTTTTGGCATAAAATTTTGACATGAATTTGACCAAAAATCGAAGTTCATTTAAATGCATTTCTATAAATGCAGTTTTATTCTAGATGTCAAACCATGACTTTTAAGGTATTGCTTTTGAAAATCGGGTCAGTTTTGCCGAAGTTATGGAAGTCGAAAGATTTTACCAATTCGCTAGTGGATTTTTTGGCATAAAATTTTGACATGAATTTGACCAAAAATCGAAGTTCATTTAAATGTATTTCTATAAATGCAGTTTTATTCTTGGGGTCGAACCATGACTTTTAAGGTATTGCTTTTGAAAATCGGGTCAGTTTTGCAGAAGTTGTGGAAGTCGAAAGATCTTACCAACTCGCTTGTGGATTTTTTTGGCATAAAATTTTGACATGAATTTGACCAAAAATCTAAGTTCATTTAAATGTATTTCTATAAATGCAGTTTTATTCTAGATGCCAAACCATGACTTTTAAGGTATTGCTTTTGAAAATCGGGTCAGTTTTGCCGAAGTTATGGAAGTCGAAAGATCTTACCAATTCGCTTGTGGATTTATTGTCATAAAATTTTGGCATGAATATGACCAAAAATCGAAGTTCATTTAAATGCATTTCTATAAATGCAGTTTTATTCTAGATGCCAAACCATGACTTTTAAGGTATTGCATTTGAAAATCGGGTCAGTTTTGCCGAAGTTATGGAAGTCGAAAGATCTTACCAATTCGCTAGTGGATTTTTTTGGCATAAAATTTTGACATGAATCTGACCAAAAATCGAAGTTCATTTAAATGTATTTCTATAAATGCAATTTTATTCTAGATGCCAAACCATGACTTTTAAGGTATTGCTTTTGAAAATCGTGTCAGTTTTGCAGAAGTTATAGAAGTCGAAAGATTTTACCAATTCGCTTATGGATTTATTGTCATAAAATTTTGACATGAATTTGACCAAAAATCGAAGTTCATTTAAATTCATTTCTATAAATGCAGTTTTATTCTAGATGCCAAACCATGACTTTTAAGGTATTGCTTTTGAAAATCGGATCAGTTTTGCCGAAGTTATGGAAGTCGAAAGATTTTACCAATTCGCTAGTGGATTTTTTGGCATAAAATTTTGACATGAATATGACCAAAAATCGAAGTTCATTTAAATGTATTTCTATAAATGCAGTTTTATTCTTGGGGTCAAACCATGACTTTTAAGGTATTGCTTTTGAAAATCGGGTCAGTTTTGCCGAAGTTATGGAAGTCGAAAGATCTTACCAATTCGCTAGTGGATTTTTTGGCATAAAATTTTGGCATGAATATGACCAAAAATCGAAGTTCATTTAAATGCATTTCTATAAACGCAGTTTTATTCTAGATGCCAAACCATGACTTTTAAGGTATTGCTTATGAAAATCGGGTCAGTTTTGCCGAAGTTATGGAAGTCGAAAGATCTTACCAATTCGCTTGTGGATTTTTTTATAAAAATTTTGACATGAATATGACCAAAAATCGAAGTTCATTTAAATGCATTTCTATAAATGCAGTTTTATTCTAGATGCCAAACCATGACTTTTAAGGTATTGCATTTGAAAATCGGGTCAGTTTTGCCGAAGTTATGGAAGTCGAAAGATCTTACCAATTCGCTAGTGGATTTTTTTGGCATAAAATTTTGACATGAATCTGACCAAAAATCGAAGTTCATTTAAATGTATTTCTATAAATGCAGTTTTATTCTTGGGGCCAAACCATGACTTTTAAGGTATTGCTTTTGAAAATCGTGTCAGTTTTGCAGAAGTTATAGAAGTCGAAAGATTTTACCAATTCGCTTATGGATTTTTTGGCATAAAATTTTGACATGAATTTGACCAAAAATCGAAGTTCATTTAAATGTATTTCTATAAATGCAGTTTTATTCTAGATGCCAAACCATGACTTTAAAGGTATTGCTTTTGAAAATCGGGTCAGTTTTGCCGAAGTTATGGAAGTCGAAAGATCTTACCAATTCGCTAGTGGATTTTTTTGGCATAAAATTTTGGCATGAATATGACCAAAAATCGAAGTTCATTTAAATGCATTTCTATAAATGCAGTTTTATTCTAGATGCCAAACCATGACTTTTAAGGTATTGCTTTTGAAAATCGGGTCAGTTTTGCCGAAGTTATGGAAGTCGAAAGATCTTACCAATTCGCTTGTGGATTTTTTTGGCATAAAATTTTGGCATGAATATGACCAAAAATCGAAGTTCATTTAAATGTATTTCTATAAATGCAGTTTTATTCTAGATGCCAAACCATGACTTTAAAGGTAATGCTTTTGAAAATCGGGTCAGTTTTGCCGAAGTTATGGAAGTCGAAAGATCTTACCAATTCGCTAGTGGATTTTTTTGGCATAAAATTTTGGCATGAATATGACCAAAAATCGAAGTTCATTTAAATGCATTTCTATAAATGCAGTTTTATTCTAGGGGCAAAACCATGACTTTTAAGGTATTGCTTTTGAAAATCGGGTCAGTTTTGCCGAAGTTATGGAAGTTGAAAGATCTTACCAATGCCCAAGTCGATTTTTCGGTATAAAATTTTGGCATGAATATGACCAAAAATCTAAGTTCATTTAAATGTATTTCTATAAATGCAGTTTTATTCTAGATGCCAAACCATGACTTTTAAGGTATTGCTTTTGAAAATCGGGTCAGTTTTGCAGAAGTTGTGGAAGTCGAAAGATTTTACCAACTCGCTTGTGGATTTTTTTGGCATAAAATTTTGACATGAATTTGACCAAAAATCGAAGTTCATTTAAATTCATTTCTATAAATGCAGTTTTATTCTAGATGTCAAACCATGACTTTTAAGGTATTGCTTTTGAAAATCGGGTCAGTTTTGCCGAAGTTATGGAAGTCGAAAGATTTTACCAATTCGCTAGTGGATTTTTTGGCATAAAATTTTGACATGAATTTGACCAAAAATCGAAGTTCATTTAAATGTATTTCTATAAATGCAGTTTTATTCTTGGGGTCAAACCATGACTTTTAAGGTATTGCTTTTGAAAATCGGGTCAGTTTTGCAGAAGTTGTGGAAGTCGAAAGATCTTACCAACTCGCTTGTGGATTTTTTTGGCATAAAATTTTGACATGAATTTGACCAAAAATCTAAGTTCATTTAAATGTATTTCTATAAATGCAGTTTTATTCTAGATGCCAAACCATGACTTTTAAGGTATTGCTTTTGAAAATCGGGTCAGTTTTGCCGAAGTTATGGAAGTCGAAAGATCTTACCAATTCGCTTGTGGATTTTTTGACATAAAATTTTGGCATGAATATGACCAAAAATCGAAGTTCATTTAAATGCATTTCTATAAATGCAGTTTTATTCTAGATGCCAAACCATGACTTTTAAGGTATTGCATTTGAAAATCGGGTCAGTTTTGCCGAAGTTATGGAAGTCGAAAGATCTTACCAATTCGCTAGTGGATTTTTTTGGCATAAAATTTTGACATGAATCTGACCAAAAATCGAAGTTCATTTAAATGTATTTCTATAAATGCAATTTTATTCTAGATGCCAATTCATGACTTTTAAGGTATTGCTTTTGAAAATCGTGTCAGTTTTGCAGAAGTTGTGGAAGTCGAAAGATCTTACCAATTCGCTTGTGGATTTTTTTGGCATAAAATTTTGACATGAATTTGACCAAAAATCGAAGTTCGTTTAAATTCATTTCTATAAATGCAGTTTTATTCTAGATGCCAAACCATGACTTTTAAGGTATTGCTTTTGAAAATCGGGTCAGTTTTGCCGAAGTTATGGAAGCGAAAGATTTTACCAATTCGCTAGTGGATTTTTTGGCATAAAATTTTGACATGAATTTGACCAAAAATCGAAGTTCATTTAAATGTATTTCTATAAATGCAGTTTTATTCTTGGGGTCAAACCATGACTTTTAAGGTATTGCTTTTGAAAATCGGGTCAGTTTTGCAGAAGTTGTGGAAGTCGAAAGATCTTACCAATTCGCTTGTGGATTTTTTTGGCATAAAATTTTGACATGAATTTGACCAAAAATCTAAGTTCATTTAAATGTATTTCTATAAATGCAGTTTTATTCTAGATGCCAAACCATGACTTTTAAGGTATTGCTTTTGAAAATCGGGTCAGTTTTGCCGAAGTTATGGAAGTCGAAAGATTTTACCAATTCGCTAGTGGATTTTTTGGCATAAAATTTTGACATGAATATGACCAAAAATCGAAGTTCATTTAAATGTATTTCTATAAATGCAGTTTTATTCTTGGGGTCAAACCATGACTTTTAAGGTATTGCTTTTGAAAATCGGGTCAGTTTTGCCGAAGTTATGGAAGTCGAAAGATCTTACCAATTCGCTAGTGGATTTTTTTGGCATAAAATTTTGGCATGAATATGACCAAAAATCGAAGTTCATTTAAATGCATTTCTATAAATGCAGTTTTATTCTAGATGCCAAACCATGACTTTTAAGGTATTGCTTATGAAAATCGGGTCAGTTTTGCCGAAGTTATGGAAGTCGAAAGATCTTACCAATTCGCTTGTGGATTTTTTGACATAAAATTTTGACATGAATATGACCAAAAATCGAAGTTCATTTAAATGCATTTCTATAAATGCAGTTTTATTCTAGATGCCAAACCATGACTTTTAAGGTATTGCATTTGAAAATCGGGTCAGTTTTGCCGAAGTTATGGAAGTCGAAAGATCTTACCAATTCGCTAGTGGATTTTTTTGGCATAAAATTTTGACATGAATCTGACCAAAAATCGAAGTTCATTTAAATGTATTTCTATAAATGCAGTTTTATTCTTGGGGCCAAACCATGACTTTTAAGGTATTGCTTTTGAAAATCGTGTCAGTTTTGCAGAAGTTATAGAAGTCGAAAGATCTTACCAATTCGCTTGTGGATTTTTTTGGCATAAAATTTTGACATGAATTTGACCAAAAATCGAAGTTCATTTAAATGTATTTCTATAAATGCAGTTTTATTCTAGATGCCAAACCATGACTTTAAAGGTATTGCTTTTGAAAATCGGGTCAGTTTTGCCGAAGTTATGGAAGTCGAAAGATCTTACCAATTCGCTAGTGGATTTTTTGGCATAAAATTTTGGCATGAATATGACCAAAAATCGAAGTTCATTTAAATGCATTTCTATAAATGCAGTTTTATTCTAGATGCCAAACCATGACTTTTAAGGTATTGCTTTTGAAAATCGGGTCAGTTTTGCCGAAGTTATGGAAGTCGAAAGATCTTACCAATTCGCTTGTGGATTTTTTTGGCATAAAATTTTGGCATGAATATGACCAAAAATCGAAGTTCATTTAAATGTATTTCTATAAATGCAGTTTTATTCTAGATGCCAAACCATGACTTTAAAGGTAATGCTTTTGAAAATCGGGTCAGTTTTGCCGAAGTTATGGAAGTCGAAAGATCTTACCAATTCGCTAGTGGATTTTTTTGGCATAAAATTTTGGCATGAATATGACCAAAAATCGAAGGTCATTTAAATGCATTTCTATAAATGCAGTTTTATTCTAGATGCCAAACCATGACTTTTTAAGGTATTGCTTTTGAAAATCGGGTCAGTTTTGCCGAAGTTATGGAAGTTGAAAGATCTTACCAATGCCCAAGTCGATTTTTCGGTATAAAATTTTGGCATGAATATGACCAAAAATCGAAGTACATTTAAATGCATTTCTATAAATGCAGTTTTATTCTAGATGCCAATTCATGACTTTTAAGGTATTGCTTTTGAAAATCGTGTCAGTTTTGCAGAAGTTGTGGAAGTCGAAAGATCTTACCAATTCGCTTGTGGATTTTTTTGGCATAAAATTTTGGCATGAATATGACCAAAAATCGAAGTGCATTTAAATGCATTTCTATAAATGCAGTTTTATTCTAGATGCCAAACCATGACTTTTAAGGTATTGCTTTTGAAAATCGGGTCAGTTTTGCCGAAGTTATGGAAGTTGAAAGATCTTACCAATGCCCAAGTCGATTTTTCGGTATAAAATTTTGACATGAGTTTTGACCAAAAATCGAAGTTCAGTTAAATGTATTTCTATAAATGCAGTTTTATTCTAGATGCCAATCATGACTTTTAAGGTATTGCTTTTGAAAATCGTGTCAGTTTTGCAGAAGTTGTGGAAGTCGAAAGATCTTACCAATTCGCTTGTGGATTTTTTTGGCATAAAATTTTGGCATGAATATGACCAAAAATCGAAGTACATTTAAATGCATTTCTATAAATGCAGTTTTATTCTAGATGCCAAACCATGACTTTTAAGGTATTGCTTTTGAAAATCGGGTCAGTTTTGCCGAGGTTATGTATTTTTTATTCTTTTTAGTCATTTCTTCCATATAGGAACATTAGTTAATTGCAATCCCAACATCTTAAGTTTTTGAAACAAATGTTTTCTGTCAGTTGCTTCACTTGCAAGTCAATTGCCTTTGCGTCTCTCTGTCAACACATGAAGTAGTAAAGTTTCCACTAATTTGTCATATGAGTCATAAAAATGTTTAAAGAGATAGAAACGAGAAACATGTAGAAACATAAAAAAACATGTGGGTCAAATTTCGGCCACACACACACGCACACACTCGAGGTACCAATAAAAAGAAAAAACGACCAAACTGCAGCCAAACAACAGCAACCAAACCAAACTGCCGCCAATTTATGACGATACTCCAACAAAAAAAGTTTCAAGTGCCGAACCCCCGAAAATAAAAAAAAACTAATTGCATTTCCGGATATGTGAACATATGTAGGGGAAACATAATTCCATTTGAAAAAGTCATAAATTAACAAAACAACTTCCGATGGAAAACAACACAACAAAACAAAGCAAAACAAAAACAAATGAGGCACAGAATAACAAGAACAAAAACATGATTAGAAAAAGTTGTCAAAGGGTCGAAGCTATAACAAAAACAACAACAACAATAACAACTTGCAACGATGCAAAGTGGCATGGCTGCCGCCCCTTTCGAAACCAATTGAACTGAGCGTTCTATAGGAATGCATGGTTGGAGTTGTCTACAAGGGGGGTAGGTAGGGAGTTTGAGGTTTTGGGCTAGGCAGTTATCGGAGAGCCGTTAAAGCGTGAAGCTCAAAAACCACTTAGACGCTCTATATGCAGTCTCTCTAATCCAACCCCAACACAAAACCCAACTCTCAACTCCAGCTGCGGCTGCGGCTGACCGCCTGCCACATATTTCATCTGGCATTTAGAATCTTTTTTCTTTCTCTCTCACAGCAGTAGGGCATGTTAATTAGTTCTGGCTGTTGTGGCTTGTTTATGCTCGATGTGTAATGAAAAATTTCCAGCCTCTGGAATCTCTTTGCGCTGCACTTTTACCACACTGAGTCATAATTTCTTGATTCTTTTTGCGTGTTGCAATTAAAAAGTAAACCAAATGTTATAGCGCCTATTTCTTGTGCACTTATCAACGACATCAAATTATGTTCACCGAAAAAAAAATAGTTTGCTGTGCTTTTAGCTTTTGCTAAAAGAGTTTTTCTAACTAAAAACCATAAAAAGAAAATTTAGAACCAAAACGACGACCAGAGACTTTTTAATAGGCTACTTAAAAAGACACACGGGTCGGGTGTTCGCTGGGGCGTGTTAAAATACGATAACGAGAACTTAAACATAAATTTGCCAGACTAAAACTGTGTCTGGTAATAGGCTCCATCCAGATTGTAAACGGCCTGTGTTCAGTGAGACGAAACGAAGCGTTCTAATGTGTTGAGTTGATAGTTTGACATGGCCACTTTTTATTATGCATTTGAAGGGGCATTTCTTCGGGAATGTTTACTCGTAAATGTGCTGGCAGAAACATTATTAAGTTAATAAAGTTTTCGTCAAAAATACTAATTGAAAGAAAGTCTTTAAGTATATAATAAGAGGCCTAGTTGGATAGCCCATCATTTAAACAGCTCTTCTCGAGCACGATATATTTCGAGTTCAATGTTGAAATACGAATCCAAAAAACTTTAACCTTTTACTTAAAGTTTCATTACGAACTGTGAATTATTCAATAGTTTCTTAATTTGACTTTGATATGCTCTTGATTTTCTCCAAGCACGTAGCAAAATTCGATTGCCAAAAATAATTTCATTGCGCCAACGTTTTCCATTATACAATAATTAACTATGCAACTGCGCACACACACAAGCGTAAGTAAGTGTGTTTATGTGTGTGCCATATTGCAGCATTTTCCGTTCAATTGTTTTATTTGCGATGCTAAAAATAAAAGCACGAAACATTTTACGTGCTGATTAAACAGCGTAAGGTATGCGAGGAATTGGCGCGTAAAAGATTTCGTTTGATTTCATTTTTGTTGCCAGCGATGCCAGAAGGATAGTTTAGGGGCAAGCGGCGCGGCCGGAGACTGTGGCGAGGCAAATAATTTGGGACGTGTGGAAACGTTCAGCTAGATATAGACAACAATTGGAAAGCAGGCGAAAAAAAGCAAAGCGTTAATTAGACGGCGAACGCGCGAAAAAAATACTTATATATATACAAGCAAAGTGAAGATGTTCGACAGCTGCAATTTTCTCTGTGAAAACAAAGCAAATTACTTTAAGCCCACTCCCCTCTTCATTGACTGTTTTAGCCCCTCATCACTCTGTGCTGGACGGACAATACTCTCAAGTCGATACTCTCGATATCGATTTCACTTAGAGTTGCGGGGCAGTTGGGGCTAAAATAGCCGAAACTCACGTTTGTAAAACTCGTTCGTTCGCGCATGCGCTTTTCATTTTCAATTCAAAGCATTCAATGACAATTTGGCCGCCAGGGGGCGCTAGCAGGCAAACAGAGCAACAACAGCAACTGTTCCCATTTGCCGTTCTAGTTGCTGCTGCCTTTCGACTCCTCACAAACGATTTTTCATTACACGATACTATATACAAACTCTCGCGCTCAAAAAAATAAATCTCATAAATTCTTTCGGGGGCAATCGCCGCGCTGCGAGTTCCTTTCTCTTCTTGGCCATCATCGTCTATCGACCTGGCTAAACACTCACATAACTTGGTCACTGGGTCGGACGCGCAGCACGTCTGGCACTCGTTGATCTTGCGCCACGATCTGTTCTGGCTGCTGCTATTTATTTATTTATTTTATTCACTTATGCATCCATTTACCAACAGGTAGCTATTGACCAAAAAAACAAAAAAACAAAAAAACACAAAAAATAAGTGAACTTTGTTTATCTATTGAGCACTTAGGTGGTAAAGAAACAAATCCACATGTGGTTGCATTTTATGTGCTTCTTAGGACGTTTCCAAGAATAATGATCTGGCAGTTTAGCGGGAACAGTGGGAAATTTGTCGAAATTGTTTAAATTAGTCAAAAGCTATGTTCTATTTATTGAAGAAGAAGCTAAAAACTATATTCAAAACTAGTTTATAGATAAATTGAGAAAATATCAAGAAAAATCAGATATTGTATATCAACAGATCCATAAAAAATAAATATTATTCAAAGTTTTGTTATATTTCTTTACTGCTTAACTTTACTATCACTTATTGAAAGTTTAAAATGGTCAAACGTCTTTATCATTATGCCCATTAGTTTCCAGTTGCTGCTTCTGTTTCTACTATTTTCAACATTCAAACATTTAGCATATTGAATCGAATTGGCGTTTTAAATTTGCATCGCTCTTTCGCTCCGATCTTATTAATTACCATTACAATCGACAAGCACAAAAAAAGCAATGACCTGCAAAAAGACCCGAAACACAGACCTTTTCCTCGCTGATCAGCCTCAAAAGCTTAAAGCTCCAAATTATGCATGGCTCGATAAGAAGCGAAAGATTGAACCCCACGTGAGGGAGAGTCTACTATAATCAAGCGCGGACCGAAAATTATCATAGGTCAGAGTCAACGAATTTGACAGCGTACCTAATGAAGTAGCATTGTAGAGGTGCAGCTGCAGAAGGGGGGAGGGCAGACGCGACAAATGCTAGCACTGATTGCCAATAGAAATGAAAAATACAAGCAACAACAACAAAATTAGCCCCGTGGTCAAATGAAGTGCGCCCTCCTAAGCCGCTACAGCTGCGACTCCAACTGCGACTCCAACTTCGACTGCGACTGCTCCACTATGATTAAGTAGCGCCTCCAAGTGGATGATGACTTTGTCGATGGCAATGTTGATGTCGATGTTGCTGTCGATGTCGATGTCGAGGTGCTGGTCAATGGTCAGTGGCCAGAGGCAGGCAACAATAACAGCAACAAGCAAAAAGTTGATTACGCTGTCTAAAATATTTTTTTTTTTTTGCCTACTGATGGTCGAACTTGCAGCAGCTGCAGGCAGTTGTTAAATCAAAAGCGCCTAGTTTTGGAGCACCCAAAGGGTAATTTAACTTTGTCACGGTTCGTGATTTGCTTTAAAAGTTTTAAGCCTTTAAGTTTTGTCTGAAATTCCCATTTTTATTACAGTCGAATGAACTTATTCTGTAAAACTTTGTTTTATTATATTATTAGTTAATACATATCCTCTTTTCTGATAGTGTATATTAGCTTCGATAATAGATTTTGAGGAAAATCAGTTTTCTTGTTTATCTCCTCTTTGTGTTTTTTCTTTTTCTATACGCTTATCCGACATTGTCTTTTTGTTGCGTTTTATTATATATTTATGGCTGATTTTGTTGTTGTTATGACAACGAAAATTGAATAGCCAATTGATAGGAAATTGGGTGAAATTTCCAGTCTTTGAGTTTTTGATTGCTTGCAACTTGCAACTGGCTGGCTGGAAGTCCAAGCTTGTTGGTTCATTGACTGCTTAACTGATGCAACTGCACAAGTTTGTAATTAATGCACACGATATTGTACTCTTTGGGTGCCGTATGATGTAAGTCAGCTGATTGGCTGATTGACAGACAGCAGCTAATGCCGCTACAAATTAATAATTGATTAGCCGCAGCGAATGCATCAATCAATTTAGGGGCGTGGCTGTTAAATAAATGAAAAGTGAAATGCTAAGATTTCCATTGTCGTTTATTTTGATTATGATGAATGAGAGAACGGTTTTGCTAACGGATATGCTCTGCTTTCCGTACGCTGTGTATCTTGGGAATTAAGTTTTGAAAAATCTCAATCTTTAAGATACTTTTAACAACACACATACAGACAAATAGCGACAGCTGTCAACGCGCCTTTGCCAGTGAACAGAAAACATAAAAATTTATTGCATGCCAGAGATAAAAAATCGAAAACAAAAAAAAGAACTGTAGCCAAACGTTCGCAATGCCTGGCGAAAAGTCAGAGAAGCAAACAGCTTAAAGAGTATTAATAGCCATGGCGACCCTGGCTGCCCTTAAAATTCTTGCAGTGCGCTCTGTTTAGCCCGGTTAACAAAATCAGATGCATACAAAGGTGCGTGTTTGTGTGTGTTTTTCTAAGTTATGCGGCCAGACAAAAAGACGGCTAAATAAACAGACAGACAGACAGGCAGTCGGCTAAATGATGAACAATCGGAAGTTGGGAATTGCGGGCAATCAAACGAAATCAGCTAGAAAAGTGTCAAGCGTTTGAATTTCAGATCTAGGATGTGATTTTCGACCAGAATAGTTTCTTAGCTAAGGAGGAAGTTAACTGAAATAGGTTTTGACATAAGAAAGGAGGTGTTAGTTTGATGATGGTTTAAATTAATTTAATACACTTGCTAGTTGTAAAATCTTAAGATATCAAAGAATTTATAAAGCAACAACTAATTGTATTTCTTTATTCTTCTCATTCCAGGTAACTATAAACTTCAGCCTACTTAAAATACTCATGACTGGACGATTTGCAGGTATTAAATATTGGAGATTTCCTCATGTAAACTATTATAACCCCTAATAAAGGTCACACAGTGTTTTGACCTTTTGCAGTTACTCTAATGTAACCGAATTACTCAAGCATAAAAGAGAATTTTGGTCACTTCAATCCCAAGCCAACAATTTACCCATAAACCAAGCACACTCGTAGCTACCGGTTTTATGTTTTATTCAAAACAGTCACAAGCGGAACCCAAAAAAAGCAAAGAATTTTAAAAAAAGAAGAAGAAATACTCGCTGGCCCTTTGTTTTTTGGTTTTGTTTCTTATTCTTACGAGCATTAATTAAGAACTTCCTCTTTCTTGGAGTTGCGTTTTGCGGCTTTTATTGCCATGAGAGTGAAAATAATTATTATGATTTATTCGCTTTCGTATGCATCGCACATTCGACCCATATCAAAAGAAACGCTGACAACTCTGACCCATTTAAGCAATGGCTAAGGCACCAAAAATTCCCTCCAAAAAAAAGTGTTTAAAACAGAAACAAAAAAATTATCATTCGCAGAAATGTACGGTAAATTGTTTTAATTAATTCGAATTTATTTGGCGATCAGTCTGTAAAACAATTGATGCAAAAACAATACCTAAAATAAATATATTCAATTAATTTAAAAACATTTTAGTCAACTTTTCGATAATTTTATAAAACCAAATTGCATCCCTTATCATGTCAGTCGCATCCCAAAGTTTTCTACACGTTTGCGAAATAGTTTTTATTTTTCAATGCGAAAATCTCTGAAATTTGTATTTCTGATCACTTTTTCTTTCGCTAAATGGCAGCCAGTTAAATAATATGTCTCTTTAATTAGCCAGCTGGCGAACAAGTGAAAGTGTACGATGCACATCATGTCAAACGTTAAAAAAAGAAGAAAACAAAACAAAATACAGCAACAACAACAGTCATTTTTGCGACACTGCCTGCAGTTGGTGTGCAACGATGCGTATGCGTAATAAGTTTGTCCCGAAGCGAGATAAGCTGCGTTTTAGTGAAAACTGTGCGCGAAATCTGTGTTTAACAAAATTTAGATATTTTTTTCTATGCGTTTTAAACATGGCAAACGTGAGATAGAGAGTGAGAGAGGGGGGGGGGGTGGGGAAGGTGGGGCCCTGGGTCTTAGTAATGGAGCTTACTTAATTCAGTTTACGAGCATTTATTGGTGCATGATCGTTATGTTGTAAAAATCTGCGATCTACACTTAAAGTCAAGTTTGGTGCGCAAAGAAGCGACAACGAACTCAAGTGCATTAACCTTAACAATCAGCATTAAATTGCCTGCAACAACAACAACATGGAGACGACGGCATGCGTTTGGCGACAACAACAACAACAAACAGTTGGCCTGGACCATGATCTTCAAGAAACCAGCAACACTTGCAGCCAAAGCAACCTGAGCCTCGGCTCGCGTTCATATGCAAGAAGCAACAAAGTTTGTTTTTTTTTTCTTTTTCTGTTTGTAAAGCCAGTTTAGCAAGTTTCGACCGACTTCAATACAAAGTCCAGACACTACTGTGGTCAAAACGTGTTAGGGTTTATCTTACTGCAAACTGTTGTGACTCCAACTCTTGTTTGCTGCACCAAAACAGTTGCCAATTAGTTTCCAAGGCAAATTTAATCCCACAGAAAACAAAGATACTTTGAACTGTGCTTCCAACCTAACTCACAACCATTTGAATATCGCATTTATGGTACATGCATTCATATTCGTTCGATATGGTTGACTTCAAAATGCATTGACAGACACTTTTGTAGCGTTTGATTTGACTTTTTTAATTTTTGCTCGATTTTGCACTTTCAGTTGTGCTTTCATCTGAAAATTCACTTGACAGTTTTATTTACGAGTTTCGTTTTTTGGTTTTTGCACTTCTCTTTAGCGGCATTTGAGCTTTATTTTTGTTGGCAACAGAAGGAGATAGAGTGACCGTCGGAGTGTTTGCAGCTTGCTCCAGTTGATATATGACCTGTCTCAAGCACTTTAAGCATTTAGTTTGCATCTTTGTAAAAGTCGCATATGAATGTCAATTTGGGCATTCAATGCCTGCATGATAAGTAAGAGATATTGACTTCCTTAAGAAAGCTTCCATTGTATGGAAAACTCAAGCTCTAGAAAGTAAATGGCAAATATTGAAAGCAAAATAAAGCACAATAGGTCGTAAAAACTATAACTTTGAGCTTAAAACAACGTTGCAGATGCTTAAATCAACGGGCCAACATTTTTATAATGTTAGAAATAATATTAATCTTTGAATAAATAAATCCTTGGGAAGTATTTAATAATTGTTTATCTCTTTTATTTTCATTAAAAACTTGGTCAAATTTCTACTGAATTCTTAGTTGGATTGAGTTGTACTCAAGAATTTCAAATGCCAAGTTGTTAATAAGATGTTACAATAAACAATTGCACGGATCGTAAATGTAAAACGAACTAACTATTTATTACAAATATGACATTACGAGCAGCACTTTCGAGTATTGCATGTCTAATTGCTTTGCGCTTCGCGGGGTTTTTAGATTTTGAGTTTTGCGTTAGTTTTCATGACGTTAGGCAATTTATTGTTTGGTCTTGCCTGAAGAGATGCGATGAATAATTTTTTTTTCTGTGTTTGGAAAATTACCAACAAATCGAAAATCGAATTTTCGCAATTTGCTGCCGTCAAATGAGCAAGACGAGTGAATGGAATTGATTTGTTACGGCCTTGGCTAAACTTTGTGTCTTACAGAAACGTTTTACAATAGATTTTGCTGACACTGTTTTGTGGAGGGGGGCACGTGCAACATCTATAGCCAAAGTAGCTGGAATTACGTAATTGTCAATAGCCAAATTGGTATGGTTTGTTTTGTATACAAAAATTAGGTCAAGACTTTAATGAACACATCCATAAAATTTAGGTTGTTCTCGCTTGCCCAAAAACCCTGCCCACCCTCAATGCAAAACAAATTGGGACAGTTTATGAACCAAGATATAAACAAATAAATTATATACTCAAAACAAATCATAAAAAGCCTGTGCCGAATTAAACATCAGTTGAGTCATTTACGTCGATGCCATAAAAATCATTATAAAAAGGGAAAAAATGAATGAAATATTGATATACAACACATTTTTAATGGCACAAATATTTATCAAAAAGTCGCCAACAACAACAACAGCTACAGCAACAATGGATCAAACTCAAGAAAAAACCAAGCACTTTGTTTGTTGTTGTTTTTTGCCTGTCGATTTCTCTTGTGGTCTTTTGCAAGGCTATGCACTCATTCGCCAGGTGTAAAACGCGCATAAACTCAAAAATGCAGCCAAAATATCACAACACACAGTTTTTTACTAAAGGAACTTCTTAGTTGCATACATATATATGTTTAAGCCACTTGAGAAGATGCTTTTTAGTCGCTTGCCAAATGGATTTTAGCTAAGACTTTTGGCAGCAGTCATCAAAGGGCGGGGGTGAGAGAAAACATTTGGGCTGTTAAGGGTTCCTTTTATGTGATTGCGTGCATTGAATGGGATTTGCGTGGCTTGCGATTTGTGGTTTGTACTTATGTTGGTGGCACTCGAGTTGCATTTGCTGCTTCTGATGCTGTTCATGCTGGGTTATCGATTCGTTTTTGTGGAAGTGAAAAATTGCATATCTGGAGTTGAGTTTATAGCTGCTATTGAATATGGCAATTTGTGTTTGCGCTTTGTGGGTCTCTCTGACAGGTGATGTTAATTTGTTGAGTATTGAACTTGATTTAAGGTTTTAGTTACAAAGAATTGCTGTTTGATCTGTTTCCTGACTAGACAAATTTCCACCAGCATTATTTGTATCTTCACTTCCGCTGTTCCATACATCCTCGTACAGATCTCACACTGATCTTGAACAATCGTCATTGAAGTTAAACATAATACCAGTTTTATATAACAATTGCCACAAGTATACAGAAACAATCATATATGGGTATCAAAAAACAACTCCAACTAATTGCGACGATCGTGTTTCTTCACTCTGCGAACTGTCACTCAAGTCTAAGATACACACACACACACACACACATACGCTTGTAATTGCTTCAATTATTTTGATATTATTATGTGTTAAAATGCTTTTTGTTCAGTTTATTTTATATATAAGTATATAATTTTGTTCACAGCTGCAATCTTCTCCCCACTCTTGCAGCTTCTCTCACATCAATTCATTATGCCGCCGTTGTTGCTGTTGTTGCCTGGGCTCGTGGATTGGATTCGGTGTCTAACACGTCTTTCTGTCCGGTTTGTCTGTCACCGGGTCTGACTTTCTGGCCATACTCGGGGAGTGCTCGCTAAAGTGTGCTCATGTTCATTAACGCCAAAGTTGAGGCAATTGTCGTAGTTTTTGTTGTTGTTGTTGTTGTTGCTGTTGCTTTTGTCGTCTGTCAACTGTAATCTGAACGTTGAACGTTAAGTATCGCGTTGCGGCTCGCTCGTTGTCTTGCCCCATCTCTTTTCCCTTACTTTCATCTCTGCACTCAAGGCATATTCCATGGCTTATTGCCAAGTAATTGAACCCCTCCGGCCCGCTTTTTTCTTATTCTCTATAACAATGGGCTAATAGAATTGCCTAATAAAATCAGGTAGAAAAGAGAGTACTAAAAGTTCTTTTATTCGAGGCTACTGAATGATTTTGTTAATGGGTATTATGATAGTCGAACTCTCATACCGAATACTTCTAGCTCTGCTATTGTGGCTGCTTTTGTCAGCTGTCAGCAGAATTATTTTACACGTATTTGTTTTTGTTTTAATTTTTGGGCATGGAAAGTGTGACATTTTGATTAGTTGATCATTTTTGCTGTGCTGGCTTGTGATTGAACTTGAGGCGCCTGTAGGTTAATGAACGTCAAGGTTGCGCTTTCAAAAGTGTCGTTTGTTATTGGTAGAACTAAGAACTTGTAGAAGATTTTATGTGCGGAGGGGTCAAAGTTTTGTCGAGCGAACTAGTTTCCAACTAGTTTTTTAAAAGAAAGAGCGCATGTCGGGAATGCTCTACTACTATATCGGAATCCTGAAAAGTTATCGATAGTTAAAATAAAATCTCTAGCTCTTAGAGTCTTTGAGATCAACGCGAATCGACTCGGCTGATCAAGAATACTTATGCTACTATACTTCCTTATGTCTTTTGCATAATTTTTACACAAAACCATTATTCCCTCATGGGTTCAGTTTCATAAAAGAGGTGAAGACAGTGCGAAAGCGATTCTAAATGAAAGGTAAAACGTTCTTAATGTTTTTTGCGTGTTAGTGCAATAAAGGCTAAATTGATTCATCAAGCGTTTGAGATGTTGCCATGCGCTGCACTTGCCACTTGCGTTGTTGTTGTTGTTTAATCACATTCGATCAATTCTCTTGTTATTCGTAATTGATATTTCTTCAGTTGGTGCCCACAAACCCCCGTTTTGTAGGCCCGCTTTGCGGTCGATTAGTTACTAGTCTCATCTTTCACCGAGACACATGAGAAACACATGCTACAGCCTGTTGCCAGCCCTTAGATGCGTCAGTTCCACAAACCTCTGAATCGATAACCGCAGGCGCAAACAATTGACATTTGATTGACTGACAGTTGTTTGTCAGTTGTATTTGACAATAAGGAGGCAAAAGGAAATTGCTTTCGATTTCGTTTACAACAACGATCTAGAAGCGAAAAATAAAGCAAAAACTATTTATAAACATAGACGAATGCCCCGAAATTGCTATGGAATATAAAAATACAAAAGGCTATAATATTGATTGGGAAATTCTAAGCCAAATGATATAAGAAAAAACAGCATGAACTATTTTTGGGTTGCGATTTCGTGGAGAAAGCACAATTGAGAATCAAGTCTAAGGTTCTTTATAATTGTTTTTTTTTGTTGTTGTTGTGTCGTGAGTTTTTGAGAATCGAGCGAATGGTTTTTGAGAAAACTGGGTCAAATCGCGTCGTCACTTGACATGTGAATGTCGAATTCGATTTGAATATCAAAACTAATTAGAGAGGTTGCGCAAATATTTTCTAATGAAATTATCAAGTGGTGGTACGCCCCAGCAGCCAGCAGCCAGCAGCCAGCATCATCATCATCTCGTTTAGCTTCATCAGCTCTAAAAGCTCTCCATTTAATCATAAGCCAGAGATCATTTTGATGTTGCCAAACTATTTTTGATGATATTTTTTATTGCTATTATGATAGCTTTTTAAATGTTTGATGTTCTAATTTCGTGAGCCCAGCGGGGGCAGTCATCAAAAAAATAACGCTTTGCCTTCATTTATTATGTAAATTTTTTTCCATTCTCAAATATTAGTGTTATGGCTTTAAGTTTTGGACAGCTGTCAAGATATCAACATATCAATTGCTAATATTTGTTTACAACACACTTTTTTAGTGCCTTTGTATTTGGGTTTTAATTTTCACAGCTTGTGTTTTGGTTTCTGATTTATTGGGTTGTGTTTTTTAGTTTACAATCTTATTGCAAAATCTATTGCGGTTCAGTGAACTTTGAGTAAACCGTACAAAGGGGTTAATAAGCATGATGATCTTTTCTCATTTGCTAAATTTACGATGTTCTATGAGGCAACAAGTGTGTTGTTTTATGATTGTGTCATGTACACAAAATGTTGCAAGCTCGAAATCGATTTAGAAATAAAGTGTTGAAGTAATGAAGTTGTAAACTTTAAGTCTTATTTTTACATATCTAGTAAATATATTTGAAATTATGTTTTTTTATGCCCACGGCTTAAGTTTAACAAACTTTTAAGGCTCACCCGTTCCATCGGTTTAAGCCACACCCCAAAAACAACAGCAACAGCAACAAGATGAAAAGTCAGCTGCAGTCAATCTGTTGTGGATAGAGTTTTGCATGTCATGCAGACACACCCACCTTCAATCCCCTCCACCTCCACTATTGCCATCACGATCAGTCCACAATTTGAAGCGCCCACTGTTGACTATAGCTAAGTAAATAGGCCGCTGGCGAATAAAAAAAACGCCAAAAACTTCGATGCGCTTTGTAACAGTTTCAGTTTGCTTCCTGCTCGACGACGACAGACGTTGTCAGACCTATTAACAAAATTGGCAATGCGTTTGAGCTGGCAGCTGGCAAGTATAGAGAGATGCAAATACAAATACAAATACAGATAAAGATAGAGATACAGATACAGATACTACTAACAGCTAGATATTACTCAATCAAAGCTAAAGACTTCCGTGACCGTCTATGTCTATATTTGTTAGTTGTAAGAGCGACACTTAGCGAAATGAAGCCGAGACAAAGACAGAGAGAGAAATGCACTCAACTGTCAAATGTGTGTTTGGCAAAACACAGAAACAGAAACAACAACAAGGCTAATTGTCATTTTCCGACAATAGTCAAGGGGAGCAGCACTTTTATTTTAACGTTGCGCCAATTTTACTCAATAAAGCATAATAACCTCCCCTCCCCCCCCTTACCTAGCTTATTCAACTTGGCTCAAAGCTGCAGCCGTTGGAAAGCCATTGACCAACAAATGGCATTAGCCCATTGCACTTGTTTTTCCCCATTTTTATTATTGCCATAGAGAAATGTGCTGGCCAGGTTCACAATTTACCAGCATTGTCTTTGTGCAGTCACCCCACTGCTGACAGGGGGGTGGCGGGGGATAGCCAGCTCCAGGAAACTGAGTCGAAAAGTGTTTTGTAGAACGGAAGTTATTAAAATGGTTTTAGTAGCCAACTCTGATGGGGGGGCGAGCATTTCTAGTGCATTGACCACCATTTGCTGCTCAATTATTACACATACGCAACGTGCGCCGAGCCAAGCACACAGTTGCTGGGGCTCGTAGCTGCCAGTCGCCTGTTTTCTGTGTGACGTTTGTGTGCGGTGCTCGATGGCAGTATTAGGGTTTATATGTCACGCCTAGAACTGTTGCGTGTGTGTTAATTTGACAACTGTTGCACAGGTTTTAATTTACATGAAGCTGATGGCTGTCATGATACCCAGCTTTCATGATTAGACAGCTCAAACTGTGCACAAAATGTTGAACAGAATTATTTTGGTTTAAAAAATGTTTACTTAAGTATACAACCAACAGAATCGCAAAAAATCCATGTTATTATTTCAATTAATATTTTATAGCTTGCTATAATAGTTAATTAATAATTGGCAGGCTATTAACGGCTGTAAATGTTGTAACAATGATATCATTAGCCGGTCCAAAGCAAGTCTATAAATAGTTGGAATATGTTAATTACGACATTTATTTTTGTCACAATTTCAATTTGACTTTCAGTTATCTTAATTATTTTAATGGACATCATAACAGAGCATAGATTTTCAATACTTACCGGCATAATTATTAGGCCCTTTATAGCGCCGCAGACTTTTGATGTAAATTGCATTTCGACAGCAAAGTCACCTGCAGCTTAACACTTGTGCGGTCTCCCCAACAAACGCCCAAGGCGTAGTGTGCTTGCTGAGCCACCTCTAGTTCCTCTCCACCACACAACGCTGACTACTTCCGCTCCGATCTGAACTGACAGTTGTACAAAGCTGTTGAAACCTATACGCGATAAGTTGACATTTTGCTTGAGGTCATTACTTGGGGTTGGGGTTACTAGGTCAATAGTTTATGAGGTCACATTTGTAGTGGCTACGATAGTAGGGGATTGGTGTAGGCTAATAGTGGTATTGGTTCGCTTAGTTAGTTAGTTAGTTAGCTGGTTAATGCCCGCTGTTGCCACGCTTTGCTGGGCTTAACCAAATTATGTGGCATGCGATTTGTGGCCTGGTTTTTGTTTTTTTGTTTTTGCCAAATTATTATAATAATAAGAATAATGAAAAATTCCTGTAATAATGAAAACTAAATGAATTTCACTTATGTGTCGTGCTTGCGCCAAATTAAATGTAACACAAAAATGTTTATAGCATGTCGCTCTGGCCCGGCGCTTTTAGCTATTTCTGTGATCGGGCTTTTTATATATATATTTTTTGAGGGCTGCTTTTTTTCTAGGCCATGCTAAAATGTGCTTGTGACAAACGATGTTGCGCTTTAACCGGCAGTGCCATATGATTAAGTGCTGTTTGCCCCTGTCGCAGGTCAGTTCTAGGATATTCAAACTGTTCAAGTGTTGGGGGCGGAACATTCAAAGTTATGTGTTCCAAATTTCTTATCGAAATTTGAGTTTTGCATGTACAAAGTGCAAAAATGCTACAAAATTATGGCATATTAGGGTGTGCATTCAGAGCGAGTAAATGGGTTCGACAACCAAATCGCAGCTATAAATTGGCTTATTTATGTGCAGCTAGCATTGCAAAATTGAACATGCCATTTTAAAGATACAAGCTGAATATACTGTGCTCTTAGTTTGACATAATATGTTCTAAAAGGCAAGCTTAAATAAGGTAAATTATTACCGAACCTAAAAATAAACATTTAATATAATGTCTGTCACAGCGGGTTACAAGCTTTATGGTAATTTATGACAGATCAAAAATGTGCCTTAAAAGTGTTTGCCCAATTTGTAACTGTCAACTCGTGTAACTCAACTCGATCGATTGGATTTATGATTCTGAGATGCTATAAATTTATAGCAATTCAAATTTGGCAATTTCTTTAATGAAGCGCGAAAGATCAAATGCCCTTAATGTGTTTTTTTTTTTAACCCCTAATAACATCAAAATGTCCAAAACATTTGGCATTTTTGGACCGCTTGCAAAGAAATCAATGAATTGATCAAACAAAAGACACAAAAGGCCTTTTCATAAACCTAAGACGTGATGCCTTCAAGTCTCATGTCGGAAAGCAAGCAAAAAAACGAAATGGGAATTATTGAAATTCAATTCGTTTTGCATTACGCATGAAACAAGTTTTTTTTGGCAAATCGTCCACTTGAGGTGTCAAAGAATCAAAAGCGAACATTTCAATAAATCACTGCTCGCTCAATGAGCTAGAATTTTGATAGAGTTATGGACAGTTCTTGACATGCTGTAGGCCTTATAAATTGTTAAGTTTTCAAGAATTAATTCTGTGGGAATGAAATCATCTGCCTTTTAGCCCAATTGTCACTAATAAATTGCCAAGTAGTCAAAAACACTGCTTAAATGGCAACACTCCCCGGTTAAGTTTGACATTTGCAGCAAGGTTTTTTTGTTTTTAGCTAAATGAAAATAAAAAAAGTTTATTTACATAAATGCGATTCATTTGGATTCGCCGAGTCATTGGTAAATTTGTATATAATAAATCTTCCATCCGGCTGCCCAAAAATGATTGCAAGTGTCAAAAGTCAACAGCAAAATGTCACGTTTTGTGGTTTTTCTTCTCATTGAAGAAGAAAAACAAGCCGAAAAAACAATAACATTAACAATTGACATTTATTAAGCAAATTTCAGTTTGGACTTTAACGAGATGCACTTGAAATATGATGCACAATATTTTTATTATAAACACATATATTTTGTTTTTATTTTTGGGGAGTTGATTGAAATGATTTTCTCGCGCTTGTCAAAATACAACTCGGTTTTAAATTGACAAATTATGCACATAAATTTCTTGACAGTTTTATTGCCATCGAAGTTGTCTTCATCTCGTATACTTTTTTCTCAAAACGAAGCGACTCAATTACTTTGAGTGACCAATTTACTGACGATTTATTGCTATTGTATAGCTTCTTTGTGGCTTAAGGTCTGCGACACTTGACTGAAAATAATTGGATCTATATTATGCATAAATGTTTTAGGTCAACGCTAAGTGAATTAGCTAAAAATAAATAAAGTTTAAAATGTAGCAGCATTGAAAGTAATTAAGTTTGCTTAATAAATAATAATATCAAAAAATTTTAAAACAGATTAAAAGACTTAAATTGAATAATCTGACAACAAGCTGTCTACTTTAAGTCAATATCAAATGTCGATGCTTAGAAAACTGTATCAAAAGCTCAATGTCACCGAATAAAAAACCCCAAACAACATTATCTGACACATCTTCGTTAACTTGAGCGCGCAATAGATACCCATGAAAAAGGCATTGAAACTGACATTTGAATTTCAATGCCATTCATAGAAATTGCAGATATGGCTTATGCACATACAATTAAAGCAAGTAAAAGACTTTAACAAAAATACAAGAAAACACTCAAAAATCCTGAGTGGGCGTCAAAGCAATGTCAAATGTGTTGTAGCTCCAAAAAACTTGCTGATTTTCAATTGAAATCAAATGCAAAAAACCAGACAATCAATTGTTGCTTAAGGCATTGTCATTTGAATTTGACCCACCTTCTAAAAACAACCAATTGACAAATTTATTTAGTCGAAATATGACAGCCTTGCAATTAACTTATATCTTATTGTATGTATGTATGTATGTGAAGGCGGCTAGGTTCAAAAAACTTTCGCTTATCAAATGACGGCAGACAACGTGAAACTCAAGCAGCTACTGCTGTAAACACTAGTTGGCATATGCCATTTGCTCTTTATGTTTCCCAACTCGTCGCTTTCTATCCAAGTAAATTGCAACAAGCCTCTGAAATAAACCAGCACAAAAACTGCATTTAATGACAGGCTCAGAGTGCAGATGATGACGATGACGAGTTTCAAAAAAACAAAGTAAAAATAAAAAAAATACAAATTTAATAGCCTGAAAACACATCAAACTAAAGAAGAGGCAAGACAACAAGAAACTTTTCAAATATATTTTGCTAAAAACAAAAACAAATCCAACTTCCACCGATGCCATAACAACAACTGTCAAGTTGATCCAAAAAAGACAGCGTGGCAAACGAATGCTGTAAATTATGATTTCACGTCACTAAACTTTTTAAAAGCCAATAAATTTTGGCAAAAAGCATTACAAAAAAGAGCTAAAGCCAAAGGTTGAATATTGCAAGTAGATAAGTTATGTTTCGAACTCTCACAGTTGTACCTTTAACTGCCGCAAACAGTAGTACCTTTCGAATTTAACTACAAAATGAACCTTTAAGAGGTAATTGAAAAGTTATTTATGAATAACATATAACAAATGCGTTCTACAATTTAAACAAAATCATTGGAAATTGTTTTATTCTGTAATAAATTTATATATGCATGTGAATTCATATGGTACTCATTTTAAGCGCAGTGTACCTGCCTCATTATGTTGCTATTCATAGGAAAACTTGTGGGGCACACGAAACTTTTGCCCTGCAACAGCAACACAGACACACACAAAAACAAGGGGTTGTTACTGTTTGTTGCTTTCTTTGCTTTGCTTGAACAAAAGGGTTTGGATTATTATATGCATAGTTTGCAGCCTGGTTGCTGTTTCGATACTTGCCTCGTGCCGCTTACAACAAGGAGCACACACATAAAAAGGGCAACAAGCCGAAGCGCGCACACAAAATGCCAATAATTGGCCATGACTTTTCTGGTAACCAAGTTGGCAGGAACAGTTAAGGAAGTATGCCGTCCCAATGTTATGCTCTATAAGTGCATTGAATGTGGCAAGTTCTTAGCTTCGAGAGAGAGAGAGAGAGAGAGGGGGAACACCCTTCGTATAAACACACAAAATATTAATAAAGTCTTGGGCAATTTGATGATTTGCCGACAAGCGACGCCTTGACAATGAAAACTGCTAAATGCCGTTGACTGACATTCGACTTTGGCTCCTTCTGTGGTTGGGGCTTTTCGGGTTTTTGAGTAAGTTATGGTTATGTCTTGACAAGTCGCTGATTTTATCTTTTTCTTTGGGCTCTTTTTTTTCAAAGGGGGACGCTATCGTTCTATTTATGGTGTGTACTTTGAATGCACATCGATTATTCAGTTATATATACATATATGCATGTTCGGCTGTTATTCCCTGTGGTTGGTTACCGTCAAATTGGTTCCGTTGCACGTCAAGGGTTAAAGTCAAGGGCTTAAAGACATCCGTCCGTTTTACGAACGTCCGTTAAGTTTAGCATATTATTAATGTGTTTTGTATGTTATGCATTTATATTTACGTTTCGATTTGTTTTGTTTTCTTTTGCAGTTGCGCGTTTGCGACGACAACAATAATAAAACTCACACAAATGTTGTGCGGCCTGAAGACACATTGCCCAGCAGCTGGTTATCAATAATAATTCTTTTTGGCCGGTTCCATAAGAACAACCAACCACTAAGCACCCAGCACACTGCAGCGACAGCACTTATTGTGCCATTTTTTGGATAACATTGGAAAGTCAACAAAAAAACCCCACACAACCACCACACAAACATAGCTCAACACGATGTTGGATCGATGTGAAATGCCGGTAAGAATTGCTGAGAATTATATTGAATGGTGTAGTTGGCAGTTGGTTAAGAGAGAAAGGATTTCTCTTTAAGATTTTAGATTTTGTGATAAGCGAATAATAACAAAAGCACAAAACAAACACGAATCGCGTGTTGAAAGTCATAAGATTATTCTTTAAATAGTTAGAATATTAAATGGGCGTTAAGAATTTTATAAATTACGTTTTAGATTTGTGATAATAATAATAATAAATAATTATACCAACATGGAAGATAAAAAACAAGGCATAAATTTTATAAGTTCCACATTGAAGGCATTTTATAAATATAAGACGCATAATTATAAGAGAAATGTTTATTTAAGTGCAGCCCCAAAGTATGCTACAGTATTTGTTGCAAATATTATGCTAAGTTACGTGGCATGAAGAATTTAATTTGTAATAAACATGAAAATTAATTAAAAATATGCAAATATTTCCATTTTAATACAAAACAGATACAATTGGACAACGAGAAGCTGCGGCGCGATGTGCGCCTGTCCAGCTCACGCCTGGACTTGCCACAGTTGTGCAATGTTGGACGTCGTCTCGATGGCCACATTACCAGTAACAGCAACAGCAATAGCAACAACAACAACAGCAGCAATCATGTAAATGAGATGACAGCAACACAAAATGGCAATGGCAACAACAACATCGTCAGCAACAACAACAACATCAACCTTGGCTCGCCCATCTCCTGCTCGACCACAAATAGCAGCAGTGGCAATGAGCGTGGCTCCTCGACAAAATCAAACAGCAGCAGTGGCAGCGGCAGCTCTGGCAACTCAGCGAGCAGCACTGGCAGCGCCGAGCTCAAATGCAACACGCCGATGACACCATCAGGTGCGTAGGGAGGCGGTAAAGGGTCGGAGTGGGCAGGCATTTGTCAACATTTGCAATGTTTAGCGCCTTGGGTTAATACGCATCGCTGACATTCAATGCGAATTAGCTAAGCCCACGCTCCCTGAGCTCTCAGAGTTTGGCATTAGTTTGTTTGGTCCACGTAGCGCGCGTGGAGTGGTAGAACTGTTGAATGGAGGAGGCTGGGTATTAATTAATTTTATATGTATACACAAATGCCAGCGAGGTCAGGGTCAGGCACAGTTTTCAATTAAATTTTTACTTTGGCATTCAACCGCATGGCGTTCTCAAAACCGCCAAAGGGTCCAAAGAGGAAACGCCAAAATGTAAGTGGATCACAGTTAAGTAACTTTCTGGAGTGGATTTATTGTGTGTGATGTTTAAATACAAAAATATGTAGCTGGGGATTAAGAGAACCTTTTTTAAAATGGCGAATTCTAAATAAACATCAGCTTTGGTTAGGCTGAAAAAACTTTTATGCTCAAACTAAGAGTGATTTGCAAGGAAGGATGTCAATTTCCCTGAAAATTTAATATGTTTAACATTTTCCATTATCTTATCTCCTGTAGAGCTGGTCAAAAAGTATCGCAACTATTTGACTGATCTGGAATTTGAGGAGCTCAAGGTGTACAAGGAGGTCTGGTATTTTGGCCGTCATGCCAGCAAGAATTACAACAAGCCTGCGCCAACAGCCAATACTACAAATTTGGGCTATGATGATGATAATGGCAATTACAAGATCGTGAGTTTAATACACATAATAAGCACTATGAATACTTAAATGCATTTGTTTTTGTAGATTGAACACGATCATATAGCTTTTCGTTACGAAATATTGGAGGTGATTGGCAAGGGAAGTTTTGGCCAGGTGATCAGAGCACTCGATCACAAGACAAACACACATGTCGCCATTAAAATCATAAGGAATAAGAAACGTTTCCTCAACCAGGCCGTTGTTGAGCTCAACATACTCGATGAGTTGCGCGAAAAGGATGCCGATGGATCTCATAACGTAATACACATGCTGGACTATACATATTTCCGTAGACATTTGTGCATTACCTTCGAGCTAATGAGGTGAGTTTTGATTGTTTTGTTTTTTCTGCTGTGACGTCAATGCCACGATATATAGTATCATATTTTGTCAAGCTAACTCCTCAATTAAAAACGCGTATCTTCCTTGCTTGTTTGCCTAAACATTTCAGCCAATTAAATTTATTCACAACTGTATTTTGGTATTCCATTGCGTGTCTGGCGACCATTTAAGGAAAATCTTTATTAGCTTTCATGCGTGTCCTTTTTTCTGGCTACGACAAGTGCCTAGCACGCATTACTTTAAGATCCTCTGTTGCGCACTTTTGCCTCGGCAAACAAAACCACAAATTACATTAGCATGGGTGGCTGAGAGATACTTCGCTCTTCGAAGTCTACCCCATTAATATTAATATGTAATACCAGCGTGTGTCATATGAAATAGTTTGTATTGTTGTTCTTTGATTTTGTTTTTATTTGGCCATAAATCTCTATATAGTATATTAGAGAAGCTCGTTAATGTCAAGTGGTTTTGGTAATTCGCGAACAGCTAATTTTAATTGTTTTATGGTTGGCCTTTTTTCTGTTTTTAATCGGGATGAATAGTTACATTAGGTTACTTGATGTCTGCATGGCTAACTTATTCATTTATGCATCGTAAATGTTTATAAGTGCATCATAAATGTGTACGTTTCAAGGCATATACTATTAATTTATATTAAGTTTAGTTATGAGCTCTGCTTATCAAGTCCCTCTAACTTTTTTGATCTCAGACAAGAATCAGTCTACAACATTTATGTTTTATTTTCTACAACTTTCCTACCAATTTATCATTCATTATTTTTGATTGAATATAATTAAATTTAATGTAAATTTTGAAAATGTTTTCACAGTTATTTTATTGCCACGTTTAACACGTCGAAAATGTTTCGATAAAATCGCATCCTTATCAATTGGCATGCCACTTAAATGCATTTGCCAGCCAACGCGCTGGTAAACAAATAAAATGTATATTCAATTTGGAACACACACATCCTTGAACACACACACCGACACACATACTACCAATCCCACACAATCAAAAACGGCAACGATAGAGGAAGTGTATGAACAACAAACCGCATTTGCCGCCGCTTGCCTATCAATTTCAATTTAAATATTGTATAGCCTGCTCGTAGGGGCAAACTGCAAACTGCATTTTGCTGCGTGCATGCATGTTTGCGTGTGTGTGTTTGTGTGTGGTGGGTATTGTTACCTGTTGTTGTTTTAGCTGCGATGCGATAGCGTCACAATCTAATTGATAGACAGGCGGCCGCCCCTTTTCAGGCGTTGATTTTATGGGCAAAGACGAGAACCACCCTCTGCGCTTCGAGTCCCTCCTCTGTCCCTCTTTCGACTTCTGCATATGTCAAAGTTTAGACAGTTCGCAATGCAAGTGTGGCAAGAAACACGCGATGCAAAAATATTACCTCGAAGTATTTTATATATAGATTATAAGTAAAGGCAAAAATTTGCTGAAGGTCATGGTTTTAGGCATTTAACTTGTATCCGCTTTGCCGTCTTCGTCTCACCGCCGAAATTGACTGCCAGACATTTCCGACTAATTTGTCTTAATTACGAGCTTACAAGTTGCCGGCTTTCGAATCGCACAGCAAACAGAACCACGTTGACATTTTTGAGCCGTGTTTGCGGATTTATAATTTTCGACTTTTAAATGGATTACAGGCACGCCATCTAGCGAGCAATGGGGAGAGTTATTTGCCTCCCATTTCAATCGATAAAACGCCTGAGAATTAATTTGTTTACCATGCAAAAATGAAAAACTTAATTAATTATTTGCCTTTTGGGGCTAATTAGGCACAAAATCGGTGCTCGAGAGCGCACTTTGCGTCTTGTTTTCTGCTCAGTTCGCAACAAGAAACTCATCCAATAGATAAAGTTTTTGCAATGACCATGGAACTGGCAAAAAGTAACGGTGTAACTGGGCTGCTCAACTGCATTGACAACACGACTCGAGGCAAAGTTTTAAAGTTTGTTTTGAACGAGTAAACAAATTGTGTGGCCAAGTTTTACGTAATTAAATTTACTTGCACGCAATTGAAATTTGCATGTTAATTACTTTTCCCTTCCAGGCGGTTGAAAAACTTGCAAATTAAGTTAGTTTACCAAAAAGGATTAGATACGCCGACTAAACAAGAAATCAAATCAATTAATAGTTGGTTAAGCATCCTTTTGCATTGCATTTGATATACTTTTGTACTTACCTCTTAACCATTTCTAATTGGCATTTGGTGTATGTGAGACAAGGAGACA
Organism: Scaptomyza flava; assembly: GCA_030179655.1. Lineage (NCBI taxonomy): Eukaryota > Metazoa > Arthropoda > Insecta > Diptera > Drosophilidae > Scaptomyza > Scaptomyza flava. Next base: position 4,136,543 of record JARNME010000029.1, on the reverse strand, counting down.
AAGCTTTTTAGCAGCATCCAACCGAACCACAAGCTGATTAGCTAATTGACAAGCGGAAAAACAAACGGAAACGGTGTAAAGTACAGAAAAACATCAAGAACAAATAAAAAGCGATATGCGAAACATAATCCTTGTATCTAACACTTAAAGCTCATTAAGTCAAGGTTGGACGACGACCAAAAACACAAATAAACATTTAGAGCTCTTAATTTGGCTAGAGGACTCCGACAGACACATTTTCACCTGCAACATGTCATAGCTGTTGTTGTTGTTGTTGTAGTTTTTGCCACGAAAAAATCCTTTTGCCGTAACTTGCTGGAATGTTATGGGGCCACCTCGTAATTTACAGCCACAGCGATAAAATGAGCTGCCAAAGACAGACAGCAGAGGGCGCTTTGCGCTGCTGCTGCTGCTGCTGTCTTCATATAATGTATGGTCACACTGAGTGCCATAAGTATGCAGCATATTGTGTAGATGACGTTGCCAAATTGATGTTGTCATGGCCAAAAGTTTCTTTCCATGTGTGTATGTGTGTGTGTGTATTCCATACAGTAAATGCTCTTTGTGGGCTTCAGGGTCATAAATTTCGCCTCAAAGTCCCTTGGACATCTTCTTCATACTCTAACTATGTATGTTTTGCTCTTTGCTTGTCTCTGTTGCTTGTTTTACTTAGAATTTATTTCAATTTGCTGAGCTCATGATGAGATAATCATAGGTTTATCTGTTGCCACTGTCGATTTTATTAGGGAATAACATTTTGCACATTGTTCGTAACAAAATGAGCTGATAAAGAACGTTTAAAGATAAGTCCAAATGGATCCAAGTAGGTTTTTAATGGAATTTTCACTTAGCTATGATAAATCAAAGAATAAGCGCCACATTTACTTAAGAAGATATTGTTTCTAGCTGTACTTATTGCTTTGATTAATCTGTTGCATGATTTAATTCTTCTTACACAAACCATTTCGTTACTTTTACCCATCGCACTGTATATATCATTAATGTAAGTGTCTGTCTGCCTCGGTTGGTGTTGCAGGACAACCTGAGATTTTTTAATTAACAATCAGCACACAGCTTGCAACTCGGCGGCCCCGTTTCGCCTTCTTCTATATGCAAATGACGCGAGTGCTGTGGAATGTTTTTCTTTTAAATTAATTTTTTCACTTAGCGTGTAGATTGCAATTTAAAGGGAGACCGGGTGAAGCAACACTGGGAATTGAGTTACCATTTGGAGGTGGTGGTTCTTGGGCGAGGTAGGGCTAATATTGCGCATACACGCTGACAGCTGTTGTTTGTTGTTAGTGTTGTTTGTGGATGTAGATTGTTATTATTGTTATTATTATGCCGTGCCGTGGCACAGTAATTACTGCTAATTGACATTTACCAGGCATTAAACCTGTAGGCGATGGCCATTGCTAAAAGTAGTTTATTAGGTACTTTATTCAAAGTGACATTCATTGTTTAAATATCTATTTATTATATACTATTTACTTGTTCAGTCTACTCTCAGTGTCAGGCTGTGCTAAACGAAAAAAATAAAATTGTCACAAAAAAATAGGCAAGGAAATGCCGCTTACTAATTAAAATGCGAGAGGCATATAACTGTTTATGGGAGCATCTAACCTTGAGGCCATGTGACAGTCGTCGTTGAGCCTAGCTAGCTAAATCAAGGTCGTCCTGACAGTTTTAGTATATTCGTATTTGTACTTGAAATGTATGTTTGTTGGATGAACTTGATGGCTGAAGAACTTTAAGCCAGTTTAGAGCAATTGCATCTTTATCAATGTTTGCACAAATAACTGTTTCAGTTCTTAAAGCTAATCCTTGCCACATTCTTAAACGTATCCATTTGTTTGTAGGTAGCGAATGTAGCTTACTTTAGCTTATTTGTATGTAAATCACGCCTCTCTTTTCGTAAAGTGTCGCCAGGTTGTTTGAGCAGCTGGCGTCGCTTGGCTGTCAATCAATTTTCACGAATTTTCACGGGAAAACTTTTCATTTTCACTTGCTCTACAAAACGAAAAGCAATTTCATTGCTATGCACAAAACTTTGTTGACACCATTTTGTGTGCTGGAAATGAATTCATTTTGTGGCCAACTGACAGGCCCCAAAAAGTATGCAACGAAATGAGTATAATGTTGATACGAGCAGAACACAAACCTTTGACTTCGAATCGAAGTTGATGTTGTTTAGTTGTTTATAGTGGGCGTAACCCGTTACTATTGTGAGCTTCACAATGTTTAGACAATTTACATATATACACATAGTCCCAATAGATATTTACATATGTACAAACAGCTATTTTTGTTAGGATATTCGTGTAGTTGTGTATTTTTGTCGCGCTAAATGCCTGCATTAGTGGCTCGTTACAATTGCATGTTGCTAGCTGGTAGGTAAATCAATCAAATTACCAAAAAGGACTTTTTTTCCAACGATGCAAAAGATCAAAAAGGAAAATAGCAAAAGCAGTAAATTGGCAACAAACAAAAAATTGCTTTTCAAGTTCATGAACGACGAGTTACTTCTCACCCTATCTCCTCTACCCGCCTCCATTGACAATGTCAGTGTCATCGTGGAGGAGACGGGAGAGGGGTGAGGAGAGTGGTATGTGACAGTGGCATGTCATAATGCAGTTATAATATGCCATTTTGACACTGAGGACCCCCTAAAATTTGTAGGTTCACTCGATTGAAATTATGACATTTTGATGATTTTCTTATTGGTTTGTTATGCGCGTCGATGATGATGCAGATGCCTCTCTGTCAATCAATAAAACAACAATTGCAAACAATAGCTTTAAACGGCAGGCACTTTAAATGACGGCAATTCTTGTGACCTAGCTAAGTTCTCTCTTATATTGCCACAAAAGTATTTTTGTTATTTTTTTGGCTAAGAGTCAAGGGCTCCGCTTAACCCAATAAGCCTAAATCGTTTTAAGACATTGTTAACAGCTCTTGGCTTGTTGAGTATGTGTCGTTAAGGGAATGTGTTAGAGCGGGGAGGCAGAAATGGGTTTTCTTGCTTGATAGCATATAAAATCTTTCTTAATTGGATTAAGTGCTGAAAAGACGCTGAGCTTGTCGAAATTTATGCAGCAATTTTCATAGTAAATACGCAAGGAAGAAGGAGCTTTATTTTAAGACACGACAAGAAGGATAATGTGTTATAAAATTGTTGCAAGTTGAATAATATCTTAAGAGTAATTTAATTTGAGTGGTTTACTTGTTGAATTCGTTGAAAACTTATAACATTCTCAGCTAAAGCAAATTCTTTATTGACTGCTGTCCTTTATTTAACTTCTCAGAATTCCATGAAAATCAACTCATGCACACATGGCATGGCATGGTAGTATTTGAGAATGTTCTTATTTGCTGCTTTAACTTTTTGCAATTTCTGGCTTGGTTCTATTCGGGTCAGAGCATCTAATAAGTGCATGCAGCTTAGGGGCTTTTGATGAAGCTATTGATAGAATTCTCAGAAAATGACATACAAGCAAAAATACTCATATCAGAAGCTTATGGCAAAGACAGGGGCAAACCGAAACGGAAATACTAGCTGCAAAAACTTTGTAAGCAGTTGAGTTTAATCAATGGACACAGCTGGCTGCCAGCATATCAAATCATACGACCTTCTGAGCAGAAATGTTTGTCAATCATGGAAAGTCGAATAGGAAGGCAAAGGAGGAAGGCTAGGATGATGATGTGTGGACTGCCGAATCAATCAGAACGTCAGGGAAAAGAAAAAATATTAACTGACAGATATCACAAAAATTGACAAAACTTGAGCGCGCACTGAATGGAGATTGAATTGACCTAACCGCAAAAACCAAAAAATGCAAAACAAAACAAAAATTCATCGTTATCAGTTAATTAATCGCCAGGAATCGCACAAACGGCGAAAGCAAAATACTATAAAAACAAGGCAACTAAAGAACCAAAAATGCACAACTTGCAAACAAAAATAGCAAACGAGTTGACACAGCGCAAAGTTTGCAAGGCAAATGGCTTAAATGTACAGTGGAAAAGTTTATTGAAATTTTAGTTAAAAAGGAAACATTTAAAAAAAGTTAATTACTGTTATATATTATTTTTGTTTTAGTATAAAATCCAATCAGAATAATTTAGAAAATAAATAAAATAGTTTTTTTATATTTTAGATAAAATCAAATTGCAAATGCTTTGAGCTAAACAGTTTAAACGTTTTAACTGTATCTCAAGTATAATTATTCCAAAAACATTAATAAAATTATTAACTTTTCCAACGTTTTTTTGACATCTTTACATTTATGGGCAGATATTTTACTGTTCTTGTGCTTTGACATCGGCCGTCAAAGTTGTTGATGGTACTATATTGTTGTTGTTGTTGTTGTTGCCTGTCATCGTCATATATCCAAATTTCTGTGCGACATGCAATGAAAATTAATTCAATGCATGTTATTTAGTCTTTGTTGCCAGTACTTCGGTGCCGGCTTGAAGCGGCCGGCAACTTTTTTCGTTTTGTTTACTAAAACCGAAATATATATTTGACTGGGGTTGCTCTGAGTCATGTTACTATCTAACAATATACTCTTGGTTCTCATTCCTCATTGCAGTTTGAATCTCTACGAGCTGATTAAGAAGAATAATTATAATGGTTTTAGCATGAGTTTGATACGACGCTTCTGCAATTCGATTGTCAAATGCCTACGTTTGCTCTACAAAGAGAATATCATACACTGTGATCTCAAGCCGGTAAGTCAAGTACAATAATTCATTTAACATAAACAATTTTAAAGCAATTCTCTTCTTCGTAAATAGGAAAACATTTTGTTGAAACAACGCGGCAGCAGCTCGATTAAAGTCATCGATTTTGGCAGCTCATGCTATGTGGACCGCAAAATCTATACATATATTCAATCGAGATTCTATCGCTCCCCGGAGGTAATACTTGGACTGCAATATGGCACTGCCATTGACATGTGGAGCTTGGGTAAGACTTGATTTTAATTAAAAACTATTTTCAAATACGCTAAAGTCTATACTTTGTCTCGTAACGCACTCGTCTTGCGTTTGACCTCGTTGCACATGAAAATGAAATTGAATTTTTAAATCGTTTTTCACCCTGCATCAGGCAGGCAAATTTATTGCCACATACATTGCCCCTATAAATAACTGCGTATGTGTGTGTGTGGGTGGGTGTAGTACTTTTACCGCTTACAACATTTAAATATTTTATACACACTTTTGTATAGAACAAACAAACACAGCATGTGGTTCCGAGCTCGCCAACGGTTGGGTTGTTTTGTGTGCGTTTCTGCTTTGTGGGTGAGGCAGTTGACATTTGGCATATGCAACGAGGCTTTTCAATGAGTTCTATGCAACTTGAATCATTGAGTTGTCGCTCAAAATGTCGGGCATATAAGACGATAGTTTAACAGACATTCATAGAGATTTCTTCCCCTTCTTGACATTCAAAGACGACAATGTAAACCTAAATCGTTTGATAGATCAAAATACTATTATCTAGGTAGTTAGAGGGTTTATCCATCGATTCGCACTTTGAATCAACCCCATTCATAGATTGAATCTAATGCCCAACCATTATATTCTCAGCTTTCTTTTTCCGTTTCGACCCTCCTAAAGTGTTTTTATTACTTCCATATCAGTTGAGCAGAACTTACACTAGACTCATTATACTTCACATATTTAGCTGCCAAATGGCAATGTTCAATCGACGCGACGGTTGGTAAGTTGTTGTTGGCCCAGCCAAGTGTTAAAAAACACGCACTATGCCAATTAGCAGCAACAGGCTACGAGGCTACGAGGCTATCAGGCTACCAAACAACAAGAATCCTGAGGCCGCCACGTTCAAAGGGAACAACAATAAGTAAAGCAGGGGCACTCAACAAGTGCGGCCCCCACTCAAAGTTTATGTACACAATAATATGGCCTGCCCCCCTTAAAGCTTTGAAACGTTGCTTTCCTGCCGCTGTTCCCAATTCGCCCTTCGCACATCCTTTTAGCGGCCATTTCCGACTACGACGACGTCCGGTCAGCAGGAAAAAAATATCGTGAGCTCTGCGCTCACATACAAAAGACTCATTAAATGTGCACAGTACGTGAGATATGGTTGGTGTTGGGGTCTAATAAAAGCAAGGCTGGCTCTATTTTTAGACTCAGTGTCTTGACTCAGCTCACATGTGGGCGGTTATTTATTTGAGTAACTGTGCTCACTGCACAAACACACTCTCTTTTTGCAAATGGGTTACGTGTTGAATAATGTGCTACAAACATAACAAACAGCTAGGGGCACGCCATCTTTAAAAGGATTGGGTTAAAAAGAGGACAAGAGGTAGAGGTAAAGTCTAGTTTCAATTAAGGAAATGAGCACAAGTGATGAAAGTAAAGGAAAGTGTGACACTGACTCGACTGCAAGCCTGAATAGAAAGTGTTGCAAAACAATATAAAAGATATTGTTATTTATATATATTTCAATCAATGGATAGTAATCAGTCGAGATATAAATCAATTTGAAAATCATTTAAGCTGAACAATGCTTTATTTTTTGCATTTGGTATTAATTGAATCAATATTGCGTTGAACTTTTCGCAAAAGCACTTAAAACTATTTGCAGCAGCACATAAATAATGCCCCAGAGAGTCACTAACTCAATTGAACTGACCCAAGTTCAACACTGTGTTACGTGTCCTGTGGTCAAGTTTAGGCACGTGCCAGCTCAACTGGGTATTGGGTGGGTAAGCTTAAAGTCAAGGTCAATGCGCTTCTTGTGCAATCAAAATGACTGCAGCAAAATGACAAACCAATTACTTATAACCAAAGTCAACTAACAAATACCCTATAAAAAGTCTTTCTTGTGTTCAGAGACATTTGGTTTTAAGACAAAAAAATCAATACTAATTACGCTACAATCTCAATCTTTGGCTCTTTTGCAGGCTGCATTTTGGCCGAATTATATACGGGCTATCCGTTGTTTCCCGGCGAGAATGAGGTTGAGCAGCTGGCCTGCATTATGGAGGTGCTGGGTCTGCCACCAAAGGGTTTAATCACAATGGCACGTCGTCGCCGCCTGTTCTTCGATTCAAGAGATGCGCCACGCTGCGTTACCAATACAAAGGGCAGAAAACGCGCGCCGGGCAGCAAGTCACTGTCACAGATACTGCACTGTCAGGATCGGTATTTTATTGACTTTCTGCAGCGCTGCTTGGAATGGGATCCCGCGGAGCGTATGACGCCTGACGATGCCTCGCATCATCCTTTCCTGCAGCCATCCAATTTAAGTCGTCATCGCAGCTGCCGCATGTCAACAAGCTCATCAAGCTCCGGCCTGAACAGCGTCTCCCAGAAATCCTCCTGCTACAACTTTGCAGAGATCTCGCCCGGCAGCGGGCCAGTGTTGGCCTCAATAACGAGCACCACGTCGGTCAGCAATGCAGCCATAACGACCAAGTCTAACTCCGGTTCGCGACAGCCCCATGCGCATGCCCAGTCGAACGGACACCTGCCCGACATCAAGCTGAGTGCCAGCGACAAATACAACAGCATGCAAAAGGTGGCGGTCCGCTCGAAGATCACGTCAAGCGTATCGGATCTGGAATCGGTGCAGCAGTACTCGTTGCATCGCATCTACGGCGGCGTTGGCAGCGGCAGCACACAGCACGTCTCCTCGGCGGCGACTCGAAAGCACCTAAATGGCAATCCCAGCGTTGGCAACAGCAGCAGCAAATATGGTAGCTCCACACTGGCCCACAATCACCACAATGTGACGCATCACAATGCTTCGACGGCGACCATAGCGACAGCTACGCATCATCATCATAATCACCATGGCGTTGCCGGTGTGGGGCAGCAGGGAGTGGGCCAGCAGGTGAGTGCGGCCATGTCACATTCACAGTCCACCGGCGATGTGTCGGATCGGGCAATCTTTGGGCGTGCTTGACTTCGGGCCAGGCCCACAAAGCTCGAGCTCAAGAAGTGCAAGCTGGTGAATATGATGGACTTCTGGAGCTAGAAGTGGCGTCCACAGCAATGCGCTGTACTGCGGGAGAAGGAGGAGCCACTGCCGACTCCAACGTTGCCACCCGCAGCTCCAACCTAGTTCTAACTATTGTAACTGTTTTAGTATAAGCTATGTATGTGAATTGGTATATATATATATATATAGCCGTATGTATGTATGCATGTGTATCGTGCATAGGTAAGTGTGTGTTTCTGCATGAAAACTTTATATATATAGTAAGATATTTAGATATATAGTTGATATATAATAATTAGTCCCAACACACACACACACACTTGCAACACTCTTGCAGTATTCTCAGTTATTATTCTCTCTGAATATTTTTTTTGCTACTGCCATAGCTACTGTATTTCCTAAACGTATTCTTTCCTAAAAGTATTCGCCAAAATCACAATTACTTCCCTCCATTTCATGGAACGTTTCCCAGCACGGTTTTTCCATCTTTACCAACTTTATGCTATCAAATATACGCAAAACTGTATTCAACACGAACAAAATGTTAAATTAAAGAAAGAAAAAAACAACCCCAGCTCAAAATGGAACAACATAACATAGTGTTACATATATAATATATATGTAGATATATAAGGAATTCGACCGATATATATATATTGTATCAACCCAAAATATCTGTAACAATTTCATACAGCTTCCATGTCTTTTGCAACAGTATCAAGGCTGTTATTAGTTACATATGCAAAAATGTAGCTAAACATATTGATATATACACATATGATAAGTTTTGGTAAAGGTTAGAATGTTTCAGTCACGATCTTGTAAACTCTGAGTATATATATATGTAGCTCGCAAAGATTATTTAAATACTTTTGCTAGGGAACACATAGACCCACCAAATTATCAATCGGAACTACCCTAGTAAACTATAATATAGCCTTGCAACAGTTGAAACATTCTAGCCTCGAATTGAGCAACAATTTTGAACAAGTAATGTAAGTTTGTATTTTGCATGAGAGAATTAAAGTTGTGGGTTTTCATTTCGATAGAATCTTAAACCAAAACTGTGAGTAATTGAATATGCCCAAAAAACACTCAAATATATAGTGCAAGAAACATGTCATAATCTATCTAAAGAGTATACATATTTAATGAACTACATATATATAAAATATAAATATTACGTAATTATTGGCTAGAAATATAATTAGAATAACTTTTGTGCAAATAAACAACAATTTATGGCCAATACCACAAAAACCATATATAAGAATGGAACTTTAACTAATTCTACGTAAATCGTATTAATCGATAAAAACAAAATAAAACACAAACACAATTTTACTACTATAATCAAAGTTTGTGAACACACTTACACGTTTTTGAATAATAAACGTTAGTAGCAAAGAGCAGAGTTAACCTATATCCAATCCCATTTTGATCCCTTCTAACTTCTTCTCTGCCTCTGAGCCTAGACTGTCAAGTAAACAAACAAAATTGATAATGTTATTTTTAGATATCACTGTAAACAAATGCAACTTTTGCTCATGACTTTGATAATGTCAAACGTTTATATATATCACACACTAGCATATATATACACATTCATTTTTCCTATTTTATGTATTATTTATAAATGTATACATTATAATATGTATTTTTCTGCCACTTCTAACTACTACCATTTAATTTTGTTCTTTAATGTATTTTGTCATTTTATTCAAAGAAAAAAAAAACTTGATTTACAAAGTGAGTTTCGAATTTAAAGTTTAGTATTAAATTAAAAACAAAACAAAACAAAAAAATTACTTTAATTATTAATATATATCAATTTTAAATTAATGAATCATATTCAAGTGGTATAAGAGCCAGAAAGAAAACAACAACATGTAATCAATACAATTACAATAATTAAAAAATAAATTAAAAACTATGTACTCAACAATGCAAAATGTGTATAACGCAGTCGGCTGAGTCCGACTCTTTGTGATTTTTGTTGGTTTATCTTTAAGATAGCAAGTACACGAACCAAAATTGCCATAAAACTGCTTCATTGCCCGAATGCAAACAACATTTGAAGCATACTCTTAGCAACACTAGCCATGCCGTGCGTTGGGGCAGAAAATGTTGCTACAAATGTGCTTACAGACAATATAACACCACGCAAACCAATTTTTTGTAAGTATTATCGGAGTTATGGTAAAGATAACGAATCTATTTTATCCCATTTGTACATCATCAATGAATATAATGTTCAAGATATTTCATTAACTTAAACTTAGCCTCATCCTCAAGGAGCCCGTTATCGGATTTCAACTGGAAACGTGAGTGTTTATAATATATTTCATTCAAGATCTATATACATTAAGCTTTGACTTACAATCTATAAATGATCACAACATTTGAAAGCATATCGTAAAACCTGCAGTCCAGTAGTTTATTATTTTAGTTGTGGTTACTTACTTTTGTTTGTTTGGTAGTTGCGGGAATTATGCAACATCCGCCCTAGAAAGTTATGGGCATATTAAGGTATGAGATTTTAAGATAATTTAATTAATTTTATTGATGTTTTATAATTTGAAAATTTAATGAATAGTTTTTTGGTTTGAATAACTGGGACAAATCTAATTGTTGACAGGCCATAATATTTTGAAATTTATTTTCACTTTTCTAACGTAAAGCACTTCAAAACACTTGTTGCGTAGGTGGAACTTCAATCTCAGAAACGCTTGCGAGAAAGCGACAATTCTAAGTACTATTCCACTGCGGCTTAGCCCACTCAAATAAATGACTTAATTCCAATAACGCCTAGCAAATGTGTTGAAAAGTCATCATTCTTGAATGGAAAGTAAAAGTTGCTGCTACGACTGCGATCGTTGATCCACAATTACAGCAACAAAATATATATTCCCATTGAGCTCTTTGAGTGATAAGCAGCCGACGCGTCAGACTCATTGAGTCAAAGGTTTATTGACGCAAGTTTTGTTTCGGTGTTTCCATAGTTTTTCAGCTGCAGCATCTGCTTAGCTTCAGCACATAGCTTCTGCGGCAGTGATGATCATCATGACCGCCACTTGTTGCTGGGGCCAGGTTGGGTTCGAGTTGACTTGAGTCGGTTTGGTTCGGTGCGGGTCCATATGGCAATTCGAAGGCCGTCGCTTCTGCTGTGACTCTTTTAATTTTTTCTTTCTTATTCGGTGCCTGCGTCAGCCAGTTTTTGTTTTTGTGCGCCAAGCGTTTGTCTTAAAGGTGAAAGTCTTTCTCCCTCAAGCATTTTTTGCTGTTATTGTACAGCATTTAGTCTTGTATTTGTTTTGCCGATGTTTTAATTTCTGTTTCTTTTATTTGTTAACTTGGTTATGGCTATGTGAGTTTGCGTCGGTCCTCAGGTAATCTCTTGCACAAATATTGTTATTAGTAATTTGTCATCGCGTTAGCTTTAAAGCCTGTTACTTATGCAAAAATTAATTTTGTATTCTGAATTGGCTAACAGCAGCATCTTACCACACTTGAAAAAAAAAACAAATTTTCATAAATTATATAAAGTGCAGTACAAACTCTTAATACTATTATATCATTTTTATCTCGTATAAAAGCAGGTCTCGCGACTCATTTAAAGGTGCGGTGTGCAAAAACAAACAATATATTTTATATACGGCGACATAAAACGAAATTGCAAACTCTTAACTGTCACGTCTCGCAAAGGTCAATATGGTAGTTTTAGATATGGTGAACACGAGGCATGATATATGACTAATAACTTGTATAACCTTATATTATAAATACAGGAAGGGTGCATTTTAGCTAAGGTCTGTCTAGCTTATGAGCTATAATTAAGCTTTTCTTGAGAAATCAAACTTAAGTTTCTCAAGGATTATGAAGGTGAAAAACAATTTTTGAAACATAATGCCAATAAAAAAAACAAGTGGAAACATTACAGTTGGTCGCAACAGACTGCGGTACACTCGATAGCTGTTTAAAAAGGAGGATAACCAGAGACCTGACTGCAAATTAGTACGGATGCGCTGATGCAGATCTTTCTGGGATGTCACCAGTTTTATATTGCCAACAAATTTGGTGAGTCTTGCTCAAAAACTGAGAAAAATGCACGAATTTCCTGTTTTAAAGAGGCGGTGGGGGCTTGGGGCATAGTTTGGGGGAGTGGCATTAAAAACTTAATAAACAAATTTTTCAAAAAGATATGCGCGTTCAAGTTTTTAAAAGGTGGATAGCTGTGGCCGGTATTGCATTTGAGTTTGATTTGCTGCGAGGTTACATTGAACTCAAGTCTGAGTGGCGTAGTAAAATGAGTCAAATCAAGTAGCACTCCGAGCTCAAGTACCAGGCGAACAGAAATCAGCAGCAGGCGGCGCGTGATGTGCCATCCCTGGTGTTGCTCTCATCAAAAGTATGACAGTCGGTAGCCAATCCCATAACGAGAGGTACAGAAATGATCAAGGGGGGGGGGGGGGGGACAACTAGAAAAGCAATGAGAGTAAGTCCCATTTTAGGTGATGACCTTGACCGACTGTCATACTTTTGATGAGAGCAATACCAGGGATGGCACATCACGCGCCACCTGCTGCTGATTTCTGTTCGCCTGGTACTTGAGCTGGGAGTGCGGCTGGTTTTACCCATTTTGCGACGCCCAAACACACAAGCACACAAACATGCACACATACTAGCATACAAACATACAATAAGCAAACATACAAATGCATAAATATGTATACAGGTTAATTTAAGAAAAGCGTTTGAAAATCTAACTGAAAGATCAGTTTGGCGCCCTTCAGCGCCTGTTTGCATGTTCATATGTATATTATATGTATTTATGTATGTGTGTGTGTTTGAGCGTCGCAAAATGGGTAAAACCAGCCGCACTCCCAGCTCAAGTACCAGGCGAACAGAAATCAGCAGCAGGCGGCGCGTGATGTGCCATCCCTGGTGTTGCTCTCATCAAAAGTATGACAGTCGGTAGCCAATCCCAAAACGAGGTGTACAGAAATGATCAAGGGGGGGGGGGGGGGGACAACTAGAAAAGCAATGAGAGTAAGTCCCAGTTTAGGTGATGACCTTGAAAATGGGACTTACTCTCATAGCAAAATGTGAGAAATACCAGGGATGGCACATCACGCGCCGCCTGCTGCTGATTTCTGTTCGCCTGGTACTTGAGCTGGGAGTGCGGCTGGTTTTACCCATTTTGCGACGCCCAAACACACAAGCACACAAACATGCACACATACTAGCATACAAACATACAAATAAGCAAACATACAAATGCATAAATATGTATACAGGTTAATTAAGAAAAGCGTTTGAAAATGTAACTGAAAGATCAGTTTGGCGCCCTTAAGCGCCTGTTTGCATGTTCATATGTATATTATTATGTATTTATGTATGTGTGTGCGTTTGAGCGTCGCAAAATGGGTCAAAACAGCCGCACTCCCAGCTCAAGTACCAGGCGAACAGAAATCAGCAGCAGGCGGCGCGTGATGTGCCATCCCTGGTGTTGCTCTCATCAAAAGTATGACAGTCGGTAGCCAATCCCATAACGAGGGGTACAGAAATGATCAAGGGGGGGGGGGGGGGGACAACTAGAAAAGCAATGAGAGTAAGTCCCAGTTTAGGTGATGACCTTGAAAATGGGACTTACTCTCATAGCAAAATGTGAGAAATACCAGGGATGGCACATCACGCGCCGCCTGCTGCTGATTTCTGTTCGCCTGGTACTTGAGCTGGGAGTGCGGCTGGTTTTACCCATTTTGCGACGCCCAAACACACAAGCACACAAACATGCACACATACTAGCATACAAACATACAAATAAGCAAACATACAAATGCATAAATATGTATACAGGTTAATTTAAGAAAAGCGTTTGAAAATTTAACTGAAAGATCAGTTTGGCGCCCTTAAGCGCCTGTTTGCATGTTCATATGTATATTAATATGTATTTATGTATGTGTGTGCGTTTGAGCGTCGCAAAATGGGTCAAAACCAGCCGCACTCCCAGCTCAAGTACCAGGCGAACAGAAATCAGCAGCAGGCGGCGCGTGATGTGCCATCCCTGGTGTTGCTCTCATCAAAAGTATGACAGTCGGTAGCCAATCCCATAACGAGGGGTAAAGAAATGATCAAGGGGGGGGGGGGGGGACAACTAGAAAAGCAATGAGAGTAAGTCCCATTTTAGGTGATGACCTTGAAAATGGACTTACTCTCATAGAAAATGTGAGCAATACCAGGGATGGCACATCACGCGCCGCCTGCTGCTGATTTCTGTTCGCCTGGTACTTGAGCTGGGAGTGCGGCTGGTTTTACCCATTTTGCGACGCCCAAACACACAAGCACACAAACATGCACACATACTAGCATACAAACATACAAATAAGCAAACATACAAATGCATAAATATGTATACAGGTTAATTTAAGAAAAGCGTTTGAAAATTTAACTGAAAGATCAGTTTGGCGCCCTTAAGCGCCTGTTTGCATGTTCATATGTATATTATATGTATTTATGTATGTGTGTGTGTTTGAGCGTCGCAAAATGGGTAAAACCAGCCGCACTCCCAGCTCAAGTACCAGGCGAACAGAAATCAGCAGCAGGCGGCGCGTGATGTGCCATCCCTGGTGTTGCTCTCATCAAAAGTATGACAGTCGGTAGCCAATCCCAAAACGAGGTGTACAGAAATGATCAAGGGGTGGGGGGGGGACAACTAGAAAAGCAATGAGAGTAAGTCCCATTTTAGGTGATGACCTTGAAAATGGGACTTACTCTCATAGAAAAATGTGAGAAATACCAGGGATGGCACATCACGCGCCGCTTGCTGCTGATTTCTGTACGCCTGGTACTTGAGCTGGGAGTGCGGCTGGTTTTACCCATTTTGCGACGCCCAAACACACAAGCACACAAACATGCACACATACTAGCATACAAACATGCAAATAAGCAACATACAAGGCGCCAAATATCTTTCAGTTAATTTCAAAACGCGTTTGTAAATTAACTGAAAGATCAGTTTGGCGCCTTTAGCGCCTGTTTGCATGTTTATATGTATATTATATGTATGTATGTGTGTGTGTGTGTTTGAGCGTCGCAAAATGGGTAAAACCAGCCGCACTCCCAGCTCAAGTACCAGGCGAACAGAAATCAGCAGCAGGCGGCGCGTGATGTGCCATCCCTGGTATTGCTCTCATCAAAGTATGCAGTCGGTAGCAATCCCATATCGAGGTGATACAGAAACTGGACTACTCGGGTGGCGTGGGTAGGTGGGCCACCCCACAACGCCATGAGAGTCAGTCCCATCGTTAGGTGATGACCTGACCGACTGTCATACTCTTGATGAGAGCAACACCAGGGATGGCACATCACGCGCCGCCTGCTGCTGATTTCTGTTCGCCTGGTACTTGAGCTGGGAGTGCGGCTGGTTTTACCCATTTTGCGACGCCCAAACACACAACACACAACATGCACACATACTAGCATACAAACATACAAATAAGCAAACATACAAGGGCATAAATGATCTATCAGTTAATTTACAAAAGCGTTTGAAAATTAACTGAAAGATCAGTTTGGCGCCCTTAAGCGCCTGTTTGCATGTTCATATGTATATTATATGTGTGTATGTATGTGTGTGTGTTTGGGCGTCGCAAAATGGGTAAAACCAGCCGCACTCCCAGCTCAAGTACCAGGCGAACAGAAATCAGCAGCAGGCGGCGCGTGATGTGCCATCCCTGGTATTGCTCTCATCAAAAGTATGACAGTCGGTAGCCATCCCAAACGTGGGTACAGAATGCTCAAGGGGTTGGGGGGGGACACCTAGCAACCCACTGACAGTAAGTCCCATTTAGGTGATGACCTTGAAATGGGACTTACTCTCATGCAAATGTGAGAAATACCAGGGATGGCACATCACGCGCCGCCTGCTGCTGATTTCTGTTCGCCTGGTACTTGAGCTGGGAGTGCGGCTGGTTTTACCCATTTTGCGACGCCCAAACACACAACACACAAACATGCACACATACTAGCATACAAACATACAAATAAGCAACATACAAATGCATAAATGATCTATCAGGTTAATTTCAGAAAGCGTTTCTAAAATTAACTGAAAGATCAGTTTGGCGCCTTAGCGCCTGTTTGCATGTTCATATGTATATTATATGTATTTATGTTGTGTGTGTGTTTGGGCGTCGCAAAATGGGTAAAACCAGCCGCACTCCCAGCTCAAGTACCAGGCGAACAGAAATCAGCAGCAGGCGGCGCGTGATGTGCCATCCCTGGTATTGCTCTCATCAAAAGTATGACAGTCGGTCAAGCCATCACCAAAACGGGCTTACTGCATTGCTTTCTAGTGGTGCCCCCCCCCGCCCCACTTGATCAATTCGGTAACCCTCGTTATGGGATTGGCTACCGACTGTCATACTCTTGATGAGAGCAACACCAGGGATGGCACATCACGCGCCGCCTGCTGCTGATTTCTGTTCGCCTGGTACTTGAGCTGGGAGTGCGGCTGTTTTGACCCATTTTGCGACGCTCAAACGCACACACATACATAAATACATAATAATATACATATGAACATGCAAACAGGCGCTTAAGGGCGCCAAACTGATCTTTCAGTTAAATTTTCAAACGCTTTTCTTAAATTAACCTGTATACATATTTATGCATTTGTATGTTTGCTTATTTATATGTTTGTATGCTAGTATGTGTGCATGTTTGTGTGTTTCGGCGCCGCACTCCCAGCTCAAGTACCAGGCGAACAGAAGGCAGCAGCAGGTGGCGCTCAGTTTGCCATCCCTGGTATTTCTCACATTCTGCATAGATCCGTCTGTCCTTGTCTAGCGCATGTATTTTTCAAGGTCATCGCCTAAAATGGGACTTACTCTCACTGTTTCTCTAAATACTGCGCGTCACACTTATATACAACCAATAAGAATGCATGAATTGATATTGATACAGCTGCGAAAATATAAATAGCATCACTTAGCAAATTATTTCTGCTAGGCATAGGAATATTTTATGGTCAGATGAGATTAAAGTTCTTATGATTGGTAGAAATTAGCTTGAGAGAAGGCCCAAAATAGTTTTGATTGATAAATAATTCGAGCTTAACCGCATCTGACCATAAAATATTCCACCGTGCATAGTAAACACAAGTTGCTAAGTGACACTATTTTCATTTATGCAGCTGTATGTAAGTGAGACGCGCAGAGTGTAGAAAAAAACTGAGAGTAAAGTACCGTTTTAGGAGATGCCCTTTAGAATACGTGCGCTAGACAAGGGCAAACGTATATATGCAAAATGTGAGAAACACCAGGGATGGCACATCACGCGCCACCTGCTGCTGACTTCTGTTCGCCTGGTACTTGAGCTGGGAGGGCTGCTGTTTTACCCATTTTGCGACGCCCGAGCACACAAACATACAAACACACAAACACAAATACACAAAATGACGCATGTGTGATGCGGTGGCGTTTATACACCAGCACCACACTTAAATGTTCCCCCCCCCCCCCCCTGGCTATTTTCTAAAGCCTTCATTATTGGTGTTGTTTATTTTTGTCATGAGCATGATTTACCTACATATATTAACCACGATCAAACAAAAATAATCAAATGGCTGGGGGTGGTATTGCATTTGAGCTTGATTTGCTGCGAGGTTACATTGAACTCAAGTCTGAGTGGAGTAGTAAAATGAGTTAAATCAAGTAGCACTCCCAGCTCAAGTACCAGGCGAACAGAAAAAATACCAGGAATGGCACACCGAGTGCCACCTGCTGCAGACTTCTGTTTGCCTGGTACTTTAGCTAGAATTTCTACTGGAGTTTACCAATTTTACCCACATCAAACACACAAACGTACAAACAAAAATAATATTGTAGCAGAATTTAATTCATATATACAAACATACATACAAACAACATACATACAAACATACATACATACTCAAAGATCAGCTTGCCCTTAAGCGTACTAAGTTGCGCCCTTCTGTTAAGTTCTTCCTTAATCCGTTTTTAATTGTTCTACGTGGTGGGCGTGGCATCCGAATTTTTTTGGGGGATGCCAATCGAATTTATCGATATGTCAGCCTTGTCAATCTTGACACTAAATCTTTCCCGGTCAAAGAAAAAAAAATTTCAAAGTGTCAAGTCTCTAGCTTGAAGGGTATTCAAAAAAGTTGCGTTCATAGAGATGGACAGGAGGTCAGACATTGCACAAACCCAATATACTCTTTACCTTCGGTTTGGAGTATAAGCATATAAACTTTTTAATGCTGATGTTGTTATAGGTATTACACAAACTTTATTTTACCAGGCTATTTAATATTTTTTTCAAATATACATATATACCTCAGCATAAGCCTTCATAATTCAGTATAATACGTACTTTTACGTAACAATCCGTAAATTTGGTGTCATCCTATGTCTTGGAAACTTTTTAAATAGCCAAAACAAGCAACAAACAAATCAAAATTCAAGTTTTATTAGCAGGCCTTGTGACTAAGGGGGAAACTTCTTAAGTTCAAAAACTAAGCCTATCAATTTAACTTAATCTCATGTTAATTGTGTTTGAGACACAGACAAACAGGTGAAAATACATATGTATGTTTTTCTGCAGTTTCATATATATGAATATTTTAAAGTCATCGAAGCTTTTCTTTCCAAGCGTTTGCTTAACAAAGAAAGCTATTAAATCAAATGTAAGCATCAAAACGGATACAAAAGAAGCTGCAGCTAAAGTCAGTGGACTTAAGACAATCTGCGGCATCATCGACGGTCAGCAAATCACACAAAACTACAGTCTACCGTTTGTCTGCGTCTATTTCAGAGGAAACCTGATAAGTCGCTTATGCAATGCGATCCGAGACAAGCCAAGGTAAGGCAAGGTTGGTCTTTGCAGCTTGAACCTTCTGTAGAATTGCATTGGGCATCGACTTAATTGACCATTTGCTTGCATGTTTTGTGTTGGAGTCTTTGAAAGTGAAAACTTATCAAAGAAAGCTGGCGTTGAAGTTTCAGTTCATTTGAACTGATGGATGGATCTACCGATTAGTCGCGTTGCCGAATTTCTGTTGCTAATGACAGCAAATGGCTGGAAAGCTGAAAATGCCATAATTTGTTGATTGGCCCAGGCTGGGTTTTGATAAGAGCCCTAAGATTGGCAGCTAACTGGGTAACAAAATGTTGCACAAGAGGAAATCAATTGCACTATTTACTTTTTTATATTTTTGAATCAATATGTATAAAAAATGTTGTAAAATGATATAGTATACACGTAAGTACAAAGAGAATAGTTTAAGTCTAAGTATGCAAATAAAAATTCATAGATATATAACAATAAATTGCTATTATTTATTGGTTGAATTATTTTGGCTTGTGAAACTTCTTAAAAACTTAAAAAAAAGAATATGAATATATGTTTGATAAAACTGAATCTTTGAGTTGACTTCAAAATCAATCCATATGATTGTAGTGAATAAATTTTAAGTTGATGCGGTTTAATAAAAGTAAATTTACTTTCTCTGCAACCTTGATATTTTTAAGTAATTTTAAATTGCATTATAAATGAATTTCAGCTTTAATTTTTTAACAAAAACTCATCAATCTAAAACAAACATTTTTTACTATAAGGTCATGCTGCGTGGAAATAATATAACAAAAGCAAACCAACCTGTAGTAGCTATTATTCATCAAATGCTCCACTTTGATTTTGGTGTGATGTAAGTGTGTAATATGCTGACTAGTTGATCGCTGGAGTGCCTTGAACACATTCGTACATACATACAAATGTGAACACTGCGGGATTTTAGCTGCGGGCAGACAACGGGTAGCCTACATTAATCATCTACTATGATAATTATGGATATCCGTAAAAAAAATGAATCACTTCTTGTTTGTTTTGACCAAAAACACACACAGAAAGACAAAAACACGCATCGAATTGTGCATGCAATGTGATTTTATTGTTGTTTTTGTTGCTGGAATAGTTGGTGTAGCTATTTGACACACGTTGGTATGTAATAATAATGATGATGATAATGTCTTCATACAAATAGTCGTTGGCTATTGAGAGTTATTTATTGTTTTGATTTCGTACGCCTTCGAATTGCGTTCTTATCTATATTTCCGAGTACGCCAGCTTGAGGAAATTACGTGATCAGCGAATGAAATCGAAATCGCTGCAGTGGATGGCGCATCATATTTGGTTAGCCCAGCCATTTCTGGTTTGATAAAGACTGCATGTTAGCCAGTTAGCCAGTTAGCCAAAGAGCGGCTAACAAGAAATGGCATTTGAAAAACTACGCTTAGAGTATTTCCTCATGTTGTACAGTTTGGCAAACACTTTCACTCTTTCAATCACTCTTAACGCACTCTTGTGCTTTCTTTCTCTTTGAAGCAATGCTCTCAGTGCTTGCAAATGTTGCGGATGTTCGTGCTGCGGTGTTATGTTGCTAGCAACATGTTGCCGGCTCATCGCTAGCGTCGCATTGGCTTCGCATTTTTATTTTTTTTGGCATCTTCGTCGCTAGCTTGGCTTAAATTGTTACCAAACGCTTAATGATCTTCAGTTAAGCATCGAACTTTTACCAGACAAGTCGTGTCTGCGGCTTCCACTCGACTACCGCGGCAGCAACAGCCAACGCTAACGGAATACTAAGTAAATCAAAGAGCAACATTAACAACAACCACTACGAACTGCATTATTTGCATAAAGCAAATAGAAAACGAGCAAGCAAAAGTTTATTCCATCAGTGTGTTTGCCGCATTTTTGACATTTTTCGCGCGTCAATTGAAAATTAAACAAAAATTGTTGCATCCGCTACGTTTTAATCGTGTATTGTTTCAATAATAATAAAATAAATTCAAAAAGCAGTGCAACATTATTAATAAATAATTGTTGAAAAATAAAACAATTGCAAATTGGAGAAATCAAATCCTTAAAAAGGCGTCGAAGCTTTTGTGAATCATGCGAATTTTATTGGCACTTTGGGGCACTTTGTGCCTGTGGACGATCACAGCAAATGCGCAAGGATTTATTCCGCCCAATGCGGGTATACACAACGGGGTAAGTGTATTAATGGATATCCTTCAAAGTTATTAAATGAATTAAAAACATTTCTTAATTGCTTATTTACACTTGCTTTAAAACTAAACCAGACCAAGTTATATTGTAAGGAAAAAGTCAGCACGCTCAGTCACAATGCATAACCCAAAAGTGTGCCAAAAAACCCATAACAGAACAAAAATTTATCACTTAATTTGCATTTCTATTGAATGTTATGCAAATATTTTTTGTTCAATCTAGTTGTGAACTTTTATTTGCACCCATTTCAACGTTTGGCTACAAATTCGTATTGACACACTTTTTAAGCACTCAAAGAAAGTTGCTGTTTGGCAAAAAAAAATTCTTTAAGACTAATGTACTAGCAATATGTGAGTTCATAATAGTTTTTATCGTCACATTCCATAAATTCCCTAACAGTTAAAACTTGCATAAGATAGACGCCAAACCAGCTTGGGCTTCTGCTTAAGCATTCAATTATTCAAAATATATTCATAAGCATTTTCATATTAATTGTACAAATATGCAACTGAGGCGCTTCAATGAACTTTCCCTTTTTTGCTTTTTTGTTTTTGTAATATTTTTCGAGCTGCGTTCAATGAAGATGCAAAGGAAGCGAAGAGAAAAAGCCGTAAAGTCTTGACAACGTTTAAAGCCACACAAGATGGGCAACAACAACTGTGGCAGATATTAAACCTGTTCGCTTGAAATGTTCAAACGGAGTTTAAAAAAGAAAACAAATAACTTATTTACGCATGAACAATGGAAATTGCAAGTCAGCTGCAAGTTCTCAGACCTCAGGCGCTATGCAACAAATCTAATATCGATTCAAAATATAATTTTCGATTTAAGTATTTTAATATCCGTTAACAAATTGCTGGACTCAACAAGCAAACATCTCTGTAGGCCAAAAACCAGCAGCTGCTGCACAGATTATCCCTTGTTTTTGCTGTTGCTAGTTTTGTGTTTTGATTGTTGGTCAATGTGGCATTTGTGGCATCCGCTGTTACAGTTTGTTTTCACTTTCATGGCCGCATCCAAACTTGGCAACAGCTTCGCAACAATTAATGATATTTCCAATTTGGCTATCGTTTTGGCTATTTGGTGTTGTCTGTTGCTTTGGCTTTGATTTGCTTAAATACTAATTTTTATAATTGGAATGGGTTTCCCGCAACACCTTTATAGTGCCGCTGATTACGTAAACGTATCGATTAAATATATATTTTTGGTGTTGACAATATATTTGTGATATTTTGATGAACACAAATGTAGATTAGTGTAACAGGTGAATTTCTATGTCGAAAATTGCCTAAGGTTGAACTAAAACTTCAACTTTCGGGTAGATTAACTGCTTATTACCAAATAGTAGTTCTTAGATTACTCGTTAGCGTTGATTTTGTAATACTATTGGCTTATGTCATTGGTGATTGGGATTGCGGAGCTCAATTACTTTTTCAATTTGTTTGGCTAAGCAGCACTTCCTGACCAAAGCTGGCGGCTGATCAACACTTTGGTCCCATTAACTTGGCGCTGTCCAATCAAGCGCTTCATCAGCTGCAGCAAATTTTCAATCACTTTTCCACGTGCGCCAAACGTTTCGAATGAAATTAAAATCGAAATTCGATTTATTTCTCAACTAGCGCACAGCGGCAGAAGCAGCGAATCGAGCTCAAAGTAAAAAACAAATCCCATCACAACAAATAAAAGGTTTTGTAAGTAGGGATGAAGGGAGGGGTGCCTAATTGGCGCTGCGTGTGATTAGCGCTCAATTACTTGACTATTTGTTTGTAGATACAATTCCAATTGATGCCATATGATTTAGTGTAGCGCCAGTTAATGAGCTTTAAGTGGCAAAGCCAACAGATACAATAAACCATATAAATAGCTTGGTTAAAGCACAATTAAATTGTTTCATCCTGTTACAGTTTGAAATGCTCCGAAATTCTTGCTGTCAAGCAACTTTCATTTTTCAACACAAATCCATTAACAATTTGTCACACCAAAAAACAGTATCTTTCAGATAAATATGCAGCCAAAATTTTTATAAAGATCTCTCGATTGACCCACTTTCCATGTCGACAACCACAACAACGAAACAAAATGAAACGAAACGAAACAAAACAAAGCAAAAAACGCAAAAAAAAAACCTGCTAGAACGACGGGCCCATACAACAATTTTACAAGCGCAAAAAAAATAAACAACAACAACAAGAACAACAACTTGAAATTCGTACAATAAAAATGCGAGTGAATAACGAACAGGTTGAAGAGCTGTTATTAACGGATCCCAAAGGTACAAAAATTCTTTTTATGTATTGCGCTCGCTTCAAAAGTACTTGATTATTATTGTTAAAAGTTGCCAATTAAAAAGTGAAGCCTATAAGCCCATAACAATTCTAATCGGATGTTTTCAATGACTTCAAAACTTAAGATGCGAAAAGTCATTAGAGCATGGAATGTACAAGATTTGATCGAAAATAAAAACTCACTTTGACAGGCGATATAATTTTTAATATATACAAGTCAAGTCTCTTGCCATGACCCGTCCAACATTTCTCACAACTATTTCGTAACAAATTCATGCATCTTAAATCGATCGACCTAGACGAAAGTGAAAGCGAAATATTTTTCATATCGAAAAGTCAACAAATGTGCATTAAAATATTTAAAACAAAATGCAAGAAATGCCATAGCTAGGGACAGAAAATAGAGCCCAAATTGGACGTTGGGAATATTGGACACTGTTTAGATAGACGATGGGCAACAGATGTTGCCTGAATTTGTTGCAATGTCTGAACAGTTGTTCGTTGTTTGTTGTTTGTTGGCCTGTCTGTTAGTCGGTGGCAATTTCTGTTTACATGAAGCAAAAAAGCAACTGCAAACGCTACGTGAGCCAAAACATACAGCAACATTTTGTATATATACAGTATTATACTATGTATGTAAGAAATAAGACTTAAAATTAAGATATACAAAAAACAAAAAGCAAAATCGCGTAAAAGAAACTTCAGATGGCGTCAGCCGTTGGCTTCCATCTTCAACTTTAGCTTCGAGTTGGTCTCTTAACTGTGACCAGTTCCTGTTCGCGGACAAAAGGAAGATGATGATGTGGCTGGAAAATGTTTTGTTTTTTGCTCGTGTGTTGTGTTTTTGTTTTTTGCCTTGTTTACCAATGGGTTGTTGCCATTTGTTGTTATTTTGTTGCATTATGTTTTTGTGTTGTTGCAATCGCAGGCCATTGCCGTGTTGTCGTTGCCACAGCCAACTTATGTCAATAGATAGCGAGACAGACGGCAGCAATCTGGTCTGGCACGTTTTCCTTTGCTTTGCAAACGCGAAGCCAGCAACAAAGTATTATTGAAAAAATTGTGCAAAACCATAAAAGGCATCTCAACAGCTGGACAAAAGGTTAAGGACAATGTCCAGTGAGAGAGTAAAGTAAATTTCCCAACAACTTTGCGACATATTTATACACATAACTAAATAAATAGTATAAAGGTCAGTGCAAATCCGTTTTGGGAATTGCAGAGTATTTATATTGCATCTGATTAGCTTACATTAAGAAAGTGCTATAGTTCTTTGCTTCACTTTATTTTTAGAGGGAGAAGAATGATTTCCTCGCTGGATGTTTCGCATTCCACTCAACTATTAAGTCATTACCATAATATCTGATTTACAACCAGTTTAAGTTACGCCCCGATTTAAGGTGTACAAAAAAATAAACAAAAAAAATATGCATCTTAAGCAAAAATTTCACATGGCATGCGGATCGGACAGATTATTAATGTTTCTTCTTAAGCTGCGCTGAGAAAAGAAAGTAAAAGGGCTTGCGACATAACTCATCGGTGGTTATTGACAGGCCGCACTGTGGCGACTTTTTCTACCTCCTCTTTTTTGCCATCCTCTTTTGTTTCATTCAAATATGTTGCTATTGCGCTTGGGTTGGGTTGGGTTGGGTCATTAAGATGGAGTTGGTGGTTGGAAATCAAATGAGTTTTGGTAAGTTTTTTGTGCCAGGCCTAATTGCGATTAGGGGGGTGGGGAATGCTGATGAATGCCGCAATTAGTGGTGTAATGTGCAGTAAATATATCAAAGAGCAATATTCACCCACCAGCCAGACTGCACCACAAGCTCCAGCAAGCAGCAAGTGTCAACTTCCGCATTACTCATACGACACGTAAAACGGGTTTTTATTTTGTTGCTGTTGGAATTGCAATGCAATTGCAATTGCATTGGCTGCATCTTCTCGCCATAACTCAACATAAATATGGCCAAAAAGTCAAACGATCCTCGTCTTCGTTCACGTAAGCGTTCGACCAAGCCCACAGACCCAGACGTCGGGTGTTTTGCGGCTCCTCGTGGCATGCAGCAACTGGGCAAACCAACTGGTTGCAGTTGCACTTTCGTTTTTGTTGTTCGCTAGGTGAAAATAAAGAAGCGTTCGTTGGCATTGTTGCTGCCACTGCTGCTGCTGCTGCGCGAGAGAGTTCCAAAACAAGATTCAAAGATCTGGCTGGGTTGGCTGGCTGGCCTGCCTGGAAGATGTTGCAAGCCAAGCGAGTTGCATAATTTGTGTGTGCTTTTTTTTTGTTTCTGTTTGCTACAACTGCCTTGCAGGCAGTTAGTTGTCTTTGTTGTCGTGGTGGGAGTCGAAATTGTTATGGCCAAATGTGTGTTTAAAAGCTTGCTCATCGATTTGCACTTAAAAATTAGTTTCAAGCCAAAAACTCCACAAGCATTTATTCAATAAACTTTATGTGGCTTTTAGCAGAGTTCGACCTAAAGAGTAGATTTTACACATGACAATGCACAATTTGCTGCAAATTAAGGATTTATTTTGAAAATAAATATGTTTCAAATAGATTATGTGAATTTTCATATTTTAGTTGGTTTTCATTTTTTGTAGTTTTGAGTAAAAAATTTCTGGCTACAGGGTCTCCAAAATACAAGTTAATAATAACTTTCGCCTTGTACATTATGCAAAATTATTGATCGACAGTAATTGAGGTAATGGAATTAGCCGAGCCAACTGAGAAATGTGAAAGGTGAATTTTAATAAAAAAAAAAAATTAATGGATTTTGTATGTTTGTGCAGAACCTATAAATGGCATCGAATTTACGAATTATTATTTTAAGACAACTTTAAGCAAATACTCTTCGACTTGCTTGCAAATTGCTAAAAAAAAAAGTATTTCTTTTGATGAAATCGAAAGCAAAACTCATATTTGGGCTTGCATGCTTAGCTGATGCACTCAAGTGCACAGCAACACAAAGCAAAACATATTTAAAATGTGTTATTTGCAACAAAATGCGGCAAACTGTACATGGTGCAGGCGCAAAGACGTTGCAAGAAGCCAACAGGGAATAGGCATGGAATGGCTTTAAAATAGAAAACGCCAGTCAAAAACTTCTGCGGCGCACAAAATCACCGAAGCTTGCAAAAAGTGTTGCTCTTCTTCATGCTGCAAAAACTGAAAGTGGCAGGCAATGAGGCTGCAGCTAAAGTTGGTGTTGGTGTTGGAGTTGGAGCTGCTGTCAGGGCCTACAATTGGTCGCTTGTTGGCCATAATCTGTTGGCCGCACTCTACTGTGAAGTGGGTTACAGTTGGCAGCCAGGAGATGATAGGGTAGCACGGGTAGAAGGGACGTGTGACAGGCGCCAAATACCAGCGGCATTTTGCGAGTGCTTTGACTTCTGCGTCGGTGTAGCCGTTAAATATGTGCCCAAAAATGTACCAAGCATAAAACACACACAGTTACATTCGCGCCAAGTAAACATGTTGTTATGTACTTATGCATAATGGCAAAAGTGGCGAATGTAACTTACAGTAAGACGGGACAAATGTTAGCTAAAGCCGCCCCAAACTAGAAGTGAGATAATAATAGAAAGGCTTCTGATGATTAAAAACGTAAACATAATTGTACCTGAACGAGCACATGGCCAAGTTGAATGAAATGTAGATAGTTAATAGCTATTGCGTAGAGGAAAGAAAGAAACCCCACACACAAATATATAACATTGTTGCTCCCACAACTCTGAAGATTCTCATGTTTATTTTCGTTTAAAATTATAAAATATCTTTAGTTGAAATGCAATCTCTCCCTTTTGAATTCTGTCAATCATAACAGACAATTTGCTAACTGCAATGCTAAAGAGTTTGCATTTAAGCGCAAAGCCCACTCAGGTTACTAACCGCTTAACAATGGTGGTCAGTCACTCCAGGTCTGGCAGTCTGACTACGATGACAACGTCTATGGCGGGGGGTAATTGCTAAAAATTGTCACGAACTAAAAACGCGAAAGTTTACTGACTTCCCCTAGCAAAGGTTTTGACTTGTGCGGTGCATTTCCAGTTGGTTTTGGTCAGGCCGTTGTGGAAATGGGTTTGACTAAAGCCGAGACCTCTACCAACCAATTTGCATGTCGCGACAACTTTTCACAACGTTTCTCGGAATGAAAAACACAAACGCAAGTGCAAAGTTTGCGTGACCAACAAACATACACGTGACCAAAAAAACAGCAGCAACATGAGCAAACAAGAAGCTGAATTAGGAGCGGAGTGTCGATATAATCTGGAAATTACTTAATTGCTGAGCTTCGGCAAATCTAGAAAAAATAATAATACAAAAGAAAAGAACTTCTCTCTTATTCGTGTGCGAGCTAATTTCGAATTTTCCGTTGAGCAGCACTGCTAACCTACAAATTATGAATTCCAATTGAAACAAAAACAAACAGAGAAAAAATAAAGTTTGCACACAAAAGTTTTCATTTCATTGGCAAACAATGGCACTGCAACAATTGACACACAGCCAGTTGAGGCTTAAGCAGGAGGCGTAGGGTTGCGGGTGGCTTGGGTGAAGGAGCCTGCTTGTCGGTCTGGAAATGAAATTGCATGTCTAGATGTCTTCAAGCCAAAAAAAAACAGCAGCTTAGTTAAGGCAAATGCTAATGTGTAATTAATGCATTAAAACGAAATTGCAAGAAAGATCTAAAGCGTAAAGTTGCAATTTGGTGTTTGTGGTTGGGTTGTGTTTTGGGTGAGCGAATGGAATGTTCAAGAAAAAGTTCAGATTCACCAAGTCTTGAGCTTACAAGCACATCTAGCAGCTAAGAAAATTGTAAGAACAAGCCAAAGACTTGAGTGTCTGAATAAAAAATACAGTCAAACTTCGTTTAAGACAAAACGCGAATGAATTTTAATATATGGTTTGTTAAGCTGTTGAAATGCACACTTAAGCTTTGCATAGTACACATATTTGTCAATGATATATACGCCATCTCAAGCAAATCTTAAAGCTTTGTCATCTTTTTGATTTATTAATTGACTATTTCGATTTGTGTGTGATTTTAAAAAGACGACAAGGGTCAAGACAGCAACTCATCTTAATAAATATTTATGCTATAGGTATAAGGCACAATGTGTCGGCTTATTATTTCTGACCCATATATTCAATGGATGGCAGCGTCTATTGCAATTGAACGCCTCTATTGAAGTGACAGCCCGTGAAATGAGTGGACAAATAATCAACATTGAATGGCATTGAATACAAAAATAAATATACATTGCGAATGCGAGTACTTTATGCTATTCATGCTATTCAAGTTGCGGAAAAAAGTTGCACAAAAAAAAATTAAAAGAGATGATAGGAAAAATAAATAATGAAAGACGTCCGTCCAAGATAAATGCGCTGAACTAGACAAAAGGCATCAACTTTTGATGAGCGTGGAATGGTTTAGGTTTGAAACGTTTTAGGTGTGGAACCCTCTGTCAATGGACCTATATTTAAAGTTATGAAATTTGAATGTCGAGAGCTGCCAGATGAATGCAAATTTGCAAAGAGTTGTGCAAGACAGTGCAATAAAAACGTAATTGTTGACCGTTCTCTCTCTCTCTTTGCCTCGACGATGGCTCGACTCGAGGCAACAGTCCATCAACAAAGTAAGGCAAATAAATCTTGGCCAGCGGGCCGTGTGGGCGCCAACAACTGAAGCTGCACAAAAGACACGAGATACAAGATACTAAAACACACAAAGATGCAGAAACAAAAATACATTTAGTACATAGACAGACAGACACGCAAAGCCGCATACTGCGTGCGCCAAAATTATTGAGTTGGAAAGTAAAATTGCAGTTAACTTTAATATCTATCTATTTAAATTTATTTCTACACATATTTTTTTTTACGTATTTAATGTGTAGTCAGCACGCAATTTATCAACGATAATTATGGGTTTTTTTCTACTTAAAGTTGATTATTTATTTTTATTATTATTATTATTTGTGGGCTGTTGACTTGCAAAGTAAAGTCAGCGTTTTTTTTTTGTGCTTTGTTGATGTTGAAATTGAATTGTTTGTTTGTCATTTTGATGATAAATGAGTTTTTGTATTATTTTTTAATAACTGAAGATCTTAAAAAAAGGGCTGAGTTTAATTTGTTAAATAAACTTATTACTTTCTAATCACTTACCCTTTTTTAAAATTCCTTGCGTTGAGAACTCAGCGTTAGCCAAGAAGCGACGCTAATGATTCCATAAATCTCTTGAGACTCGTAAAAGGTGTCAGACTGTGTCAAATTAGGTAGCAAAACTTCGTTGCTGCTTGTGGCGTGCTGTTTGTTGTCTTCTGTCATTTGGCCATTGGCATTTTAGCCCAATTCCAACTAATTTGCATGCATCACATTCAATTAGTCAACTCAGCGCAACATATTTGCGTGCCGCCTTAGCTCACAAGTGTTAAAGCTTTTGACTGCGTTAATTATTGCCTGCAAATTTATTTTTCGGTTGCCACAGGCTAGTCTTATGCAAGCGCAGCATAAGTTGCGCCACATATCTGGCTTCTCCAAGATGCAAAACTCGAAATTATCTTTACAACTGCAGCAGCAGCAGCAGCTGTTCGTTGAATTGAAGCCGCCTTGACAGCAGCAAATGCAGGTTAATCATCATTTTCTATGTTGTTTTTTCCGAGGGATCTTTGATTCATTTGTATTTGGTGGACTGAGATTGGCATGCACTCAGAAAAACTGCACTGCAAATAAAAATAAGAAAATAATTAAGCAATAAGCACAACTTGGCTTCTATTTTGTTCTTCTTAAAATCGGAAATAAAGCCTAACAAGTCAATTTTCGTCAATATAAAACCAAAACTTCTGCCATCTGCTAAAGAGCATCAGTTTACTATGCCTCAAATTATACAAAAATTGGAGCCATTAAGGAAAATTAAAGAAATAGTATCACCGCATTTTTCACTTGTTGTTGGCCACAATTAACAAGAAGAAGAAGAAGAAGACAAATTGTGCTAATTTAGTTAGTTTTACGAGCATTTTCCAGCAACAGCGTCTCGGACGGACGGACGGACAGCTGCCGTTCCCGGCGATAATATCAGCACAACTTTTGACCAAGTTTCTTTTTCAAAGCGTTAGTTAAATAACGTTTGTTGCTGTTGGTGTTGTTGTGCCTTGTTTTGCTGGTCTTGTTATTGTTATAGTACTAGTTGTGCTTGCAATTGTTTCACTTGCTGGCGGCAATTCATTGTAGTTTTTGCAGTTATTTTATTTATTTTTTGGGTAGCTTCTTTCGCTTTTGTGTGACCGATTGTTTGCCTCATGCCTTAAACTGGACGCGGTTGTAGGTGTTGCCGAAAGGCGTTTTATATTTTTGCTGCTGCTGCGACTTCTTCTTGTTTAAGCCAAACAAAAATGCAGGTAATTACACAATTTTATGTAAATTTCTCTTTCTGCTGATGTTGTTGTTGTGCATTCTTCTTGTGCGGCCACGAATTAATTACTTAGTATTTGCGTAGAGCACCAAACTCTTTTGTAGGCAATTAAAATGCCTTCGGTTATGGGTGCCTTTTGTTTGGGCTCGCTTTTGCCAACTGCAGTCATTTGTCGATACAAAAAGTGAAAGGCCAATTGCCAAATCCTCAGATATTGACCAACAACATCTAATGCTTATTTTGCACATTTAAAGCCATGTGGCAACGGCCAAAAAGGCGGCCGCATCGCAGCTAACCAGTTCTCTTTGCTAAGCAAAATCCTAGCTGTCATCGTTCTTTGTAGACTCTATTTGAAATGCATATTCATTGTAGATTCAATCAATATGATGTGGGCACGATCTGCACGTTGTGTTTGAAGCTTCAAAGCCTTGCGATTCGCAAGTAGCGTCAGCTAACAGTCAACACAATTCACAGTTGCAACATCATAATCAATGTGATTCAAAGTACAGATTAAAGTTGTCTTAACATTAGAGTTTGAAGAGGCTTAAATAGTCGTTTGTCTTGGCATAATAGTACGTTATGTTCTCTTTAGTCACACTCAGGGGATGGTTAGACAGATTGTTTAACCTAGATTCAAAGCTGTTTATTCTGTTCATCAGCAATTGAGAACAGCCAATTAGCACCTTGTTATGCACAATTCATGTCTTAAAAAAGATCTATATTCTAGCTCTTGACATGTGCATCGGTCTCTTAAACAACTTAACAAAAAAGAAGCTGGCATCATCTGAACGCTAACTGAGCAGAAAGAACCTTGAAACTAATCGAATGACCAAAAATGCAGGCGCCCTAGAAAAAAAACCAAACAAAATACCAACTAACTAGACAAGTCGAGAGCCGGTA
The DNA here is from genome assembly GCA_030179655.1 of Scaptomyza flava. Lineage (NCBI taxonomy): Eukaryota > Metazoa > Arthropoda > Insecta > Diptera > Drosophilidae > Scaptomyza > Scaptomyza flava. Next base: position 4,104,885 of record JARNME010000029.1, on the reverse strand, counting down.
GTTAAAAATGCACTAAACATCAAAAGATATATGTTTGTTTGTAGCATGTAAGAAGGCAAATCAAATCCACTGCTGTTGAAGTGGAGAGAGGAGCAGGGAAGCTGCCACAGGCAGCGGGAAACGAGGCCACTTGGCCAGTCGCACAGTTTTTGATGCCAATGGCCAAAACATTGACGTTGTGGCCCGCGATTGCAACTGAAATCCGAAATTTGTGAGGCTCAAACGCCACGTATCTGCGGTAGCAATTGCGCAACGCGGTTAGCTGAAGATTTTGAAGAATTTATGGCCGTCAAACACTTGAGTAACTCTTAGTTAACTAACAAGAAGCTTAAGAGCTTGGCGCTTTGGGCTAATCGTGCTTCCTTCTGAAATTTGATCCATTTGATTCTGAATTAACATATAACACAGAAACGGTTAGTAAATGCGTCTGCAAATCACTTTCACTCCAAAAGCCACGAGCCAAAATAAAAGCGAAACAGAAACAAAAAGAAATTTTGGATTTCAATTTTAAGATTTCGCTTTCGTTTGAAGCTCATCTGGTGAGCTTTTTTTTTGTAGCTGAACAAGTTTTTTGATTGTTTCTTTACGCTTTGTTGGTGTGATGTGAAATCAATTATGACTTATTAACAAATTAGTCCGAGCGAGTTAAGGCGACAGTTACAACATCATAGATCAACGCCTCAAAGTCAAAAGATCTTACGACCTGAAGAGAAATGTTTTTTCTTCAGCCAAATGCCGTAACTTGTTTTCACTTGTATCGCTTCATCTTTTTTTTTCTTCTTTGACTTACATGTTCCTATCATATGTTTGATCTATAGTCATTAGCATAATGCCTATTTGATATAACAGCTCTAATATGCAACGCTCTCGTAATAAAATACAATTCGGGGCGGGTCTTTAGGCCACCTTTTGTGGTTTGTGCTTTCTTTGCTATCCAAATATGAAGTTGTTAATAGACTCTACTTGGCTGTGGCGTATCAAGTAGACTTTTATTGAGCCAAAACATCAATGAGCTGTTAGGAATTTCTTCTTTTTTTTTTCAGTGACCTAATCAAAGTGCTTTAAAAAACTGAAACCATTTATCAACAAGCAGCAGTTAATCATGTACTTTTAAACACAATTAAGAAATCAAAAGTTAATTGTCTGATTGCGACTTCTCTTGAGATACAATGGACTGGCTTTCATAACAACCCAATAAATAAGACCAATTGAAAAGGGAACAATTACAAATCTTACTTTAATTGTAAGTTTAATAATCTTTTATATGCTACAGATTGGCTTATGCGTTCGACCTTATGAAAACCTCAACTGCCAATCATTAAAACCAATTTGGCTCAACAGCAAAAAGACAATCCAAAATCGATTGTTTAAATATCTTTTGTCTTGAACATGGCCAACGCTACGGTTAGGTTATTTTATATCCTACTGATCTATTGCTCAATTGAGATCTAACGCCAACAGCTCTCAACTTGTCTTTTACCATTGACACCTGCATTCACACAAGAGCAACGCACAACAAGTTGAAGTTGTTAATGTGTGTCTCGTGTTGGCATGTGGCAACCACAACCACAAAATGACAAGTTGCACCTCCGCACATATTAGTTGGACGCATGCGTAGCGCCCATCGAAGGGTATTGACGTTTACTGCACACCGAGAAAAGAGCCGTCAAGAGAAAAATGAAAGCGAACATACTTCATACATACGCTAAGGCGTGAAATTAACATGTTCGTAACGTTCCAGCCATAAAATATATATGTTTGTTTGGTTTACTATGATGCAAAATGCTGGAACCCTTTTCGCGTGGAGTTAACTGAATGTGGATGTAAGAGGGGGCACGACTGAGAGAGCTGATTACCAGCGCCAATGCTTATGAGCACTTGATTGATGATTGATTGATGTTTTCACCAGCAGCGCAATTTGTCATAAAACAAAAACCAAAATTGCGGAGGGAAACTTTGTGTTGAGAGCCAAAGAAAACCTTTAAAATGAAATCTTTTGTGTGTGTGAAAAATGTTAAAAGAAGATGTTTAAGTCATTGAACGCTAACCTAAAAGGTCTTGAACCCACTTGGGATTTGTTTCGCATTATGAAAGATTTCATAGTTATTACACTGGACGCTTCAAATGTTCAGGAAATACAATAGTAATTCTCAACAAAATATGATTATATTTCAACAATCGAGCAATTCCCTTATAATAGTTTGAATTTGAATTGAAATACGCTTAAACGAAAACCAACAAATCGAGAATTCACACCAAACACCTATTTGGCTTCGCAAGGCAGAAAAACAAATACGTCGACAGCTAACAACATTTAATGTTGGCTGTTGCATAATCCGAAGAGCAAATGGCAGCTTCGACAGCAGCGTTGTTGATGAGCTGCATTATTAGCGCCAACAACATAATTACAAAGCGAAAAGAAAAAGCCATAGACACACAGACCGGGAGTAACAAAGTAAGACGAGGTTGGCAGTTGGGACGAAGTGCTACTGAAAGTCTGTGAAGACGCAGCCCAAAAAAATGTTGCAAGATAATGCATAAGCCATTAGATTTATGGGCCTGGCAATTAAATTATTCATAATGCTAAGCATTTTATAAATCTCCGTGCCTCACTCCACACTTGTCCAATGCCTTGCCTCGCAGCTCATCTTCTTTCTTTTCGATGGACAACTGCGTTGAATAACAATTTTTAAACAATGTTTGTTTACTTCTTTATTGTAGTTGTTTTACTATGTTGTTGTATCTTGTGTTTCTTTGTTTCGCCGCATCATTCCAACTCGATGCGTATGCAATGCGTATGACAAACAGTTTGCAACTTACTACTAGAGATTGTATAAGCTGCTGAAAAGATCCCAGGCGACCGAATACAATTTACAATTGCAGTTGAATACAAAAGAAAATGCTGTCTATTGCAACAGCACTTCAATTGAAAAGAAGCGAAACGGCGCGAGCCGTTCGCAAGTCAGCAATGTCTCAATTCATCAAACGAAAACAATCAACGAAGATGCGGATCATTGTGACAGCTCAGTTAAAAAGCAAACATGTTTTAAATATAATTCAATTTATGCATATACTTTTCCAACATTTGATGAAATGTGTTTGAAATAGTCAGGGTTTTTTGTATTATTTATGTTAAGGGAGGAGAGTTCTTTAATTTGTTAAGAACGTCAAATCTAGGCAAAATAGCGAATTATAAAGTCCATCCTTTCACACCAAACATATTTATTTATCAAGTTAAAGACACAATGACGTCATTGGCATTCACTCGCAATAGCCATTTGTTTAGTGACATAATTTCGCACAAGTTCAAGAGTTTGGAGACTGGTTTTAACCCACATTGCCATTTTCATAGACTTCGATTTGGTGCAATAGCCACAAAGGACCCCAACAGCGACGCTGATATCTAGTTTTGGCCATCTAAAATAGAGCAAACATAAAAACTGGTTCAACTAGTCGATCGCAGAGGAAACGGGGAAAGTACAGCCATCTTTTGATCAGTCAATGGCAAGTTTTTTTTTGTGTGTGCCAGTTTGCGCTGATATACATATAAGTATCTGGTTTTTGCAATAGTTTTGTGTCAACAGCGAATGATGTAACAAAAACTAAATCAAAGAAATGTTTGCCTCTACTAATTGCTGCATTTTGTGTTTGTTCTTTTTAATAGCCGTTTCAAAATGTGCATCGCCGTCAGCTGAATCTGCAGCAATATAATCAACAGAATTTCGTGCAAGCCGGCGTCGAGCTGCCCATTCCACCGCTGCATCAACAGCAGCAGCAGCAGCAGCGTCAACATCAGCAACAACAGCATCTTAACCAGCAGCAGCAACATCGCTTTGGCCCATTTTCACAGCAACAACAGCAGCAGCCGAAGCAACTACTGCAGCAGCAATTGCCACACAACAACCAACAGTTCCAGCGTTCAACGCATAACCAACTTCAAACGTCACCACAATATCCACAAGCCCCACAGCAACAGCAACAGTTGCCCACGACTGGCAGCAATCTCGACTTGCATCATCAGAACTTTTTGGATTTGCGTAATTTTGCCGGCTCACAGCAGTTGCCGCAACGACAGCGCCTGCAGTCAACCGCTTTTCCAGCACAGGCATATCAGCAGCAGCAGCAGCAGCAGCAGCCATTGCCACAACAGCAGCAACAATTTGGCTATCAGCAGCCACAGCATTTTAGCCAGCAGACTACACAAAAGTTGCCCAGCCAGGCGCCAGTGCCCACATTTCAGAACATCCAACAGCCGCAGCAGCAACAGCCACAGTTCAACTATCAGCAACAGTCGTCACAGCAGCAACAACAACAACAACAACAACAGCAATATAAGCTGTCTCCACAGCTAGGTTTGCCACTACCCCAAATCTTTAACAACTTGCAATCGACTGCCTTTCCGCTGCAACAACACAGCAGCAGCAGCAGCAACAGTTCCCCCACAGCAGCAGCAACATCAGTTCATCAACAATGCACCACAGCCCCAGCCAGCGGATCAGGAGTACAAACAGAAGCTTATACAGAAACACGAACAGTTTGTGGCCAAACAATATGAGAAGTCGCAGCACAAGGTACGCCAGCAACACGAGGAATTCCTTGCCAAGCAGCATGCCATCAAGCAACAGGTTTTGCCAACGATAATTACCAAGAACAACAACAACAACAACAACAACAATTATGCACAACAGCCACAGTATGTGCAACCACCACGTGGTCGTCCAGTTGCTCATCCCACGGAATACAATCAATTCAATAGCGCACTGCAGCAATACTACAAGGAACATCCTACAACAACAACAACAACTACCACAACGACAACAACAACGACTGAAGCAAGCACCACGCCCAAAAAGAATATCTACTCGCAGGTAAAAGCGGAACTGGGCAAATATAGCAATCAGAAGTTAGGTGGCAAGAAACCCGTCAAGACGATTGCGCGCGAGGATTTGCTGAAGCAGCTGAAGGCAGCGCTATCGGAGGCGCCACAGCAGCCCTTAACTGGCAACAAGACCTACGACGAGATGGATTTGCTGCTGCCCAATGGACAACGTGTGCAGGTCATACGCACCACGGATCCCAATCTTGTCCAGGGACAACAGGCCTACTCGCAGGATCAGCTGCAAGCCCTGCTCGCACAGCAGGCCTTAGGTGCCGATGGAAAACTGAGCCTTAGCGACGTGGCGCCCAGCAAGAGCAAGGATCTGGTGCTACCCAACGGTGGCAAAGTGCAAATCCTACGCTCACCCGATCCACAGGAAAGCGACACTTTGCCTCCCGGCGCTTTGCCCGGCGGTGTTGATCTTTCCAGCCTGGCTGCTTTGTACGGAGGCGGTGCTGGTGATATACAGGGAGTTAGTAATGGTGCCAATAGCATTGCCAGCTCAGCAGTGATTACCTCCGACTCGGATGAGCCGCCCTCGCTGGAAGAGTTGGCCAAACGCGGCCTCATTCCCGATGGCTATGAGATCGAAGGATTGAGCTCTGATAATGCTAAGACAACGCCAGCACCACCACCACCACCACCATCCAAGAAGAAGGCCACCTACGTCTACTTGGAAGAGCAAACCGATGGCAGCTTCAAGATCCAGGGTGTCAAGGCCAATGGCGAAAAGGAAACGAAACAAACTGGAGCCGAGGTTGAAAGCATTCTGGAACGCATTCGCACGGGAGAGATTAAACTGCCTCCCTCCGTATATCGTTTGACTCTGCCCAATGATGAAGTTGTTGAGATCAAGAGTGGCAAGATTATACAAACCACCACAACACGTGCACCACCCACGACTTCAGCAAGAACTACAACCACCACAACGCCAATACCATTTGTCTCGCGCAATACGCCAAGCAATCATCGCCATTATCATCCTTCACGCACTACCACCACCGCCGCCACCACCAGCAGGCCCACCACCACCACCACAACAACAACAACAACCAGCACCACCAGGGCGCCCTACACACCCTACCCTACCTACCCTACACACAGCAGCACTGCCAGCACCATTGCATCGGCCAGCTTGATCCGCACCACATCCTCACCCGTAACCCAATCTACCTATGTTGGCGGCATCTCCACGCATCTGCCTATCGTGACCGAGCGTCTGTCAGAGATTGCACACACTTCGGACACACTGCTGCCCCCTCAATATGCAGATGCCTTGGTGCAAGAAACAGAGAATACCGAAAAGGCTACATCCACCGGCGGTGTCTCAGTCCTGTCCAATCCTAGTGAGGATCTTCTACAAATACTCAAGAGCAATGGCCTGTTTGCCATGGCCAAATATCTGCGCCAAAGTGGCCTGGATAGCATTTTAAACGAAACGGGACCCTACACAATCTTTGTGCCCACAGACAAGGCTTTCAAGAATCTACTCGTTCAGCTGGGCGGACCCGAACGTGCTGAAGAGAAATTCCAATCGAATCCACGCCTTCTAAGTGGCGTAAGTGTTACAATAAGTTTCATTACTCACCCCTTACTAACTGTGCATTATTGTATTGCAGCTTCTCTTGCATCATGTTATTCCCGGCGCCTTCGAGATTGCCACCTTGCAGGACGAAATGACAGGCGTCTCCTTGGCAGGCACACAGCTTCGTGTCAATCAATACAATATGCATGACCAGGAGTGGAACGATGTCACTGTAAGTGTGATAGAATATTATTAAAAGCTTTCGTTAATTTAATGGGAGATTGGAGCTATATATCCTTTGTCTTTTAAATTGTTAAACAAAACTCTGAACCAAATTTTATTACTCTTTTAGCTTACCACAATTAACGGCGCAATGGTTGTGCTGAACAAGAAGGACATCAAGATACCACAAGGTGTTGCCCATGCGGTGGATCGTGTTATGTTTCCACTGCCCGTTGGCGATTTGCTGCAGACACTGCAATCGGATCGTGAGGGTCGTTTCTCCAACTTCCTGAAAATACTCTACACCTCGGGCATGTCCGAAAAACTGCAAAGTAAGGGTAAGTGGAATTAAAAAAAGTGATTTCGCTTTGATATAATATAGCTTCTATTGCATTAGAAGGTGTTAAGACTTACACTGTATTCGCACCGGTGGACAAGAGCTTTAGCGAACTGGACTCCGATACGCTGGAGAAGCTCTACACGGACAAGGAGGCCGCCGAACAGTTTGCCATGAAGCATATTGTGCCTGGAGCACTCTTCTCTGCCGGCATGCGTTTCTACCAGGTCAAGGATTCGCTGTACACTGGCAAAACTGTCGTGCTGCAAAAGACATCTGCTGGCAAGATCAAAGTAAATGATGCACAGATGGTCACCTCGAATATACCAGCCACAAATGGTGTCATTCATGCACTCGATGGAGTGCTGGCGTGAAGAGCTTAACATGCGATCGGCCCCGCTTTGGGGGGCCTTGTTATTGCAGTTTATGTTTAAGTGTATTTTAGTTTTTTGGATGCATCGTCGAATATTTGGGGGTATCTTTATAATTACATCACAGAGGAAGTAAATTGTTAGTGAAATCTTGCCTTAGAAAACGCGAAATCTTATAGAGAATTGGTGCAAAAGAAACAGAAATGACAGTAACAAAAAAATCACGGGAAATGAGAGTAACTGAAAGATTGGTGCTTCCATTAATGTTTCTGTACTTTTTTTTTCTTTCGCTTTCATAAACAGTCATTAAAAATAGAAATAGTTTAATTTAAGTGAAAGAGAAAAATGAAGACGTGTAAAAAAAATGTTTGATAACGATGACGGCAGCGAAAATGGAGCTTCGTTAAGAATTTGTAATATTTAATTTATTGTTTTGTCATTTAATCCAATCGCGAAATTATGTTAATTTAGAATTGTAATTAAATCGATGCAAAGCGTTAATTGTTTTAAATATTGTAGAAGTATAAATAAAATTAAACTAAAAAATAAACAATCTATATTTGTATACATAAACATGCTTTTTCATTGGCAATTGTTATGAATTGGGTTTCACAGACAGTTTGGGGGTGACTGCTTTGTGGGTTTGTGTATATGCTAGTGCATGCTTACAGTTTGGGGGTGCTGTACTAAATAATGAAGTGCTTGTGGTTTGTGACATTGCTATTGGGAAAATTTTGCTTGGAATGATTTTGGTTAAGGTCCAGACTATAGTACAGTTTGAGAGCTAGTAGAAACTAGATGAATAAGTCAAAGACCAGTATTTAATATACATATAATTCTCATAAATTCTTTATTAAGTCGACTTTTAAAATGTTTTGTTTGGTTTCTTGCTTTGTTTCGTTTTCGGACATTTCAATTAGTTTACTTTTCTATGCAAATACCGATCAATTATGTTATAGGTAATAAATTTTAGTTATCGTTATCATAATTATGGATTTGCCTTTCATGCGCACACAATTAATTAAACGAACTTAATTCCTTCACCATCGTTTAGTTATTAATATTTATTTATTTGTTGGTTAAATACGTTTTGTATTTTATTTATATTATTAAATTCTATAACTTGCTTTGCATATCGATTTCGCATCTCCGGTCATAACTGTTAGCGCTTCATTCGATTTTAAATTTAATTCTCTTTTTGTGTTTTTGGTATCGTTATTTTTACATGCACATTAATAGTTGCAAAAAACTTTTATGGCTATTTTGTATTTAAATATGTTATTTCGTATGTATATCAATAATTGAATAATAATGAAAAATAATAAAATTTTATTAATACATGAAGAAAATTAAAAAAATTTTGCAGTGCTCAATGACAAACAAGACAACATAATTAATAAAAAATAACTAAAAATACAAAATTAATTCAAAAATGTAAAACATAATAAAAATAATAATTTTTTTCAATAATTTTTTGTTTGTTTTTAAATACACATATACCAACCTTTATGTCACGTCATTCTTTACACATATTAATTTTGTTTTTCTTCAATTTTTAGCTTAGTTTTCTTGTAATAATTTCTGAAAGTATCACCCTGTGTTTTCTCATAGTTTCCCATATATTTTAAATAATGTCCTTTTTTTGTGTTTTTTTTTTTCGTTTCATCTTGCCTTAAAATGTGATTTTTGTTCACTTTTTCTGGTACGTCTTAAAATTTACAACAATACTCAACTTAATTACATACAATGCAATATTATATTTAATTTTGTATGTTTTTTTTTTTTTAGTTTCTTTTCATTCAATTTTTAACAAATCGCACCAATCGAACTGGGCCGGAAATTGACTCTCTATAAAGAGCATAAAATGTAATAATGTTTCACTAAAATTTCAATAAAAAAAACTTGAACGCAATGCAATTGTGTGTTTGGGTGTGGCTATTGTAGTTATACTTTTAGTAGACACTGTAGTAAGTTGAATTGTTGATGATTTCTCTGCTTAATTGTTTGTATTTGTGTATCAGTTTAAAGTTTTTTAGTTCAATGACATGCCGAAACAATATATGAAGCAGGGATACAGTTGAATATTAACAGGGAAATATTTGAGAGCAAATGGGAAATTAAAAAAAAAAAAATTATTTTTGTTTTAATAAACAGTTGCAAGCTCTTGAACTAAAAAACAATAAACTGATTTGCTGCTTCGATATTGCAATATTTACTGATTGGTTTTTGGATGATTTTTATTTTAAATCGTTTGCGTTACCGTTAATTCTATTTTTTAATATGCTGTACGTAGTTTGAAGGAAAAAACACTTAAAATGTTTGTTAAAACGAACTTTTTGACTATTTTCTGTTTTCGGTTTTGTTTTGGTTTGGTTGGTTGTTGCTTATTTTGTTTATGTTTTGCTTTAATGCTTTGACTATTTGCTGTTTTTTTTTTTAATTTGCTTAGTTGCTGTGTGCTATTGGTGTTGTTGTTGTTGCTGTTCTTGCTGTGTGTGTGCAATTCAATTTAAATTAAAATTTAAATAGGAACAACCCGCGCGCGCCTCGCATCGCTTGGGTCTAGAAAGAGTGTCAGCCCAATCTACGCCGGCCATGGCCAAGCCAAAGCCCACAGCCACGCCTACTGCTGCTGCACAAGCAGCTGCTCCACCTGGTCGGCGGTGCGCAGCAGGAACGCCGCACTCTCCCTGTACGCCGAGATGACCTGACGGGCGGCGGTCACCTCGTTGGGGCTCAGCTTGTGTGGCAGAATGGGCGCCACTCGGGAGCAGTTGACATCGCCGGACCCAGCAAGCAGCTGCTGTTGTTGCTGTTGCTGCTGCTGCTGTTGTTGCTGTTGTTGTTGCTGTTGTTGCTGCTGTTGTTGCTGCTGTTGTTGCTGCTGCTGCTGCTGTTGCTGCTGTTGGAGCTGTTGCAGTTGCTGTGTGGCGGTAACTAGCGCATTGTTGTTGTTTACATTACCCAGCGTGGCCAAATTAGCGGCACTTAGCTGAGCGCTGACAGCATTACTGTTGTTGTTGTTGTTGCTGCCGGCAAGGCCAGCGTTCAGTGACGTCGGCTTCATTGAGAGATCGGTGGGCGTAACTGCAAGGAAGAAGAAAAAAAGTTAAGTATTTTTTATTCAAAAATGTTGCAGACTGAATTTAACGGGAATTAATAATATTGGCTTTTATGTTTTCAGTTTAAAAACTTCGACGCCAATAATATTTATTTTATACAATATTTGTTTACTTACCATTACCCAGGCCGGCGACACCGGGGAAGTAGCCAGGATAGCTGGGCGCTCGACCAGCTGCAACAGCTGCTGCCGCGGCAGCTGCCACGAAAGGCGATGCAGCCGAGGGCGAACTAAAGTCCGTGGTATAGGGACTGCTGGAAGGCAGGCCGGCGCCATTTGATGCCCCACCAGCACCATTGGCCAGCGTCAAGCCAGTCATACTCGCACCACCAATACTCGCATTCGAGCTCAATGCCAGCGGCGAGCTGCGCGCTGAGCTCATGCCACCAGTGCCGCCGCCAGCATTACCGCTAGTGCTGTTCCCACCTGCGCTGCCAGCACCAGCCAGATTGGCCACACCCCCAAACGCTGCGTCCGCATGCTCCGAGTTGGGCGTTGAGCGGGCAAAGCCCACGGCGCTGACGAAGGGCAAGGCAGCTGCAACGCTGGTTAGGCCAGCCGCATCGGCTGCGGTGCAGGTGACGGTGGCCGCATTGCTTGAGGATGTGGTGCTGGTGCCGCCAACTGCGGCTGCAGCGGCTGCTGCGGCAACCACACTGCCTGGCGCTGCAACCGCATGGGTAATCGGCTCCAGGCCAATGCGCATACGTTTCGCGTTCATGGACTCGTTCTCGCAGGCAATCGCCAGAATCTGTTCCGCCTGCACAGATGTCAAATGAGCGGGCGTTGGTCGGGTACATAGATAAAAATATATAGGATGTAAAGAGTTACAAAGCATCTAGACCATGCGCACGACTATTTGAAGACTCAAACACGAAAATATATTTTCATTGAATCACATACCGTATTTTCCCAGCCGTCTCGGGTCTTCTTGTTGCGACGACACGATTTGAGATAGGTGCGAATGCGTTTGCGGGAACGATCGCTGAACTCGGGAAACTGTCGGGCGCACGAGTCGATGATGGCTTGGATCTTTTCCTTTGGCTGCTTGGAGATGGGTATGATGCGATCGAGATTCTCGTCCACAAACAAACGCACAAACATCTGCAAGTCAAGGGAAACGATATGAGCAACAAACAATTCTCAGGGTATTGGCCATTTATTTGGTGGCTTCATTGGCAACGTTCGCATTACATTCCATCTCCCTCCCTCTCTCTCTCTTTCTTACTCTCTCGCTCTTTACTCACATTGAAGGCCTTGAGGCGCTCTGGATCGTGTGGTGTGGCCAGTTTTTCGTCCATTTTGTCATCAGAATCATCCTCGGAAACCTCGTCCTCCTCCTTCTGCCCCGATGAGTTGGTCTCATCCTGCGCCTCCATGGGCGACGGAGCATCCTGCCTGGGCACCGGCGACAACGAGCTGTCCATTTTACTGCTTGCCGCCGCCACGGCCGCAGCGTTCTGGGCAAGCGCATTCTGATACTGCGCCCAGAGGCCGCCCACAACACTTAGATCGGGTCCCTCTGTCCCATTGCGGACGGCTGTCGAGTTCTGGTAGTTCCAGGCGAGCAGCATTAGCTTCAGTTTATCCGCATCCTTCATAAGACCCGCATAGGCTTCCGACTCGCTTGTCACTCCAATTCCTCCGCCTCCACCCAAACTGCTGGCAATGTCCAGTCCCAATCCGCTGCCAGCACTGGCAATCCCTCCACCGCCACCAATGCCATTGCCTCCTCCGCCACCGCCACCGGCACCTATTGCAACAACAGTGCTGGTGTCAGTGCTTGTGGCCGGTGTTGCTGGTATGGTTTCCTGTGTGGGCGAAAGTATAAAGAATTCCAGATGAGTACAACTTGAAATGTGAGGGGACCAGGGCCCAGGGTAAAGAATCTGAGATGAGCTCAAGTTGAAATTTGGGAACTTTGAATGACCGCAGAAAGTTTTTTTTTTGTCGGACAGCGTTCGATATAAATACGAAATCCGAATGATTTGTAGAGGTTTTGTTGGTCCGCAACGCCACAGCTAACCAAGCTCGTTAGACCATTCAAAAGTATGCACAAAAAGCGTCAAAGAAGCGACGGCCAACTTGCCAGCCAAACAGCAGCAGCATCCAACTTTTTCTTGGCCAAAATGAAAGTCGGACTCGGTTTGCTTCTTTCCTTTTTTTGATTTTTCATTTCTTTTATGCTGCGCTGCAAATTAGTTGGCAGGATTTGAGAGGGACGAGAGGGTTTTGTGTCTATGCCATTTGTGGCGAGCATTGCTCTAATGAAACATTTCGTTCTCCTTCAAGACGTTCTCAGTCTTTTTCCTAGACCCCCTGCTTTCGTTTGAGGTTGCAGGACAGTGGCTGGGCTGACTGCGCCTGCCCTGCTTGGCAGTCTTTGGGGTTGGCTGGCAGCTCAAATGAAGTTATGTTCCGTGCGTTCAGGCATTGCACACAAAACAAAATTGCAAACGATGAGCAAATGAAGTTTGAACACGGCTCCTAATTAACATTCAGTTCGAGCTACGCTCTTTCTCTCCTTTCTGCCATTCTCTTAGGCAAGTCAAAGAATCTGAATATACTAAATGGGCAAAGGAGTGTGAACAATAATTGTATACTTGATACTCGAAGCAGTAACTATAATTGTAATCCGAAGAAAGCAGACGCAAAGACAAGTGAATTATTTGAATCGTAAAATAATTAAGAGAACGCCGGTTAATGTTTTGAAGCTTAAGTCATTTTAAAAAGTTGAATCCACATTTCAGTTCTAAGAAATGCTTTCAATATTGAACATTGATTGAATTTATTAATTCGAATTGCAAGAACTAACTAAAATACTGTTTTAGTTTTTAGTGTTGAGCTTAAAAAAAGGAAAAGCTCTAAGCTAATCTTAAAAGTCACGAAAAGTGATGCAACAACTCCCAGCTCAATTTCTAATCAAGCCAAAAGAAAACTAAATGGCAATTTGGATCTTGTACAGTGTCAAGCAAAAGTAGCCAACAGCGGCGCAGATGTCCAACATGAGACCGAATTGTGGGTAGTTAGGGGTTTGGTGGATACGTAAGGAGGTTTGAGGTTTTTGGGGCTTTAAATCGAGTTGGCAATTTCTTTTAGTTCGGGTAACCCTTTGCTTAAGGCAGCACTAGCGATTGAAGAAACGAACCACATGAATAAGAAGAAAACGTACAAATTTTCCATTAATTAAAACGGTACAAGAAAAGCAACTGGGGAGTTGCTACAAGGAGGGGAGCCAACAAAAAGATGGCCTGCAAAAAGTCAATGGACAAGCAGGCAAGAGTAGATGCCTGGACGAAGCTGATAGAAGGGAGAGTTGAAGGGTTAAATCTAAAGCAAAGGAGCCAAACGACTGACATTTTTGTAAAGTTGAGCAACTCCGTCGGGAGTCTTCTTTGTGCCTTAGACTGGGTTTCTCTGTGAGTGTGTGTGTGTGTTCCTTTGTGTGTGGGTTATGTACAAGTTTTTGGCTTAGGAATTGGCTCAACTTCAGACTGGCATGCCTTAAGCTGCTTTATCAGAGTAAGAAGGAACACATATATCCTATGGCAACCTTGACTTTGCCGGGAGGAGGACGCGATGTGCCAAGCAATTTGTTTGGGAACTGTCAGCCCACAAGGCGTATGAGTAACACCTGCAAGGCACAAACACACACACACACAAACAACACACCCCCAATAAACGCAGAAGCACACAGAGTTAGACATAAATCCGAGCATTTATTTCCATTGCCACAATTCTTTGGAAGAGAATCGCAACGAATTCGCTTTTGAAGTTTTCAGAGGCATATGGGGAAAGCAGACAAATTGTAGCCCTTCTATAGTTGCGCCTAAAACGTAGCTGAGCGAGACAAGAGAGGCAGAGAGAGAGAGAGAGAGAGATGCCAAGTCTCTAATGGTTGAAATATGCGGGTTGTGGCATCTTGCAAGAAAAGCATAAACCAAAAATTGTCTCGGTGGCACGGAGGCATGGAAATACAAGTTCAATGCAAAAGTCGAAAATGTGTGGGATGATGTGTGCGTCTTCAGTTTGTTGTTGTTGTTGTCTGGTGTGTCTAAGAGCAGACGTATGTATGATTACAACTACAACAACTCAACTACAATGTCGAAAAGGCCTCTAAGCGCACGCATAATGAATTACTAAGGACTCAAGTGTGTGTGTGTGAGTTTATTGCTTGTGCCTGCCAACTGCCGATGACATATTTCACCCAGACTCCGAGCTCAACTCCGCTCAGCTCAGCCCAGCCCAAGCGCCTAAAAGGCAGCTAAGAAAATTTTGTGTTTAACTCATAAGTGCGTAAAAGGGTTGCCAACACCACAGCCCACACGGTGACTACCCCGACTCAAGCACCCCTCAAGCCCTCTCGCCAATACTCTCACTCCCCCAACCCAAGAAAACCCTAAACTGAACTGAACTGTGCTGAGCGGTTGCCTCAGTGCGCTGTCAAGGAAATTGTAGTTTAAATGAAATGGAAGTTGCTTTTATCAACGGCGCCGGCAGTGAGTAACATTGGGCGTGGGCCAGAGGGGGGTGGCGGTTGCCTGCCACAGAGGTTGGGGTTAGTGTGCATGTGTGAGCTTTCTTAGAAGTTCTCTGCTTCCCAATGTGTGTGTGTGTGTGTGTGTGTGTGCGTGTGGGTTGTCGTATATAAATTAAAATGCCTAAACATATGCATTAGTTTTTGTCTCAGACTCCCTCTCTCTCTCTCTATCTCTTTCTCTTCCTCGAATGTAATGCCATCTCAGTCTTGGGGAGCTGCAAAGTTTTTGTGGTTACGACATTGGTTTTTAGGTTGGAGGTATGAGAGTGGGTGTGGGGTTGTTGCTTTTGAGACACGGGACTCTGATGTCTGTCAGAGTCGGTCTAGCTCTTCAGAGCTCTGTGTCTGTGTGTTTGTGTGTGTGTGTGTGTGCGGGTGTATGTGTGGGCTGGCAACTTAGTCTAATGAGAATTCGAAACTTAACTACGCAATCGTGCCGAAGAAATTAAAAGAAATTGCACTTGATGTGCAGAAAGACTATATCGAGCGATATACACTCACATACATATAAACATATATATATAAACTATTTAGATACCGGGGCAAACTGTGTACAGTTACAGCTAGTGACGAGTGTTGAAAGAAGTGCAATGAAACAAATATTTGCTTCGCTTGTTTAAACAAAGGCCAAAAGCAAAGCTAAAAATACGCTCAAGCATTTTGCCTCATATTTTCCATTGGACTGAGAAAGCAACAGCGTGGGAAATTTATGGGCCACGGTCAAGTGTTGGGAGGGGGAGGTTCGCAATAAATGAAGTCGAACAAAATAACTGGAAAAACTATGCAAAGTATGCTTTTTGAAAGGGCAAACTAAGTTTGCAGCTGCATTAGCTTTCGATGAATCTATGGAAAATTGTGATATTAATCCAGAAATTTCACAGAAAATTATATTACTAAGGAGTTATGTCGAAACAAAATTAGTCAAGCTTTTAAGCCAGTCAACAAACATGAAAAAACTGTTTACATCGAAAATTATTAAACAACACATTTAAATGATGTTCGGTAGTCATTGATGTTAAAGTCGATGGGCTCAAACCCATTGCGCGACTGTTTAGATGGTAAAAAAAACTCTATTTAATCGAAAAATAAACACCCTCTTTGAGTTTTGATGCAGCAGTTAACTATTTTCTATATTGTATATTTATATCAATCGAATGGCGTTTGAACGCATCCTACTAGGGCATCAATATGCACATAAATATTTGGCCAACTGCATTTCCATATGCATGTTTCCCGTTTCAGTTTTTAGCTCTGATGCATTGCGTCATTCGATGCAGCCTGACGCATAAAACTGCAGTCTAAATGCATTATATGCATGAACTTTATGTATAACTTTAAAAATATATATATACATACAGACATTTTATATATATTTGGATTTATAGTATGGGACTCCCCACTGACACTGGGAGGCAAAACCTAAAACGCGAACGTTGTCAAAGCAATTACAAAAAAAAATTTTAAAGCTGTGTTCTTTTAGGCGATGTCGCCGCATGGGCAAACGTTTTTCTACTGGGTTGACAAATAGTACAAAAAAACTGAATAAAATAAAACATAAACAAATAAATTTGAAAAAACCATACAGTATGTACCATATATAGAAAAAATCGGTAGGTGCACGCGTGGGATGGAAGCAGACGCTGGGCAATGTCAAATTAGTTGCCAGTCATGTTCATAGCCTTAGTAAAGGGAATAAAGCAAGAGATAAAAACGAAGGAGCGAAAGAGATAGCAGAAAATACATAAAACGGGATTTAGAGGGTCACCGGTTCATGGATAAAAATGTTTAAGAACAAAATATCCGGGTGGTAAATATATAAAATATGAAAATATGTTAGGGTATAAATAATATACTTGCTTAGGTATATGAGCTATATAGATAAACATAGTAAATTCGGGGATGGAGAATATATGAAACAATAAAAAAATAAGAAAATACCACTGTGAATCCGATCACACGGGAGATGTGTTAACAACTTGAAGTTAATTATTAAGAATAGTTGCAAGTTCTTATGCTTTCAAAATTTTCTTTCCAATGCTCATAAGAACAGCAGAGCTCCGTGGCTCGACCTTCCCAAAACTCTGTTTCCCGAACTTAACTTACCGCGAACTTAACATTTAATACCCAAATGGACTTGGGCATATGGAAAATCTTTCGACTTCCATAACTTCCACATAACTGACCCGATTTTCAAAAGCAATATCTCAAAAGTCATGGTTTGGCCTCTAGAATAAAACTGCATTTAAGAAATTGCATTTAAATACAATTCGATTTTTGGTCAGATTTCATGTTAAAATTTTATGCCCAAAAATTGACTTGGGCAAATGTAAAATCTTTCGACTTCCATAACTTCGGCAAAACTGATCCGACTTTCAAAAGCAAAGCCTCAAAAGTCATGGTTTTGACTCTAGAATAAAACTGCATTTAAGAAATTACATTTATATACAATTTGATTTTTGGTCAGATTTCATGTTAAAATTTTATGCCCAAAAATTGACTTGGGCAAATGTAAGATCTTTCGACTTCCATAACTTCGGCAAAACTGGTCCGATTTTCAAAAGCAACACCTTAAAAGTCATGGTTTGGCCTCTAGAATAAAACTGCATTTAAGAAATTGCATTTAAATACAATTCGATTTTTGGTCAGATTTCATGCTAAAATTTTATGCCCAAAAATTGACTTGGGCAAATGTAAGATCTTTCGACTTCCATAACTTCGGCAAAACTGATCCGATTTTCAAACGAAACACCTTAAAAGTCATGGTTTGGCCTCTAGAACAAAACTGCATTTATAGAAATACATTTAAATGAACTTCGATTTTTGGTCAATTCATGTCAAAATTTTATGCCAACAAATCCACTAGCGAATTGGTAAAATCTTTCGACTTCCGTAACTTCGGCAAAACTGACCCGATTTTCAAAAGCAATACCTTAAAAGTCATGGTTTGGCCTCTAGAATAAAACTGCATCTAAGAAATTACATTTAAATACAATTCGATTTTTGGTCAGCTTTCATGTTAAAATTTTATGCCCAAAAATTGACTTGGGCAAATGTAAGATCTTTCGACTTCCATAACTTCGGCAAAACTGGTCCGATTTTCAAAAGCAACACCTTAAAAGTCATGGTTTGGCCTCTAGAATAAAACTGCATTTAAGAAATTGCATTTAAATACAATTCGATTTTTGGTCAGATTTCATGCTAAAATTTTATGCCCAAAATTGACTTGGGCATTGTCAAATCTTTCGACTTCCATAACTTCGGCAAAACTGATCCGATTTTCAAAAGCAACACCTTAAAAGTCATGGTTTGGCCTCTAGAATAAAACTGCATTTAAGAAATTGCATTTAAATACAATTCGATTTTTGGTCAGATTTCATGCTAAAATTTTATGCCCAAAAATTGACTTGGGCAAATGTAAAATCTTTCGACTTCCATAACTTCGGCAAAACTGATCCGATTTTCAAAAGCAACACCTTAAAAGTCATGGTTTGGCCTCTAGAATAAAACTGCATTTAAGAAATTACATTTATATACAATTCGATTTTTGGTCAGATTTCATGTTAAAATTTTATGCCCAAAAATTGACTTGGGCAATTCAAGATCTTTCGACTTCCATAACTTCGGCAAAACTGGTCCGATTTTCAAAAGCAACACCTTAAAAGTCATGGTTTGGCCTCTAGAATAAAACTGCATTTAAGAAATTGCATTTAAATACAATTCGATTTTTGGTCAGATTTCATGTTAAAATTTTATGCCCAAAAATTGACTTGGGCATTGGTTAAATCTTTCGACTTCCATAACTTCGGCAAAACTGATCCGATTTTCAAAAGCAACACCTTAAAAGTCATGGTTTGGCCTCTAGAATAAAACTGCATTTAAGAAATTGCATTTATATACAATTCGATTTTTGGTCAGATTTCATGTTAAAATTTTATGCCCAAAAATTGACTTGGGCAAATGTAAAATCTTTCGACTTCCATAACTTCGGCAAAACTGATCCGATTTTCAAAAGCAACACCTTAAAAGTCATGGTTTAGCCTCTAGAATAAAACTGCATTTAAGAAATTACATTTATATACAATTCGATTTTTGGTCAGATTTCATGTTAAAATTTTATGCCCAAAAATTGACTTGGGCAAATGTAAAATCTTTCGACTTCCATAACTTCGGCAAAACTGATCCGATTTTCAAACGCAACACCTTAAAAGTCATGGTTTGGCCTCTAGAATAAAACTGCATTTAAGAAATTACATTTATATACAATTCGATTTTTGGTCAGATTTCATGTTAAAATTTTATGCCCAAAAATTGACTTGGGCAAATGTAAAATCTTTCGACTTCCATAACTTCGGCAAAACTGGTCCGATTTTCAAAAGCAACACCTTAAAAGTCATGGTTTGGCCTCTAGAATAAAACTGCATTTAAGAAATGCATTAATGCATTTAAATACAATTCGATTTTTGGTCAGATTTCATGCTAAAATTTTATGCCCAAAAATTGACTTGGGCAAATGTAAAATCTTTCGACTTCCATAACTTCGGCAAAACTGATCCGATTTTCAAAAGCAACACCTTAAAAGTCATGGTTTGGCCTCTAGAATAAAACTGCATTTAAGAAATTACATTTATATACAATTCGATTTTTGGTCAGATTTCATGTTAAAATTTTATGCCCAAAAATTGACTTGGGCAAATGTAAAATCTTTCGACTTCCATAACTTCGGCAAAACTGGTCCGATTTTCAAAAGCAACACCTTAAAAGTCATGGTTTGGCCTCTAGAATAAAACTGCATTTAAGAAATTGCATTTAAATACAATTCGATTTTTGGTCAGATTTCATGCTAAAATTTTATGCCCAAAAATTGACTTGGGCAAATGTAAAATCTTTCGACTTCCATAACTTCGGCAAAACTGATCCGATTTTCAAAAGCAACACCTTAAAAGTCATGGTTTGGCCTCTAGAACAAAACTGCGTTTATAGAAATACATTTAAATACAATTCGATTTTTGGTCAATTCATGTCAAAATTTTATGCCAACAAATCCACTAGCGAATTGGTAAAATCTTCCGACTTCCATAACTTCGGCAAAACTGACCCGATTTTCAAAAGCAACACCTTAAAAGTCATGGTTTGGCCTCTAGAATAAAACTGCATTTAAGAAATTACATTTATACACAATTCGATTTTTGGTCAGATTTCATGTTAAAATTCGATAAACAAAAATTGACTTGGGCATTGGTAAAATCTTTCGACTTCCATAACTTCGGTAAAACTGACCCGATTTTCAAACGAAACACCTTAAAAGTCATGGTTTGGCCTCTAGAATAAAACTGCATTTAAGAAATTATATTTAAATAAAATTCGATTTTTGGTCAGATTTCATGCTAAAATTTTATGCCCAAAAATTGACTTGGGCAAATGTAAGATCTTTCGACTTCCATAACTTCGGCAAAACTGGTCCGATTTTCAAAAGCAACACCTTAAAAGTCATGGTTTGGCCTCTAGAATAAAACTGCGTTTAAGAAATTGCATTTAAATACAATTCGATTTTTGGTCAGATTTCATGCTAAAATTTTATGCCCAAAAATTGACTTGGGCAAATGTAAGATCTTTCGACTTCCATAACTTCGGCAAAACTGGTCCGATTTTCAAAAGCAACACCTTAAAAGTCATGGTTTGGCCTCTAGAATAAAACTGCATCTAAGAAATTACATTTAAATACAATTCGATTTTTGGTCAGATTTCATGTTAAAATTTTATGCCCAAAAATTGACTTGGGCAAATGTAAAATCTTTCGACTTCCATAACTTCGGCAAAACTGGTCCGATTTTCAAACGAAACACCTTAAAAGTCATGGTTTGGCCTCTAGAATAAAACTGCATTTATGAAATTCCACTTAAATACAATTCGATTTTTGGTCAGATTTCATGCTAAAATTTTATGCCCAAAAATTGACTTGGGCAGATGTAAGATCTTTCGACTTCCATAACTTCGGCAAAACTGGTCCGATTTTCAAAAGCAACACCTTAAAAGTCATGGTTTGGCCTCTAGAATAAAACTGCATTTAAGAAATTGCATTTAAATACAATTCGATTTTTGGTCAGATTTCATGTTAAAATTTTATGCCCAAAAATTGACTTGGGCAAATGTAAGATCTTTCGACTTCCATAACTTCGGCAAAACTGACCCGATTTTCAAAAGCAATACCTTAAAAGTCATGGTTTGGCTTCTAGAATAAAACTGCATTTAAGAAATTACATTTATATACAATTCGATTTTTGGTCAGATTTCATGTTAAAATTTGATAAACAAAAATTGACTTGGGCATTGGTAAAATCTTTCGACTTCCATAACTTCGGCAAAACTGACCCGATTTTCAAAAGCAACACCTTAAAAGTAATGGTTCGGCCTCAAGAATAAAACTGCATTTAAGAAATTGCATTTATATACAATTCGATTTTTGGTCAGATTTCATGTTAAAATTTTATGCCCAAAAATTGACTTGGGCATTGGTAAAATCTTTCGACTTCCATAACTTCGGCAAAACTGATCCGATTTTCAAACGAAACACCTTAAAAGTCATGGTTTGGCCTCTAGAACAAAACTGCATTTATAGAAATACATTTAAATACAATTCGATTTTTGGTCAATTCATGTCAAAATTTTATGCCAACAAATCCACTAGCGAATTGGTAAAATCTTTCGACTTCCGTAACTTCGGCAAAACTGACCCGATTTTCAAAAGCAATACCTTAAAAGTCATGGTTTGGCCTCTAGAATAAAACTGCATCTAAGAAATTACATTTAAATACAATTCGATTTTTGGTCAGATTTCATGTTAAAATTTTATGCCCAAAAATTGACTTGGGCAAATGTAAAATCTTTCGACTTCCATAACTTCGGCAAAACTGATCCGATTTTCAAAAGCAACACCTTAAAAGTCATGGTTTGGCCTCTAGAATAAAACTGCATTTAAGAAATTGCATTTAAATACAATTCGATTTTTGGTCAGATTTCATGTTAAAATTCGATAAACAAAAATTGACTTGGGCATTGGTAAAATCTTTCGACTTCCATAACTTCGGCAAAACTGACCCGATTTTCAAACGCAACACCTTAAAAGTCATGGTTTGGCCTCTTGAATAAAACTGTATTTAAGAATTTAGATTTAAATACAATTCGAATTTTGGTCAGATATCATGTTAGAATTTTATGCCCAAAAATTGACTTTGGCATTGGTAAAATCTTTCGACTTCCATAACTTCGGCAAAACTGGTCCGATTTTCAAAAGCAACACCTTAAAAGTCATGGTTTGGCCTCTAGAATAAAACTGCATTTAAGAAATTGCATTTAAATACAATTCGATTTTTGGTCAGATTTCATGCTAAAATTTTATGCCCAAAAATTGACTTGGGCAAATGTAAAATCTTTCGACTTCCATAACTTCGGCAAAACTGGTCCGATTTTCAAAAGCAACACCTTAAAAGTCATGGTTTGGCCTCTAGAATAAAACTGCATTTAAGAAATTGCATTTAAATACAATTCGATTTTTGGTCAGATTTCATGCTAAAATTTTATGCCCAAAAATTGACTTGGGCAAATGTAAAATCTTTCGACTTCCATAACTTCGGCAAAACTGATCCGATTTTCAAAAGCAACACCTTAAAAGTCATGGTTTGGCCTCTAGAATAAAACTGCATTTAAGAAATTGCATTTAAATACAATTCGATTTTTGGTCAGATTTCATGTTAAAATTTGATAAACAAAAATTGACTTGGGCATTGGTAAAATCTTTCGACTTCCATAACTTCGGCAAAACTGACCCGATTTTCAAACGCAACACCTTAAAAGTCATGGTTTGGCCTCTAGAATAAAACTGTATTTAAGAAATTAGATTTAAATACAATTCGAATTTTGGTCAGATATCATGTTAGAATTTTATGCCCAAAAATTGACTTTGGCATTGGTAAAATCTTTCGACTTCCATAACTTCGGCAAAACTGGTCCGATTTTCAAAAGCAACACCTTAAAAGTCATGGTTTGGCCTCTAGAATAAAACTGCATTTAAGAAATTGCATTTAAATACAATTCGATTTTTGGTCAGATTTCATGCTAAAATTTTATGCCCAAAAATTGACTTGGGCAAATGTAAAATCTTTCGACTTCCATAACTTCGGCAAAACTGATCCGATTTTCAAAAGCAACACCTTAAAAGTCATGGTTTGGCCTCTAGAATAAAACTGCATTTAAGAAATTGCATTTAAATACAATTCGATTTTTGGTCAGATTTCATGTTAAAATTTTATGCCCAAAAATTGACTTGGGCATTGGTAAAATCTTTCGACTTCCATAACTTCGGCAAAACTGATCCGATTTTCAAAAGCAACACCTTAAAAGTCATGGTTTGGCCTCTATAATAAAACTGCATTTAAGAAATTGCATTTAAATACAATTCGATTTTTGGTCAGATTTCATGTTAAAATTTGATAAACAAAAATTGACTTGGGCATTGGTAAAATCTTTCGACTTCCATAACTTCGGCAAAACTGACCCGATTTTCAAACGCAACACCTTAAAAGTCATGGTTTGGCCTCTTGAATAAAACTGTATTTAAGAATTTAGATTTAAATACAATTCGAATTTTGGTCAGATATCATGTTAGAATTTTATGCCCAAAATTTACTTTGGCATTGGTAAAATCTTTCGACTTCCATAACTTCGGCAAAACTGGTCCGATTTTCAAAAGCAACACCTTAAAAGTCATGGTTTGGCCTCTATAATAAAACTGCATTTAAGAAATTGCATTTAAATACAATTCGATTTTTGGTCAGATTTCATGTTAAAATTTGATAAACAAAAATTGACTTGGGCATTGGTAAAATCTTTCGACTTCCATAACTTCGGCAAAACTGACCCGATTTTCAAACGCAACACCTTAAAAGTCATGGTTTGGCCTCTAGAATAAAACTGCATTTAAGAAATTACATTTATATACAATTCGATTTTTGGTCAGATTTCATGTTAAAATTTTATGCCCAAAAATTGACTTGGGCAAATGTAAAATCTTTCGACTTCCATAACTTCGGCAAAACTGGTCCGATTTTCAAAAGCAACACCTTAAAAGTCATGGTTTGGCCTCTAGAATAAAACTGCATTTAAGAAATTGCATTTAAATACAATTCGATTTTGGTCAGATTTCATGCTAAAATTTTATGCCCAAAAATTGACTTGGGCAAATGTAAAATCTTTCGACTTCCATAACTTCGGCAAAACTGACCCGATTTTCAAAAGCAACACCTTAAAAGTCATGGTTTGGCCTCTAGAATAAAACTGCATTTAAGAAATTGCATTTAAATACAATTCGATTTTTGGTCAGATTTCATGTTAAAATTCGATAAACAAAAATTGACTTGGGCATTGGTAAAATCTTTCGACTTCCACAACTTCGGCAAAACTGACCCGATTTTCAAACGCAACACCTTAAAAGTCATGGTTTGGCCTCTTGAATAAAACTGTATTTAAGAATTTAGATTTAAATACAATTCGAATTTTGGTCAGATTTCATGTTAGAATTTTATGCCCAAAAATTTACTTTGGCATTGGTAAAATCTTTCAACTTCCATAACTTCCGCATCACTGACCCGATTTTCAAAAGCAATACGTTGAAAGTCATGGTTTGGCCTCTAGAATAAAACTGCATTTAAGAAACAACATTTGAATACAATTCAATTTTTGGTCAGATTTCATGCTAAAATTTTATGCCCAAAAATTGACTTGGGCAAATGTAAAATCTTTCGACTTCCATAACTTCGGCAAAACTGATCCGATTTTCTAGAATAAAACTGCATTTAAGAAATGACATTTAAATAGAATTCGATTTTTGGTCAAATTTCATGTCAAAATTTTATGCCAAAAACTCGACATCATCATTTGGCAAATCTTTCGACTTCCATAACTTCGGCAAAACTGGTCTGATTTTCAAAAGCAATATCTCAAAAGTCATGGTTTGACCTCTAGAATAAAACTGCATTTAAGAAATAACATTTAAATACAATTCGATTTTTGGTCATATCTCATGTTAATATTTTATGCCCAAAAATTGACTTGGGCATTGGTAAAAATCTTTCGACTTCCATAACTTCGGCAAAACTGGTCTGATTTTCAAAAGCAATGTCTTCAAAGTCATGGTTTGGCCTCTAGAATAAAACTGCATTTAAGAAATTACATTTAAATACAATTCGATTTTTGGTCAGATTTCATGTTAAAATTTTATGCCCAAAAATTGACTTGGGCATTGGTAAAATCTA
Organism: Scaptomyza flava; assembly: GCA_030179655.1. Lineage (NCBI taxonomy): Eukaryota > Metazoa > Arthropoda > Insecta > Diptera > Drosophilidae > Scaptomyza > Scaptomyza flava. The sequence goes on along the minus strand of JARNME010000029.1, from coordinate 4,079,583 downwards.
TCAACTTCCATAACTTCGTCAAAACTGACCCGATTTTCAAAAGCAATATCTTGAAAGTCATGGTTTGACTTCTAGAATAAAACTGCATTTAAAACACACTTATGCCAATTCACTCATACAGAAATAAGCAATTTGTTGATGATCCTGTATAATACATATATGAACGTTTTTTCCGCAATCGCTCTAAAAGATCGCGCTTAAAGAAAAGCAGCATTGACATGTATGTACATCGTTTTATGTTCGTTGTCTTATTGTTCAATCTAAGAAAGCAATAAGAATTTGAGCATAGGAGTTTTTGACTCTAAGTTTTACTTTCAATTCAATTAATTAAACCTTATTATAATTTGGAAAATTATCGAATCTTATGTAAGCTTTATTTATAGACAAGTTGATGGAGTTTTTATTAATACACATGTTTCTGTGAAGTTAACTTCGTTGCCTTGAGCATAAAGTGACAAGAGCTAAACTTACATTTTTGCATATGCGATAGTTTGTTACATTGAAATTATGTTAAATACTTAACAACTTCCTTGACAAACAGACGTTTGCCACACTTGCCCACTCAAATTAGCAAACTTAACATTGCATGTGGATGGCCGCTAAACCTTCAGGTCGAAACATGCAAATACAATCCACTCCAGCCAAAAAGCACGACCCATCCCAGTAGGCGCCATGCTGTCTGGCCCAAACACATCATAAACTAATCAGCCAGACAAGGTGCGGTACCTTTCTAAGCCCTGCTACGGTGAGGGCTAAATGTGCTGCAGGCGTTGCCGGACTGTATCCGCAACACCAAACAAACGTCCCAATGAGCGGGGCTCGTACAACAAAATGTTTCATACTTTATGAAGCGAGGCAAATAATATTCGCGTGCCGCAAAAAGCGTAAAAATTGAAACAGTTACCTACACCCACACACACACTCTATTGTTGTTGGGTGATTTAGTGGGATGCAGCGTTAGTTACAGTGCCAAGCGAAAGTATGCTCTACATGCTCCATGTTGAAACAATTACATGCCCGACGACGATTCAAGCTCCTCACGTGATGTGAGCAACTTTGATCCATTTTGTGGGCAGTCGTTGGAAAATAGAAAAAGTAAGAAAAGAAAAGGGGGAAAAAACATTAGGAATGGCAACTGAGTGGGTGGCGCACTCTTTTAGGTAAATATTGCCTATTTTTTTTGTAAGTTTTTGGTTTTTACTGTTTGGAGTCAAAAATGGCAAACCAAAACAGCATCAATGCCATCAAATGCAAAATGAACGGGATGGCGATTGCAATGGCGGCAAAGGAAAAGAGTTTGCTGCACACACTAAGCCGTCGATGCTGCCATTTTATGTTGCACATTTGGATTTTTGGCGAATGTATTTCAATAGAAGGGTAATAAAACTACAAAATCGGGCTTGTACAACTTTATCAATCACGAAGATTTATTTTGAAAATATGTTAAATTGCTCATATTTAAAAATAATGTAACTTATGGATTTTTTATCTTCATTTAATTATAAATTTGGATTACTCGAGTACTGCTTTTATAGTTAAATATTCTCAGCAAAATTATTATTATTTATTATTGTAATGTTTTATTGTTTTGCTTTTGGCTTTGTGTTTATCAAAAAGTTTCATTTTGAAGGGCATACAATTTTCAGGTTGCCCAACTTTTGGTGATCTGTTGTTGATTTTTGCCTGTGCAGCATTTTTTGATGCCAATTGTTGTTGCACTTTGACCATTTTGCGCTTGATGGCAAACACAAAGCATAAAAATAAGTAGAAAACTCACCAACACACAAACAAACACGCACACACACACACACATGCACACGCACGCTAGTTGCCTTGACCATTGCATCAAAAAGTAGCAGAAAAGTTTCAACTGGTTATCCCCCCCACTTCCCACTGTTGACAAAGGGCTGTAAAACAGGTATGGGGTTGGGAGGAGTGCAGCAAAAAGTCGAAATATTCATCGGAAACGCTTAAATTTTATAATGGCGCACTCTGCGTATGAGTGTTGCCCGTTGCCGTTGCTCGTTGCCATGGCCAGCCGTTAAAATAAATGAAAAAACTGACATTTACATAGAAGCAATGTATGCAAATTATGATGCTAAGCAACGGGACTCTTTACCTGGAAAAGATCACCATTTGGCTTTGCTGCTAATGTAAAGAACGGCAGAGATGCAGATGATTACAGTTATAATTATGATAAGGATAAGGATAACTGTTACTATTTGCTTTGTTACTTGAAGAAGAGGTAAAAAAGGAGAGGAAAGAAAACCCAAAACCTCTTTCGATTATTTATTTTATAATTATTATTACAAAGACTTTAAGACTTTGAAGTATTTCCCGACTTGATCATAGATATAAAAACATATTGTAATCAATTGTGAAATAGTGATACAATAACCAATTTCACTCTTACCCTTCCTTTATAATATAATCAAAGAATTTCCATCGCTCTTATGCGCATCAATACGCAACTTAATATGTTTCCTCCCCAGAGACGCTATTAATATTTCAATCATCAAGTCAAATTTCGCATCATGCATTACACACACACACACACATACATACACGCTGATAAAAATCTCCAACTCTTTTACCTCTGTCTTCCATTGATGGGAACACTTGGCCCATTCCAAAGCAGAAATTGAAACATAATATTGTCAGACATTGAGGCCCATTTCCTCAGTGACCGCAACAACTTTGCCTGACTCCTCATCCCAGCCACTTAACCGCAGCCCGCAACACCTCCGAAACCCTCCACAAGACCCTACAAGCTGCGCTGTCGAGAGGTGCGTAAATGAAAAAAGTCGAAAAAAAATATACGCCTACAAGTATGTAAAGCTTTGATGCCATATGTTCCGGGGATGCCCCATGGACCAGTAACGAAGCTTGGTGACCAACAAAAGTAAAAAAGAGGAGAAACAACAAACACACAAAACCGCCAACAACAACAGCAACACTTGGAGGAGAAACCTTTTGGCGGCGTACGCTGCGATTTTAACGCTTTTTGCACTTTTCATTTGTCAGCTTTCAACTTTTGTGAGTTTTGTGTGTGTGTGCGTGTGTGCGTGTGGGAAACTCACTTTTTATTTACAACAACAAGTGCAGAGGAGCTGCAACGTGGCAGCAACTACTACACACTTTGCAGCACAGAAGGCCCACATTTGGCCGGCTGTGCTGTGCTGTGCGTGTAAAAAAGAGAAAAACAGACACAAATGGCAATTGGTGCGCGCATATTTTTAAGGCGGAGCTTTTTTGGTCCTTTTTTCGCGCTGGCCACACGCACAACGCACAACGCACTACGACTCTCTCACTGGGCAATGCCCGATGCCTGCTCAGCAGCCCAAACCTTGCCCAATACACCAACCCATGCCAATCTCTGTGTGTGTTTAAAAATATTACGCATACGCCGCATGCAACACAAAAAAACCGAAGCGGACAAACGCGACTGCAGCCGACTAGCGGGGGGCATTATTATCAATAAGGCAATGCAACGCAATGCAATGCAACAAAAAAAAAAGAACGCAAACCGAGTCAGATATACTCAGCCCATACACAGACGCACACACACACATAGTGCTGGGTGCATAAAGTAGGCGTGCAACAAATGCGTGAATGGGAGAGCAAAAAAAAAAGCGCACAAAAAAAAAGGTAGGCAGACTGAGACAGGCAGGCGAACGCTGCATACAAGAAAATCTACTTACTCATCAGTCGGCTTCTGACCACGCCAGACATCACAATTAATGCCAACCCACACACACACACACACACACGCACACGCACATACGCAAATGAGGTGGTGGCTGTGTGTGGGGGCAGGAGTTGGGTGCCAGTTAATGCCACCCACTTTGGGTTGCGCTGTAGGGTTTGGCATTATTGGGTGGCTTGTTGCAATCCAATAATTTTAACGGCACACAGCAACAAAAATTGCATTTTATTTTTGGTTCTTGCCACGCGTGCAACTCGTTGCAGCAAGCGCATGCCAGGTTTTTGCTTTTAACTTTTCGCTTTACTCTTTATTTCTGCTCATTTTTATTTTGTTGTTTTTTTTGTTTTGTTGATAATTTTTTGTTGCGACAAATCAGTCATTTCGCCACGTTCACACATAATGGGCTGTTAGTCAATGCATTAGCCCTACGCTCGCATCCTGCCCAAAAGCCTAGCTCTGGCGACTTTTTGAATGCATGAAACGAGGGGCGTAAATGTTCGTTGCCTGCAATAAGGCGGCATATTTGTGTTTTTAGTTAAACAGCCAAGTCGGCGGGGAAATTTTGCAAGCAGAAATCGTAATTATTATTTTTCTGTTGTTTAGCAAACATACTGAACTGATAGCATATAATCGAGCTTTGAGAGATAATTGATAATTATGAAACAAATATTTAAAATATTTTATGGCACTTTAAAATCTTCATAAGCAACTTTTTGTTTACTGACTTCTTAGATGGTTAAAGTAATGCTTAAGTTTTCATCTACTGTGTCAAAAAATGCGCATTATGTATAAACGCATAAAATGAGAACAACTTTACATATATAAATACACACACACACACACATGTATACCCACACACCGACTAGGCACAAAATGTTGCTGCCTGTGCCAGAGACAAGACAACCAGGCACTGGCACTGGTTGCGATATGCCGTTCACGCCTAAAGTGAGATATTTTCGCTTCCTAAACGATGGCACGCACACGCTGCGTATGCGTGACAATCCGTCTTTCTATCCTTCTATCCGTCCTACCTGTCTGCCTGTCTGTCTGTCTGCCTGTACGTCTGGGAGGTGGTCAAGTGCATAACGGATAGGTAGAGGCCCATAGATTTGTGTTAACTGCAGTACAATGTTGTCGTCAACACGCAACTCGTAGGACGAACAGGACATCAACAACAACAACAACAACAACAACATCATCATGGGCTAAACAGCATCTTCATCAAACTTCATGATGAGAATTCATATGCAAATCAGCGTTAGGAACTGAGACGGCTGGCTGACTGTCTAAGTTCCGAATGCTGCGTCCTGCAGTTGGGGGACCACTGTCAAAATAAAGTGCTGACAGATGAGGCGTGAAACGAGCGGCTGACAAGTGTAGGGAAAGTGACTCAAAAGCGTCTTAACATCAAGCGGCATAGCCCTTCAACATGAATTCACTTAGTTTAAGCTAAACCAAATTCGAACTGAATGCAGTGGAATGTGCGCAGTATTTAATACAAAAATATTTAATTACCAAAAATTGGTTTTTCGCGAATAATCCAAGAGTAGAATATATAAATTCATATACATAAAATATGCAGAATAAAAATATTCATATAATAAAAAGTGCAAAAATAATTCGAGTTAATTGAAATAGAATATGACTTTGGGCTGGCTTGCTTTATTAATGCAGCGCTGATTTTTCTATGCGCCTCTCATATTTTATGCAATCTTTGTGTGTGCGCGCATATACGTCGTATACGCAATGTGTGCAAAAGTGCATTTTTTTCATAAACCTATTTTATAAAAAATTATTTGAATATGCAAATACAGCTAAAGTTGCATATACCATTTATTTTTGTTATTTCTTTCAATATATTTCTTTTTAACATTTTTAATTTTATTTCTATTGTGCTGTAGTTTTTTCCATGCATGTAAATTTGAGTGCTTTGAGCAACAGAAAAAAAAGCTATTTACATTGGAGTATAGCGAATGTGAGCTATCAAATATTTAATGAATGAAATATTAAACAAACTAAAATTTGCGAGCAAAAAATCATTGCAAATCCGCAACAAAATTAAACAAAATCTAAAAAATATATACGTAAAAATTATATAATTTTGGGTCTCTTTTTATTGTTTTAGTGTCGAGGGAGGGAGGGATAGGGAGAGGAAGGGAAAATTTAGCGCTGATTGATGCGTTTCTGCCTTTGACAGTTTTTTCGCCGGCAGTGTACCAATAAATGTTTTCCATTAACGCTAAACAAAACGCTAACAAAAAAAATCTCGCATAAATAATAAACCAATGCGGACTGTTCTGAATAAAACAGGTATTAAATCATGGAAATATTTTAAATATGCATGCAGTACAAAGAAATTGAACAATAATAATGAGATTTGTATGGACAACATTACTATTCAATGATGATAGAAATATTAGCTAAAAGCCTGAAGCCAAACCTGGTTTTCGATGCCATAAAATATTCAAATTTTTAGTTCTATTAACATTTAAAATTTTAATTAAGATTAATTTCTTCTAACAAATTGACTGTAGCGTTGCAATTGAGAGCATTATTTGGCCTGAGATCAAAACCCGTGTTAGAAATTCGCATTAAATGACGCTGTTTCCATTTGGTACCCGGCGAATGCTAAGCAATGTGAAAAATCGAGTTTAACTTCTGCAGTGAACCGTGGAGATGGGTGATGGGCAATCCTTCCTGCCACAACCACACACACACAGACACCCCTTGAACTGACAACGTCTTCAACCGAAACAAATCATAATCAAATCGAATTTCAGTTGATTTTCACTCTCAAAGACAGAAAGAATCACAGCGAGTGGCCCCGAAGCTGGAGGCGGGACTCATTGCGAGAGCTCAAGATAACTAAAATGAGAATGAGATGAAGCCAAAGTGTAGCCAAGTTCCCGGACAGGTGCAGAGTGCAGAGTGCGGAGGGTTCAGAATCAGACTAAAAGCAAAAAGCAAACAACAGCAACAACAACAGTAACTAAATCTGAAAAGGAAATAAAAGAAAAATCGCACATAAAATTGATGATAAACCGTTCCAAATAATATTTTTTTCCCGTCTTCTTCTACTTTTACAGAGCCGACAGGGGCAGTGTTCAGGCAGGGTAGCTGTCGGGCCAAGTTTATCCCAAAACCCCTAACAACCACACCACACCCACCATTTCTTAGCCAGGGCCAAGCTGCGTGGCAGCCAACTCCGAGGCACTGGATTTGCCAGCGACATTGGCAGAGGAAATGCTCTGAAGTCTGAAGGCAAAATGATGAATTATTTGCTGGCTTTTTCGTTAGGCGTCAAAGTTTCGTCGAATGATAGAGGAAGCAGAGAGTGAGAGCATGGTTACTGGCGCTGGGGACTGCGCAAAAACATAAAAAAAATATATAATATAAAGAGGGGGAGGGAATGCCAAACAAACGTTTTAGAGGTGGACCCACAAAACACACCCCTCAAAGCAGCGATGATGCCGCCAGCGACAGCGCCAAACGTTTTTGACACAATGTGTGCCACAGTCTGTGGGATGGGATGGGTTGGGAGTGGTTTTGGTCTGAGTTGGGTTGTGTCTGCTGCTTGAATGATTTTTAAACGAGGCAAGAAATCCCAAAAGATGCGGCAAACGTTTTGTTGTTGGCATGAGTTCACGTGGGTTTTCTCTTTGCTTTCCTCATTCTTTTGGGTGACATTTTTCGGTAAAAAAAAAAATGGGCGCCCTTCTAGATAATACAACAAATATATCGCCAAAAAAAAAAAGAAGGGGGACGATGAAAACTTTTTATTTGGCTGCCACATTGGTGGCTAACAATGCAAAGATGAAGAAATAGAAGAAGCAGAAGCAAAGGGCTGAACTCGTTTTGGGCTGGTTTATCAGCGGATTGAACTTAATTTTTTTTGAAGTGAGTGGGCCAATTGAGTTGGAAAATGCCATGAATTTCTATGATTATTCATAGAAAAAGGGGGAAATGGGGCAAAAGAATCGAATAGATTGGTTATAGTTTCATTTTAACTGGGTTGCAAAGATCGTTGCATCATTATCTGAAATGTTATGCAAGGAAAATATTTATTCGGAGTCCAGATAAAATCAATTACCAGACGTAGTACAGTATTATGATAGATATGCTATCAAAGTGCAGAAAAAAGATTAAACGGTCTTAAAAAAGCAAAGTCCAATATCCTAAAAAAGTAAAAAATAAAATTGCTTATACTGTATAAGTCATAACTTGAGCTATAATCCAATTTATTTCAGTCATTTTCAACTGCAATTTACGCTCGATGCTGAGTCAACTGCTTGGGCTCTCTTGCCTTGCTTCTCCTTTTCTCCCTCTGACCCTCTCTCTTTTTATTTTTTTTGAGTCGCTCAACGTCCGGAAAGGCAGCTCGGCACCGAAATAAAGCTAAGCCAAGCCAAGCCAAGCCCAGCACAGCGAATGCCGCAATTTGATGGCCAGTGCCATCATAATCAACAACGCCTTCGTCCCAGCTGTATATGTTTCTTCCTAACTGTACCTCCTCCTACTCTTTCCGCAACTTATTCTCCCATTGGAACAACAACACGCGCTGTAGCGTCCCCAAAGCGCACTTGAGTTTTGCGAGCGCGCCAGAAAGTTGGCAACTCAAAATGCTCGAAACGGCTCCATTTGCCATTTGCCCGTTTCCCATGTCGTGGCTGGCGGTTTTACAACCTTCGCCGTAGAGAAAGTTGCGTCCCTTTTTTAATACCCTTAGAAAATATGTAAAACCTTGAAGGACATATTGCCAACTCTCTTTCAAATCGAAATCAATATTGAATCGATAGAAATTTCGTGAATCTTTTTGTTTATTGACGAAACTCAAAGAAACCCAAGAAACCTGAACTTAACATAAAACCTGAAGGTATAAAAACCTTTCTTCTTCTTGTTAAACCAACATTAACAATCAATATCAAATATCTTAGTTATATAAACGTTGATATCTAAAATTAAACATTCTATATTTATGTGAGAAAGTGAAAGGGTATTTTATCTTCGACATAGCAAATACGGTTGATTTTTTCTCATTTTTCTAGAAGGTTGGTTCGGTTAGCACACCTTCGTAATATGCCTGGCAGCAGGGTCGTCGTTGGCATCGTCTAGTAATGGCGACGGCGGCAACCTTCAGAAATGGTAACAATTTCAATTTCTCTGACGCGTTATCGCGCCCTCGCACATATGTATGCGGCGTACTATGGGCAGGGGAATGTGGACGGTTGGTTGTATGGTGGCAGACCTAAACTCAAACTGTGAACGATTCCAAAGCCAAACCCCGGGCGAGTAGCACCGCCAAACTTTACAGCTCAAAGTTGCCGATTTGCGCTTGGGTGCAACAAAAAAAAAATAAAAATAAAATAAAGAGGAAAAAGGTGGAAGCAGAAAAAATTATTACAAAGCATGGGTGCATGGGTTGGGTATGGTCTGGGCTATGGCTGCGGCTGCGGCACAGCAAAAATGCGTAGCAGATTAGCGATTTAGGGATGTGGAAAATTCGTACGTATGCCAGCCAACAGCGGCACACAATCTGACCCGACGCGTCGCGACGGTAGCTGAAAAGGGTTCTGGGTTCTGTTTCTGTTTCTGGGTAAGCAGACTCAGACTCTGGCTCCAATTGTTTGTCGAGACTTGCAACGAGGCACGAAAAATGCTAAGCTGCAACTTCAACAGCAACATTTCGCCGCATTTAAATGGGCAAGCCTCCCTCGCAACAAGCCCCGGTTGCCGGTTTAAGCTCCTGCTTATAAACAGCACTCAATTACACTGTGCATCAGGTTTAGTTCATATTTAAGATGTCTTACGAAAGAACCTTGTTCATGATACAAAAAGTAAAGGCACTCAAATCAAACTTTTATGAACACTATGGTTGTTTGTTTTCAAACATTTTTGATAAATAGAACTATCTTACAGGACCAGAAACTGTTAATACACTCAAAACTTTTCAATGCACTTGCATCAAAATTATGATGCGTTGTGTTCAGCGCCCTATCTACATGCATCTATGAGCTCTTAATGCGGCTTTGATTAAAAAAAACGCAGCACATTTTTAATTTGTGGCATCTACTAAGCCCCTGTCGCTCACGCAACACCTAGCACTCAGAGGCGCCCCCACACACATTACCCTGCCTCCTCGCCGACTCACTAGCTCAGTGAGCCAACAGTTGTGCAAAGACAAAAGCAGCCAATGATTGAAGTACGAGTATATCCAACATTTCAATTGCCTCAGCCTTATGCCCCTGTTTGCCACACAGTCTCTCTCTATGTGCATCGCGCCTCCACCTTCCCCCTTCGCACAACACATTTCCCTTGGCAGTCCTTATAATGCAGCACTCGACTATAATTTTTATGTTACCATGCACTCGCCTACCAATTAAAATGTCTGCACCAAGCTTCGGATGTGCTTATGTCGCTAATAAACCGTATTATAAAGTGCGTGGTTGGGCCGCGGTTGAGGGGTTGAGGTTAGGTTTTAGGTGGCAATGCATGTTGACCACCCAACCCCCCTCCCACCCTTTTCTTACTCTCTGCCTCTATCTCTGTCTCTGTCACTCCATCCCATTACAGCCAGTGTGAGCAATGCAACAGCCACTTGCAACTTCCGGCGGCAAATGTATAATTCTATGCTACTATACTGCAACTGGATATTTTTTTTTTTTGTATTGCAAGAGCCTTAGCACCGCTATTCTCGCCCTTTCCCTAGTTTCCAACCAGTTGCCAGTTGCATGTAAATTAATTTTAAGCTGCTTAAGCCACGAGAGAGAGAACATTTTTCATTCCATGTTGTGTCGCTTTATGCGTTTATAGAGTGGCTCGGACAAAGTTTTTTGTGTGTGAGAATTCGAGTTGATATTTGATAAAGAGAAGCAGGTCAACAAATAAATGAACTAGAAAGATTGTTGACAATTGCGTTGACCAAATCTTTCCATACTTACAGTTTTAAGGAGGGGAAATGAAATTGCTTACCTGTAAAGAAAAAATGTAGAAAAATTCATTGCATTAGTTAACAACTATAAATGACATTATCATTCAAGAATCAAAAGCAAAAGTCTTACACAAATGTACTTCAAATCTAAGTCAAACAGATAAATATCTATTAATAAGTGGTTAGACTTTTAGATATACGAATAATCTTACATCGAAGAATCTAAAATGCCTTAAATTTTGAAACTCCATTCAAAATATATGGTAGACGTTTACTCCTAAACTATTCGCAACGTGTAGACACAGCCCAAGTTCATTATTGCCATCTGAAAACTTTTCATAGTTTATCCGGCTGATCTCTTTACACACCGAAAGCGCTCTATATAATTCTGGCTAGAAGCTGCACTTGCCTGCTTTCTAATTCATTATTATCGGCAGCTACAGAAAGGCTCCGCCGGCGTCGCGCTTATAGAGGTCAAAAGTAAGACAAACAAGCGGTCGGGGTCGCTAAAGCACTCGACAAGGGTTTGGGACTGAAGAAGCGCTGGGCGCTGATAAACTTTTCGAGCCAGACCAAAAATAGAGAGCGCCTCGCAGTGGGTGGAATGCTTTGGGATTCCTGGCTGGGCAGCAAAATTTATGTGGGCTGCCGTCAGAAGGCGCAACTTTTGCATTGAATTTGAGCGGGCCAAACAAGTTCTATTTTTGTTTTCTTTGTTACCTCGACTAGTTTTTTTATTTTTGTTATTTAGCGAGTAGTTTCGAGCTTATATTCATGAAGGGAGCGAGAGAAGAGTAAGCGAAACAAAACAAAAGGGTTTTGCAGCTAAAGCGTAGGGATTTTTAGTTAGTTGTTATTATTTTATATGGCCCCAGTCCGAGTCTCTGTGAGTCTCTCTGAGTACAATCCGAGTCCGAGTTCGAGTCCAACATGCAACTTTTGCATAGTCCAGATATGTGGGTGGGTAGCCAGGCAACGTAAAAGCGGTACAAAACTATTTTTTTTTTTTTTTTTTTCATTTTCATTTTCAGTTTGGTTTTTTTGCGTTTTTAGCTGGAATGTGCGCCAAAGCATAATAATAATAGCGAAAGGCAAAGCAAGGAAAGGAGTAACATGCTCGTTAGCTCTGGCCAAGCACCAGCATAGAGCTGGATGATAACAGAGCAGGGTAAAATATAAAAATAAAAAAAACAACCAGAACAAAATATCGTTGGACTGGGCAAAGCAAGGAATAATCTAAAAAATGAAAACCCTAACGAAACGCAAGACAAACTTTGCCTGGCAGGCAGGCAGGCAGGCAGGCGTGGGTGCAAAATAAATGGTGGGGAAAGAAGAGGGTTCGCCGGAGACAGAGGGTAGTGGGGGGGGGGGGGGGGAGGATATGGCAACCAGCTGAAGGACTCGACGCTGCTACTGCTGCTGGATGAGTGCCACGGGCAGAGCTCGAACTTAAAATGGACAAACGTGCAAAGGCAGCTAGCTCTACAGAATCCGTTGGTGGGCAGAGCAGCTACCCACACACTGTGATGAGTAAGGACTACCACCAGGGCGTGGAAGTGGGAGTAATATCAGCAACGCGAAGCAACTGAAATACTCTAATAAAAAGCGTTACGGACGACGCGACGTCCGCGTGAACTAGTCCTTTAGTCCTTTCGCTCGGTCCCCTACTCTTCTAGTCGTCCACCCAAACCCAAACCCACATCCACACCCACTGCCAAGTGACTCTTCGCGCTCAACGAGGGTGCCCATCCTTTTTTCTCGCACTCCTTCCATCCACACCCCAAATTATGCTGTAGAGTGGGGGGAGGACGGGGGAAAATGGCAAGAAAATTTTTGTATAAAAATTTCGCTGGCAAAGTAAGCAAAAGGGGGCGGGCGGGCAGACAGTGACCGTTTTGCCAAGGGTAACGATTCAAAAGGGTGAGGTTGAGGCTGACAGTGGTTGTTGAAGGGTTAGGTTAGCTTAGAATGACGCTGCCAGTGCTGTTGTGCTGCTTTGGCTCCTTCTGCTGTTGTAGCAGTCCCAATTCATTGCCGTGTGTGTGGGTAGCGACAATGGGACAAGGCAAGTAAATGCTTAAAGGAGGGGTTGATAAAACGTGGGGGGGGGGAGTAAGTAATAGAAAAGGATAGAGTACGAGTGGGTGTGGATTGTGATGGAAAACTGGCAGCATCAAAGACAACTGACGAGGTACGAGTTTAACGCACAGTGGTTGAATGCCTTAATGTTGGTCAAACGGAAAAGTGTGAAAAATATTTCAAATTCTATTAAAATTTGTATTATGCTTTATGCAAAATCCAAATTCAAATAAAGATGGAATTGAGTCAATAGTTCTCTTGTAAATTTATCGAAAATGTATCGACACGTATCGATAAATATTTGTAACCAATCGGCTTAAGTCTGTATTTCATAACACATTAAAATCGTCTTTCAAAAATTAGCTAGGAGTAAAATCAATCAAGGCTCGAATGTATTTCAGTTTAAATTTGTCTAAAACTTCTAAATATATATTGTTATATTTTTCTATTTGAACAGCAAATATTTGCGAATTCTTGCCACAGTTTGTCTCAGATAGCAACCACCTTTGCCGCTGGCACCAGCCAGAGTCCAGTTGCCAACTTCATAGTAGTAGAAAATAAAGCGAATATTCTTTTTAAAGCCCCTGCAAAATAAGAATTTCTTTTATTTTCAACTTTTTTCTGTCAATTTTTTTATATTTTTTTTTTTGGGCTGCCAACTACGAGGGTTGGACTTGTGCCCCGCCCACGCTTTACAAGAGCGTTGAAAGGGTACAAGACAGCGTCCTCGCTGAAATGTTGCTGACTTGAGCTAGTTGCTTGAGCTGGGGTCCCGGCGACGACGACGGACGTTTGCTGACTACTGTGACGCTTGAGTAATTCAATAGCAGGGCGATGGAATCCAACAACTACCCCTAGAGCCACGAGCCAAGAGCCGGGCAAAAGTTGCTGGCGCACGCTACGTGGCGTATTTCATTAGCACTGCCAGCCTGATAGTGAGCGAGTAGATTGGAATAGGATGCGAGGGCAAATGGGAATAGCAATGGCAAGAAAGAAGTACGGGCTGGTGGGTGGAGGGGTGTTTGTGTCTAGCACTGTGCACTCAATAGCTTATTTTGTTGTAGGCTGAAACGGTAGGTGTGACTTGTGTGTCTTAAAGTAAAACTAAATTGTCTATTCGATGCGAACAGACAACTTACATAGTTTTAGAGTATAACAAGTGATGTAATAGTAAAACCATCTAGCCTTCAAATCCAGATTCAATTCAAGAATGACTCAGCTAAGTTCTACCCATTTTTTAATCCTTAACACAGTATCCCCTTTTTAATAGAAAAGTATTGTCTTGAAAGTAACTCTCTTCATTACTCTTTTTCCACTTCCATGTATAAATAATATTATTTTTTTTTTCCAATATTTTGTGCCCCGCAACTTTTGCTCAGAGTCGTTGGGGAGCGCTGCCTGCAAAGTTCTCTAATTTGTGTGCTGAGCTGCTTTTGGTGTCCGAGCGGAAGAGGGGCGGGCTGGGGTGGGGCAAACGGTACAGCCCAAAAGGAAGTCGCAACCGGAAACCTTTTTTTCTTTCTGTTATCCCAGCTACCCAGGGACTGTAAGTGAAGACGATGTGGCTGCTTGGGATAGTGAAAGAAAAGTGTTGGTAGAAAGCTGGCTGGGGGGGGGGGGGGAGGAAGGCAGTCATCAGGCATCGCTGTGAATCAGCATCAGGCAACGTTGAAGACGTTGCTCAAGCCCCAAAGATAAGGCCGCCAGCCAAAAATCTTGCAAAGGAAAATGGATGAGAAATCGAGGAGGAAAAGCAAGAATAAAAATATAAAAAAAAAACGGAGAAAAAAAAAACGAAAATGTAGCTTCAACAATGAAGGCCAACGTTTTAGCTAAGCGGAAAGTTGGCTCCAGTGTGCTGTGCGGCTTGGGTGGGATTGAAAGCACAAGAAGATGAATCGTTTTGTGTTGGCGTTTTGAGCATTCGAGTGGGTGACCATTAGGTAGGTAGGACGAGGAGGTGAGCCATCGACTCGGGTTTTGGGTTTGTGTTTAGTTTGAGTTTGAGTTTGGATTCGCTTTTGTGTGCCAAGAAAAACCGCTCTACTGACGACGACGAGCGGCTAGAGACGACAAAGTCGCGCACGGTCGCTAGCAAGAAATGAAGGGTGGATGGAAGGAGTGGAAGAAGTGGAAGGAGGGCTAGCGACGCCTTCAAGTGTGCAGCGCGACTACACATCAATCGTGTGGCCATTGCTGGACTTTGCTTTTGCTTTCTCAGGGAATAGGAGTTAGGGATGCTAGAGGCAGGCAGGGTTTTATTTTCATTAAGCTGCAAACTTCTCTGGATCTGGGAGGAAGGTGTAGTTGCTTTTGGGGCTTTTGGTCTGGAGACGTTGTCCCTAGTAATAAAAGTAAAATGCGGCTGATGAACAACGCACAAAGGCGGAAAGCATAAAAATTTGTTGGCTTTGCTAACGCTTTTTTTCACTTGGTTTTTCTTTTTTGGTATCGTTGTAGCTCATCAGCAAAAGGCAACAACTAGTAGCACAAAAAACCGGGCACATAATGAAGGGTAAGAAGCACAGAGGACAGGCAAAGGCACTAACTGGGAGCTCAACTGTTTTGGGGGGAAAAGAGATGGTAAGGCATAGAATGAGAGAACTTGCTACAAAACTGACATGGGTTTCATTTGTATGCTGCCTGCTGGCGACAGTAGCAGAAGGGGAAGAAAGAAAAGATGTTGACGAGGACGAGGACGAGAACGGAGACGGAGGTGTGTATGGGAGCCAACGTTGCCAGCTGCCATGTGTGCCGGCACCCCTTTAAGATGTCTCGCTCGCTAGCACTAAAAAGCATCACAAACTAACTAAATGTGTGAGTGTGTTGTGTGTATTGTTGGTGTGGTGGCTTTTAAGCAAACGTCTTTTACAAGTGAAAGGCCTGGAGGGCAAGTGGAAAGAGAGAAATGGATGGTAAGAGGTTTGGGTCTAAGGGTGGTAGCCATCACACTCTGGGGGGAAAAGCCAAAAATGTAACCTAAAACTGCAAGAAAATTAACCAAAAATACTAAGCCAAAGTCGAAGACACTCACACACACACACACACGCACGTTCATGTGTGTGGCTGAGGCTGTGCCTACGAAAAGTGTAGCACACAATTTGTTGGCAGATCTGTAGGTTGGCGAGGAGGGCGGTGAGGGGCGAGTGTGCATGGAGCCTTTGACTTGGCAACATGGCTAGGCAAGCAAAAGCAACTTGGCACGAAGGTGAGGCGCCTTTACCTACCCCTAACCCCCGTTGATTCCCCCCTGGCTACCCTATACTGCACCAGCCCTCTTCCTCTTGGTGCTGTATAGAAACTTTTGGCATTGTTTTTGTGTGTATGAGTGTGTAAGACTTTGTGTGTGTATTGGGAGGCGGTGTCGCTTGTCGGGCATCCTTTTTGTGATGTGGGATTTCTAGATGTGTGTATGTATGAGTGTGTATTAAGACTGGGGCTGAGCTAAGTCTGTCCCCGCCTCTAACTCAGTTTTCGCAGCAACTTTGATTGTGGCTGTAGATGAAATACATTGCTGCCTTCCAAAGCTGCTGTTGCTGCAGCGCCTTCATTTTGGCCAAGATGGAGTTCAGTTCGTGTATGTGTGTACGTGTGTGGTGTTCGTCGGTGTGGCGTGGGTGATGGCCTCGCCACCTAGGTTTGTCTGTTTTGCGCTTGACAGTACGTAAAGACGTTCGTTCCATGGCAGGTTTTTCGTGAACAAGAGTGTGTGTGTGATGCTGTTGCCTTCTTTGTGAAAGTGGAAGTTGTGGAGCAAGGGCGAGGGCTGAGCGAGGAGGGAGAGGGGGATGAAGCTTTTGAGCTGATGGCTGTTATTTATATGGGTGTGTATGGATGTGTTGTTGATGGAGCTGGAGGATGGTAAGCCCAGAAGCTAGTGATGAGCTACACGACGAAAAAACTTTATTATTGGGTATTTTTCACAATATCTAAGTTCTCATTAGGAAATATATACTTGAAAACAAGATCGAGAGGCACAATAACCTAAAGCATCATAATGCCAGTAAGGCCTTACCAAAGCTTTTGTGTAGAGTAGAGAAAATCATTCAAGTTGAATATGGAATTAGGACCTATGGTACTCAAAAACCTTTAATCAGTCCTTTAAATAGTTTACCCATTTCTTAGCACTGTAAATGACAGTTTTTCAACTGTAAAGTTAAAAAGTTAATCACAGCCCTTGATTCACAACCATAATTATAGGGCTATCATGCCTAATTTAATCTCCTTAATCATTTTTGATTCTTTGCCAACTCCCTCATCAACCTCAACCCCAACTCATTCTCTCAGTGTCTCAGTCGCATCACCCGAAATGTAACCCGTCGAGCTTGTCGCTTGCCCTTAGCCAAAGTCGTCGTCGTTGTCGTTGTCTTCGTCGTTTTGTGTTGTTGTTCCCATCATTCCTTACCCCTTACTTTGGGAAGGAGTTAGCTCAGCAATGTCTTCGTTGGTTTTCTTGTCATCTATTTCTATTTTCGAGCTATGGATGAGCAGATGAGGGTCTTGGGCTGTCTAACTTGTCTGTTTGTATGATGTGATGCTAGCAGCTATCCAGCTTCAGTCCTCCTGATCTGCTTTCCTCCCCCTCTCTCTTTCTCTGATCTATTCATGTGTGGCAGCACACAAAAACATACACACATGTGTGTGTGTATATGTATTTAAGTGTGTATTGGTGTGTGCAAAAAACCGTAAGCAATTTTCCGTAACATCTAACCGAGGTAGAGATGCGAGCCCAAGACTGCCAAGTCGAAAGACATTCGCCTTCGACGTATGTAGTTGTCGCAAAAGATGCAACCTCCATCTATTTTCGATAAGCTCGCATCCTGAGGTCCTGACGCTTTTGCTAGTGCTGGTGCTGCTCCTGGTTGTTGACGACATTGGCTGGTTCTCTCCTTCCCTCTCTCTCTATGTCTGCTTCGATTCGCCTGGCACGTTCCCAGCCTGCCTGACTACGACACTAATGCTAAGATGTGTAACCGTAACGCCACAGCCCTCAGTGTTAACTTTGTGCCCCCAAAAAATAGATACAGGGGGGGGGGGGGTGGGGATAGAGGTTATTTCTCCCCCACCAATCCAGCTGGAACTTGGCAGTTGCAGCGTCACTGAAATCATGTTTGATTACAGCTGAGCAGCATCACAAGTTATGCCTGGCATTGGAATAACTTTTGGGTCTTTAACGTTTTTTGGGTAGAATTTTCGAGGAACAAAATCAACCAAAAGACGCTTTCAACACGATGTCCTGCGGCAGCTTATGTGCGCTTAAGCATAAAGCTTGACCATACACGATGACATATCCAATTTCTCACACTCTCACACAGTCACATACGTGTATATCTATGTATGTGGAGTAACTGTCTCTGGTTTGAAGTTGCCTTTGACACAAACCCATACATAAACAACCCCGCACACACACACACACGCCACTATTTATATACAAATGCCGCTGAATATATACAAAAGTCAATGCTTTTGTTGCTTACCGGGCTGGGGGGACCGTCTTGGTGTACCCCCTCTCGACGGGTCTCTGACCCACCCATATTTGCAATAAACAAACAAGCCAAAGAGTCAATAATAGGTGTTACGAATCTGAAATACTCTAACCAATGAACAGTGATTATCAAAGTTTAGGTAAGTATAAGATTCTAGACAATCTTTCTTTCTAAGGCATGGAACCAACCAATTGTCACTTTTATTAGAAAGCTAAAGATAATATTATTATCATAAGAAAATATAATCCGAACTTAGTTCACAATTCAATGAGTATTAAAAGGAAATTGTTTCTTTCACTCCTCTACTGAATGAATTTCATAGAAAATGTCTTTAATCCGCAGATTATTTGAAGCCAAGTTCTTTAATTTAACAAACGCAGTGAAAAAGCTGTTATACCCTTATCAAAGTTTGCGTACATACAAACTTGCATGAGCTGGCTGGACAGTCGTTGGACTTTGTGGGTGTGTATCGGTTGCGGGTTTGTGACGGTTGCCGGCATTTGGCTCAAGACGCTTTACTTCTTTTGTGGCGGCAACGCTGGCGCCCAAGCTCCCATGCCCCGACCCCAGCTAACTGCCACCCAAACCCGTCGGCCATTTGGCGTTGCCTTTGCTTCGCCTTGCGTCTTCGTCATTTGATGAATTACCGTGAAGGGCAAAATGTGCGCCCTTTTGGGTTTGGTTAGAGGATGGGGGTGATATCTTTAGGGTGAGCTTATGGGTGTTTGTGTGAGTTGCGTTTCATTTTGGGACGCAGACACTCATTGCCACTACCATAAAATGTAACTCACACACACACACAAACGTCAACTCACTTCGCGATTCCACATGTGTATATACTAAATATACACACCCACACTCACACCTTAGAACACACACACAGTTAGCGCGTTGTCGTATATCATTAGAGTGTGCATATCGCCCCCGCCTTCTTCATCGTGTCTAGGCGCAATTTCATCCAAAACGGCATTATGAGCAGGTTTTCTTACGCTGCCTGCCTGCTGCTGTGGCTGCTTCACCTGCCTACGCATCGTATCAGTAATATATTCTGCAGAAGTCTACGCTTTTTTTCGGAATTCTTTTTATTTTTATTTTTGTTCACTGGCAAGGTGAATATTTGCTTTGCGGCTGGTCCAAGGTTGCCTCAAGAGTGGTAGAAGAAGAAAACGAATGTCTTGTGGGGGAGACAAATTGATTTCATCTTCGACTAAATGAGAGAATATGACAAAAATTCAACGAATTGTTGGATTGGGTATGAAATTATGTTCTAGCTGGAGAAGCAATAATCAAGAAACATAAGTGTTGGGAACAAATGCTAATAAAACTATCTTAAAGTTTATGAATAGTTGCAAATAGTGCATGACATCCTTTAAAAGGAACCCTAATTCTGCATAAGGACTTAATGATTATATGAGATGTCTTAACATAAATACCAAATAAAGTTGTGAATTTTGAGGAGAAAACAAAAGTATTAATCTTCAATTTTTAGGAAATATTTGAAGACGAATTTCGCAAATGGGAAGCTGTTGGAGTGGTTGGATGGGTGTTCGAACACTCACCTTGTGCAGCAACACCGATGCTTTTCTTTTAGATGCCATTTTTGTGGTGGTGGTGGCACCTCCGCCAGCACCGCCGCCACCGCCACCGGTTGCCGATGCGGTACGTGTCGAAGTTTTTGGGGTTTTTCTCGGATTTTTCGGAATTTTGGCAAATTTTTGTATTGCCTGCTGTGTGTAATGAAATTGACCAAAAACCAAATAATTGAATTGACGCAAACGTTGCCAAAACTCGATGATATCAAAGTTGCTTTGCAGCGGGCAACTTCTATTATTATTATCTTTGGCACTAAACACTGTTCACAATTGTTGATTATATGATTCAAAATGTAAATAATATCCAACAAATATTTTTTGGCGCGATATATATGTGTGTAAATATATATATATTTTTTTTTGGGTTATATAAAATTTGTTTGTATTTGTTGTGAAACACTTTGAGATTGTTTCGATTTTAATCTTAATTTGTTTTGTTGTTTTGTTGTTGGGTTAGTTCGCGGCGAATGCAACAAGCGAACTTTTTGGCACACTAAACGCTAACGGTTGTTTTGAAGTTATTTAAGTGTGATTTGTTCTCAAAGTTAAGAGCGCTCAACCAGAGGCAAACCAAACACGACGAAAGCCAACTGCTGACTGACCAAAACAGAGACAGACAAATGCGTTTTCTAGCGGCTAGAGCCTGTGACGCCGACTGCGGCAGCACAAGAGAGAGCGCACCACTTGCCGAGAGCACGAAGCGTGAGTGTGTGTGTGTGTGTGTGTGTGCGTGTGAGAGTGATGGGCATGCGCGCAAGCAAGGCGAAATGAATGTGGGACGCCGCCAAAAAGCACATGGAGAACGCGGAACGTGCGTGTGGAAGGCAAATGCCAAAAAGTGTGCAACACAATGTGCTCGGACGACGACGGGCAATGGGCAATGGGCAATGAGCAGTGTGCTGGGCGACTGGATCCATGGTCGAGTCGAGGGATATGAGTACAAAAACAGAGAAACGCCGATAACGGCAACTGCGACGGTGGCGGCGTCAACGAACCAACAGAGCGACGGGCGCACAGCAAAGCAAACCAAACTAAAGCAAAGCAAAGCAAAGTGGAATGAGAGAAACAGCGGATGGCGACGGCAGATGAGTTGACAAACAGCTGAGTGCCGAGTTTTGTGAATGGTTTGGGAGTCAGTGAATGAGCGAGTGAGTGAGTGAGTGGGTTGGTGGGTGGGTTTGGGTGGCATCGTTAAATTGTTGAGTGTGAGGTGGATTGTAGAGTAGATGTTGGATTGAGCATGGTGTTTTTGTGTGTGTGTGTTCCGAGGGGGGGAATGGCAATTATTTTTGTTGCTTTTTTTGCGCGTCGCCAACAAAAATGCAACAGCAGCAGGAACAACAACAATAACAAGAACAGCAACAATGTGACCGAGAGCGGCACCAGAGGCTGAGAGTGGGCTATATGTGTGTGTGTGTGTTTGGGTGTGTGTGAGTGGGACTGAAAGTGTGAGCTGCTGTTGTTGTTGTTGCTGCTTTTTGTCTTTCGCCGGCATGGTGAAAAAAAAGGCCGGTTGGGATCGGTCGGTTCGTCGTTTTGTTGTGAGCGAAGGGCGAGCAGCGGTATGAGTTGGCAGGGTGCTCGTCGGCGTTTCGGATATGAAAAACGCACAAAAAATAAAGCATTCTTTGGCTTGGGTATGGTTTGATGATGGTTGGGTTGCGCTGGGGTGTGGTGGGATGTATGGCGAAGTTGTCAGAGCGAAGTTGGGAGCTCGAAAAATAAATGAGAAAAATATACGATGAGCCGGCAACGTTGTTGCTGCTGTACAGCGTTGGCAGGGACAACCCATGAAAGAGAAGTTTGGGCAGCAGGGTGCTGGAGGTTTTGGGGGGTGGGCTAGCCGCGACTTGTTCTGTGCGTATGCTGAGAGAGGGACGAGCGTTGAGTAAGGAAAGGATGGTGCGAAAGTGGACAACGTTGTTGTCGCTTGTCTGATGCCGTGTGCCGAGCTGCGTGTGGGGGTTGAGGAGACAAAACGGATTGGGTATGGGTTGTGGGCTTGTGGGTTTGTTGGTTTGGGCAGCGTTAAGTTTTTTGTTCAGACTAAAAGTGAGAGAGAGAGAGAGAAAAAAAGGCGACTGGCGGATTCAGTCTCATTTTATATACATATACATACGTATATATATATAAACATATATGTACAAATAATTTTTTCTTTTGCTATTGGTGTGAGTGAAAAAAGGGTCAAGAGCGTTGGGCTTTGGCTACCTTTGGCAAAAGAAATGCTTAGCTTACGAGGGTTGAGGTCGGTCTCGGCCCACTGTGCGTGTTTATTGAGCGCAGCTCCCCTTTCTCTTCATACACCTCTCACTCAACAGCATCAAGTTCAACTCTAGAAAGCCGTCGCTGTTTCAACATTTCTTCTTTTTATATATTTTTTGTCGTCATCGTCGTCATTGTCGTCTGATCATAAAACTCAACTGACTTTTGTTTTTCTTCTTTGACTGGCTAAAACAACAACAACAAGGAATAGTGCCAGTGGCTGCGGCTTGTGTGTCATCATTGTTGCCCCAAGGGTTTAGGGTAGGAGTCGCAGGGAGCTGTCTGGGATTGCTGCTGCTGCTGCAACCGAAACATGGCGACGTCTTCGTCCTGTTTGCTGTTGATTTGCGTTTTGGTCTTTATCATTTAGATTTATGCAACAACTGTCAACTATAAAACAATACTGCATATTTGTGCTTTGAGTGGCTGACAAGATGAAATGAAATGTTAATGATTGATCTCAACTAAATACACGTCAATTAACAAATCTCTCTTTTTTTAACCTGAAGCAACACTTAAAAATAATGTCATTTGGATGGTACTCAATACTGATTCTATGTGAAATAGTTCAGTTTTTGTTGAAAAACGGTATAAACATTTAAATGTCTTGATTAATTTATAATAACTTTGCATCAATGTATTTTTTATGAAGTTATTTGAATCCTTTCGATGGTAGTCTTTTGGAGACCCAAACTTGTTCCGCTTAATTCCTAAAAAACACACACACAATTTTACCAAAAAAAAAAATAGAAGAAGCAAAGCTAACGAAACGCAAACGCAATTCAACTCGAAACTGGAAACGGGAAACTGAGGAAAAGGAGACGGGAAATGCTTTCAAGCGTCGATTGGACTGTCAGTTATTTGATGATTGTCTGCAGCGTTTTTCTGCTTCTTCGAATCTTTGGTTTTTGCTTCGTCACGCCAAACTGACCAAAATATCTGTGTCGTGGCAAGAAATTCGTGGGGAGAGCGATTTGTTTGATGGTATACCAACAAAAATTAAAGGGAAGTTGGGTTTGGGTGTAAGGTTGGGCAATCAAAAATGTTTTCAAAAGAGAAGAAAAAAAATGTTTTTATTTTTTGGTGGGGGTTGAATTGAAGTAAGCGAGTTTTGGTGGGAGGGGAACGTACGTAGGTAACTTGATGCCCATCTTTGCTCAGTTCAATATGTCAACAGCTTCAGCTTGAAATTGCCTGCTCATTGCCTGCTCACCACCGCTCCACGCAGCCAAAGCTGTCGCCCTCAATTTAGGAACCAAAATCAGGCAAAGGACCGCACGCCATTGTTTAGCATTTGTGGCCACGAAGCATAGCCAAAAGCCGTTGCCGTTGCCGTTGCCATTGCCGTAGCCATTGCCGTTGCCATTGCCGTTGATTATTATAGTTATAATGGCTATCATGATGTTTGTCATCGTCTCGCACAGCATTCAACACGTGCCAAAAGCCGAAGAGCGGCCACAACAACAAGGACCGCAAGGACAATAATGTGTATGACGAGGCCTCGACCTCGTCTACAACTTGCCAGCCAAATTGACGGCGCTCATCACATTTTCAAGTTTCAAATAGCCAACTCTTCCTTATATTATACAGAAATATATTATATATATTTGTGGGTGTTTGTCTTGAGCGTTTAGAAGTCAAAGTGTTTGAGTTAACAGGCCAGTTGGCTAATGTATAATTAAAGCTCGCTAACTCGAGTCATGCGGTGCTTTTGGGCATTTGCCACAAGACACGAGCTCTGCAGAAACTGTGGCAATTTAAACATACATACATATGTATAATGTCTCATCTTGTGAATTCCAAAGTGGCAAGCGGCATAATTAGGTTAATGAATATGCTCATTGGTTAATGAGTCAGACAATTGATTTGTTAAGATATGATTATGCATTTAAACGACATTTTATGTGGCTTATTCGCCTGCGAATAGATGAGTAAAGTTTTAAAGCTTAATGTTTGGATTTTCCTTTTCATAAATTAGATTTGTGGACAGCATTGAATTAATCAACTCAAATATTTTACTCAAATTTAGCACCTTTATGGTCGATTGTATAATTGATTTTACATGCGGTGAGCCGTTTAAAAACTAATAAGCCCACGGCGTAGGATTGCATTGTAAAAATCGTAAATCTTGCAAAAATATATAGCATTTGAAGCAAAATTAGTTGTGTGAAATCCGAAAACTATTTAATCAAAAATGCATAAATGTGAAAACTCAAAAAGGTTGCAGAAAAACAAATTAATGCAATATTTATAAAGCGAAAAAGCAAAAACAAATAAATAGATACCAAAAAAAAATGCAGGAATATTATATATAAAATAAATAATATATAAAATATTTATACAAATTGCAAAAATGCGAAGTTAAGGAAAAAAAAAAACATTAGCGAACAGCATAACATGCGCAGTCGCCTCTATTTTCATATGTCAGCTGGGCGGGCACATGCCTCACACCCCGCAAATATATGCCTATATATGGGTATATATATAATGGAACATGCACTAAATGTCAGAGGATTTGTATTTGTTTTTTTTTTTTTGCTGCAGGGAAGCAAAACTAATGCAAAAACAAAAACAAACGGTTAGTAATATGGCAAAAAAATTCAAATGTGACATGCCCGGAGGATGGGTTTTTTGGGACAGGGGACAGGTAGAGCTTGTGGTTTGGGTCAAGGGTTGCGACTGGTACAAAATGCAGCAGGAAGTGCAGCAACTGCAACTGCAGCCAATTCAATTAAAAATCTGCCACTTAAGCTTTAAATGCTATGAGAATGGGCAAGGTGTTGGTGCCACATGGCAACCAAATGGCAATAATAACCAGGCATGGACAAAAAACCGTGAAATTTAAACACTATTTTATACCGAATAAAACTATATGCTTGTAAGCTTTTTATGCACTTATTGCCTGGTACAAACCAAAGTTTCAAGTTTGTTCCAATGTTTCTTAAACTGTCGAGTAACGTTCTTGGCAACATTGAAGAATGATGAATGTAAAATGTACTGATTTCACTACTCAAAACATGTAGACAAGACATTAAGATCAGTTTTAATGTACATTGATTCAATAAATTTTACTTTAAGGCTCAAAAATGAGTTTTTATATGCGAATAACCTTTTCTTCTACTCAATCTAAGATGCTTCTATTTTCATAAAAACATTGCCTTTGAGAAAGTATCTTATGAAGTTCAATGAGCAAGCTATTGAAATATTTGTGATTCATTAATCCGAATATCTGAACAATCTGTTCTATTTCATAGCCTTTGCCGTTCTTGTTGTCAGCCCTGGCTGGCGCTGCAGCTTAACAGCAAACTAAATATCACACACACACGCACACACACACTCCAGCATCAAAAAATGTACACCTACGCAAATCTGCATCTATATGCCCCATTCTACTACTAACTCACACACACACACACACACACACGCTGCAACTGCAATTTTTGTATATAGAACATTTTATTTGAATTTATTTTTCGTATTTTTTGCCGCTTGCATTTTGCCTATTTTTTGCGCTTGACCAAATGCTGCGACAACAACAACAGTAACTATAACACTGTGTGTGTGTTTATAATAAATAATAAAGTATACACACCCACGCACATATAATAGATGCAACACCCCCCCCGCCCTTCTCCTCACCTTCATGCTTGTTTTGTTGCTGTTGCACAAAAAATTCTGTTGAATTTTGCGCACATTTTACGCCTGATCGAAATATTTTGCGCCAGCGGCAGCCCCAGATAGAAAAAAGTCAAAGACACCCACACAGAGAGGCAACTCTAAAATCCCCTATGCCCCTATTGCCACACCACCCGGCCTCCCCGCTACCGCGAAACCCTATTCAAAACGCGCCTACAAAACTTTTATTGTGTCCAATGTTTTTTCTGCTTTGACGCGCGGCGTTTCAAAAATTGGCAACGCTTTACGGGTGAGTATGACCATAAACTGTAGTTGGGGTAGGGCATAGGGGGGGGGGGGGGGGGGGGGAGTGGCAAGGATGGTGTTGAGGGTATTTAGTTTAGTGCACAGTCATGGTTATGACTATGGCATGATAGCTTAACAGCCCCGTATTCCTATTGGCTGCATTTGTTTGTTTTGGGCCCGGTTGCACGCCTGGTTTTGTTTTTGGCTTTACAGTTCGTTGAGGTAGGTTAAGGCAAGTCGCAAAACCCGCCAAATGGTAATATTGTGTGTATAATATATGTTATACCTCATCTGAGTGGATAGATTTGGTAAATCGGCTATAGTTCTGGTTGTGGGTGTGGTCTATAATCGCGTTTTCAGTGAGCTTAACGTTTGATAAGCGATGAAAAATTATGTAACATAAATTATCCCAGAGAATCAAACAATGCAATTGAAAAATAAAAAATAAATATAACAGTTTGTTTTAAAAATATTATTGAACTGTTAAGTTTAACTAACGAAAATATAAATATATAATATTTTCATATAACAATCCTTGAATTAAAGCAATTATCATACCTATTAATGGTTCTATGAATGAAATGAGAGCAAACTTCTCCACATTTCATCAATCAATTCATAATTCTTAAGGGTTTTCTTTGCACTCATTTCAATCTTACTTAAGAATACAAATTGCAACTTTTGGATGGTGTAAAAAAGTAATCAGGAAAAACATCTAGAAATGCCAATACTTACCAAAAATCATTGAAAGTCTCTTAGTACACCTCATAAGCAAATACTTATCATTTTATGCTTTTAATGCTTGCTTCAAAGTTCTCTGTTTGGTTAAGGAGTACATTGAACTCTGAACAACTTTAAAATTATAATACCTTTGTGTTTCTCACCATTTCCATGCAGCACACAACAGTTTCTGCTTGATTAAGTCCACCCAATTGAAATTTCTTATTTAATTATTATAAATTCTCAACTTTTCGTCTCTTCGGTGCCCACCACACACGTTGTATGTACATATAGTATTAGAAATTTTGTGAGCCTTGCAAGCATATTGTATTAGCTGCTTATTTGCTGATATGTGTGTGTCTAATGTGCATGAATAAGTAGAAGCTGAAGAAAATCAAAATCAAAATGGGCAGCATCGTTTTTACTGCTCAACAAGCAGTTGCAATTTTAATGCAGCCAAACAGTGCCTGCCAAAAGTATACAATCAATGACCAATCAAAAGTTGCTCAGACTACCCCACCAACCCGTTGGCTACTTAGGACTACTTTAATAAACATATATTAAAATTTTAGTTATTTATGTAAGTCTCAGTCGGGTTGACAAAAGGCAAAACGAAAATTTGCAAAATATACGAGCCCGGCAATATAGTACATACATTTCGTACTATATACATCAAATGTTTACACATACAAGCTTATGTACATACTGTATTCGAAAGCTCTTTCTTAACGCAATGCACATAAGCCAGGGCTAAGACTGAGACGTGCTGCAATTACTCACATATTTGCAGGAAAATTTTAAGAAAATGCAGCAGCAACAAATTTTGTCCAAAGACAACGCATTGGACGTCTTCAACAGGTGTAAGCGAGAGCTGCAATGCCCGTTGGCTGTGTGCAAGCAGTGCGGCATGCTTGGCAGAAATCTTAAGAAAATTGCAACAAGAAGTCGTTGCAGTTGCATCCAAGACAGACTGGGAGCTGCGAGGGCAGGATATGTGTGGCTTAGGTCACGCCACTGTGCGTATGCGTAATGTGTTGCCCAAAACTATGCAAAAGTGGGACCAGTTCTGTTTGTGTGCGTTTGTGTATATCTGTGTGCCGAGCTGAGCAGCCGAAAATGCATGCAGTGCTCGCAGTTACACGACAAAAAAAAATATAGGAAAATTCTACTTGGAAACTCAACCTGAATAATTTCTTATCAAACTGTCTAAAGAAAATATCAATCAGTGAATATTGCTGTTCAACCATATAAAAACCTCTTCTTTATAAAAATATTTTTCTAAGTGCATAAACTTAACTTGTACCTTAAGTGTCTCAATGAGAAAAGAGCAGAGGGGGAGTCGTGAGTGAAGAAGCTTGCTCTCTGCTTACTTGACATTAAGTGCATGGAAAACTTATTATTGCAGGCTCTGACAAGCACAAAAAACAACAACAATAACCAAGAACAGCAGATAACCAACACAAGCACATAAATAGATGTGTATATAGATTTTCGGGCATATAATAATGAGGTATGAGGATGTTAGGTAGGCGCAGGCAGTACTACTCAGACAATGTGCAGTTTTTGAGTATGTGTGCGTGTAAGCTGCAGATTTTCATTAAATTTTAAGTTGCCTCAGTAGGCGACGCCTGTAAGTATGCAATGCATTTTTGTTGTGTACTCACAGAGGTCTTATATAAGGTATATACCAAAGAAATAGAAATTGGAATAGAAAATAGGAAAAGCTGAAGTTTGAGTCATAGGCCTATAAGCTTTGGTATTGGTCAAAGGCCCAAGAAAACTCAAACTTGGCCACTTGCAAGCCTCATAAATTTCTTGTGGGGGGTAACTCTGACCTAAGTTCATGGCGAGGGGGAGCTGCTCTGTGAGTTGGGGAGAGTGAAATGCACTTTGTAACGCACATCAGGCACATCAGGTCTGCTGCAATGTTAGAGCACTCGAGTAGGTTGAGTGAGTGCAGTTGTGTTGTTTTTGTCTCGCCAGACGTTGGGGGTTGCAAGCCGACTTAGTGCCTCGGTTAGGGTAAACACCCAACCGAACCCCAACCCCATGACGCAGCACTAGTCGCCACAGCTGTTGATGCTCTACTCTGTCCTATTCCTTGTCGTCTTTAATGCATTATTTTGTGTGGCAACACTCAGCGGTAATAAACCGAAGATAAAACGCTCCTCCCCCTCAAGAGCTCATTCTAGGGGTAGGAGAATATGTTGCGTCTCTGTGTGTGAACGTCGTCTTTGGCTTTGGCAATTTCGGGCTATATGTTTAAGGGTGTGAGTGTCGAGTGTATGTTGCCCAAAGTTGTGCTTGATTAAAATTGATTGAAGCAAATAAATGGAATTGGATTTTTATATAATCATTGCAAACGACCTAAACTATTCCGAATCAAATCAAGCACACATTTTCGCTGAAGGGTTTCTAATTACTCGTGTGCTGAACGGTACTACAATTGCAGCTTATGCTTATTCCTGGAACGCAACAAAACATGAATTCAAGGTTATCTGCTTAGCAGTTAGTCCGAAGCACATCGTAGAACTCAATAAAAACTCATTTTCTAAGCGTTTAAAATTGATTTATTTAAGCTGTTTGTTAAATTTTATAACTAAAAATAATGTCGAGAACACTTCAAATTTTACGCCAAAAAATCGACTTGGGCATATGTAAAATCTTTCGACTTCCATAACTTTGTCAAAACTGACCCGATTTTCAAAAGCAAGATGTCAAAATTCATGGTCTGACCAGTAGAATAAAACTGCATTTACAGTTAGAAAAGTGATTTTTGGTCCAAATTCATGTTAAAATTTTATGCTAAAAAATCGACTTGGCATTGGTAAAATCTTTCGACCTTTATAACTTTGTCAAAACTGACCCGATTTTCAAAAGCAAGATGTCAAAATTCATGGTCTGGCCAGTAGAATAAAACTGCATTTACAGTTAGAAAAGTGATTTTTGGTCCAAATTCATGTTAAAATTTTATGCCAAAAAATCGACTTGGGCATTGGTAAAATCTTTCGACCTTCATAACTTTGTCAAAACTGACCCGATTTTCAAAAGCAATATGTCAAAATTCATGGTCTGGCCAGTAGAATAAAACTGCATTTACAGTTAGAAAAGTGATTTTTGGTCCAAATTCATGTTAAAATTTTATGCCAAAAAATCGACTTGGGCATTGGTAAAATCTTTCGACCTTCATAACTTTAACAAAACTGACCCGATTTTCAAAAGCAATATGTCAAAATTCATGGTCTGACCAGTAGAATAAAACTGCATTTACAGTTAGAAAAGTGATTTTTGGTCCAAATTCATGTTACAATTTTATGCCAAAAAATCGACTTGGGCATTGGTAAAATCTTTCGACTTCCATAACTTTGTCAAAACTGACCCGATTTTCAAAAGCAAGATGTCAAAATTCATGGTCTGACCAGTAGAATAAAACTGCATTTACAGTTAGAAAAGTGATTTTTGGTCCAAATTCATGTTAAAATTTTATGGCAAAAAATCGACTTGGGCATTGGTAAAATCTTTCGACTGTCATAACTTTGTCAAAACTGACCCGATTTTCAAAAGCAAGATGTCAAAACTCATGGTCTGACCAGTAGAATAAAACTGCACTTACTGTTAGAAAAGTGATTTTTGGTCCAAATTCATGTTAAAATTTTATGCCAAAAAATCGACTTGGGCATTGGTAAAATCTTTCGACCTTCATAACTTTGTCAAAACTGACCCGATTTTCAAAAGCAAGATGTCAAAATTCATGGTCTGACCAGTAGAATAAAACTGCATTTACAGTTAGAAAAGTGATTTTTGGTCCAAATTCATGTTAAAATTTTATGCCAAAAAATCGACTTGGGCATTGGTAAAATCTTTCGACTTCCATAACTTTGTCAAAACTGACCCGATTTTCAAAAGCAAGATGTCAAAACTCATGGTCTGACCAGTAGAATAAAACTGCATTTACAGTAAGAAAAGCTATTTTTGGTCCAAATTCATGTTAAAATTTTATGCCAAAAAATCGACTCGGGCATTGGTAAAATCTTTCGACTTCCATAACTTTGTCAAAACTGACCCGATTTTCAAAAGCAAGATGTCAAAACTCATGGTCTGACCAGTAGAATAAAACTGCATTTACAGTTAGAAAAGCTATTTTTGGTCCAAATTCATGTTAAAATTTTATGCCAAAAAATCGACTTGGGCATTGGTAAAATCTTTCGACTTCCATAACTTTGTCAAAACTGACCCGATTTTCAAAAGCAAGATGTCAAAATTCATGGTCTGACCAGTAGAATAAAACTGCATTTACAGTTAGAAAAGTGATTTTTGGTCCAAATTCATGTTAAAATTTTATGCCAAAAAATCGACTTGGGCATTGGTAAAATCTTTCGACTTCCATAACTTTGTCATAACTGACCCGATTTTCAAAAGCAAGATGTCAAAATTCATGGCTGACCTCTAGAATAAAACTGCATTTACAGTTAGAAAAGTGATTTTTGGTCCAAATTCATGTTAAAATTTTATGCCAAAAAATCGACTTGGGCATTGGTAAAATCTTTCGACTTCCATAACTTTGTCAAAACTGACCCGATTTTCAAAAGCAATATGTCAAAATTCATGGTCTGACCAGTAGAATAAAACTGCATTTACAGTTAGAAAAGCTATTTTTGGTCCAAATTCATGTTAAAATTTTATGCCAAAAAATCGACTTGGGCATTGGTAAAATCTTTCGACTTCCATAACTTTGTCAAAACTGACCCGATTTTCAAAAGCAAGATGTCAAAATTCATGGTCTGACCAGTAGAATAAAACTGCATTTACAGTTAGAAAAGTGATTTTTGGTCCAAATTCATGTTAAAATTTTATGCCAAAAAATCGACTTGGGCATTGGTAAAATCTTTCGACTTCCATAACTTTGTCAAAACTGACCCGATTTTCAAAAGCAATATGTCAAAATTCATGGTCTGACCAGTAGAATAAAACTGCATTTACAGTAAGAAAAGCTATTTTTGGTCCAAATTCATGTTAAAATTTTATGCCAAAAAATCGACTTGGGCATTGGTAAAATCTTTCGACTTCCATAACTTTGTCAAAACTGACCCGATTTTCAAAAGCAATATGTCAAAATTCATGGCATGACCTCTAGAATAAAACTGCATTTACAGTTAGAAAAGCTATTTTTGGTCCAAATTCATGTTAAAATTTTATGCCAAAAAATCGACTTGGGCATTGGTAAAATCTTTCGACTTCCATAACTTTGTCAAAACTGACCCGATTTTCAAAAGCAAGATGTCAAAACTCATGGTCTGACCAGTAGAATAAAACTGCATTTACAGTTAGAAAAGCTATTTTTGGTCCAAATTCATGTTAAAATTTTATGCCAAAAAATCGACTTGGGCATTGGTAAAATCTTTCGACTGTCATAACTTTGTCAAAACTGACCCGATTTTCAAAAGCAAGATGTCAAAACTCATGGTCTGACCAGTAGAATAAAACTGCATTTACAGTAAGAAAAGCTATTTTTGGTCCAAATTCATGTTAAAATTTTATGCCAAAAAATCGACTTGGGCATTGGTAAAATCTTTCGACTGTCATAACTTTGTCAAAACTGACCCGATTTTCAAAAGCAAGATGTCAAAACTCATGGTCTGACCGTTAGAATAAAACTGCATTTACAGTTAGAAAAGTGATTTTTGGTCCAAATTCATGTTAAAATTTTATGCCAAAAAATCGACTTGGGCATTGGTAAAATCTTTCGACTTCCATAACTTTGTCAAAACTGACCCGATTTTCAAAAGCAATATGTCAAAATTCATGGCATGACCTCTAGAATAAAACTGCATTTACAGTTAGAAAAGCTATTTTTGGTCCAAATTCATGTTAAAATTTTATGCCAAAAAATCGACTTGGGCATTGGTAAAATCTTTCGACTTCCATAACTTTGTCAAAACTGACCCGATTTTCAAAAGCAATATGTCAAAATTCATGGTCTGACCAGTAGAATAAAACTGCATTTACAGTAAGAAAAGCTATTTTTGGTCCAAATTCATGTTAAAATTTTATGCCAAAAAATCGACTTGGGCATTGGTAAAATCTTTCGACCTTCATAACTTTGTCAAAACTGACCCGATTTTCAAAAGCAAGATGTCAAAATTCATAGGCTGACCTCTAGAATAAAACTGCATTTACAGTTAGAAAAGCTATTTATGGTCCAAATTCATGTTAAAATTTTATGGCAAAAAATCGACTTGGGCATTGGCAAAATCTTTCGACCTTCATTACTTTGTCAAAACTGACCCGATTTTCAAAAGCAATATGTCAAAATTCATGACATGACCTCTAGAATAAAACTGCATTTACAGTTAGAAAAGCTATTTTGGTCCAAATTCATGTTAAAATTTTATGCCAAAAAATCGACTTGGGCATTGGCAAAATCTTTCGACCTTCATTACTTTGTCAAAACTGACCCGATTTTCAAAAGCAAAATGTCAAAATTCATGGTCTGACCAGTAGAAGAAAACTGCATTTACAGTTAGAAAAGTGATTTTTGGTCCAAATTCATGTTAAAATTGTATGCCAAAAAATCGACTTGGGCATTGGCAAAATTTTTCGACTTCCATAACTTTATCAAAACTGACTTGATTTGCGAAAACAATATCTTAAATTTCAAGGTCTGGCCCCTAGAATAAAACTGTATATAATGTGAGAAAAGCTGTTTTTTTTAACCGGAGAACTGATTTTATAACGCATTTTCATAGCTTATACCATCGATATATGATACGATGCTTACAACACTCACACTGTTACAATGACAAAATAACCAATTTGATCTTTATTCTTAGGTATGATTCTTTGTATGTATTTGAAACAAAAATGTTACCC
This sequence comes from Scaptomyza flava, assembly GCA_030179655.1. Classification (NCBI taxonomy): domain Eukaryota; kingdom Metazoa; phylum Arthropoda; class Insecta; order Diptera; family Drosophilidae; genus Scaptomyza; species Scaptomyza flava. Next base: position 4,046,016 of record JARNME010000029.1, on the reverse strand, counting down.
GTCGAGCCTTTAGATGTTCACACATCAAATAGATTCCAATGCGCCAAGGCTTAAGGTATTTAAAGTAAGGAAACAAAGTTTAATGCATTGCGCATTTCAGTCTTTTTGAAAAGCTCTGCCAGTGTAAGGTACGAATAGGAATAACATACAGAAAGCTGGATTTAAGGGGACAATAGATGGAGTTACAGTAGCAGCAAAAAGTTTGCGGACATAATATTCAAAGACATATTCCAGCATAAGAAAGCTTGAGTTTGGAAGGCGACAGGACATGAAAACGGACACCAGAGCAGGACACATGCGCTACTTCGTTATGTGAAAATGGCGGCACCTTAAACCCATCAAATCTAATCTCCTAGCGACTGCTTATGCTGCTCCTGCTCCTGCGTATGCTTGTGCTCCTGGACCCGCAGCTCAACTCGGTTGCTAAGACCACCCGTCAGCTGCCCCTTGCTGCCCAAATGCCGAAAATGAAACGGACATCTTCTAGCTTGGCAAAAGCTGCGCCCTCGTCCAGAACGAAAATTGATGACCGGACAGGGCAGCTGGCGAGGGTCCTGGACTAGCAAACCATGATCTCAGCCAGGCGCTTTCAGAGTGAGGGGTAAATTGGGGTGTTGGTCATTGGCGCTGCAGCCAAAAGAAGTAATTCATCTTATTTTTTTCCACGTTGCTTTCACTTGCGTTTTTGCTTTTTTTCCATTTTATTTTGTTTTTTTGTGCCTTGGCGACGGCAAAGGCAGCGACGACTTCTCGAAGACGCCCACATGAGTCAGTTGCTGCCAAGGATACGGCAAAGGATAATGAAAGCAGCAGTAAAAGTTTGTGCGAAAAAAAATTATATAAGGCAAGGCACAAGTAGAAGGACCCAAGACCCAGGACCCAAGAACCCAAGCGTTGAACTTAAGTGAACTCAAACAAAAGGCGCAGGCGGCGAGCCAACAGCCCCCACAGAGCCTTTTGCGAAAAGAAATCAGCAAGCAGAACGCAAGTCTTGGGCACCAGGACCCCCTGTCGTCCCCCGCCTAGCAATGCCTGATGGCACTCACACTCAAACACACACACTCGCACTTACACTTATACAGACATAGGAGAGTCAGTGCTGGCTGCCTCCAGGCATCATTACATCAAATGTCCTTCGCATTTCAGCAAAACAACAAGATGGCGCTGCTCAGCACGAAAGGCAGCCAAAGAAAACCCCAAAAGCAAAAGCAAAAGGAGCCGGAGCTGTTGCTGTATCCAAAGCTGGAGTAAGGGCTAGGATATCGTCGTGGCCGCAGAGCAGGGGAAATGAGGAACGAGTAAGAAGGGACGGGGACGAGTTGGCGCCCGACAAAATGTCGAAAGGACTGCGCAGCAGTTGGAGAGTGGCAATGGAGAAGCCAAGGAGCATCAGGAGAACTAGCTCATTGGCGCAAGCAATAAACGTTAAATTTTTTCCCTGCTTCTGCTGCAACAGCAGCAGCATAATGGCCAAGGCAACGGACAGGAACACGGCAGTCAGGCAGAGGGGAGGGAGCAGTTGCCAAGAACAGGACTAGGGCCAGGACCAAGAGCAAGCTAGGCAAGAAGTCCTGACGTACAATAAAAGACCAAAAATCCTTTTCCATTGCGCTAAGCTTGGCAAATGTTGAGGCACCGACCGGGGTATGTTGTTGTCGTGGGAATGGGTGCGCTGGTGTGCTAAAGCAATCGCAAAAATTTTCGGTAGCAGCCAAGCAAAGTTTTCTTTTTCGTAGAGTGGGTGCCAGGGGGACTGTCGAAACCTTAGCCAACGATGGGCGTCGAGTTTAAGGGGTATAAAAATAATCGTCATAAAAGGGGTGGGTGGGTGATTCGCCCGAATGGCAGCTAAGAGCTAGAAGGAAGATGGCAGTGATAGAAGCAGCTGAGCTGCGGGCTTGTTGTTGCTGGATACGATGGCAGAAAATGAGGTTATAGCCACATGTACTGATAAACAGGAAGATAAAACAATTTAGAGAACATCGAGCAGTTGTTGTCGATAAATCGAAAGAAATTGAAGTTCAAATGCTAAGGTAGTGATATCAATAAATATTATATGTGAGTAACACACACAAACAACAAAATAATCCTGACTTATTATTGCAACAGTCCCATTCTTTTTCTCTCTTCCACAATTAGGAGGACCCCAAAAGCCTAGCACCTTCCCAAAAATACTTCAGTATTGTAACATTCGCTTGATATACTTCTGTTGGTCAACAATCTGATGTGCTTTTCAGCCAGTCCATAAAATTGTCCCTTGTTGCAACGTTTGTTGAATTGTAGGATAACTCCTACTCTCTCCCTCTTGGCAAATGACAGTCTTTGTCATACACTCCACACATCAAAACTCATTTCACGTTACGCGCATTATGCTTTCCACAGCACTTGGCGTTCATCAACCGACAGTTGAGGGAATGGATGGGGTACAGGGGCCTGCGTGTTTGGGGATTGGTTTGAAATAAAAGTACAGTTTGGGCTTTTTTTTTGTAGAGTGCTTGCTAGTTAGCTATTAGAACTGTCCGCTTGAACTGGTCGCCAAACTGGTTCCCACATAAAGCAAATGCTACTCTTTGGCCAGGGGGTTGCTCTAACATAAATTCCATTTATATATTTCGTCTATTACCGGCTGGCATGCCGGAACGAAACCCCAACTTTGTAACAAACAGCCACGCCCGAAGGCGAAACGCCCCTTGGGCTGGGTTGGGTTGGGTTTGGGGACAGTTGGGGCCCGGCACATATGAGCTAAGCCACAATTTGATATGTCCATGGTGTCTTATCAGGCGACATGGTTACCGCAGTGCAACCCCCCAGCGAATGGGACCTCAGCTCTAACTCAAACTAACACATGCCAAAAGGACTGTTCGCCCACAAGCTGGTCTCTGGGCATATCCAGCGGCCTTGCCCAAATAAAACCTCTAGCTATTCACAGCGCCAGACCAAAAAACGAAAAGCGCGCGAGCTCGCTCGTCAGTCAGCGGCTCCGGCCACAACTCCAAAGTACCAAACCCAAGTCCTATACCTATTTCGTGTACGAGGGCGAGACAAGGGTCTGAGCCAAACCCAGGACACATCAGACGCTGCCTCAGCTCATTCGTCTAGCTTGGCACGCCGCCTTTTTTTTTTGCCAGAACATCTCCCTCAACCCAAACCTCGACTTTGCGTCCTGTTCAACAAATGCCAAGAAAAAGTTTTCGTTTTTTTTTTCGTTGACGTTCCCTCCGTGCTAGTTCCCCTCCTGCTCTTTTTAGCAGCATTGTCGTTGTCGTTCTCGTCGTCGTCGTTCGTTGTTGAATTTGAAACGTTGTTGCGACACAGCAGTGAGTGCTTGGGTGCTGTTTGTGGGGGTCCGGCTAACGTCGCGCCACATGCCAGGCCAAAGGCAACACATTTGAAGAGGGTTCCTCACATTGCAGAGGAAGTGGGGGACGATGGGCAAGCAAAGAAACGGGAAACTAAAATGAAAGAAATTCGCTTGACTGAGAGCAAATGTTTGTGGGACGAGTGGGGTTGCCTCCGTACATGTGTGTTGCTTGAGCTCCTCCATCCCCTTCTATTCATTCTATACTTCCTTTTAGCCAGCTAGCTGGCAACGTTCGCCCTTTGGCTTAGCTCTTGGCTTGGGTTCTGGACGACGCCATGCTGCTTGTCTGCTCGTTTGTTCTTCGATTTAATGAAGGATATGCCGCATGGTTCACCTCGCATCAGTCCAATACCCACACACTTATACACACACCCTGCTCCAGGTCCGATCCGTTTCGGGTTTTTTCATACATTCTTTTTATATATTTTATAAACTTTTTTTTGTCGTTTTGCTGCCAAATGGGCTACCGAAATGTTTACTTTTGGGCCTAGGAAAAAAAAACTGGGTAGCCCATTGCAACCCCCTTCACACACCCCCCTTCTATTTCTCTTTTCATTTCGATTTCAAGGGGCTTTTGGTTGGGTTTTTATTTTGCTTTGCTGCTCATCAAGTGCCTTGTCCTCTATTTTGCATAATATGAAAGGTTTGCGCGAAGTATATGTTGAAAAAAATGGGTTGAGGAGAAGCGTTTGACACGACTTTACCTTGAGGGGTGCCAGATCTATGTGTATAAGATGCCAAAGTTATGGATCCAAAAACGGGTAAGCTCGTATTGTGAGAACTGATGCTTAAAGTGTAGAATATATGAGGTTATTCTGTGTATAGCAGATAACAGTTTGTCAGTTTGAAGCCATTAGCACAAGCACTAACTCTGCAGACGTATGTTTTCCTTTCTCATCAACTTTTATTAATTCGCGTTCCGATTTCGCAAGACAAATAGATTCTTCATAGCTAACAATAATGTGATTCCAGTTGTGAAAGTTGAGTCTTTCAATTAAGTTCCTCACTCAGAGAAGCACCCCAAACACTCCATATACGCAATAAATGTCCAGGCAATGAAATCGAAATCAACAACAGGAAAAATATGAAAAAAAAAAACATTGTCCTCACTCGAGTAGCGGGTGCTCAAGGCAAACCCCTCTCGATATTGTCAAAAAGTAATTAGATTCGAGGCTATTACATAAGCGCAAACGAGCCAACAAAATTGGGAACACACACTTCTTCTGTGGTGATGGGGGTTATGAAAGAGAGGGAGCGTCTTAGCGTTGAGCATTTTTATTTTTATTTTTACATTTGGGCACGAAAATGTGAAACAAAGTAACAAACTAAAAATGTCGGGGATGAAGGGTCGTCGTCCAATTCGTCCTTCTACCCGTTGTTGCCGGCAACAAATTAAATGTTGAAAATAATACAAAGATGTCCTTACAGTTGGCGACGACGATGACTACGATGACGACAACGACGACGACGACGGCGCTAACGACGCTGGCGACGCGAGCTCAGCTTACGCTTTACGTGGCGGATTACGGAACAACATCAGAGTTGTTGTTTTCTTTGTTTGGGGGAGAAATGAAGTGGAGTGGAGTGTGGCGGAGTGGAAGGTACAACTGCTCCCGGGCCAGGGCCGTTGCGGTTAGGTGTCAGCGTCATGGCAACCAGGCGCATGGTCTTCGGGACAGCCAAGTTACACACAACTGGCCCCCAATCGGCTTGGGTTGCTTTTGGTGGGAGGAGTGTGGAACTTGGGAGTTGGTGATGATGATGATGATGGGCCGCTGTGGGTGTGTTGAGGGTCTCAAGCGCTCAGCTGGGGTGCTTGTAATCAAAAATAAATTTCGCTTTTCAAAGTGAGATTCGAGTAAAAAGCCAAAAAAAAAGAGAGGAAAGTTTGTGGAAAAAGGGCAAGCGATATCGTCTTTTTATACTCGTTGGCTTGGAATTTTTATTTTGGGTCGGAAAATGTGTCTGATTTGCATTTACGAAACGGGACAAAGGGTCGCAGATGGGTATGGGGAGGGTAACCAATGCTGAAAAGGGTTTTGGCAACGAAAGCGCGCTCTGAATTAGGATTAGATGACGCTCGCCCAAAAAAGGGGTGACAAAGTGATTAAAAACTGAGGCAAGATAGCGGCTGGGTTGTTGGGTTTGGATTTCATGCGGGGCCCAAGATGTGCCGTGGCTTTCGTGCAGGTGAAATAATTTTGGGGGAACGAGGAATGGGGAGTGGGTAACGAGCAGGCCTAACGGCTCTATAAGGGTTGTTGTTTCTCAAACCGTGTCTGACTGTACGCCTATTTTAATTTCAGTTAATTGTGTTTTGCATTTAAGCAAAACATTCGAGCATTTGATGGAAATAACAGCAGAAAAGCAGTGAAAATTTTCGTGGCAGCAGTTTGGTGTGAGTAAGCAGCTAAAAAAGGGGTGGCAAGTTGGACTTGAAGGGTTGCGTCAAACAGCGAAAGTTGCCAAAGTTTCTTTTGAATAGTTTTCAAGCCTGGAAATGAAAGTGAGCTGAAAATGGTGCGGAAAACATTATGATGGGGTGAGTGACCGAATTGTGGGAAGCACAAAGATTTTACGAAAGTTACAAAAGGAATTGAATGGACAGGATACTTAGACAAATGAGATGTGTGATTTTCGTAAGGGATGCGTTTGTGGAGCAAGTACGTATGTGTACTTGTACGTGGTGTGAAGAAATTGGGGTATGGAAATGAGGATAAATGAGAAATTTGGTAAAGAAATTGTATTACACAAGCGTCAAAAGAGAAGGAATACCACTAACTATATGGTGGATACTCAATGAATCGAATAAAAACTTTCTAACTCTCTCTTTCTCTCTCAAGAATTAACATCTTAATAAAAGGGTTTTCAGCATAAATATTGTAACACTTACATGTATTCCTAGCTTCTTTTGCACATTTAAGTATTTTCTATTGAATGATTTCTCTTATAACATTTGTGGTAATCATCCATGAAGATTCGGATTCAACGAACCATTTAGTTTGATGTTAATCACATTCGAGTGCCATCAAGTTTCGACAAATCCAACGATTTACGTAATATAAGTTCTTGGCAAAATTGCCAGCGCTGCATGGTTGATCGAAAAAATCTCTTGTTTGCGGGGCATATTTAAAGTTAATTGAAAATCAAGTTAATACGTTTAATTCAATGAACGCAGCATATGTTTAAGGGTTGGCAGAGGGGTGCGGAATTGTCAGCTAAAAGCATACAGTAAAATGCAATGAAAACATAACAACAAAAAAATGAAAATACCAATCCAAACACACACACCAACGCTTCATAATTACACACACACAGCGGGCAGCCTGAATGTTGATGTTGTGTGTGGAACTGAGGCCCAATGTGCATATTTATATGTGGAAAATTATATACAAACACAAAGCACACACCCCTCATGGGTATGGATAACAAACGCCCACATATATCTATAGATATATATATTTATACACACACACACACACACATACATGTGGATGAAGGTATGTTCGGAAAATCATAATGATGGCGATGCATCATCATAGAACAAAGGCGCTGTGGCAGCGACACGCACACAATAAACAGGGGTGCCCATCCCCCAAACAAACAGTTCGAATGTATGTGTGAGTAAGTTGAGAGGGGTAGGGTTGTCCTAATCAATGACCTGGCCAGACAATCGATGGGTGTTCGTTCACAGGGATAAAGGTACTAGGGATTGTCAGGTATATCTGAATGTGGAGTTCGATTTGCCCACTGGCATGTGCGACACCTTAACACATACAAACATAGTATAAGCGCAAGCTAAGGACTAAACTTGCACCTTTATTATCCAGGGCTTGTTGTGCTTATAATTATTTCAAACTCAGCTAGCCACAAAAGAAAGAGATAGCTAGAGCTGCTCTTAAAAATGGGCAATGCTCAGAATTTTGTTTTGTTATAATTATTATTATAGAATGTTCTGCCTCCGACCAGGCAATGCAAAGTGCGTGCGTGTGTGTGTTGCTCACGTCTTAAGGCCTAAAAGTATGCAATGGTATCGATTTGTAGGCCACCATTGTGCTCTATACGTCCCGCTCTAACACACGCTCTCGTCTTATGGTCAATTTCCATTTTTCTTAAGACGCATTTTGATTAAAATTTTCAACACACGCACACAAACACACCTGGGACACAAATCGGTGTGTATATATGTACATACATATATATATATATATCTGTGTTGTTGATTTTTCATGCGTGTTAGCTACGAAGCTGGTTTGAGGTGTACATTTTTGGGTGAATGTCTTAAGATATTGCACTTTCTTGTTGCAAGCTGCAGCAACTGCACATACATAGTCTTGGTTGCAAGACATTCACTGGCTTCTTTTACAATATACATTATATGAGCAATTTATTTTGTCATTCGATAGTTTCTTTCTAACATTTGATCATTCAACAGATGCAATTTGTATTTTCTTGCATTCTTAAGCCTATATGCAGTTCTGAATAGAGAGAAAATTATATAAATTCTATTTCATTCTATTCTTATACAAGATAAGTTTAAAAATCTTCTAAAAATGTTAATCAACTTTCATTTAAATGAGTTCTTAATCAGAGAACGCCAGACAATCGATCTTATTTTTGTTTCATAATATTCTTCTGATTGAAACTCAAGCAATTCTTTGATTTAAATACATTATTTGCATCTTATTTAGGGAATTTTCCACCAATCCCTTCAAAGCTTGCAACAGCTGCATTTATTTGAAGTTTATTTACTTTTCCCCTTTGCTTCAGACAATGCAACCCCTAAATTACAATTAAAATTAAATATGTCTTTATAAAAAATTGTAATTTTGTTATGCCCAGTCAGCAGGACACACACACACTTACACACTCACACACACACACACATTAAAAAGCATATGCACTCACGTGTTTGTGTGCCTACACCTACAACTTAACCGGCCCAAAATTTCGGTTGCCGAAACATAAACTTAAACCACAAACTTGCTGCACTTTCTTCGCAAATATATCGTACTCGCTCGCACACACACACACACAGCGTGGGCTGAGCTGCACTAATAAGAAATTTGGAAATTAATGCGCTCTCGCTCTAACATTGCATTCGGACTCTGTCTAGAGAAAATGCAAAAATGTGCATTAGAAAAGCTCAAGAAAAGCAACCCAAAAAGTTGAGGCTGCAACTGCAGCTGCATGTGGTTGCATCCATCTATGCGTGTGTGCGTGTGTGTGTGTGTGTGTGTGAGCTGCACATGTGCATGAGTTGCAGAGCAATAAAGTTGTGTGTGTGAGCAAGTGTGTGTGCGGGCAGCTTCTTAAATACACACACACACAGATCCAAAAATTCTTGGAGTAAAAGTAATGCAAGAGTTGCACATACATCAGAGTGTGTGTGTCTGATTGTGGTTCCACCTACACATATGCATGTATGTGTGTGTGTGTTTGTGTGCTGCTGACGTATGAGGACTCTTTGGTCAGTTTTCTTGCAAGAAAATCTAATCAACACACACAGCAGGCTGTGGGTCCTGGCCAAACGTTACGTAAACGGCAACGTTGAACGAATGAAGTTTTCTGCATAATTCGTTTGGAAGAAGGGGGGGTGAGAGGCTAAGGCGTTGGTTGCTTGCGTGGGCGAGAGCTTGGAGGTAATTTCTCCCAAGAGGTTGGCTCAAGGAACATGCTCGTACAGTCGGATGTTCGCATACATGCACATATAGATGAATGCTTTTAATTTGTACAGGACACATCTGCACACAAACAAATAAACAAGGGCACAATTTTCAAGAAAATTCAACAGAGCACAGTGTCCTTTCTCTCTCTCTCTCTCGCTCTTCACACACACATACATGCATGCATGCACACTCGGGTTTTTTGGGGTCTGAGCAAATCTTGGGACAGCATGCGTCTGTAAATTGTGCTTTCTATCTTATCTTTTTACTTGAAAGCCTCCACTTGCCACCAACACAACACAGCACAACACAACTAAACTTAACTCACACTGGCTGGGGCAAAAAAGGATAGCAAAGGATTGTCAAGGAGCGTACAGCATTTGTAAGATCAAAGGCAGGCGGCACAGGAGCATTCACTGGAGAACTAGACTTTTAGCTTTACGCATGCATAATCAATGCATTTCTTCAACAACAGAACGAGACAGAGATAGAGAGAGAGAGACAGAAAGAGAGATAGTGGATGCTGTGTGTGTGTGTGTGTGTTAGTGTGTGGGTTGGTGTAGTTTTTGGAGTAGTTGCCAGCTCTAAATTAGTTGGAAAATATAATTCAAGCTCTTGGTAAATATGCTTGCATGCTTATTGCTGTACAGCAACGCCGGCTACTTCATTTTCTCCTTTGTCATCTTGAGCAGTGTCCAAAACTCAAACCTCAACAAAGTCTATGGAAATTCGATCTAGAGGAATTGAAGGCAGCTTTTATGTGGCATTTGCTGGAGTTTGGGTTTAAGTTCAGACGGCGTTTTTATAACCAAATATAAGTAGAAAAATCAATCGAAAATTTTGTAATGTATTGTTTTGAATTGTTTTTTGATGGAATCGATTTGTATTCTATGGAATCAAATTGTAAAAAACAGAAAAATTTTTGTCTTCTCACTTTCCAATTTCGCTTTTTTTTTAGTATTTTGATATGTTTTTCATAGTTACTTTTTGGTTTTTCATAATAATTTAGCTTCTTGAAATGCGTATATTTTCTCGTTTCGTGTTTCAAGTTTCAAGAGAAGTTAAAATTAATCAAAAAAACTTTTTTCAAACCTTTTACCTTAAGTATAATTTGTTGGGAAGAGTTGTAAATGCTTCATCCATTTTGGAACTAAAAAAAAAAAGATTTTGTCATTACAAAATCTACTTTGCATTATTTCCAATTAACTTAGTTATAATATTGTGTTCTTTTGGACGCTCTATAACTGATATCAAATGCATTAACTGTCTTAAAACAAAAAGAAAAACAAAAAAATAAAACAAATAAAGTTTGAACACCCTCTTCGTTTTCATTTTAAGTTCGGTATCAATGAAAAGCAATTACAAATCAATCAAACGGCGTATCTATTACAACAAAAGCTCGACCACAAACCGTTATTGAATACTCAAAAGATACCGACCCCTTACACCAAAGTGCTGCCAGCCCGCCTGCCTGCTCTGCTTTACTTCTCTGCTCTTTCTCTTACTATTTCCCAAGCGCACACACAGAAATGATAAATCAAAAAATTCGACAATCCTTTGTCACAAATAACACGGGAGCAGAAGGAAAAAAAGACAAAAATACTTACGGTTCGCATGCGAAATCAAAAATCAGTCAAATTACATTGGAGCAGCCGGTAGGAGAGAGAAAGAGAGTTTTTTTGCTTCTGTTTTGTGTTCCAGTTTTGAATTGATTTCGCAAAAGTCGTAAATTCCTTTAGCTCTGGGCAACTTTCGCTTGTCGTTTGCCTGTTTTGTGTTTTCTGTTTTTGTTTCAGTTTGCTGTTTTGCATTTGGCGCGCGAACTTTTTACTTGCTTCCTTTTGTTTTTGTTGTTTTTGTTGTGTTTATTGCTTTATTTGTGGAAAAGTGTTAAAAGTAAAAGGCGAAACTCTCATAATGTTATTCAAAGCCTGTAAAAGTGCTTGCTTGTATTTGTGTGTGAGTGTGTGTGCGTGTCGCAATACAATAAAGACAGCTATAGTTGAGCACGACGCGAGTTTTTGTTGCTCTGTTTCTCTGTCGCCGTCTCGTTCTCGTTCTCTTGCTCGCCTCGTCTCGTCTCGTCTCGTGTTTGTTTATTTGCATTTCCGCTTGAGTTGCAGGTCTCTCTCTCTTTGAATGTATGTTTGTATGTATGTGTGCGAGGCTCAACAGGTGGTTGTCTCTGGCTCGGCTGTTTTGTACTTGTTATTTTTGCTGGCATTGTCATGAGCAATTTTTTTTGCTCGTTTTCTAGTTTGTTTGTTTTTTTTTTATTTCACTTTGCTTTTTATTTGTATTTGTTGTTTCCAAACACTCTTGCCGCCACATTTCTTTTCGTGTGTGCGTGTGTCATCGTCATCGTAATAGACATCATCATCATCATCATCATCGACGTTGTCGTCGTCGTTGCCATCGTCATCATTGCCATCTTCTCTTTTGCACTCTCACGACATAAGCGCTGCGCTCTCAGAACGTTGACTGCGGCTGCGACGACGACGTGGGGCTCGTTTTGTTTTATTTGTTCGTCTTGTTTGCTTATGTGTTTGTTTTGCTTCACTTTTTGTGCGCTCCTTGCCCTTCTGCTCTTGATTCTGGTGCTGCTGCTGCATCTGCTCGTGCTTCTGCTTCCACTTTGCTCCCTTTTTTTTTGTGATAATTTCTTGGTTTGCTTTTTGCACTTTTATATATGGGCGAAACTCAAGTTTTTCTTTTACTGCAAAAAATATTTTGCGCCAAGGACGTTAATTGTTTTGCTTCTATTTTTTATATGCGACTCGCTTGCATGTGTGTGTGTGTGTGTATGTGTGCACATGCGAATGAAAGAGAGGAAGAAAATAAGTGGGCTGGTATGCGTGTTTCTTTTGACTTTTATTTTTGACTTGTTTGTGCTATGTTTTTTTTTTTATTGCCGCTTCAATTTGCGTGCACTTTGCGGTCGTTTTCACTGTTGTTGTTGTTGTTGTCGTGCGTGGCCTTGCCGTTATTTTGATTTCTTTATTTCTTTTATGCAATGCTATGCCGGCTACTTTCTTTTTCACTTTGCTGTTTGTTTTCGTGTTGTTGCTTTGTTTTCGAGCCTCCTTACCTTATGCATAAGTGGCGTTTAATTTATCAATTTGCGTTTGCCAAAGGAATTCATTGTTTGCCACTTGCCTACACTCCTCTCTCCTTCACTGCTTGTTTATGTATGTATGTCTCAATGCTGTGTTTAGTGTTGTCTGGCATTAAACCGTTGTTTATTTGCCATCATCATCGATCGCAATGCATTTTATTTTATTTTCTTATTTGCAATAACTTGTTGCCGACCCGCTCGTTTTACATTTACCAACTAATGAAGTTGGCTGCGCTTCTCGACAGTTAGATCAACGCACCGCCACATTTATCGGTAGTGTATCGATCTGTGGCAGTGCTGCCAGCTTAGCTTATTTATGGCTAGATCTAGCATATTTTGAATATAGGAAAGCTTTTAAAATTTAGCTTATTTCTCGATGAGTCAATTGATATCCGTGTTACTAAATTACTTGATAATAGCGTATTTTAGCTTACTTTTTATAAAGTATCTATCAATAAAACTTCGTAATACAAAATGGATTTTTTATTGCTCTAATCCTCCCAATAGTTATCTCGTATCCTTGATTTCATAAAGCATTCTTTAATTAATAGGAAACACTTACGAAAATCTTGGTCGATAAATGTGCGAACTTCAATGTTAATCCCAGGCGAAACCCATTCGGCGAAAACCCTTGCAAGTAATTAAAACGCAAGTCGCTAAAAAGCCAAAATAAGTAATTGCCACCTTGTTTGGCAACTTTGAAGCTCATCAGCAAACATAACAAAAAAATGTCCAGCACAAAAAAAAAGAATGTCACAATAAACAAAAATTAAAATGAAATGAAAACAAAAAAAAAAGAAAAACGCACAAAATTGACAAATTAAAAGCAAGTGAAAATTGTACTCAAACCAGGAAAAAATGAAGGACAGATCCATCCAAAAGGGAAGTAAGCCGAGCACACAATTAAGCAAAGGGATTGCCAAAGCAAAGGCAACAACAATAATAAAGCCAAAGTAGAACAGAAACGAAAAAAAAAAAACTGGAATACAGGCTCAACAATTAAGAAAGAAAAACCGGGGTAACTAGAGAACTTGGGAACTGAGTGGTTGAGGGGTTGAGGGTGTACTCCAGGACACACAATCGACAAGTCGAGAGTTAAGGAATAGGGGGGAGAAAGCAGTACTTTCGGGCGCGCAATTATGATTATGGGTGCGTCTACCACCCCACCATCCCACCACCCAGAACCCAACCCCCTCCTAAGTACACTTTAATTGTTATTTTTCTTATGTTTTTTTTTTTGGCTTGTTTTTTTTTTTGCTTTTGAGGGTTGCTGGCTGGACGGAAATTCATTAGAGCGTTCAGTAGCCAAAAGGAATAGAAAGGAAACTGAAACTGAAGCTGAGGCCGAGCATGTCAAACAGTTTCCAAGACGCTTTCTTGGCTTTTTCTTCGCTGCGCAAAAATTGCAATTTCAACAGCCACCAACCTTACCCCAACCCCCCTAATGTCAGACGACAATTGTCTCTGCCAGTCGTCCATTCTACAACTGCGTCGTGGCGGGGGGGTGGGGGTGTTGAGCAACAAAAAAAAAAAAAGGGCTTCGCATCCTGTGCTGGCGATAAAAAAAGAAGAAGTAAGGACCGCTAGCCAGGCGAGCAAACATAAAAATGCGTTCTCTAGCCTTCAGAAGTTGTGCTGCCCGGCAAAGGCGTTGGGGAGGAGTTGGGGGGCGTGGACGGACAGGCACCTAAAACAGAAAGTAATCAACCCATACACATAGACAAACACAAACACATAGATAGACAGCGCATATAGCGCGACGGACAGAAGAGCTCGCTATCCTTCCCAATCCCACATTTTAATTCCCACCCATAAGCTACCCCATCGTTTCACTATTCCACTCATTTGCACAAAACACACCCACGACTTGGCAGCAGGAGTAACTTTTCTCTATGGGTTTTTTTTTTATCATTTCTTTTTTCTACGTTTTCATTTTGGAGCAGTGCGGGATGGGAACTCTGGTTTGGGGTTCGTTCCGGGCATTGTTCTTGTGCCGCCATGAAAATTAATGAAGAAGTGCCCGACCCATGTTCCAACGGTCCTTTGGTCCTAAAAACTCCGCTCAGTCCTAGAGTCTGACTGACATGCCCAGTCGCCGGTAAGGGAGTTGAAATGTAGCACCCAAAGCTCCATTTGTCGTTGCTTTTTGTGCCGCTTACTTCTAAGGGTGCGTGCCGGATCCTTGTCCAACTCCTGTGCACTCCAGGTTCGCTTGTCTGAAGCAACCAAGCAATTCAGTTTTTAATTTTTTTTTTGGGTTTGTTCGACGTTTTGCATAAAAGTGAGACTTCAATTTCTGTTTTTCCCTTCTTCCATTTTTGAATAAAATAAAAAACCTATTAGAGGACATATTGTGTGCATTATAATTGATTGTAATTGATTCAAAAGATTTTCAAAATAAGAGCTAATTATTTGGTGTTTTAGGTCATATTTTTAACTCAGACTGAGTTCGCATCTTAAAACAAACAACTTGAAAAGGGAAACCTTAAAATCTCTATGTATGAAAGGAACCCTCAACAGAGTCGTATAGATATATAGATAGATCCTATAATAAGCTATTGTATCTATTAAGTTGAAAGGGTTTCTGGACCATGTGTGTCTCTTGCTCTCTTCCTTCACAGCATTGTTGTTTAGGGTTTTCTTACTTTTCATAAATGTTACGCCATATAAGTCCAAATTGCATTTTGCACAGACTTTAATTTGCACTTATGTATAAGGTGCTCTCTCCCTCCCTCTCTCTTAAAAAGAGGAAGGAAAAAAAGGGGGGGTTGCTGACCATTTTGGGCTGGGGCGACAGACAATGTCTATGAACGAGACAGATAAAATGGCAAACGTGGAAAGGCAAAAGGCAAATGGGGGAAAACAAAAGGCGATGTTTAAAACGAGAAGCGGTTTGAGCAAACAAACGGCACATTGGGTAAGCCAAACCCGGCGGGGAATCGCAACCGACTCTTAGCCAGACTCAGGCACACTGGCAGCTGTGAAAAAGGACACACACGGTCAAGTGAGTGTGCATGTGTGTGTGTGTGTGTGTGTGTGAAGTAGGTGTGTGTTGAACTGTCCACGTTTAGAGGTGCTTGCCTTCCGTTTTGATGTTTTTTTGTTGTTTTTGTATGTGTTTTTTTTCGTTTTCGACTGGGACCCTCGTGCAACGGTCGCTAGGTGGCGCCAGACGTGACGCGACGCCAACTTCCAAAGCAGAGGGTTGGGCTTGGGTTGGGTGGTGCTGATGACGACGACGCCTTTGCTTTTAGCTTGATTGCCAAGCCTAGTTAACTGTAAAGTTTTATAACTTTGCCAAGCTCAGCCACCCCCACAGCAGATATCCTGCACACCAAAACCCTACGACCCTACCCCCACTGCACCCTACATATCGACTTTGCCGGCGTTAAAATCGCTTGGTTTATTACACGCGCCAACGCAGCGCCCTAGCGACTACCCTCGCCCCCCCCACATTGTCCCGTCCTTAACAGCTTCGACGTCACTCGACCCTTTTAAAAAGTCGTCAATACTTGGCATGCACTACCGTACCCCCCTTACGAGTTGCGGACCCTGTCCGTTGTGTGCAAACGTTACGGGCTCAGTCGTGCAACGGCCTCTGAACTTTGCCAGCGCAATGGCGAATGGCGATGGGAGGCAGTCGAAGGACGAGTCACAGACCGAGGCCCTGGCGTCTATCAAATTCCAATTTCGGTCCCTTTTTTTTTTGCATCTACCGGCATTCAAAGTTTATGGCGTCTTTTTAGCGTAAATCCTGCATGGAATCGGTTGGGTAACGGTAACCCGGGACAGCTTACTTAACCCCAACTCCCAACTCTCAACTCAATCTGGTTCTTTGCTTTCTATTTTGGGTGCTACACCCTTTATGAGAAAGGGACGCCACTGGACCATGGCTTCCATTCTCCAACCCCTTATTACAGAGACAGCATCTTCTACATCCTTTTTAGCTCTTTCCGTGGCATGTGTGGTGGGGGTGCGGAGGTTTGTGGTTTCCCCCATCTAACCCGAACAAATATAAATCCGAAACTTTAATACATTTTTTTTTTGTCGCTCATCGTTATACAAGCATTCCATTTGTCGTTTCCACTGTACTGGAAATGCATGAATTCAACTTTTTCGATCCCATTGCTTGATTTGTATACTCTAAAAAACTGAATTATTATTATATATGTAGTCATGTAATAGAAAACACATTTCTTTCTAAAAAAAAACCCCCCCTTTTTTGCTATTAAAATGCTAAGTTGATCTTTTCTATAGGGTATTCTGTAGAGTATTAACTGTAACGGCTTTAGTTTTCAATTTGTTTTTAATATATATTTTTTTGTTCATTTGCCAACGCTTTGTTAGCTGTTGGCTTTATTGTGATGCTGGCCAGGTAAATCAATAAATTTATTTGCGCCAGAAATTTGTATATGTTTCCCCCATATTTTATTCACAAAATTTAAGCTGAAATATTTTCCTCTGCACAGCAGTCTGAATGTGACAACAACATGTCAATAAGAGCGAATAATGCAAAACGCTGTCAAATGTCTAGCGATTAAATACTGGTTTTTCCTGAAAATTAAATCCGCTGTTATTAAATACAACAAATATACAACTACTTATTCGTTTGTTTGTTAACAAGTATATAATAATATTTTTATACATTTTTCCAAACAGTTTTGCTTGATTTCGAAACGTGACTTTAGTTGCGATAACCTTTCGACAAAGTCAATAATCATATAGTTGCTACTCTCTCAAACTAAATCGTGAGCAAGTTCATAAAAGTTTTAAGTGAATCGATAAAAAAGAATAAAATACTTTAATAAAATGCCTTTTAGAATTCTTATGCAAACAAATTAAAGTTTCGCACTATCAATTACTTTTAAACCTTGAGTTTGCGAGAGATCACTGTATATACATATGTGTACAGTACCTATATACAATGTGAAATTCCGCAGCTACAATAATCGTGTATTTAGTAGACACAGTCACTGATTCTGATTTCAGTTGAATTTCAGCATTTCAAACGAACAGAAATGCGAAGCGCAAATCTTTGGCTGAGCTTGATCAGCTTTTGCCTGTTGGCTTTGGAGGTAGGTCAGTTTGTTCATTTAGCCCGAATAGCGTCATCAATTGTCTCTTATCACAGCCCGGCACTGCGACAGCGACAAGCAGAGATAACGACAGTGCACCCAGCGTGGCGCTTACCCGCCAAGCCATAGCTCTGGGCATGGAGCCGGCGGCGTTGGGCGAACTCTGGCGCACCAAACAGCCGGTGATAGTCAGCAAAACGGATGAACTGGGTCAGCTGTATACGACAACCTACGAGCTCTCGCCCGATGGCCAACATATAAGCAACAAAGTCATCAAAGAGGAGCCAAGCACCACCACCAGCACTAGCACCACCACGACTTCACCAAGTCCACCGGCAGCGCCACAACCAACCAATCCTCAAACCGATTGGGAGTATGTGCCTTCTAGCCTGGGCAATCGACGCACCTATACTTTGGGTAGCAACTGGCCCAATTTTGGTGCCAGATTGCCAGAGTGGCCCAGCTTTAATTTCCCGGCGGGTGTGACACCACAAACGACTACAAAAACCTCTCAAGATGATCAGGGACGCACTGTGACAACAACAACAAAGACCTACAAGGGACCAACTATCGGCAACAGCTGGCCCACGGGCACGGAGCTAGGTGCCAACTGGCCGAACTTTGAGTTTCCCACTGGAGTAACTCCACAAACGACCACCAAAACCGAGCAGGATGATCAGGGACGCACGGTGACAACCCAAACGAAAACCTATAAGAGTCCAGTGTTTACCACTTGGACATCGGGAGGCGATCTGTTGCCCAGTGTGTCCAACACGTTTCCTCAAGGGCTGCCACCCTGGTTTAATAACATTCCTCACTTTGCCGACGAGACGCCAAGTTTGACGCCGCCATCGGCGCAACCTGTACCAGTGCCAGCACCACTGCCCTTTCCCACGCAACCCACTGTGGAATCGATGCAGCCACCGCTGCCTACACCACCTAGCCACACCACCACGCCCAAGACCATAGCCACCTTCAATTTGGATGAGCTGCCCGGGAATACGAGAACAAGGATAACAAGCTACAGCAGCAACTTTAACGGTGCAGCACCACCAAAAACCGCTGACCTAGCGCCACCGGTAAGGGATCTACTCGATCGTGGTGGCATCACCGATGAGGATATACAAAATGCTCAGGCGCTTGGCCGCGATATTGTCCGCACACAAGTCCTGCCCGATGGACGAGTCATCAAGACGAGGCTGCGGGTCAGCAACTCAGCGGGTCCAGCTCCGGCAGCCGCAGTGCCGTTGCCAATGGCACCACCTAGCCAAGCCCAACCAGAATTTATGCCATTCCCAATCGAACCAACCTACCAACGTCAGCCAGTTGCGCCAAGTCATCAGCGGGACAATTCAATAGAAAACTTCCTGTCGCAGGTGCATCTGACGCCAGTCGATATACAGGCCCAAAACGGGGAGTTAGTCAAAACGATTGTCGACCAAAATGGACGCGTTCTCAGCGTCAAGTTTGTGCTGAGCACCGTCAAGGGTGACGAACAGGGCCAAGGACAGCAAGAGCAGCCAACCAAATAGACAAAACCTAATGCGGAAAAGGGAAACTAAGTTAAGTTCATACGGAAAAAAATGTAATGCGAATGCTTGTACTATATACTTTTATAAACAAATGCTTATCAGCGGGGGTTATGCCCAAAGATTAAGCCGCACATGAAATCAGAATATAAAAACAAGTCTAAGTGCTTGAATCGACGCGCGCTCTCCAGCAGTTGAATTTTTTATCGTTTATATATATATGAATAAACCTTAAACTTTAGCGCTGAAACCAGGAAAAGAGAAATGGATTTCAAATTTTGAACGGACAGACGGACATTGCACAAACCCAATATACTCTTTGACTTTAGTATCAAAGTATAACAAGGTATTTGCATTCATAAAATCAATCAAATCAATTAAAAATATATAAGTTTTATAGCTAAAAATGTGTGATTTTTAATATGTACTTACCTCATTTGTGAATATCAACGCCATACAAGCTAATAAGCAGTCTAAAATAAGCTATGCGTTTATAAATATTAAAAATATGTCTAAATTGTTTTTTCATTGCATTAAAAATTGTATTAAATGCAACAGAAATAATTGGCATACGAAAAAGCATTATATTTTTTTTTTTTGTTCAACTAATTTATTACAACAATTTTTTGACTTTCGCTAGCAACTGAGCTGGAAAATAATAAAAAATAAATAAAATCAAATATTTTGCAGTTCAACGTAAAAAATAAAACTAAAATACTAAATAAAAAATAAAATAACAATAAATACACAAAAGCATTGCATTAAGCATGTTAACAGCGTTATTAAAGCGAAAACATAAATTGCAGCCAATAATTCAAGCATTAAGAGATCAAAATATCATTAAAAAAATATTAAATAAATTAAATGAAATTCAATTTGAATTTCATATAGACAATAAAAAAAAGCTATTGCATAATTTTGTGCGTTGCCCAGAGCAAACGCATTTGATGTGGCCGAAAATTGTTGTGGTTGTTGTAGTTGCTGTAGTTGATTTTTTTTTTTTTTGGGTAGTTTTGTGAGGTTTGTAGCAGATTTTCTCTCTTTCTCACATAATCTCGATTACATTGCGATAGATGCGTTAGATTTATAAGCCAAGCATGTCATAGAAAAAAGAAACTAAATTAGTCAAAAATTTGTAGTTGATCATATATGAAAAACAGAATAAATGCTTAGATATTAAATATAATAAATGGCATATATAAGCAGTAATGGAATGTTATCTTCGAAATTTCCGAAGATTTGATACCCTTGCAGTATATTAAATGCTTTGACAATAAGAATTTGTTGATTAAGAAAAATGTTTTCTACAAGGATATATAGAATAAAAATAGTTCGTGTTGAAGGCGCTTAACTAATTAAAAAGCAATGCCTACGAATATTTTTAAAACGCGCTTGAAAATAGCAATAAAAGCGTGTATATTAAAAAATATATATTACAATACTACAAAGGGCATAAATATTTCAAAAATTGTTTGCATATTTTATTTGGCTTGTTTGTGCTTATTGCATTGTTTTGGGCACAAACAGTGTGTAAAAATTGCATATGTGTGTTAACATGGTTTTTGTATATGATATTAATAATTGAAAAAACGCGCCACAGGCATACAAATTTAATAAAAAACTTAATAACATATGAAAAATATTCAAAATTAAAATTGTTGATGGAGAACAAATTGAATTGCATTTGTTGTTTTGGTAAAAATTCATAATAAACATTTGGACCTAGGTTAAGATTTTTAGAGTAATGGAAACTTAGCTTAATAATAATCATGTAATAAAATGTTTGGTAAAAATGAGATGTCAATAAAACGAAAAAAACTTAAATATGATATCATTGTATTATTCAGAGATCATATAGATGATTTCAAGACAAATCGTTTATAGATAATGTATTAAAAGTGATATTTTTGTAATATTAATAAAATAGTTTTAAAGAAAGTAATTTGCTGGCGATTGAAGTAAATGTTTGGTTTGGTTTCTTATAAGCTAGTTTAAAGTGTGTATTTGAAATCTTTACTCACCAGGTTATCAAAGCGCAAGGCATCCTCATCGCTCAGGCCCATGCTGCGCGTCAACTGCAGATAGGTGGATGTTATGGGCTTCAAACGCTCCAAGTCCAACGGCGGCAATGGCACGGGCATCTGCTCGATGGGAGCCGATCCACGCAGCAACAGCTGAGGTATGCGCAGTTCAGCCGGCAGTGTCTTGGGCGGACTGGGCAGCTCTAGTTTGAGGGGAGCAATAGAAAGAGGGGTCGAAGTCGATGCTGGCTGGCCATTGCTGGAGCTGGAAAATGGAGGTTTTGTTAGATTTATTGGTGTTTGAGGGGCTGGGGGCGTTGCTGTTGAAGCGATCGGTGAGCGTGCTCGAGCCAAGCTATCAGGGGAGGTCTTAATTTTCAGAACGCTACTCGGAGCAGGAGCAGGAGCAGGAGAAGAGACTAAGACAGATAATGCTTTATTGTTATTGTTGATTGGTGTAGAGGTTGCTGTTGTTGTTGCTGTAGCGGTAGCTGTAGCTGTGGTGCTTGTGCTTGTGATGGTGGTTGGATAGCTGAGACTTTGTAGCAGACTGCTGCCGTAGAGGGGCGGCGCTAAGACCGGTTGACTCAGCAGCGAGCCGCCGGCATAGAAGCGTCTCATAAAATCGTAATAGCGCACAAGATTATCCCGCGACTTGAGCAGCTGCAAGTCAAAGTTTGGAAGCTGTAAAGGATTATCGGTGGGCGTTGGAGCCTGTGCTGGCTCGTTAAGCGGACTAAGCGGACGCTGCAATTGTGGCTTGACTCGTATTTTGGGCAGGCTAATTGCGGTCGCTTCAACAGCCGCCTCAGCGGATATGGGGAGAGTTGGGGGAGTGGGTGCTTTTGGTGCAATAGCATCCAGCTGTGTGGCACTGGCGCTGCAAGCAGCTGATCCAGCGGCCAGAGGTGCATGTGCTTTTATCTCGGCACTCGAATGACGACGACGCTTGGCCGTTGGTCCCGTCTCTAAGGAGCTCTCAGTGTGCGATGAATAGTTGAAGTATGTCTCCACTTCCGAGGAGCTCTCATTGCCAACCAGCTCATCCTTAGAGACAGCCGAGGGCGAGGATGGTCGAAGGTTCTTCTTGCACTCGGGGCAAATGGTCAGAAAGCGAGTGACAGCTTCACGTGGCAGAAACGCATACGTTTCGGTTATCTAAAATATAATGTTAATTTTAAAATATCAACCAAAAAATCTTTTATAAAAAACAATAACAATAAGAATTTGTTTATATACGCTACACTCACAATGCGATAGGTGCGTTTCTGTCCCGCATGCATGCCGCTGCGTCCGCCAAGCTCCATGTGCACGTTGTAGATGATATCGAAGAACTCCTCGACGCATGCCACCTTGCGATAAATGCGACGACCAAAATCTTTGCTCTTGGACGAGGCAAAAAGATCAACGGCGGCGGGATTATCAGACAGCACTGCAGTGTTGGGTAGCGGTTGCAGGCGACTCCGACTGCCGGGCGCCTCCTCAAAGCCATCGGGTCGTTTTGTAGTAAAGCCTGCAAAAAACACTTGTGGGCTATAGAAAGTACAACTCATACGTCTTAATGGGATTCCGAAATTGAAACGTTTAAAAGTGATTCTGATATTACTCAAATGAAAGCTATTTAAGCAATTACTTTTTTTTCCATTTCATTTACACTAATTTACACTTTGCAAGCAGTTAAAAAATTATACTTTTCACATAACTTACCCTTGGTCTTGACCCAGAAGCGAAACTTGGAGCTATCGGGCCGACTGTGCTCCTTGCCCTCGAGTGCTTTGAGGATGCGAACTTTTTTGCGCAGTGTAATTGTCTTGGTCTTTGCTTGATCGCCATAGGTTTTGAGGGCCCAAGGTTGGAACAGCTCGTAGATTACATCACGCTCGCGGGACAATTTGCTTAGCGAGAGTGAGCAGCCCACGGGTTGCTCTACCAGCTCCTCGACATCCGCATCGTAAGCTGTCTCCAGCACATTCTCCGCCCTGCCCACCGTAACGGGAGAGCTCTCCTCGCGCTCGTCAATGGCGTAGAGTTTGCGCTTAGTGCTGCAACTCTCCGCCAAGTCGAGTGCTACGGAGGAATCTTGAGCATGCTTATGATTGCCATTGGACTGCTCCATGGGAATGTGTTGGAGTTTTTGGCCAGAGAACTAAAAGGATTTTTTTTTAATTTTTCTTAACAAAACTTTCGATCAAGCCAAAGTCCAAGCAATTGACGAGCGCATTGATTAAAATGCTAAATTTAATGTAAGCTCTAAAAATATTTCTTCGTTTTGGGGGATTTCATGGATTAAGGCTGTAATGGAAGAATTTTAAACTTTTCACTTTCAATATATATTTTAAAGTCGCACAAGAATTTCACATTTCAATTGCAATATTATTGTTAAGCGTTAAGTAACTTTTCCACTTTTCACTTACTTTAAAATTCGTTTTAACCGTTTTTTTTAACACGAAATTCAACAAAATCGAGCGCAACGTAAAGGGTTCAACAGAAACAGAAATTGGCAACGAAAACAAATGTTAATTTTGTAACAATATGAAAAATTTAACAGAAATCCCACATTAACGAACAAACAAACGCGTGAAAATTTTTAACAATAAAGTCCAAACAAAGAATTGCGTTTAAAGCAACGCAACGCAACGGAACGCAACGCGACGCGACCGAATTGAAAGTTCAAACTCAACTGATCAGCTTTGGGCCTAAGTGGGAACCCATCCTCCCGGATGCTGAGGTTCAGTTTCAGGTCCAGTCGAAGACAGGCTGCGTCCGGCTGCCAACCGGTTAAGCATTTGACCGCTCATCTTTGAACTGCCCAAGTCAACTTAATGAAGGCTGCAGACGGCAAAGCACAAAAAGGGGTAGCAAATGAACAACTCATACCAACGTTGTTGTTCTAGTTATAGTAGATAACCTATTGTGCCTACCTCAATAATTGCGCAATTGTACGCTGAGCGCGGCTGGGCGACCAACCCAGTGAAGGCTCAACGCTGAACGTCTTTTGCGCTTTTTAAGAAATGCCGCTACATAAACCAACCCGCAACTCTCTCTCACTCACACACCGCTCGCTCACAATCTCTCTTGCTTGTGGTGCGCCACCCTTAGCTAAGCAAACAAATATTTTGAATTTTTCGTAACATACTTTTCGGCGGCGCTGCGAGAGTCTGACATTATAGTTTTGCAGACACGCCCGCACTTAGAAGCCACCCTCCGACTCGCCGGCACGCCTGTTGCGCCCTGCTTGTGTGTCTTATTTGACTTTGTTTTGTTATGTTCGCTGATGTTTTCTTTTTGGCATTGCTTTTGTTTGCTTGGCTCCGTCAACGTGTCACGTGTTGCGCTCAAACATTTTTAAAGGAATTTGAATGTGGGTTTTTAATGGTAAACGTTTAAAAGCACTGAACAAAAATAACCCAAACTCGTAATTATTATAATTACAAAATGTTTTTGAAATTATAATTACCCTTGAATTCATTATGCTTTATTTTATTCAATGAATTGTCATTAAATAGAAAATTGAGCTGCGGAGTTAATAATAATAAAATCAAACTGTTTATTCAGCTTTAGCTAATTATATTATTCAAAATAATTTGATATTGCAAAATTTATTCAACGTTTTAAGAGATCTTTAATGGTTCTATTTGTGTCAAGTTATTTATAATATTTTTGTCAACAATTTTTAGCTCTAAAAAAAAATAATAACTTATACATTTACTTAATGCACTTGAATAAAACCCATTCCGATAAATAATTGAATTGACTCACCCATTCTTAGAATTTTGTGGAAGCGCTTGAAAGTATGCAGCACATTTTTTGCATGCATTGCATGCGTTCCTTGGTCAGGACTCTATCTTCTTGGGGTGAGTGGCGGTTGTAAGTTTGTCTCCTTAAGGGTTAGCTATTTGTTTTGATAATGCTTTGTGTGTGTGGACTGCTGATTGGTCGTCAATGTCCCAGTACGAACTTTTTGTCTCCTCAACGGATCTTCCCTCTCTTCCTCCTTTTCGTGCTGTTCTTTTCTGTTTATGTCTTCAGCTCTGTTTCAACTGGACCAAAATTATATTAACCGGACGTTTTTGCAAACGAATTTTGTTGTTTTGACCGCCAAAATGCATACACATGCCAACGTCAACGGTCAGTTCCTAAAGTTATTGAATTTTAACCGGTTTTTTGTAACGTTTCTTTTCTTCTTAAATATCTTGACAGTTAGATCTTTAACGTTTCTTTGAGTTCGCTGTAAGTATCCCACAGCGGTCAGTCGTTTAATGGGATAGGCTGAAAAGTTGCATAGGTCAGATATCATTATAGTTTGCTTGACAAGACAAGAAGTCAGAGAAGTTGAATGGACTTGGAGTCAAAATTCATGTTAGTCAGGGAAATTTCGAGCTTTGAGTTTTTAATACAGAATTTACAAAGATTCCGTCGCTTTTGTTTCCTTTCCATTCCTTCTAAGATACTTATACATAAGGAAATCTTATGGTAAATATATATATTTCGTTGTTGGGTAGAAACTTAATGAGTTAAGAAACTTATTGACAAATATTAAATATATATTTTTGACACTGAATTGAAACTTTGATGAATGTTGTTGAATATTCGATACTTGTCCAATTTCGCTTTAGATGAGCTCTAACTTTATTGACTGAGAGATTCGCAAAGCTTTCGCTAAACACCACTGATGTCAGTCAGCTCATTAAGGACTGCAACACATCGTTTATGCATTGAAATTGGCAGTCACTTGTGAAAAAATCAATGCATGTCTGAGTAATCGATGCTGCCTAATGGAATATCTAAGCTAATAGGGCCAACACACATAGGTCAGCGAGCGAAGTCAGCGAATCCCACAGGACACACTTGTACACTCGACGCTTCGCCTTGGAGAACAATTAGTGCAGCGACTTGGAGACAAACAATGCTGCTGGTTGTTGGCTGTTGGCCATCTGGTGAGCTAATGTTTGACAGTTAGAGTCTTCTTGGCATTTGGTTAGCAATTAGCCAACTGGCCAAATAGCATGAATAAATCGACTGGCTAAGTGGCCCTAAGTCCAAGACGTTTGCCCCGACTGCTACTCGGGAGGAACAGCATCTAAATAAGCAAAAGCAGCAGCAGCAGCAACAGGACATTAGGAAAGAAACAAACAAAAATAAAACAAGTTTTGTTTGCTTTTGGTTTGAATTGAAAACTTTCTCACGCTCAGCATCCGTGGCAGGACATGAAACTTTTATAGAAAAATCTGCTGAACTTTCACATCAAAATTTCAACAGTTTTGCGCCCAGAACCAAAGCCTGGCCGGTTTTTCAAACTGGACACAGCATCAACGGTTGATAGCTGAGCCACTGCGCAAACTGGCGACGTCGAGACGTTGAACTTTGACACGCACCTCGCCCAAGATGCAACCCCTTTGGTCAACCAGTTTCCATCGGCTTCCGCTGCTGGTCATCCGCTTTCAACTACATTTTACTATTTCTCTCTTCATGCTTCTTCTGGGGTGGCTCAAAGATGCTGCTGTCCATTTGATTTGCAATCTTTGCGGCCCGCATATTCTGCTCTTTAAATAGATTTTGTTCTTGTATTTTCGGCACAGATAATGTCCAGTTTGTTGCGCGTGTGTGAAAAACGGTCTAAAATTAAACACAATTTGAATGCTTAGCTACAGATGGGTTGATCTTGCTTTTGCTTATTCTTATACTGTTGTTTATTATGATGCTGCTGCTGTGCCAGAGGACACCAATAAAAAGTCCACACATCTCCAGCATCAATGGGACTTTTTGGTCAATATGCATAACCAGTTTGAGTTTAATGGCCTGTTCCTGGCCAGTAATTCTGTTAAATTTCCGATGTTTTTTTTTAAGGATAAACGCATAAATTATTTTTGCTTAGTCTTAGATGATATCTAAACTGTTTTTCCTGAGCTTAAGCCATGTTCAAATAAAATTTTGAATGTTATACAAAAACTTTGGTTAGAACATCAGCCATTCGACTGAATTGCAAATTACTTTTCTTAATGGTACTTTCATTGGTTCTTGAAGTAGTTTTCAAGACTTTAGAAATTTAGGGCGTTGTGACTCTTGTAATTCGTTTTATCAATGAAAATCCTTATTATTTTGCAATCCCGTATTAGTTTTCTTATATTTCATAAAGCGTTTTGCTACAAAATACCAGAAGTATAAGCAAGCATTTAAAATACATATTCTTATTTCTCCAATTCCCCACAGCTCTTTTATACTCATTCAAGCACCGGAAAACCCTTAAATGTCAATCCCGAGGCTATCAATAATCATAATGCGACCAAATTTTTTGTTTTTTTGTACTCTTTTTGACAGTTTCAATTTCTTTGTTTCTATTTTTATCGGTTATGCTTTCAATACATTTGAACCTCTGGTTGTCTCTTCCTCTCTGAGGGAACTGTATCGATTTTGTGAGTGTGCGTTTGTGTGTGTGTGTGTGAAGGTCCTGTGCGTGAAAGCGTTCGATAAATTTCAATTACTAACCCAATTAAAAAATGTTTCACGCTTTTAGGAGCCCGAAAAATACAATGCGACAACAAATAACAAAAAGAAAAATTAATAAATATAAAAAAAACATGTGGAATCTATATTTGCAATATATTTGCAGAGCTTAACAACAACAACAACAACAAAGGCGAACAACAGCGGCTCAAACCGTTTTTAATTTATTTTTTGCATTCTTGTTAGTGTTGTTTGTGTTGTTGTTGTTGTTGTTGTCGCCGCCGTGACACATACGCACCATTGGCCCCGCCGGCTGTCCGATGGTATTAATTTTTGTTGCTATTGTTGTTGTTGTTGTTGCTGCATACCCAGCTTCCTATGCCATATGCCCCTTCGTCGATATGCGCTGGCAATCAGTGCACCTATGTATATGTATATATGTGCCCTGATCCTGGCCAGGACTATCGCTTCGGCCCGTTTGCATGCACGCGTTTTCGCATTTGGGCATCTCTTTTACGTTTTGTTCATTTTTTGATGCGGACGATTCGGACGAGAACGAGGACGAGCGCGCGGAGTTTGAGGACGAGCGCGACAACGAAGTGGTGGCCGCAATGTGCGTGCGGCGACTGTTGGAGCGGTACCGTTATATATTTTTATACATTTTATTTTTCATTCGCGCACGCACACAATAAAACCCATAAAAAACAGCAGCGGCATCGCGCAAAAAAACGAAGAAGAGGTAAATAATGTACAGCAATTGCAGCGGCGGCGGCAGGATGCAAGGGATGCAGGACCTGACGGATAGGCAGCCAATGCGTTGCATGCTTTTAGGCGCGGCGACAGCTTTTTACACAGCAGAGGGATTTGGGGCTGGATGTGTGCGTGTGTGTGTGCGCTCTATAGGGGCGTTGTCTGTTTTATTCATTTTTTGTGCGTTCCGGCAACAGCAACAACAACAAAAAAAAAGGAACTGCGCTGCTCTGGCATCTTTGACAACAACAACAATGTTAATGATAACAACAACAACAATAACAGCAAATAATTGAAACGTTGGCGTCGGCGTCGCCGTCGGCGTCGTCGTCGGCGTCAACGTCGCTGTCCACTGCAGGATTCGCTTTGTGCGTTTTTAAATTGCAACTGAAATATGCGTTAATTTATGTTGCGTTGTTAAGCTGCACACACACACACACGAACACACCCACACATACTTATACACACTGAGCGAACTGCCCAACTCATTGTTTGTGTTTTTTTCTCTCCTTTTTTGGCATATTACCCTTACTACCAGCGCTCATTATCTGCCAACTTCAAGCACCCTTACCATCGACATTGCGCCCACCACAATCCCTGCTATTTATGTGCACCGCTGTCTCTCCCTTCCACACTTTGCTCCCGCCTCCACGGTCCTATGCTATTGGCTCGTACATCAATTTGTTCGTTTGTTTGCCTGTAATTTCCAGTCAGTAGGAATAACAATACATTTCAGCTTCAAAACTATGCGATATCATCGATCTGATTGATATTTTTTTGTTAATTTGATGGAAATTTAAATGCCTTTTCCGTTACGGCAAACATTATATAAGATTGACAACTGTTAATGATTGTCTTAAGAGACTTTTGACTTTATTAAAGCTCTGAAATTTTATTTTATTTTCATTTGAAGTAGACTTTTAATTATTCCTTCTTTGCAATATACTCTTTACCTGCGATATCGAGTATAAAAAATACAGAAGAAAAAAAAGTATAAAGATAAGTCCTCAAGAGCATCCACCAAAAAGGATGCGTTGAAGGCAGTGCCTAAATGTATGCTATATAAATGCCTGCTGTGCATATTTATTAATGCAATGCTGCTTCTTATGCGTGCGTATGTGTGTGTGTGTATTTTTGGCTAAAATTAGATACCGAGGATGTACAAAGAGAAAGAGAGAATTGGGAGAAAGCAGTAGGCTAGGCCAGGTCAACTACTATTTATGTGACGAATTATCAATGGCTTGTGTTTTCTTGAGAAAATTACCAAAATAACCCCTTAGAGAATCCAAAGGATACCAAAACGACAAAGTGCAACACGAACAGCAGCACCAGGAACAACAACAACAACAACAACGACAAACACAAAAATGCAATTACTGAAATGATAACATGGCCTATAGATGCAAAGAGGATTCAAGACGATTCCTTCTTCAACTCAAGATGCTGATATCAATGTGTGTGTGCGTGTGTGTGTGTGTGTGTGAAGTGAAGCATAAAATATATATTAATACATATAACAGATAGGAAAAACCATGTCTAACAAAATATATTCCATTAAAATATACTCTTTTGTCAAAAAACCATTTCATTAATTTTATTTCTTGGTTGAACAAAGCTAGAATCACGCTAATTCCTTTAATACGCACCTTGTCTTATTGCAAAAAAAGATTAATATTTATTAATATACTCAAATATTAAAATTGTAACAAACTGCATAGGCAAAGCCCTGTATACTATATTTTCTAAGAGCATCGCAAACTACTTTACTCGTTTGTATATAAAATATAAAATAAATGCACATACATATATACATAGGTATATATTGTGTGTATGTAAATTGCACAATATAGTATATACATATATATATTTTTGAGTCAAGTCAAAGATTTTCTATTAAAATTTAAATAATTCAATTTTACATTCTACCAAAAACATTGCAAATGAGTAAAGTAAACTAATACTCACACAACGTCAATGTTGCAGCTGCACTCTGTGTGTGTGTGCGTTTTCGTGCATGCTGCATCTTGTCAAAAATGTTGCATTATACTCACTCGTATTTGGTTTTGTCTTGCCTCGTTGCATTGTTCTGTTCGAAGAAGAAGAAAATCTTAAGCCTACTTGGCTGGCACCCGAAAATCGCCTCGACCCATTCGTTCATTGTCTTCCATATGCTTAGGCGCGTTCTTAGGTTGCTTGGGCGGGGGTGGTGGGGTGTCCTTAAAGGCAGTGGTTGGTCGATTTTCAAGTGATTTTTCATAGGCACCGCTTAACCGAACCGCCCGCCCGCCCTCTTCTTCGTCTTTTGCACTTTTGTGTTTGTATATAATTAGAAGGCATGTTGGCGAGTACAGTTTTCCATGTACAGTAAAACTGCCAGCAGGCCCAATCGTACCTATGTATGTATCAGCATGCTATGGAGTGTATATAATAAGTACAATAAGTGTGGGTGAGTGTGTTTGTGTGTGTGTGTGTCTATTTTACCGTTGTTTGTTTGCTGTTTGTTGCTGTTGCATTCGCATCGGGCATCTGCCATTAGCCAAATAATGTAATTGGATAGTTCTTTAATGTTTGCATTTTAATGATTAACAACAACTGAAAATATATATAAACAATTATGAAAATATAAAATGCAAAATAAAACTTGAAAAAGAAGCTATGAGATTTTTGTCACCTAAAAAAAAAGATTCCTTTCGATAGGAGCTAGGACAGACCTATATTGACACCTCTATAATGCATTCTTGATACGTTATCAGAAACATTAGTTTTCTAAATAACTTAACATTAAAATAAATAATTATATAGTCGCTATTGCTTGTTGGCTTGAAGGCAACTTAAGGAGAGCAAACCAAAGCGTTGTCAAATGCATAAATTAAAACTGCACATAAATTTGGACATAAGAAATGTCACCAAAGGCGTCGACGAATACAACAACAACACCATCGTTGACGTTAACCCCCGTGGAGTACAATTGAAATGGGCGGGGGGGTGGAAAATCCCATGCTATGATCCTTGTCGCATACGTATTCGTAATTTGTGCTTATTGTGCAGTCCACTGGCAGGGAAGGGTTTGCCAAAATGGGGAACTGTTTATTGGTGACTCAAGACGCTTACACACACACACGTACTGGCCACAAAAGAAGCGGCCAGCGGGTGTGCGTATCACAAGAGCAACAACAACAAACACACACACTTAGCTGAATTTGTGATTGTGTGTTCGTGTGTGTGCTAATGTTGAGGTAGGCTCGCAATGGACAGCGGCGGGGTTTGAGGATTGTTTGGGGTTCATTGGGGTCGCCAGTTGCACTCATCATCAACTCAAACTCAATCAGCAAAAGCTCCAGCTACATCTGTGTGTCTGTGTGTGTATCGCTTTTGACATTTACTTTATGTATTCCGTGTAATCAAGAACAAAACGGGCTGAGGGGTGGAAGTGTGGCTTATATAAGCGATACGTTTGTCCGCTCGCCATGCACATATGTGAAATGCCGTTAATTATATACTTTACACTAGCCTACGTGACATACACACACACACACACACACAAACACGTTCTCTACAAGTAAGACAGCGGCGGCAATTTTAATATACAACAAAAGCGCGTTACATTTTCCACGGTTATTGTTGTTGTTAGTGCAATTGTGCGTGGGTATTGCGCGTACATAGAATTTCATTTACATAAACAACAACTACAATAATTACACGCTGCAGGCGGGGGCAGGCGAGAGGAATATCTATATGCTTAACGGCACATACACACGAATACATACAAACATTGCTTATATACAAGCTTAAACCGCTTTTGTTGTGTGCGTTTGTGTAAAAAAAAGTTCTTATTATTTTTTACACGCACAAAAGTATGCAATGAAAAAAGCAAACACCACACACACACGCGGGAAACGCAGAGGCCATAGAACATTGAAAGGGACATTGACAGTGTTACCCCCCCAGTTTTTGGCACCATTATCAACAGTGTGGGTTGCTTCCCTCATTTTCCCATCCCCAACCACTACCACCAGCATTTGTTTTGAGTATTTGCTATGCAATTTTTCGCTACAAGCCACAGCAAAAAAAATATAAATACAAAACAAACGAACAACAACAAAAAAAACTCTTTGAATGGTCAATTGTTGCTGTTGTTGTTGTTGCCCGATTACAGTTGATTTGCATTCTTCATGCACTCACATCAAGTGTGTGTGTGCGTACGTATGGCTGTGTTGCTGGCTGTTTGCGTTATAAGTGCGAAAAAACTGCAACATATTTATACAACGTTAGGTGTAAGGCTTGTGATAAGGTTTAGAAAATTGTAGGATGAGCGCCACACGTTTGATATGTCATATTGTGCATAAATGCAGCAGCACAGCGGTGTATCCTGAAAATATAATTAAAAAGTTACGTTACGTAATCTTAAACAATGTGATAAAAAATAAAAGATATTAATGTTACTTTTAATACTGAAAAAATTAATTGCTCAAACGATACCAACATTTTCTCTTTTAGTTTAAGTGATGAAAGTAATTATTATCTTGTTTATAGATAATACAAAAAAAACATTACATTTTTTTTAGTATACAATATTATATGTAGAACAAGTTTTTTGAACACTTACTTACCTGCAGACATAAACAAAACGAATAGAATTCTTACTTGTATCAAGCCAGATAGACCCATTTCAAACTAACAATGACGGAGTCAGAATCTGCTGTTGCCTTAGCTGTTCAACATTTTTCAAGCTTCCATTTTCCATTTTTTTGGAATTAATATTAATTAATTAATTAAAATTATAAATGAATTTTTTAAATTAAAAATTTCTGTTTTCTATTTTTTGAGTCTGTTCAACTCATGGACAAAATACTGGGTATAGTTCCTTACTAACGTTTAGTGACTAGGGTGCATGTCTCCGCTTAACCCATGACTCAAATTTCCGCTTTTCGGACTTGCATTTGCGTTGAATAAAGTGAGCTGTGCTTATGCGCAACGTTGGCTGTGCGCAAAACTTGTGTCCCTTTCAATGCAAGCAGAGCTCAGGTAAATAGACGAGGAAACACTGCTTGCGTCGTTTTGGTGCTACGTAATTGATACTCGTTGATGCAAGCAAGCTTGCGCTCCAGGAAGTTGGCTGCATGCAAACTCAGAAACATCTCGAAATTGGCTGCAATACGGAATTTTAATAGTGAGTACCGTTAGTCGATAACAACAACTTTGACTCCACACTTGACAAAACTTAACGAACACCATCCAATACCACAACCATTTGCATTAAAACATTAAAAAGTCGTTTAGTTACAACGTTATAAGACTGTGTTTATTACAGGATTGTTAGTTAATTGCTTTTCGTTAAACTTAATATATGCTAGTTAAAGCTTAGAACGAAACTTTATTCCTTCAGTCGTTGGTCCCTTCGGCATAGATCTGACATCCTATCGGGTAGTTATAGCGATCATTGATGCTCAAGCATCAACTTTTTCAGAAAAATTAATAATTAGATTATTAATACGAACAATTTACAGATTGTACTCTTACCTCCCGAGAGTTACGCATTAAGGTTAGCATGTTAGAAATAAAAAATTTGCATTAGTTTATTACTTTAATAAATCATTTCAATCGATATATCATTACAATTTCACATGCAAATCAAATGTTAAATAAATGCAATTCTAAGTGCAAAGTAATGAAAAACTGGTTCTTATTGAAGGACTTATGGATTTGTTAAATATTGTTATTGATAGAGGAATTGAAGTAGCAGGAGAAAATAGAGAAATCATGCCGAAATTTTGGTTATAGTATAATGGAATTTTCAATTCTAATTTAAACAGATTGTCAACATTGGTAAGTAGCATAAATTGAAGGAATAGTTAAAAATTACTTTTATACATACACGCAGCATCCGCATTTGTAAAGCTTGACATATATTTTATATTGTTTAGGAATATTTTTTATTGTTTATGCTGTCATAAAAAAAAAGTTGTAAGAAACGACTGGGTTTTTAATTCTCATTCAGCTGGATTTTGTTGACAAACTGCGCGTGACATCAGAATTTTTCGTAAAATTTTCTTTGAATGCATCAGATCGACGTCAGGTTTTAATGTTACCTGATGTAAAACTTTACCACTTTGAATATAAATACTGAACGATGATTTAGTATCTCTTGTTTCTTTGTTAAGTTTTGCATTGAATGTTATATGTCAATACTTAATATTCTTGTTTTTACAATATATTGCTGCTCTTGTTAAAATTGATGATTCAAATAATAAAATCTTGCATTGACTTGACAAATGTTAGTACACAAACATTGACAAGTTCCTGTGCTGTTAATAGACCTTACATACACCTTACATATATCTAGCGAGACGGAATTTACCTTTCTGGATCTTCATCGCGTCCCTCTCCAAAGTGTTGATATTGGTGGTCCACATAGGCGGGTGAGAGAAGCGTTTATCGTCAATAAAACTTGTTGGGCATCTTGTTTAAATTTGTTTTTTTGTATTTCTGTCAAAACGTTTCTTTTTGTATTTTTATTATTGAATAATAATAATTAAAATTTTACAATCCTTTTTTTTGTGGGTTTGCCATTAAGTTTGTTTTTTTCATTTTCTTTAATTTTTTTTCTACAATTTACTATTAAGGTCAAAATGACCAATTTCAATTGTTCTAAGTTTTGTTTTTTTTATAATTTTGTTATCATGTTGTTTTTGTTTTTTTTCGTTTTTATTTAATCTTTTATAGTTTTATGCAATTATTTAAATTTAAATACTAATAACGACATAAAAAATCAGCACATTTTTTTTCTCATTTTTAAAAATTAATTTTCTAGCTTACGATTTTTTCTTGTTCGCTTGACTGGTTTTTCTTTTATTCTTCTGACTATTATTTAATGTCTAATTAAGTATTATATTAAATTTCTTGTAATGTTTTTTTTTTTTCAATAGAGAAAGGAGCATGGTGTGTTTTGTTTTTGTTTTTGTTTGTTTTTTAACAAATATATACTTTAATGTATATTGTTTTAAAATTCATTTAAATGCAACTAGTTTTTAGGAAAAAGTTTCGTCATTTGCTTTTTTTAATATATTTTTGTATTATTACATAGTACGCTAATTATATTTATACATATATACTATATATGTATATATTTATTTATTTGTTTTCAGTGTAAAAAAGAAATATATATATATACACATATATGTATAAGCACATACATATATGTATGTATGTATGACGAAAGAAACATTTCCAAACTGCTTTCTTTATGCACTAAAAATGTATTTATTTGTTTTCCTTTCTAAGACGTAGTTTTAATCTTTTGAACTGCCATTTAAGCTTTCGTCTCGGATGCAGTCGGTTTCGACAATTTCTATTTTGAGCTTGTCTCTGCATAGAACTGGGGCTATCTTTCATTATTTACTATTAGTTTAAATCTAAATGCTGTGTGTTTCTGACTTCGATTAAAAATTGCTTATGTTTTAGTTCAATCGATTTGTTTTGTCAATTGATAAGATTTGCATGTATGTATCGATTGCTAAACCTTACTTGTTGATGTTTTCTCAATAAGACTGTCTAACATTTGCCTCAGTGATTGACTTTGTTTATTCTTAGCTGCTTTCAGTTACCAGAAATGAGGTCAATTGATGAAAAATGTACAAAATATTAAAATTAATTATTGTTATTATTTTTCATGCTGGCAGCTTGTTTGCTATTCTCTTTCATTTCTTATTCGTATGTAGAAGGATCAAAATGTGTTCCAAAATCAAATTAAACAAATGAATAAAACTTAAAATACAAAAAAAAGAGTATTTTTTCACCATTTCTTTTTTTCTAAATATAGTACATATATTTCTTGCAAAGACTAAATATCAGATTCATTAGTTTTATTATCAAAAGCTAGATCTTAACTTTATTATACTGTCCCACAAATTTCGACATTCTTAAAAAACACTACGATTTCAAAATTGATTCCAAAATAAAATGCTCTCGCATGTAAAGCTGAAAAAAAAATATCTAACTCAAGCTTTTGTATAGTTTCAAACTTGTACTTGCATATAAATTGTATAAAATCTGTTTAAAAAGTGTTTAAAAACGAAAATAATATGATACAAAAAATACCAAAAACTTAAAAGGGCTTTTGATCCTTGCGATCCCTTTTGCTCGGTGTGTTTTTTGTCTTTCACAATATACTATGAAAACTATTGCTATTTATATGTGTGTGTGTTGATTGGTTTTTGTTTTTTTTTTTCTGACACTGATCTTTTGATAGATTCATTATTACGTTTATAATTTAATTATGACATGTAATTAGTAGTTATCTTAGCTTAAACGTATGACATTTCTCTTATGCTTTTTGTATTGTATTTGATTTGTTTTTTCTTTCTTATTTATGTGCGCAAATTATTGTATTTGCTTAATCGGTTAAAGTTGTTGTTGTTGTGGTTTTTAAATTGTTTTTACTTATTTTTATATTCAAAGAAAAATTCTGATTGTTTTCAATGCACAAGATTTACAATTAGAAGCAGAATTGCTGTAACTTAAAAATTATGAAAGAAAATTGTTAAAAATGTAAAATTTTAACAAATAGTTTTTAAATGAAATTCTGTTTAGGCATGTCGAATCCCCAAAGAGCTGTGAAACTCTCAGTTGACTCACATGCAGTTTGTAATTTTTAAGATTTTTGTTGCTTTGGTGTTTGGTTTTTTTTTTGTCTCTATGTATAGAAATTGTGTGCTTGGCTAGTTTGTGGACAGTAACAAACGGCATCTTTTTTTATTTTTTTGTTCGGAAACATCCGCTAATATTTAATTAAAGTGTATGCAAATGCACGAAGAAGCAGCAGACTCATCAAATATGAATCTGAATTTCTTCTTGTTTGCTTTTTTGTTTGTTTTGTGATCTCTATAAATGTATGTATGTATAAAGCTCTCTCTTGGTAAGTGATTAGTTACCGTGTTGTTTTATGTTTTTGTTTTGTTAATGTGCTCGCAATACTGAAGCAAAGCACATAATTTGCCATGTACCGGACATGTTTTGTGTTCTATGATGTTCATTGTTATTGGTATGATATTTTCTTATTATGTTATGTTTGTTTTGTATTTGTTGTTGTCTTTCTCGCGTTGCATGTATTTTGGTGTTGTACCAAGTATTTCAGTATTAATTATTTAGTTGTTTAGGTTTAAATTTCAAACAAAGAATTAACTCAAAATAAACAAATTTTTGTAGAAAAAATAATACCAAAAGCTGTAAGTTTGTGTTAAGTTTAGATACATTCGCTGTTCTCAATACAATGAAGGAGCGCTCTTTTGCTTAGAGTACACTTCGTACATATAGGCAATGGATCGATCGATCATTGTTTGCATCACCAAAAAAATCATGCAATTCATCAACACGCAGATATTATTGCTCGCAACCATTTAATTTATCAATTTCGCATTTTCGCATTTTCGATACTCAATCAACTTGCTTTGCCGTTCACATTCAGATGTAATGCAATCCATTTGCATTTCATTTGTTGTGCACATTTGGGCTTGGTTTTTCTTCTACTCTGAGAAATTATCTTCTGTTTTTTTTTTCCATTTATATTGACTGATCGTTTTTTGTAATATTTATTTTTTTTTTGTTATAGTATATATAAATTTTGTAATTCTAATTGGTTAATATCAATTCGATGGATGGGTTATTCTATTGGTTTTGTAAATGCGTTAAGCTTTGGGAAGGGATTTAGTTTATTGTTGTTTTTTTTTAGCATCATGAAATTAAAATTATTTTTAAGGGTTTAAGAAGTGTTTTTTTACGTACAAGTATTTGGATATGTAGGTCGTCGTCATATTGGTTCTGTTTAGGAATGCAGTGTGCTCTAATGATGGGGCTTTAAGCTAATGTTTCTTTGTTTTTTTGCAATTCCTTTTAAGTTTGATTGGAAGCTATGGAATTGATGATTTTGTGAGAAAAATCGGAAGCTTGCATAGTATAGCTGACTTTAATAATGTAAAGCTCAAGAAGAGTTAAGTAATTCTAATGATTTTGCTGGCGGAGCAGCATTAAAAAAACGTTGGGTTTTGCCTACCATTTGGATCCATTTAATTACTACGTTTTTATTTTCCATTTTATAAAGCTCAATACTTATTTTTAAACAAAATTGAGCGTATCAAATCGAAGTCTTAAAACATTTATTTTTTATGTAATACTGAAGTTTCGTTAGTTAGTTCAACACGAAAACTCTGAAATCTTCGACTGTTTTGTGAAAAATTGATTGTAAAGTGTAAAATATACAAAAAACATACCCGTTTCGTTCTTGCCTCTCTTTCAATTACATTAAATGGATGGAACTAAATTAGTGGCTTGGGACTTGCGGTTTTGGGGAGTTTTGTTTTGATATTAAGGCTTAAAGTTTTTTTTTGTTTTGTTTTGGAATTACATATATTTAAAGAATTATAATTTATGTTTAATTGTTTAGTCTTCTTTTGTGTGCTTTGTGGATTTTATTTTAAAGACATGTTTAAATGAGTTTTATTTAATTTTTAAGTTATTGTTTTTTTTTAATTTTTTTTTTTGGTATTATTTAGTCAATGGTTTTTATAGAAGTGTTTTTTTTTTCTCTTTTTTTGTTGATTTTTTTGTTTTGTTTTCTTTTTTTTAAATGGTTTTAAATTTACTTAAAAAGTTTCGTTATTAATTTAATAATTAACAAATTGATTTTATAATAAAACCAATAACAATAACCACCTCGCCCATATGGCTACGAGACAATAATA
Organism: Scaptomyza flava; assembly: GCA_030179655.1. Taxonomy (NCBI): domain Eukaryota; kingdom Metazoa; phylum Arthropoda; class Insecta; order Diptera; family Drosophilidae; genus Scaptomyza; species Scaptomyza flava. The sequence goes on along the minus strand of JARNME010000029.1, from coordinate 4,007,319 downwards.
TGTGGTGCTGATAGTAGTACAGCTATTGTGGCTAATATTGTGAACATTGTGAATATGATAAGGCACAGTCTGTCAACGACCATAGCTGCAAATTTCCAATCATTGGCAATGTCATTGTCCTCGTCGTCCTTACGTAGCTATTGCCACAATTTAACAATTGATAATGCGTATTAATATAATATATATTATTATTTTATAGATTTGTTTGGTTTATGTGTAGAAAGTTTGGAGAGAAAATGGAAATATAAATAATTTGGTGTTGGTTTTTGCCAAAATTAGTTTATAGCATCTAGACTAGGTTATATTTAGATATATATGCAATAGGCATATTGAATATTTTGTGCATTAAGGGCTAGTGCAACTTAATAATATTTAATATTTTCATAAACAAATAACTGATAGATATACATAACCATGCAGGTAAGTTAAATTTCATATCCAACAAAAACTCTAATTTGAATATCAATTTAAAGTCTCTTCATTTTAAACTTAACATACAAAAAAAATTGTTTCTGATCATTTTTGAAAAATAGTTTCAACTCTGAAATAAAGTTGTTTTAACTTCCCAGTTGTAAATGTAACAAGAGTATTGTTTAGTTATCTTAAATTTGTAATATATTATTCGCTCTGTTTTCTGTACAAAGAACCTATTCCTCTAATGAAACAATAAATAATGTAGGTTACCAGGAAACCCTCCAGAAAGAAATCTTGACAAAGGTTACTGAAAATTTTGTTTATACCCTTAACAAAATAGGAAATCTTTAAGATAGAAAACAGACATTGATAATAAACTCCTCAACAACAACAAAACATCCCTATTAGCTCCTTAAAAAAAATGTTCTACTCTGTCCATGCGCTTCTGACTCCTAATGGAGTTGCGTCACATAGGTGAAAGAAAAGCTAATCGAAACATGATTTATTCAATACGTAGGCCACTTTATAGCTGGGAGGGTGGGATATTGACAACGGAAGCACTTACCTGATCAGTAATAAAGCGAATTTCCTTTAAGATTAAACCTAATTCATATTCTGTTGATGATTTGATGCACGTATGATGTGTGACCGCATCGGGCATTCGCGTGCTGCCAATTGGCCCAATGCTGCCATCGTCGCCTTGCCTGCAAAACGGGGGAAAAAAAACAGTGAGTAAAAGCGTAAAAGGAGTTGGAGGCTAAAAGAGTTTATTTGGATACCACTCAAGTGAGATTAGCCTATAGGGGGGCTTTTGTGTGTGTTTGTGTGTGTGTGTGTGTGTTAGTTGTTATTGTTGTTACCCATAAACCGTGCGATAGAAAGCCGGATTGTGTGGCAGTGTTCCGCCGGGCGTCATGGGGCGACAATTGTGCCGAAAATCATCATCAATGTCGAGCACATTGGCCAGCAGCGACTTTGAGGAGCTGTACACAAAAAAAATGATTATTATTATCATATCGATAGATCATTGCATAAGTTCTACAAGGAATATGTACAGTGAAAGCTCAACTAACGGACAGCGCCCTAGTGTTGACAAAAAGGTGAGCGTCCACTGTATCAAGCTTGCACTGTATATATATTGTATGCAGTTGAAGGAAATACTGTACCGCTCTTTTAGCTCAACATCGGATAGTATCTGATGCTTGCGCTCAGATGAGGTATCTGAGCAGGGCGTTGTCGGGAATTCTAATATCAGCGGCCGTCCCGGTCGACTCATGCGCAATACCCATGGCAGCCAGCATAAAAATATGATGCGAATCTAATGTGTGTGTGTGGCAGGCAGGCAGGTGGAAATTGAAACGTTTAGTAGACGAACTGCATGAGGCGAACTCGACTCCAAATGCGTGTATTAAAAGTATTTCAATGAGGAGCTGTGTAATATCTCTGGTTGTGTATGTGTGTGTGTGTGTGGCCAAATGTGTGGCATACTAACTGGGCATGCAACGATTTATGGCGCTTTTGCATGAACAGAGACACACACAAACACACACACAAATATGCCACACAATTATGATTTATATTTGATTTTGATTACAACTAAAGCAACATTAAGCCCCCACAGAGAAGTTCTTTGTCTCATTCTCTCTCTAATGGTGTTGGTGTTAGTGGTGATATTTTAAGCCAGTCAGTTTTGTTATAGTGTTGTGGCAAGTGTTGGGTAACGGCATGATGTTCGTGGTGTGCGTTACTATTACACTTAGCTATAATAATATTTATGTGCGGTGCTTGCTTCTCCTCTCGTCTCGTTGCTCTGCCATTTATTTATAGCTATGATGCATGCAAAATTTATGATTTACAATAAACACGTCACAGCAACAACAAAGACAACAAACGACGACAACAACAACAATAATAAAAACAACTCAGACAACAACAATATGCTATTATTATCTTTGCTAAAATCCAAATGAACATTCACACGCACACGATACAAATACATTTATTGATGTACATTGTACATACATATGTACATGCCAGTCGACCTATTTCTATGACGGCTATAAATATTCAAAACACTTATACACACACACACACACACACACATTCCACGCATTCAGTTGATCTATGCTTTCTATAAATCGAGGGGGTTTTTCTGTTGGGATTATGCAACAAGTTTTGTAAGTAAATAACTTTAGTTACTTTAAGCTCTGAATTCGAAAACATAGATTATTTATATATATTATTAGTTTAAGTTTTTTAATTATTTAATCGTTTATTCATTTAGTATTCATTTAAGTTTCATAATTCAGGATTCTTTTGTCTATTTTAAAAGAAACAAACAAAAATTGGATATGGAGGCCTTGGCTACTAAGATATACTCAGACAAGAAGCTATATTGCACCAAGAGCATTCAATTTACTGTGAAACCTCTGGCAATGCTGTCCATTAAATATTCAAAGCCTCTGTTGAGTTTTGATTAAAGTTCAAAGCGCAGCTGGGAAACGAAACAACTAAAACCCAATCGATTGTCATGGTAAGCTGCACTTCATTCTGACAGTATGTAGCATTTCCCTTCGAGGTTTTCTTTTTTTTTTGCAGAGCCACATTGACATCTGCTGCAGCGAACAAAACCCCCCCCCCCGCCCGCCACCCAGCCGACCTATACGACCCGTCTGCCTTAGTCGTACTCCTTTGACGTTGGCGGTTTCGCTAACAAGCGATGGAGGATATGGAAATGGAAATGCGCTTGAGGACGTGGCATGCAAACCAAATGCAAAGTTTTTGAATGCGATCCAATGGAGACGACTATGGGCAGGAGTAAGAGCGCAAGTAACGCTACGTCTACTCTTATCCATATCCATGACCCGGGCCATAATATGCGGCATTGCCACACAGACCGCAGCTGTGTTCTGCATTTGCGTTTTTCAATTCTCTTTCTTTATTTTTGTCGTTTTTGGCCGTTTGCATTGTGCAAATTTTGTGCAAATTGATTTGTTGTTATCACGCTGAACGAAAGACCGCGATAGAGTTAAGGATGTGTTGGGCGGTGGTAAAATTTGGTTAAGGTGCGGCAGGATGGTTCTTGTAAATGTCATGCTCTAAGCGCAGCACATTTCTAATGCACCTGTGTTGTTGCCAATTGGCTCAATTTTCATGCCCGTGTCACAACAACTTCCTGCAACTGGGCCAACTGTCGCCTAGCTGCCACTCTCAAGTGTGTGTTTGTATGTTTGTTTGTCTGTGTTGGGGTTTTCTGCAATTGCTCCAAATTCAATTGCATGTGGAGTCGACACAAGCATCTGTCCGCATTCTTATGCCACGAAAATAAACCATAGAAAACTTTTCATTTGACTGACTTCTTAAAAGCCAATTGACTTCCACCGAGTTGCATTCAGTTTAACGTCCCCTTTTGGCAAACTTCTGTGCCAAACAACTAGTTTCTTATATACTATTGTACAAAGACAGTGTTGAAATCATCGCAACTTCCATTATGCTCTTCATGCAATTGCGATAATGTGGCCGAAATTGCTTTCCACTCGACGTCTTGGCCATGTTCAATTGGATTGGGCATCGATAACAAAATAAAAATATTTATAAAATCCTGCCTCATGATACTAGCATTAGAATGGCAGCAACTTGGTTTGGATATTGTAATTTTTATAGTGATTCGAGGTTGGCAAGGTTTCTACTTTAATAAATTGAATAGCTAACTGTTAGAGCAACTATCTAATTCATGAACCATTACGATACTTGTTTCGATACTTTTTCTTTAACGAATCGATACTAAGACTCGGATACCCATTATTTTAAATTAAATGTTAATTTTTTATACATTTTATCAAAATTATTATTCAAATGTATATATTTTATTCAATTTAAACTCACCTTAGTGCTTAATATCTATATAACGCACACCACATCAAGCATTCACATACACATATAAAGCTTTATATACAAGTTTAATATATTGATTTAGCTTGCGACATCGTGTTGCATTTTATCTTTAAGAAATGCACAAGAGTACAAATAGGAAAAATCATTGTGCAATCATAGTGACTGGTGGATAGTAATGAGCAAAAGACTCAGAGTGATTGGGGGTTTTTTTTTTTGGTTAGTTTGTATAAATAGTAGGTATTGGTATTGCGGGGAGAAAAATAGAGAGAGAGAGATTGGTGGGAAGGGGGGCGGGGGGAGGCTGTGATTGATTGTACAGAGTTTGCATTTGCTTATATAAGAAGAAAATTATGGGCCCAACATCAACATTACGATATTTTTCATTACATAAATTATTTTATAGTAGACACGTTCAGTACTCGTCGCAGCAGACATGTTGGCTAGTTACTTAGTTACAACATTCATTTCGTACTCTGTACATCCGTCCGTCACATTTGGGCTCGGGCATTGCATCACTTTGTTTTTTTTTTGTTTGTTCTTCTCTCTTTTGACATTTCTTTTGTATCATGTTTGTTTTCTTTTGGGTCACACACACACACATGAACTGTGTAAAATTCAGCTATCTTTTTTTTTTGGTTTTTTGGTTTTAGCTAAGTACAGTTCTAGAACAACACAAAAACAGCTTGCATAAGCGCCTCTACAAAGGCTATAAAATCATTAACACAATGATAAACGCAAAATTCAAATTACATAAAAACTAAAAGTTGGTGTAGGCAAATCAAAAATTGTTGTAATAGCAACACAACGACAACAACAAACGAGGCAGAACAACAATAATATTACAATCATAATACATAACAACAATAAATAGAATATCGGTATTTATATAAATATTTGTATATTTGGTGCAGCAACTAGAAGAATTGCATTTTGAATGGTTTTTGGTTTTTGGTTAGTTGAAGGCTTCACAGAGATTTGATGAACTTTGTGGATTGACAATGGACTGTGTGCTATATGATGGGATATTTACAGCGTTTGTTTTGTAATTTGCAACTATTCAAATATGGTTTGCCCCCATTTTCCATTAATTGCTCTAACAATATTATATTGGCATTTATTTTACATTAATTTATAGATCCACTTCATGGTTCGCTCATCCGGAAACACTCCACTAATTTGCGGCTTTTGCCGTAAAACTTTAAAGCCTTGCAACACTTTTTTTGTTATTTGAAATGTAAACGGCTGATCAAGGTGTTGGTTTAATTTTGTGGATTAACAATAATAAATGAGTAATAAGTACAAAAACACAAGGTACCGGGCGATAACTAAACAACGAGAACACAGAACGTGAAACAGAATAAACACAAAAAACATTTCACTAACTAACACATAAATTATTTAAAGGCATTTCTCAAAATGATATGCTGTTGTTTCTGTATGTCTTGTTTTGTAGTAGTTGCAGTAGTAGTAGTGAGGCTAGCGAGAGATAAATCATATGAAAGAAATTTCTAATGCTATGCGACTGTTGTTAGCAGAGCAGCAGGCGAGCAAGACCAGTCCCAGGTCCAGTTAATGGCTCTGGTTTGGAATTTGCGACTATTGCTTTTGCTACTTGTCTGAGGCTGAGACTGAGGCTGAGGCTATATGATAAGTGATGCGGGTCGCATTTTGCAGTTGTATTGTTGTTTGTTAGTTGATTTGGATACGAGTTGTTGGTAGATTGGTTGGTTGGTTGCTTGTTTATTTTAGTTAGGTTTGCTTGAATGACCCATTTTTTTTTTTTTTGATAACTTACCCATTCGGACATTTCGTGCGTATCAGCATTTCGATGATGATAATTTAATATTAAAATCGTTGACACAACGGATGAAGCTACCATAAACATTATGCAATTGAAATATGTACCTGTTGGTTGGTTGGGCGTGTTGTTATTATATATACATATAAATATATATATATATAGAAAATAGTTTATCGGTGGGTGTTTTTTTTTTTTTTTTTGCAGTGTAGTTATTGTAGTGCAAATGGTTTTTTGGTTTGGATTTGTATTGGTTTATTATTGGTTTATTTTGAGTATTATTTGGTTGGTTGTTTAGATTTGTCGAGCATAGTTCAGGGTAGCATATTTCGATCAGAATTCATTCAGTGTTTGATAATTTTATAATTATTTTGTTGGGTTATTGAGAGAGTTATTCGACAAAAGGTATACAATTTTTGAAAGAAAGAAAAAAGGCAGAGATATATACAAATATTTTAGTTAGTATTTATATGAAATGCAAGTCTTTGTTCTTAGTTCTTAGCGTTTTTGGTTTTAACTTTGTTAAGGCAAAACAAATACTTTTTTAATTTTATTGCTTAAAAAAAAATCAAACTGTTTTCAAACACACACACACAGTTAACTTTAAGTTGGTTAAGTGGTTACATACTATAAGAATTAGACACCCAAAAAATATGTATGCTAAAACTGAATTCGATAGTTTAAGGTTTAACAATAGAATTAAATATTTGGATGATAAAATTTTATTCAAGTTTTAAATAAGTTCGTAATTTGGAAAACTATTATTAAAGAAATATTAATTATATAGCTCAATTGGTTGTAAATGTTGCGTAGATTGTTTCTTTTGCGAATTAGTCAAACGCTTTGATTATATGGAAAGTCTTAACGTTAAGTGTTTTTAATTTAAAGCCGAATCTAAGTTTAATATAAAATTTAGCTTTTGGAAACAACCTTTACAATATAATATATGAATCTAATCGGGTATAGAAATTGGAATTACTGGTATGTTAACAACCCAAAAAGGAGATAATAGCGTGCAATTAACTCGTTTTCAAATGTGTGTGCATTTTTATCAAACCAACTCGTGTGTTCTGTTTGTTATAACTGAGATTACGAGTATTTTTCTTATAACTCTATTTATTTTTAAACGAAATATAGTTTTTAGTTTAAGTTGCATCATTTATTATATGCCCTACTTATTAGTTTTTTATTCTCTACGGATTTTAGAGCCGTTTTTAATATCAGCGCGCGGTTTCTTTGATTGCATTAAAGTCATAAGGCTTTGAAAACAAAATCATTTGACTTTAAGGCCAAAGAAACTGCTTTGAAATTTTCAAAAAATATAAGCTGATATAAGTATTTTGTTTATTTGATTAATTGTGTGTCAAAGTTTTAATATTATAAAATCATCGGATTTTATTCGGTTATTAAAATCGTTTTAGAAATGCATGAATATATGATTAGATTATGAATGTAACTGCAATAGCAACTTTAGAGATTATAGTTAAGTATATGTTTGTTTAAATAAAACTTTAGAAACAGTGAACTGTTAACTGTGAACTTTATACAGAAGAACACAAGAACTCAAAAGCAAAGTCGAACTTAGTACACACAGCGATAATACGAGTACATACTATATAGTTTACGATAAGGATAACACAAGGATACACCCATATATATATATGTAGAAAGCGTGGTAAACAAAATCATCTTACCTAACAGCGGCACTGCGTCTGAAGTGGCCGGCATTGTCTCGGCAACCATATTGAGGAACACGGTCAACGAGAGCAAGATCGTTACGCCTAGACATTAAGAACAGATAAGATGTAAGTGATGAAACTTAGACTAAAACTTAAGATATAAATAAGAATGTATAGAGATGGAACTTAGCCTACTTCATGTTACTTAAGCATTGTTAAGAGCCCCTCATCAATAACTGTTTATGTTTTTAAAGTTTTCCCTGCTATGCTGTCTCGCCCAACACCACCCACGATATTTTTTAGGGAACATTTTAAGTTGATTTTTACTACCCAGTAATGGCTACATTATAAGTTCAATAGTTTGTTTACCAAACAGCCCTGCGAGTAGCTATGGCGTCATCCCATCATCATCACGTCTAATGTGCGACGTCAGTCAGTCAGTCAGTCAGCCCCAAGACTCGTCGAGGCGAGGCTCGTTTGGCTGCTCTCCAAGCACTCATCAACAGCGGGGATGCGATTTTCATTCGAGACGGAGGGCTGTCATTATTGTAAAAAAGTGCTTGGCAAATACTTTTGCGAAACGCCAGTCAAGCTGCTGCCGCCATTTCACAAGTTTGTTGGCGTAATAAATGTGCATATTCATACTAATCTAGTAAACTATGTGAACGGTTTGGGAGGAAATATTTCAATTTATTTGTTAGTTAACTATTTAAGTTTAACTCTGGAACCTATAATTTTCATGTCCAATGTCTAAAGAATACTTTAACGCCTTTTCTTAACGAATGCGTACTTACCTAGTGAGAGCTTTTCACCCGAATCCGGTGGCAGTGTAAAGCCAAGCAGAGCCATGGATGCAATCAGCACACAGGGTATAATCAGATTAAAAAAATAGTACAGTGTACGTCGTCGTATAATAATGGCAAATGTGATGTCTATATACGGTTCCGGGCAGCAGTTGTAGTATATTTCATTGCGTTTGCCAGGAACACCTATTGCAAGGGAGTCGATTGAGCGAATGATCAAAACATTAGTAAAACCAATTACAATTCTATACGAAATACACCATTTAAGTTATCTTTTGTATAGTTTTTGTGTCAACTTTTACTTGGGTTTTTGTCTGAGCTTTATGTCTATGGTATATAATTCGAGCATGGCGTACAGGCAAGAGAGTAAGTAGTATGTAAGTAGTAGTTTATAGAGAGAAAGAGTATGTAGTGTGAGTTGAGAAGGTTAAGAAAGTTGAGTTAAGTGAAGCGCTTACAGTTCAAGTGTGTATTTGCTTATGAAAGTATGTTTGATTATGAATAGCTAAAAGCTTATAAGAAAGTGCGAAATGATATAAATGCATTAAGTATGTGTGCATGCTGCGGTTTCTTAAAGTAGACTCAAAAAGATCAGTATTCAGTGTGTGTATGATTGAGTGTAAAGATACTTATATGCGTTACTGTAGTTTTGGCGAAAGTTTTATTTGCATACGAGCAAGTAATTTAAAGTTCGCTCCAAGACAAACTTGCTTCTAAGTAAAACTTTTACCACTTTTGCTTGAGTTCTCAGACTGGTAAAAACACAGTGGTTGAGGCTTGATTTCTAGACAGTTTTAAACGGGGTGATAAAGTACCTTTTAGATTGCAGTTACATTAATGTATGTTATTTAAGCTGGCAAAAAACATTTGCTGTTTGCGAATTGCTAAAAAAAAATTATGGTTCCAACTAAGTAATAGATTACCAGAGGGATTAAACAGACAGCCCTTAAAACTGTCTTGATAGGTATTTAAAAATATTACACAGCCAACATTTGCGCTCTTTTTTGCGGAGTAAACTGAGAAAGCATTCACTGGCAAAGGCGATTACCAGAGATGCGCAGTAAAAACTGCTGCAAAAACCTAACAAAAAGAAATAACAGAATATAATCAAGCGAACAACTTAAGAAAAACTACCAAAAATTACGCAGCAAATAGAATAAAAATATCTAAGAAACAACAAAAGCCAAATGAAATCATGAAAAACAAATAAACACATAAAAAATAAGTGTACCGAAGTAATGCCGCACAGAAACAAAGCAAAAGAAATGAGGAGCAGAACGAAGACAAGGAAATATAAAATTTGTTGCACAAACTTTCTCAGCACTTTTGTGTGCTGTGAACTTTTGTGGCCAGTGTTGAGTAGAGAACTTTCTCACTTCTTTTTGGCTTGAGTGTGTCTGTGTGTGTGTGTATGATTGTGTGCAACTGCTAATTTATAGTGCTGTATGTGAGTGTTGTGGAGAATGTATTTGTATTTGTCTTTTAATTTCTTAATTGGTAAGGGTGCTTGGTTCTGGCCAAGTAAGGAGCCAAATCTCTGCTTCCACCGTGTGTGTGTGTGTGTGTTGGACAAAAGTTCAGTTCTATGTGGTGCTGTGTTGGTTGGATGATTGCTGCTAGTGTGGGTGAAGCCGCGCATTTAGCTGCCCTAGCACTTTATGCGGAAAAGTGCAATTTAAGCTTTTGTGTGCAAGTCTCCATCTTCTACTTTAATTTCTAACACTTTTTTGTGCGCTTTTTGCTATCATTTCCCTTTTGCTGAGTAATTTCTACTTTGTCTTTTCAGATGATGCAGTTCAACGCTTTGAAAAGGAATTCCCATTTTATTTTTTTAAAGGAAGTAATCAAAAGTTATGTCAAAACTAATTGGGAATTGTAAAGCGAATACAAAAGTAATGCGAAAATTGGGGAAGAGCAAAAAAAGGGATTTGTGAAATACTTGAAAAATATATTATTAGAATTTTCTATTATTATTTTTTAAGTTTTGGAAAGGGCGGGTTCTTCAATTTGTACTTAGATTAAAGGACGCTTTCAAATTTTTGCTTATCCTCTTTTTGTGGCTTTACTTAAAATCTAAACAAAATGCAAAATATGTTTGTGGCTTATTGTTTATGTACAATTTTATATAAAGGCAGCATTCATTATGATCATAAAATATAGCTCAGACCAGAGCTTATTAAATGCTTAACATGCCATAAGAGCGTCATTTAAAATTTTTTAGAGAAAGAGAGGGATATTGAAATTGACAATAGAAAATTTTCTAAGGGTTGCATACGAGGGCCAGGCCTTACCTCTTACTTAAATGATAAATGATAGTTTATCTTTGTGTTACAAGCCAGTCGGTGCAGCATATTTGAGACTAGCTTTAACTATATCTTAAACTATGCTACACCGTTGGCAGGTACTTAATCATAGTTGTAGTATTGCATTTAATATACATATGGCAAACGAAACGTTTACGCGGCTATTTCGGACTTGAAAAGTTAAAGCGCCCAAGATTGATGATAGAGTTTTTAAGATAGAGTTTGTTTTTTTGTTCATAGAGTGAGTGAGTGGGAGAACACTGGATAAGCGTGTGGAAAGTTGGTATTTTTGAGTGTGAAACAGTTGTATAAAAGTAGAGATATGATAGAAGTATAGTTGTAGTTTAGTGTTAACAGGGTTCATTTGGTGCCATACTTTATTCCGTATTCATTGGCCTCGAAATATATATATATACTTATATTTAATAGGGGACACAGAGATACTATGATGATGATAAATTAAGATGTGAGCAGTGATGGATAACGTTCCCAACAGCCGATTGATTGCAATGACCTGAGCTGGTTTACATACTTACCAACACTGGTCACACACAATCAATTGTTGAGCAGAACGCCGTTTTAAAACAGTATTAGTTTCGAACGGAACGAGTTCGGAACTTTAGCTCGCAACCTGAACCCTGCTTCAGTTTAGAGAGTTGAGTGAGAAATATATATGCCATGTTCTTCTTTTTTTTTGCTTGTTTTTTTTCTTTTCTTTTCATTTTGTTTTATAGAAAAAAGTACTAGAACTTGAAATCTTTAAGACTTTAAGGGCAAAACCATTGTGTGTTCTTATGGAAACATCTTTGTAAGAGAAAGATGAGAAACAAATTTTCTTTGTCTTTGCCATTTTGCTTTGCTGCCTGGCCAAATGCGTTTTGCACAGGCACACATACACATGCATACAGTATTATGAGCATAGATTAATGCATAGTATACTATAAGCGATGACAATGCCAACTTTTTGGCGGTCATTTCTCAATTTTTCTAATGTGTATGTTTTCGTTTCATTTGTCAGCGACAGAGAGAGCAAACGACAGACATACTAGTATATACAGACGTATATAGAGATTAGTTGAGTTACTTGAAGTAAGCAACGGCTGCCCGCTTTTTTAGAAATGTTGTCTTGTACTTGTTCTTGTTCTTTGGGTTCTTGTTCTTGGTTCTTGGTTCTGGCATTGGCTTACTCACCCAGTAGTTCCCACTCGCCGTTGAGCACGTAACTGCTGATATCACCGCCAGTTTCATCTTGTAATTGCAAATCCAGCTTTAGTTACAATGGGGAGAGGGTAGAATAATATAAATATATATCGATCCGCCTTCTCCACCTCTTCTTCTTCTTCTTCTTCAGTTTCTTATATATTTAATGAATAATCAAAACTAAAAAAAATCATAAGGTTTTCTTCTTTTTTTTTTAAGGCAAAACAATTTGTATAAGCATAACAACTACGAGCTGTGTACTCCCTGGTTGCCTTGCTTTTTTGCATGCTCGGGCGACTGAACCAAACCTGAAATCCATCATAGGTCCAGCTGCCGAATTTCATCTCGCAGCGCTGATCGTCGAACGGAAACCACGTGATATCAATCTTGCATGTCGACTTAAAGATGCCCGGCGGCACGTACAGGCAAGAGCCGTTATTTCTCACAACCACGTTGGTTTGGTAGGTGCCGTCGAAGCCCTCGTCGGCGCTGTTGTACATGAGCACGTCGGGCTTCCAGATGCGGTGTGGCGGTATGCGCAGATCCTTAACGCCACCATAGTCGGAGGTATTCCAGCGCAAGTTCATATCGTTCCATTCCAGTTTAAGCCACACATTCGTAACTAGCAATTGATTTTTCTCGTCCTGCAAATATAAGCACAGAGTTTAATAACTAAATAACACAATTTGATATTCAATTAAAAGTTCCATTAACAAATGGTCGACGAACCGCTGCAAAAAAAGTTTTTTGTTGTCGTTGACACATCAAATACAGAATAAATATTGCCTTGTCAATCCGATAAATCTCCTAACCAATCAACAAGCATTACACAAAATAAACAAAGACACTTGAAACTACTTTCCGAAATTGTGTGAGACTTTTATTATTATTTTTAGTTGATAGTTTTTTATATCTCATAAGATAAAAGCACTGCAGCTTAAATGCTTAGTGAACAATTTGGTTAGCCCATAAAAATAACAAGATTTTCACAGCCTTTTCCATCAGCCAACAAACTTATTCATAATTGAGCAGAGGCAGCAAGCGACGCGCGAAACCATTTCAATTTACAAGAACTTTATTCAAACCAGTTAAATTTTTAAATGCGCGCTAACCAATCCCAGCCAAATGCCTTTTCCCCAGGCACGTGGCCCAATAACCAAATCCGTGCATTACAATAAATCCAACTACAGCCGCAGCAGCAGCAGCAGCAACAAAAAACAACCAGCAGAGGCAACAACTGGCAAACAAGTGTAAAAAATGCATAAAGCGCACACAGGGCGTATGTGTAATTTACAATTAAATGCCTGAAATATTCATGACCGTGTAGTGCTGCTGTCCAGCACCGAGCAATGCCAAAAACCAAATCTCTGGGCGCTTAACTAACGTTGCAAGGCCAATGGAGATGTCGTGATGTCAGTTTGGTAAGAGGGTGGTGGATTGTGTACTGTAAGCCATGCCTGGCATTGCACAAATATTTTGACCGAGCAATTTCCTAGTATGAACTATGTGCAAGCTGCAAGTGCAATCAGAAAATGCGCCAAGCTCCAAAAACAGCAACAAAAGTTTGGCAGCCAAATTGCGACACAAATGCGGTAAAATGAAATGGAGCAATGGCCAGGCCAAATAGGTTCTGTGCAAACGCCAGGCAGCCTAAGGCATGAGTCCAACAGTAGCCGTCAATAAGTTCATTTTTTTTTAGAAATGTTTTTTTTTTGGAGCTAACAAAATCGAACAGCTAGCAAATATAAGTAAGCAGCGGCAAACAGAGTTGCTCTCAATTCAAGATGCGGCAAAGAGTGTGCACAGGACACGTAATATTGCGGTCATAATAATGCAACAACAATAGCAACATCATCTCAAACATTGCACTCACTTTATGCCCCTCTCTCTCTCTGGATTGTTTCTTCTCTAAATAGAGCCATAACATTATTGCACTTGACTGCAGCTTCTATTACCCACACAACTTCTCTCTACTCGATATTCGATACTTGAAAAACTGAAGCACTGCAAAGTATGCTATGCTTTTTGTCGATGTTTCCTGTTTCAATGTGTTTGACTGTATGTGTGTGTATCCGTCCTTATTAAATTCGTTTTTCAACAAATTACTACGGAAAATTGGTTTTTGTGCGTTACGGCTAGTTGCTTATTACTGTACGGGTGTGCACAGCGTGGGGCGGGAGTCGTGGTTGGTGGGCAGTCGAATAATATGCTTTGTTTGGTTGACCAATTTGGTAGATTGTCGCAGTCGCGCAATTTGCGGTGCTTAGGCAAACTATTATTGAGCCTTGTTCTGATAACTGATGTGTTTAGCCAGTAAACCAATTTACAGCTTAAAAGCTGCCAACATCAGTCTGCTCACAGTTGACTCCTCAGTTTCACTTAACTTGTTTCTAGAAATAATTGCAAAGTACGTAAATTTTACCTTTAAATTCCTTTAACTATTTGCTATTGCTATTTGATTTATTATCCTCATTAACGCCTCGGTTTTCCTAACTAGTATCTGTACATTTCTTAGTTAACCACAAACTCTATCCCTTTCCACAGCACACCGCTTATTTAATTCGTTTTAACATGCACATATTCATTTGCAGCTCTGACTAACTTTCAACACAATTATAAAGCTGAATGCAGAAAAGAAAACGTAAAAAAAATGGCAAAAATATATATATTTCAAGAAAGAATGGAAAAAAGTATACGTGAAGTTTAATTAAAATAAAAATGTGGGCACACACAGAGCAAAGAGATAGGCAAGGCAGGAAGTAAAAAGGGAGAAAAAGAGAACCAAACGAATGCAAAAATGGTAGCCACAGAAATTGTGGCGCTTATTTGTCGTCGCCTTCGGTGGCCTATGCAGTTAATGTTGTTGATGTTGTTGCCGCTGCATGCATACAAAACACCAGCAGCAGCAGTCAGAAGAAGAGAAGAGAAGGGTATGGGCGTATAGAATTCCACTCCTTTGGTGGCTTTTTTTGTAGTGGAGTCGCGCAGTGAGCAACAGACGTAACATAAACGAGGCTTATTTCCATTCAAAAAAGTGCGAGCGTGTATATAACATTTGCACTCTCTTTCTTTCCCTCTCTATCTGTCTCACTCGCACGCCGATTCCTACTCTTTCTGTACGGCAAAAAAAAGGCAGCAAAAAGCAGCGGCAGTTGTTGAATTTTAAATGAGCAGCAAAAGAAAAAAAAAATACGCCAAGCAAACGGCAAAATTATTACAGGCAAGTTGGCGTTGCCTGGGCGGCGCCACCCGCCACCCGCTGCCCAAAGACCAGCATTTGGGCTGGAGTATAATTTGCATATATTCCCCACACACACACACACACACAAACGCACACTTCACCAACTGCACCAGTTCATTGACATGCGGCGCGTTCGGGGAATCAAAAAATAACTACAACAAAAAAAGAAGAAGAAACAAACTGTAGCTAAAAACTCAACGCGCATTCCCTACGCACACACACACAGACAGGCCTAGTTTCTTATTGTTCAACTCCTTGCTGCTTGCTCGAGTTCATTACTCATTTTTGCTGATATCCGTTGATATGCCACACTGGTCCCTTTTGTTGGCTGGCCTCCTGCTCCATTGACGCTGTCTATTTAATCACTTTTTGTCCTTGTCATTTGGTCGTCTTATCTTCTCTCTCGAACTCTATGTCTATCTCTCTCGCACACAATTTCTTGCACTCTCTGTTTGTCTGCTGCTCATTGACGCCTATTTATCTGCGCCTCGCTTTGTCTGCGCCTTTTAATTAATGCGCCCGGGAGTTGTTTTTTTATGGTTTTTTTTTTTGTACTGTTCTTCATATCTTTTTCGCTTTTCGTCCGGACTGTTATGGGGCTTCGATTATTGCCGTTCATTTGTCATTTTGTGATTACCGCAGTTTCCAAAATGTATTGATTTAGTTATTCTCATTTCCTCTAGTTGATATCTCAAATTGAATCTTAAATTGCTTCAACACTCGTTGCTTCTTAAGGGATATTGATGAGCATTGAAAACTGTTGGCAGAGTGACGATACTTTTTGGATTAGCTTTAACAACTTTTTTTTTTAAAGCGTCAATAATATAATTTTTATGAAAAAAAAATGACAGTCGATAGTTAAGTCTTTAAGACATCATAATATTTCAAATCAAACAATATCCGTGCACAGTCGATTTTTTTGGCATAAAATTTTAACATGAATTTTGACCAAAAAAAGCATTTCTAGCTTTAAATGCAGTTTTATTCAAGGGGTTAAACCATGACTTTTGACATATTGCTTTTGAAAATCGGGTCACTTTTGAGGAAATTATGCAAGTCGAAAGATTTTACCAATGCTCAAGTCAAATTTTGGGCATAAAATTTTAACATGAAATTTGACCAAAAATAGAATTTTATTTAAATGTAATTTCTTAAATGCAGTTTTATTTCTGGGGTCAAACCATGACTTTTAAGGTATTGCTTTTGAAAATCGGGTCATTTTTGACGAAGTTATGGAAGTCGAAAGATTTTACCAATGCTCAAGTCAATTTTTGGGCATAAAATTTTAACATGAAATTTGACCAAAAATCGAATTTGATTTAAATGTAATTTCTTAAATGCAGTTTTATTTCTGGGGTCAAACCATGACTTTTAAGGTATTGCTTTTGAAAATCGGGTCATTTTTGACGAAGTTATGGAAGTCGAAAGATTTAACCAATGCCCAAGTCAATTTTTGTTTATGAAATTTTAACATGAAATTTGACCAAAAATCGAATTTGATTTAAATGTAATTTCTTAAATGCAGTTT
The DNA here is from genome assembly GCA_030179655.1 of Scaptomyza flava. Classification (NCBI taxonomy): domain Eukaryota; kingdom Metazoa; phylum Arthropoda; class Insecta; order Diptera; family Drosophilidae; genus Scaptomyza; species Scaptomyza flava. The sequence goes on along the minus strand of JARNME010000029.1, from coordinate 3,990,459 downwards.
TATTTCTGGGGTCAAACCATGACTTTTAAGGTATTGCTTTTGAAAATCGGGTCATTTTTGACGAAGTTATGGAAGTCGAAAGATTTTACCAATGCTCAAGTCATTTTTTGGCTAAAATTTTAACATGAAATTTGACCAAAAATCGAATTTGATTTAAATGTAATTTCTTAAATGCAGTTTTATTTCTGGGGTCAAACCATGACTTTTAAGGTATTGCTTTTGAAAATCGGGTCATTTTTGACGAAGTTATGGAAGTCGAAAGATTTTACCAATGCTCAAGTCAATATTTGTGTATGAAATTTTAACATGAAATTTGACCAAAAATCGAATTTATTTAAATGTAATTTCTTAAATGCAGTTTTATTTCTGCGGTCAAACCATGACTTTTAAGCTATTGCTTTTGAAAATCGGCTCATTTTTGACGAAGTTATGGAAGTCGAAAGATTTTACCAATGCTCAAGTCAATTTTTGGCTAAATTTTAACATGAAATTTGACCAAAAATCGAATTTGATTTAAATGTAATTTCTTAAATGCAGTTTTATTTCTGGGGTCAAACCATGACTTTTAAGGTATTGCTTTTAAAAATCGGGTCATTTTTGACGAAGTTATGGAAGTCGAAAGATTTTACCAATGCTCAAGTCAATTTTTTGGCTAAATTTTAACATGAATTTGACCAAAAATCGAATTTTATTTAAATGTAATTTCTTAAATGCAGTTTTATTTCTGGGGTCAAACCATGACTTTTAAGGTATTGCTTTTGAAAATCGGGTCATTTTTGACGAAGTTATGGAAGTCGAAAGATTTTACCAATGCTCAAGTCAATATTTGTGTATGAAATTTTAACATGAAATTTGACCAAAAATCGAATTTGATTTAAATGTAATTTCTTAAATGCAGTTTTATTTCTGGGGTCAAACCACGACTTTTAAGGTATTGCTTTTGAAAATCGGCTCATTTTTGACGAAGTTATGGAAGTCGAAAGATTTTACCAATGCTCAAGTCAATTTTTGGGCTAAAATTTTAACATGAAATCTGACCAAAAATCGAATTTGATTTAAATGTAATTTCTTAAATGCAGTTTTATTTCTGGGGTCAAACCATGACTTTTAAGGTATTGCTTTTGAAAATCGGGTCATTTTTGACGAAGTTATGGAAGTCGAAAGATTTTACCAATGCTCAAGTCAATTTTTGGGCATAAAATTTTAACATGAAATTTGACCAAAAATCGAATTTGATTTAAATGTAATTTCTTAAATGCAGTTTTATTTCTGGGGTCAAACCATGACTTTTAAGGTATTGCTTTTGAAAATCGGGTCATTTTTGACGAAGTTATGGAAGTCGAAAGATTTTACCAATGCTCAAGTCAATTTTTGGCATAAAATTTTAACATGAAATATGACCGAAAATCGAATTTTATTTAAATGTAATTTCTTAAATGCAGTTTTATTTCTGGGGTCAAACCATGACTTTTAAGGTATTGCTTTTGAAAATCGGGTCATTTTTGACGAAGTTATGGAAGTCGAAAGATTTTACCAATGCCCAAGTCAATTTTTGTGCTAAAATTTTAACATGAAATTTGACCAAAATCGAATTTTATTTAAATGTAATTTCTTAAATGCAGTTTTATTTCTGGGGTCAAACCATGACTTTTAAGGTATTGCTTTTAAAACTCGGGCAATTTTTGACGAAGTTATGGAAGTCGAAAGATTTTACCAATGCTCAAGTCAATTTTTGGTATGAAATTTTAACATGAAATTTGACCAAAAATCGAATTTGATTTAAATGTAATTTCTTAAATGCAGTTTTATTTCTGGGGTCAAACCATGACTTTTAAGGTATTGCTTTTGAAAATCGGCTCATTTTTGACGAAGTTATGGAAGTCGAAAGATTTTACCAATGCCCAAGTCGATTTTTTGGCATAAAATTTTAACATGAAATTTGACCAAAAATCGAATTTGATTTAAATGTAATTTCTTAAATGCAGTTTTATTTCTGGGGTCAAACCATGACTTTTAAGGTATTGCTTTTGAAAATCGGGTCATTTTTGACGAAGTTATGGAAGTCGAAAGATTTTACCAATGCTCAAGTCAATTTTTGGGCATAAAATTTTAACATGAAATTTGACCAAAAATCGAATTTGATTTAAATGTAATTTCTTAAATGCAGTTTTATTTCTGGGGTCAAACCATGACTTTTAAGGTATTGCTTTTGAAAATCGGGTCATTTTTGACGAAGTTATGGAAGTCGAAAGATTTTACCAATGCTCAAGTCAATTTTTGGCTAAAATTTTAACATGAAATTTGACCAAAAATCGAATTTTATTTAAATGTAATTTTTAAATGCAGTTTTATTTCTGGGGTCAAACCATGACTTTTAAGGTATTGCTTTTGAAAATCGGGTCATTTTTGACGAAGTTATGGAAGTCGAAAGATTTTACCAATGCCCAAGTCAATATTTATGTGTGAAATTTTAACATGAAATTTGACCATAAATCGAATTTTATTTAAATGTAATTTCTTAAATGCAGTTTTATTTCTGGGGTCAAACCATGACTTTTAAGGTATTGCTTTTAAAAATCGGGTCATTTTTGACGAAGTTATGGAAGTCGAAAGATTTTACCAATGCTCAAGTCAATTTTTTGGCTAAAATTTTAACATGAAATTTGACCAAAAATCGAATTTGATTTAAATGTAATTTCTTAAATGCAGTTTTATTTCTGGGGTCAAACCATGACTTTTAAGGTATTGCTTTTGAAAATCGGCTCATTTTGACGAAGTTATGGAAGTCGAAAGATTTTACCAATGCTCAAGTCAATTTTTGGGCTAAATTTTAACATGAAATTTGACCAAAAATCGAATTTGATTTAAATGTAATTTCTTAAATGCAGTTTTATTTCTGGGGTCAAACCATGACTTTTAAGGTATTGCTTTTGAAAATCGGCTCATTTTTGACGAAGT